>CM066034.1:860784041-861411558 GCA_033557465.1 Ichthyophis bannanicus
TTCAGGAGTGAATCATTTTGGTGCCACAGACAGCATCAGGGTTCTGGAGTTCTTTTGTATTCTTGTATGAGTTAAGCCAGTGGATGAATGAAGAGTGAAAAAGTTACTTTTGGTTAATGCTGAAGAAGCTGTTAAATTACTGTGTTGTCCAATGGAGTATTTTGTGTTGCTGTATGAGTATAGCAAGCAACGTTTAGAAGTGGATTGGAGTGCTTGCATACATTTCTGCACTGAAAAGTTTTTTAAAAGAATAGTTTTTCAAAAAAGGTTTGTTCTATTTTTACTCCTCTTGCAAGTTGGATGCTATATATTGTATGCATGTCTTTTTGAACAGCAATCCTTTTCAATTTGGGTGTTGCACTGTTTGGTTCAGGACATGATTATTGGCACCCTTATAAACAATTCAAATCTGTATGAACAGAAGAACCACATTCCCATTGCAGTAAAATTATATGCGCCTGTGATCAATTGTCAGTACTCACATGACCTGAATCAACTAATGAATAATGGCTCTAATATTTAAAATAGCCACATTCACCCTCTGTTCCATTTTCACAATGGTGAAGACAACATAGCTGCCTGAAATTATCAGAAAAACCATTATTACCAAACATCAAACGTCAAAAGAGGTACCAGGCCATTTCCAAAGACCTTGGGATACCTGTATCTACAGTTTGCAATATTAAGACATTTTCTGCTCATGGAACTGTCAAGAACCTCCCAGGACATGGTGGGAAGAGGAAAATTAATCCAAGAAAACACCACGTACAACATCCAACGAGTTTAAGGCTGACCTAGAGCAATCTAGAATGGTGGTATCAACCTGCACCCTACGCCATGCACTAAACAAAGGAGGACTTCAAGGCCAAGGAGGACCCCACTACTCAAAGACAGATACAAAAAGGCATGCCTGATCTTTGCCCAAACCCACCTTGAAAAACCACAATCCTTCTGAGAAAATGTTCTGTGGACAGATGAAACCAAACTTGTGCTCTTTGCCAGTGCAGACCAGCGATATATTTAGAGGGGAAGAAATGAAGCTTATAAGAAAATACATCCCTTCTACAGTTAAATATGATCCAACAAACTAACCGCCACGCCGCGTTCTTCTGGTGTTTTTTGTGCCCTTGCTCCCGTGTAATGCTCCTGTATGTATGCTGATTTGCTCCTTTGAAGCAGTTTCTGTTTTGGATATTGACAGCGTGTGGAATGTGGATTTGAGCTCCCTGAGGAAGCCGTAAGGCGAAACATTGGATGTCGGGGCTCCCTGCCTCCTTCGTTGGACATATCATCTTCACTTCATTCTGCCACTTTTGGTTTGCCATCTGCTGTTCTTGTCATCGTTTGTCTGCATTTTTTCCAACAGATAAGTGATTTTAGTTTCTTTCTTCTATTTTGGAGCGCTGATTGTGGAGCCTGTTTGTTTTGTTTTCATTCTTTGAATGCACACAGCTGATTGATCGGCTGCACCAGCCTGAAGTGTGTTTTTGCCCTGGCTGGTTGGAGGTTTTTTTGACCGTTGATGTAATCTGAGTCTTATCATTTGCATTGATATGTGTCTTTGACTAGACTCAATTCCCCCGAACCATAAGGTGGGGCTTGCTGAGGTCTTTTTTCCTCCAGCTGGGTGAGCTTCTGTTTGGCTGGTGTTTAGCTTGGTCTCAGTCTCTTGCCCATTGTTTGTTTATACTCTGAACAGCAGGCAAACAGTTGTAATCGGTGTGTCATGAGCATTGTTTTTGAAGAGCTCAAGTTTGTTTCTGTCTCTTCACTGTCTTTTTCCTCCTATTCTACCAGCCTATTTCCTTCCTCAGCAACCCTCTGTAACCAGGGATGGCTCAAGACAATCTGCTACCTGAAGCAAGAGCTGAGCTGGCAACCCCCCTCTCCCTGGCAGCCAGAATGGAGGGACTTCCTCAGAGCCCTAATCAGAACCCCCCCCCCCCCCACTCAACAGCAGTCTGGTGGTTGCCTCATGAATAAAGAAAGCAATATAATCCCAGCAGGACAAACCTGTCCATTAGGCGAGCTAGGTGGCTGCCTAGAGTTGCCCGGCCGGGTGGGTGGCAGGAGCGGCACACATGGGCAGACGTGCCGTCTCCCCAGTTGCTGCTGATTCTGTTTGGGGGGGAGGAGGCAGGGAGTGGCAGTATGTCCAAAAGTAGCGGCAAAAAGCCGCCTCTTTTGGAAACGCTGCCGCTGCCTGCCTTCCCCTCCTGAAAAGGAATCGGCGGCAGCTGGGGGGTGGTGTCAACTGTGGGGGATATCAGCAGCTGGAGGGAACGGCGAGGTTGGGGTTTCTGCTTAGGGCAGCAAAACCTCTTGGGCCGGTCCTGATTCCCATGCTCTAAAAGTTTTTTTTTTAACTTTGTTGTTTTTATGCAGCAAAAAATGTAGCAGTTTAATTTTATAGCCTAGGAATCATATGTAAAACATACTAGCTTTGCACACTGGATTAGCATGCTATTAAATTTAACTGTATATTCTGCAAAAACAAAGGAAATGCCAGGTGATCACAAGCCAAGGAGCAAAATGAAAAAGCAAGAACCACGGCTAATTTTATTTTGGTGTTATAAACTGCACTGTGCTTTTCGCTTTTTATTTTTGAACCTATACTCTACATCCAAAGAATAATGAATAGTGAGTGCAGAGGACATTTCCCCATAGAACTTAACCGGTGTTCTCCTCAGAAATTTTGGCACGAATGACTAGCCAGGTGGGCCACATTATAAGCAGGCTGGCAACGGACAACATAATTAGTCTACTTTCCTTTTTCTATTCTTGCTCATTATTTTGCTGATTATGTTAGCAAGGTGGTGCACCCATTCCAAAGGTCCTGTGAAGAACACTGTCAACATACACAAAATAATTTCTGATTTTGATGTCATCTCAGTATCAGTAATATAAACCTTGCCAGTCATAGACATGTTGTGAGGTAATATAAAACCTTACAAAAATTATTCAGGAGCTATAGAAAAAAATTCTACAATACCATAGCAGCATCAACTTCCAAAACTCACACAAGGAGCCTACCCGGAAAACAGCAGCACTCGAAGTTTACTAAAGTGCAATAGGCTTTTGCAGCTAATGTGGCAAAAAAGTACAGATAAGATGGCTTTAGCTGCGAAGGTTGTGTGCTGTCTATTGGGAGCGTGCACAGCATTTCCCCAACAGATAATGCACCAAAAATTCAGACAGCGTTCCCCGGCACAGATGAGGCTCTTTTTGAGACTCATTGCCAGCACTCTCATCAAACCTTGGGCTGGGTATTAGTAGCTTATTTCCTCTGGACATAATTGAGAGCATAACTTATTTCTGTTTGCTACTAATAATCCCTACACCCCTCACCACAAAAGTCAGGGACTCTAATGCCAGACGATAATGCTACTGGCCTCTCTTGACTTCCCAACTTCCAGAATTCACACCTCCAGTACACACAGAACTTGAAGTTCATCGGAGCAGAGATCAGGACCACACTATCCAGGACATTCCTCCCATCACAGCAGTTAGAGGTTATCACCTCCCAAGGCCAGGAAGTCTCTTTGGGCCAGCCAGATTACTGCCAGGATGCTATTACACCTACTGAGTCACATGGTGGCCACTATCCAGGTCCCACCACTCACAAAACTTTGCATGTGCTACCTACAGTGGCACCGCCTCAAGCACTGAAAGCAGCACTCCAAACCCCTCTCCAGCCGCATTTCGGTGACCACAGGAACCCAGGAAGCCCTCGCCTGGTGGGAGAACCAGAACAACCTCTCAGTAGGCAGACTTCTCCAACAGCCATGCGACCACCTTACAGTCATGACCGATGCCTCCAAAACAAGCTTGGTAACCCACATGCTACACTTCCACACCAGGGGCACCTGGATCCTTTGGGAACACAGTCGCCATATCAACCTCCTGGAGCTCTGGGTGATCAGATACACCTTGCAGGCCTTCCAGCACATCATCAAAATAGAAAACATGTTGATCCAGACTGACAATCAGGTAGCAATGTTCTACATCAACAATCAGGGGGCACGGGATCACTGTTCCTCTGCAGGGAAGCACTCAAGCTTTGGTCCTTTGCGCTTTCCAGAAATTGCGTTCTACAGGCCTTGTATCTGCCAAGTGAGAACAACCAGCTAATAGACTGCCTCAGCCACCAACTCAATCCCCACAAGTGGTCCCTCACCCCTTGAGTGGTAGCCCACCTTTTCCACAAATTGGGACACCTGCATATTGACCTCTTTGCCAGCGAGAAGAACAGGAAGTGTGCCAACTTCTGCTTCAGGCGCCTGTCCTGCTGCAGCCTGGCGGTGGATGTGTTCAACATATTCTGGGGGAACTAGCCACTTCTGTACGCCTTTCTCCCCATGCCGCTGATCTCCAAAACCATCCAAAAGATCATTCAGGACAGAGCGCAAGTCATTCTTGTGGCTCCATTCTGGCCCAGGCAAATGCGGTTTCCCTTTCTGAAGTGTGTGGCTCAAGAGCTGCCCATCAGACTGCAAACAACACTGGACCTCATCACTCAAGATGAAGACACAGCTCTGCACCTCAGTCTATCCACTCTGACACTGACAGCCTGGATATTGAGAAGCTGACCCTGGCCACCCCTACACATCACAACAGAGGTACAACAAGTCATCCTGGTCGCAATACGCCTCGCCACGAGGAAGTCGCACATCCTGAAATGGTGGTGATTCACTGCAAGGTATGTCTCTGAGGGGTTGGATGCCTACTCATGCCCTTTTCCATGGTGCTTCCATACCTGACCACCCTTGTCAACAAAGGACCCAAGATGTCTTCAATTCACTGCCACCTAGCCACCATCTTGGCCTACCATGACCGCCCAAATGACACATCCATTGCCACCCAGTCGCTTATCTCGCATTTCATGTGGGACCTGGCAAACCTCCAGCCCACCGTCAGACAACCAGCACTACCCTGGGACCTCAACATTGTCTTGCACTGCCTTACACAGGCCCCATTTGAGCCGATGCTCTCCATGCTCCTCAATTACATCAATTGGAAGATTCTCTTCCTCATTTCCATATAGCGAACTCCAGGCTCCTGTGGCATACCCGCCTTACATGCTGCTCTTCCCAGACCATGCTACTCTGCTGACCCCCCCCCCCTAGATTTGTGCCAAAGATGGCCTCCACTTTCCACATGATTGACCTTTCCACCTTCTACCCAGAGCCCTATTCACAAGAGAAACAAAGGCTCCACATGCTCAACTGTGTCTGTGCCCTCAGGGCCTACATTCAAAGAGCAGAACCCCAGCATAAAGGGGCCCAGCTCTTTGTCTCCTTCAGCCCCAAACAAGCCGGAGAGTCCTGTCACCAAGCGAACCATGTCACTATGGATATTGGATTGCATATCTTTCTGCTGCACACAGGCAGTTGGCCAGCCCATGAGTAATGTGCATGGCCACCACAATTGCCAACCTGCACGCCATCCCTGTGTGAGACATCTGCCGAACAGCTATCTGGTCATCCATGCATGATTTAAGAGCTTTCATAGGGAAATGTTCTTAGAAAAATATCCTTAAACCTCAACCAGGACATACATAGTAACATAGTAAATGACGGCAGATAAAGACCAGTATGGTTCATCTAGTCTGCCCAGTAAGATGGCAAGAGTAGGTGCACCTGCCGCTCTGTGCAGGCCACCCCTCCCCAAACCATCCTCATTGCAGAAGCAGCCCCAAACAAGACCCACCCAACCTCACGTAAAATTACAGCTCCGTGGTACTCTTCCAAGATCAAGTGAGCGAAACCAGCATTCTATAAATTGGAGAGACAATGGAGAAAGACAAAATCCACCACCACCCTTATACAACACAGGCAAAAACAACAAAAATATAACATAATAAACAAAGCAACAATTCTACACCAACCACATTATGAAATCAGCCAACAAACCTCATGAACTGTTTGATACAGCATAGGCCCTCACAAAATACCCAGTACAACAAACTGTTATGGAAATAAACCTACAAGTAATAGCAAATCATCTAATGACAAAAAACTGGCAACCTATGAATGCCCTTCCAGTCCTACCAACAAGCAATATAGACACATCTCTTACTACAATATGGGGCGAGTTCCATATATCAAGCTGCCAACAAATCAAACACATTATTTCCTCCCTCATCACCACCACATCTCCATTTGACCCATGCCCTGCATCCTGGATTAAATCTACAAAGCAGCAACTCATACTCTTCATACATAAGATAATAAAAACAGCCTTCAACCAAGGATACGTACCAAAGGCACTCAAACTACCATATATCCAATTCTCAAGAAGTCAGCACTGAACAAATCCGACCCTACATCCTACTGCCCTATATCTAGTCTACCTTTCATGGATAAGATTATGGAAAAAGTGGTACAAAGGCAGCTACAGGACCACCTAAACCAAGAAGCCCCTCTGGACTCCCATCAGCATGGATTTAAACCAAACCATAATGTTGAAACACTATTAACCTCACTTCTTGACACCTTCATCAGAGGAATTGACAACATCAAATCCAATTTCATTCTCATATTTATGGACATACAAGGTGTGACAAAAAAGAAACGAGACTGTGGCAGCCACGCCCATGACTCAATGCCAATTGGCTAACCGCTTATGTCACTGTGTTTGCAACATCTCGCCACTATTCTGCTATAATATTTTTCATCTCTCTCACTCTGTTTTTTCTTTTTCAGGTTTTTTTTTTTGGTAGCACACTGCTCCATCGCTTTCTCTCGCAACTGGAGGTGGCAGAAATATGGATCAACGAATCAACTTGAAATTTCTGGTTACGATCCAGAGTTTGTTGTCCTAGTCATCACAGGAGATAAGACTTGGGTCTTCCAGTACGACCCTGAAAGCAAGAGACAGACTGCAGTGGAAGACTCGACAGTCACCCAGATCCAAGAAGGCGTGCATGTCCAAATCAAGGATCAAGGTCATGCTGATCGCATTCTTCAACCAGAAGGGAGTGGTCCATCATGAGTTTGTGCTTGAGGGTCAGACAGTTAACCAGCACTTATACCAGCAGGTCCTTAATCACCTCCATGACCGGGTTCGGCAAAACAGGCGGGCTCTGTGGAGAGACAAGTTGTGGCTGCTCCACCACGACAATGCACCCTCACACACCACACTCAGTGTGAGGCAGTTCTTGGCCAACAGATTTCAGCTCTCGACCCCCCTCCTTATTCCCCAGATCTCTCACCGTGCAACTTCTGGCTCTTCTCCAGGCTGAAGACTGTGCTGAAAGGAACTCATTTTGCCTCTGTAGAGAATCAAGGCCACTGTGACGAAGGAGCTGAGGGACCTCAAGGAGGAGGACTTTACCGAGTGTTTCCATACGTGGCATAAGCAAATGCAGAAGTGCATTAACTCTGGGGGGGGATTACTTTGAAGGGACCATGCATAATTTCTCTGTAGATTTTGTAATAAAGCATTTATGGGACAGTCTCATTTCTTTTTTTGTCGCACCTCGTATCGGTGGCTTTCGATACAGTATCCCATAGTACCCTGCTGCGACACCTACAGGTGTCACCACTCACCTTCCCAGAGGCATGCAGCTTGAGCTAGGTGAGTGGGCAGTTGTGCTTCGTGTGTCTGGGAACCACTAGGTGAGGTTTGGAACGGCCTCTTGGGTAATGTAGTTCTACAGCACTTGAAGAAATTATAGTTGTGCACGAGTGATTTTCAGGTTAAATAGGAATTTATTCCCCTCCCGGGGTTGGATATCGTTGACCATTGAACAAAAGGTTACAGTAACAGAAAAACCAAGCTTCTGGTATAACAAAAATAAGTAAACTCAAACAATGCTTGTCTTCAGCTTTAAGGCACAAAAGAACAGAAAACAGTTTAGCTCCCAAATGCTCTTTTGGACTGTTTTCTTCTTTTCAAATACTCCAACAATGTTAACAAAGAGACTTTACATTATCAGATACCATATATGATCAGTCCATGTATACCTCAGGCTCAGGGGGTTGGTAGGAATCCCATTGCATGGGGTCACTTTCTCCTGCAGTGTCCCGTGGAGAGAACTCTTCTGCCTGCTGGGAAAACCTCTCAGCTTCAGTCAGTGTATTCCCTTCCCCCAACCAGCTAGAGGAGTCTGGGTGTTTACCATAAGTATTGGATTCTCGAGCACACAGCTCCTGGTAAGTGCAAGGATACAAACTGTCCTCTTCTGCTTGGCTATTATGAGTTACGTGCCTGTCTTCTAAACAGCTTTTTCCCAGGAACCTCTCTTGGCTGCAATCTGGTGTCAGGTAAAACCTTTTCTTTCCTTCAGATAAAACCTTTGTAACAGGAAAATGAGCGTTACCTTCAGGATATCTGTAGTTATAAGACTGTGGCTGTCTTTTCTGGCTTTTAGAGTAAACCTCCTTGCTTTTGGAGTGGCAGAAATCCCCAGTGCTTTTGCCAGCTGTGCACTGCTCTCTGCGACCTGGGACTGTATATCTCTCACAGTTCCCCTCCTCCGAGAAGCTTCCCTGAGTGAGATTGGGACTCCCTTCCCTTCTCTCTTCTCCCAGCCTCAAGCCTTGGCTGAATTCAGGGTATCTGTCTTTCTCTATTTGGCTTCTTCCAGGTCTCTCTCTGTGTCTAGGATTATACCTAGGACTTCCTTCCTGCCTCTCGTCAGGTCTCTCCTCATGTCTCTTAGTAGTCTCCCTTCTACCCTCCACTAAGGGATTTTTATCTGTGTTTCTTTTTCCGTTGGGCTGGGCTCCACCTCCCACCAGCTGTTTCCCCTTCCCTGATGAATCAGGAATTAGCTTGTGGGACGGGCGTTCCCTAGCACACTGTGACGTTATTTGTTTGGGGTTTCTATGCCAACCCTCCATGCTTGCTTCAGAGCTGTCAACCCTGGTTTCACTTTGCAGTGAATTTTCTGTTTCCATCGGCTCTGAACCTTGTACCTCACGACACAGGGCACAACACTAAAATGGTTCCAGTCCTATTTCAGCAACAGGCAACAGCAAGTAAAATGCAGCAAGCGCAAATCTTCCCTTCCTAACCCAGGGCATCCCTCAAGGCTCATCGATCTCCTCAGTGCTCTTCAGTATGGACCCTAAAGTTACTGCTTGGGTTAGAAATTGGTTGTGTGGGAGGCAACAAAGAGTACAGGTAAATGGAGCTCACTCTGAGGAGAAGGACGTTACCAGTAGTGTGCCCCAGGGATCTGTCCTTGGTCTGATTCTTTTTAACATCTTTGTTAGTGATATAGTGGAAGGGCTGTCGGGTAAGGTTTGCCTCTTTGTGGATGATACCAAAATCTGCAATAGAGTAGACACCCAGGAAGGTGTAGATAACATGAGGAGGGATCTAGCTAAGCATGAAGAATGGTCTAGAATTTGGCAGCTGGGATTTAATGTTAAAAAATGTAAGGTCATGCATTTGGGCTGCAGAAATCCAAGGGAGCAATATAGTATAGGGGCTGAAGTACTTTTGTCCACTAAAGAAGAGCGGGACCTGGGCGTGGTTGTGTCTGATGATCTTAAAGTAGTTAAACAGGTAGAAAAGGTAACGGCAAAAGCCAGAAGGATGCTTGAGTGCATACGGAGAGGAATGGCTAGCAGAAAAAAGGAGGTGATAGTGCCTCTATATAAGTCTTTGGTGCGACCTCATTAGTATAGTGTGCAATTCTGGAGACCGCACCTTCAAAAGGATATAAGCAGGATGGAGTCAGTACAGAGGGTGGCTACTTAAATGGTTAGTGGTCTTCATTATAAAGCATATGAGGACAGACTTAAGGATCTTAATATGTATACCTTAGAGGAAAGGCAGGATAGAGGTGATATGATTGAGGTGTTTAAATACCTCCGTGGGCATAAATGCACAGGGGGAGAGCCTCTTTCAACTGAAAGCAAGTTCTGCTACGAGGGGACATGGGATGAGGGTGAAGGGAGATAGATTCAGGAGTGATATGCGGAAATATTTCTTTACGGAAAGAGTGGTGGATCCATGGCATAGTCTTCCAGTGGAGGTGGTAGAGATGAGGACAATATCTGAATTCAAAAAAGCATGGGACAAACACAGATGATCTCTAAAGGAAAAAAAGGAGACTGTTGTATTTGTTATGGAAGGACAGACTAGATAGGCCATGTGGTCTTTTTCTGTCATCATTTTTCTGTGTTTCTATGTTTCTACAAACAACCCATCTACAACCTAATTCAGCACCTTACATACAGGATATATGCTGCTGATATCATGCTTTTCACTCCATTTGATATTAGCAACCCTGATCTCCTGCCCATAACCAACTGTATGGAAGAAATGATTGTCTGGCTAGGCACCAAGAACCTGGCAGTAAACCTTAACGAAACAGAGGCATTATTCATCACTAGAGACCCATCGTCCACACCCCTACAAGAAATCTGCCTTTTGCACCATACTATTAAGATACAAAAAGAAGTCCGGTATCTTGGTGTCATTTTAGACCAAAACACACACTACAACCTCACATAAAGAAAATCACTGCAAATGCCTACTATAAGATGAAACTCCTCAAGAATATAAAACCACTACTCATTCAGGAATACTTCTGCACTATATTTCAAGCTATTGTCACACCGATTTTGGATTGCTGCAACTTCTATACCAGAGCTTATCCAAATGCTCCATCCACCCCCTACAACTGGCACAAAACACAGCTGCTCGTATACTCGCTGGTAGCTCCAAACTACAGCACATTATCCCCACGCTTAACCAACTACACTGGCTCCCAATGCACTCCTAGGCCAAGTTCAAAACATTACGCATAATCTTCAAGATCCTACACAAATCCTCTGCAAATATCCTACAGAAACTGATCAATTGAGACACCAGCACCCACCCCAGGAGAACTAACAAGAAGAATATGATAGTCACCCTACCTGATTACAAGAAATCCAACCAGACCACCTCTGCTAGAGCACTTTCCTTCTCTGCCCCAGCCAGAAGATAGGATGACTGCGGACATCAAGGACTTCCGCAAAAAGCTAAAGACGCACCTCTACACTGAACACTTTTGTCACATCACATAAGCAATATATAAATAATGCAACCCACCTCATACTAGCATACTTCTATAAAAACCAACACACATGCTGCATTAGTAGTTATCTCAGCTGAATTATCACTTATCCATACCTGTTATCTATATTGTATATAGTTATTGTATATAAGTTTTTACAAGTATGTTACTATGTGATCAACTCTGTTTTAATGTAGTATTCAACATTGTGATACACTCCCTTGTCTGTATAAGTTGTTTTATTATTGAAATTTTTCAGTCATATACAATAACCAAATTAGATACAGGACACCTTACTGAATATAAAATTACAAGAAATTGCAATCCACAGAAACATTAAATAGTACATGCAGTCCACATCATGGGAGCCGACTACAACTATCCTAACAAGGAATATCTCACACAGGAAAAAAACAAGCCATAAAGGCCACATATCAGGAGGAACCAGTATCAATGCTATCTAACCCTGCTGAGCTCTGTCAGTCAATTTGAAATTTTTCAAGAAGAGTTACATCCTGAAAAACAAATGAAGTACCCTCAAAACTGATTAGGCACTTACAAGGAAAACGTAGGAAATACGTTGCACCCAGTGCTAAAACTTGAGGCTTTAAAGATAGAAATTGCCTCCGTCGCATCTGGGTGCTACGTGACACATCTGGAAAAATGTTTACTTTTTGCCCACAAAATAAGGCGGACTTTACTTTGAAAAAGGCTTTCAATATACGTTGTTTCACCACAATAGAAAATAAAGTAACCACCAAAGTGGACCGCACAGCAATATTATCAGAAGAGTCTTCCAGAAAAGCAGTGAGGTTAGCTACACTAGGAACAATCTCGTCTACTTCTGCATCAACAACAGACGGCTTTTTAGTGCCAGAAGGAATATAATATATCTGTTTAACATCTATAATATCTGACAAGGCAAGAACTTCTTTCACATATTTATCAAACAAAATCTTTGGAGAAAGCAAAGATGTGCAAGGGAAATTCAAAAATCTCAAATTACAAGCACGCATGGTATTCTCCAGGGCCTCCAACTTAGAGTGTAAAAACATAGAATCTTTAATACCAATCACATTTATGGACTGCAGTGGAAGCACCTGGGATTCCAGCTTATCAACTGCCTTATCAAGTAAGGATACCTTCTTATCAAGTTGCTGCATAGCCACCACAGCATCTTGTGAGAAGGATGCTAAAGAACTAAAAGTTGCAGACACTTTAGCATCTATACACCGCAAAGCCCCCCATAAATCCTTTAATGTAACTTCAGTATCAGGGGACAGAACTGGAAGCTCCGTAGAGCCCTCCAGTGCTGACAACTGAACAGGACTAGGCAATTTAATTGCAGCCATATCTCTGCTAAACTGTGGAGAGACCCCTGAACTATCGACAATAGGGCAGGGGGGAGGAGACCTCCCTCCCGGGCTCAGGGACACCCCCTCCGGCGAGGACTGTGCCAGAGGAACCGGAGCAAAGTGTTTGTCCAGTGGGCCAACTGGTTTTCCCCCACCAGCATCAGCCGCCTGGACCTTCGCCTGTGGCTTTGCCTTTCTTTTCCCCATATTAACAAACTCTACTAAACAGGAAATAAGCACAGAGCAAAACTCACAGCATACAGATCAGGAAATACAAGTCCTCTGACATCCAGCGTCGCTGCGGCGTCGAAGGTGCGTGTCTAAAGGGTAGACACGCCCCTTCAAACACACCCCACGGCCGCGCTCCACGGTCGCGGAGAGAGAAAGTTCTCACTTTATGCAGAAGAAAGACCCCTCGAGTAGCAGGCTGACCGAGGAGTGCCTGCAGTGGACCGGCAGCAGCAGCAAGGAAGTCCCCACACTCCAGCAGCCCTCAGCAGGGCACGCACACTCCTCCCTCGCTCTCCGGTAACAGCTCCACTCCCAGATGGCAGCAAGGAGGATTTTAAAGCTCCGGAGGACCCCCCGAGTAGCAGGCTGACCGAGGAGTGCCTGCAGTGGACCGGCAGCAGCAGCAAGGAAGTCCCCGCACTCCAGCAGCCCTCAGCAGGGCACGCACACTCCTCCCTCGCTCTCCCGGTAACAGCTCCACTCCCAGATGGCAGCAAGGAGGATTTTAAAGCTCCGGGGACCCCCCGAGTAGCAGGCTGACCGAGGAGTGCCTGCAGTGGACCGGCAGCAGCAGCAAGGAAGTCCCCGCACTCCAGCAGCCCTCAGCAGGGCACGCACACTCCTCCCTCGCTCTCCGGTAACAGCTCCACTCCCAGATGGCAGCAATGAGGATTTTAAAGCTCCGGAGGACCCCCCGAGTAGCAGGCTGACCGAGGAGTGCCTGCAGTGGACCGGCAGCAGCAGCAAGGAAGTCCCCACACTCCAGCAGCCCTCAGCAGGGCACGCACACTCCTCCCTCGCTCTCCGGTAACAGCTCCACTCCCAGATGGCAGCAAGGAGGATTTTAAAGCTCCGGAGGACCCCCCGAGTAGCAGGCTGACCGAGGAGTGCCTGCAGTGGACCGGCAGCAGCAGCAAGGAAGTCCCCGCACTCCAGCAGCCCTCAGCAGGGCACGCACACTCCTCCCTCGCTCTCCGGTAACAGCTCCACTCCCAGATGGCAGCAAGGAGGATTTTAAAGCTCCGGAGGACCCCCCGAGTAGCAGGCTGACCGAGGAGTGCCTGCAGTGGACCGGCAGCAGCAGCAAGGAAGTCCCCGCACTCCAACAGCCCTCAGCAGGGCACGCACACTCCTCCCGCGCTCTCCGGTAACAGCTCCACTCCCAGATGGCAGCAAGGAGGATTTTAAAGCTCCGGAGGACCCCCCGAGTAGCAGGCTGACCGAGGAGTGCCTGCAGTGGACCGGCAGCAGCAGCAAGAAAGTCCCCGCACTCCAGCAGCCCTCAGCAGGGCACGCACACTCCTCCCTCGCTCTCCGGTAACAGCTCCCATAAGTTGTTGTTTTTAATGTAAACTACTCTGAGTGAACGATAGAGTGGAATAAAAAAAAAATGTTAAATAAACAAAATAAATAAAAATACCTTCCTTTGACACTACTGCCTAGACCAGGGCACGCTGGTGGACAGCATTTTTGGCCAAGCGATACTAACCTCTGCATCTGAGTCGGGAGTGGTGCCAAAGGACTGAAGAGAGGCTCATGTGGTGCCTTTACAAAAAAGTGGAAGTAAGGATGTGGTTGAAAACTACAGGCCGGTTAGTTTAACTTAGGTGGTGAGTAAATTATTGGAAATGCTGCTGAAAGAGAATATAGTGAGGTTTCTGGAGTCCAGCGGGTTACAGGATCCGAGGCAGCATGGATTCACCAGAGGCAGGTCTTGTCAGACAAATCTGATTGATTTCTTTGACTGGGTGACCAGGGAGTTGGACCGAGGGAGAGCTCTAGATGTGGTGTATTTAGATTTCAGTAAAGCCTTTGACACTGTTCCTCACAGGCGACTTATAAACAAACTGAGCACCCTAGGGATGGACCTTAAAGTTACTGCTTGGGTTAGAAATTGGTTGGGTGGGAGGCGACAAAGAGTACAAGTAAATGGAGCTCACTCTGAGGAGAAGGATGTTACCAGTGGTGTGCCCCAGGGATCTGTCCTTGGTCCGATTCTTTTTAACATCTTTGTTAGTGATATAGCGGAAGGGCTGTCGGGTAAGGTTTGCCTCTTTGCGGATGATACCAAAATCTGCAATAGAGTAGACACCCAGGAAGGTGTAGATACCATGAGGAGGGATCTAGCTAAGCTTGAAGAATGGTCTAGAATTTGGCAGCTGGGATTTAATGTTAAAAAATGTAAGGTCATGCATTTGGGCTGCAGCAATCCAAGGGAGCAATACAGTATAGGAGGTGAAGTACTTTTCTCCACTAAAGAAGAGCGGGACCTAGGCGTGGTTGTGTCTGATGATCTTAAAGTAGCTAAACAGGTAGAAAAGGCAACGGCAAAAGCTAGAAGGATGCTTGGGTGCATATGGAGAGGAATGGCTAGCAGAAAAAAGGAGGTGATAATGCCTCTGTATAAGTCTTTGGTGCGACCTCATTTGGAGTATGGTGTGCAATTCTGGAGACCGCACCTTCAAAAAGATGTGAACAGGATGGAGTCGGTGCAGAGGGTTGCTACTAAAATGATTAATGGGCTTCATTATAAAGCATATGAGGACAGACTTAAGGATCTTAATATGTACACCTTAGAGGAAAGGCGGGATAGAGGTGATATGATTGAGATGTTTAAATACCTCCGTGGCATAAATGTTCAGGGAGAGAGCCTCTTTCAATTGAAAGCAAGTTCTGCTACGAGGGGACATGGGATGAGGGTTTAGGGAGATAGATTCAGGAGTGATATGCGGAAATATTTATTTAGAGAAAGAGTAGTGGATCCATGGAATAGCCTCCCAGTGGAGGTGGTAGAGATTCGGACAGTAACTGAATTCAAAAAAGCATGGGACCAACACAGAGGATCTCTAAAGGTAAAAAGTGGACTGTTGTAGTTGTTGTTATGGAAGGACAGACTAGATAGGCCATGTGGTCTTTTTCTGTCATCATGTTTCTATGTTTCTATGTTTCTGTCACAGCCATGACTGGACACATGGGACTCTGTTCTACCCAATGCTGTTTCGTTGTTTTTGTTTCTGTAAGCTATGTTCAGGGAGTGCAGTGCCCCTTGTTGCTAACTCTTGTTGCATCAGGAGCTGCTGTTGTTGTTGTTTTTTATTATTGCTTGTCAACTCCTGTTCAACCAGGTGCCGTTGTTGCCGTTATGGCTCCTGCCATTCAAGTTTTGGCCATCAACCTGGTTTTCAGTAAATTTTCTGACTATCATGAGTCATCTGCCTGATTCATCCACCAAAACACCAAGGCAGCCTCGGGACATAGCTGCAGAGTCACCAGGTGTGGCTGACTCATCCTGCTTGTCCTAGGAGAAAGTGGGGTTACTTAACTGCTTTCTCTGTGGACTGCAGGATGTGTCAGCCACACATTCCTGCCTGCCTTTTTTTGGATGAGGACGACCCAACAAATCCACAGCCCTGCCAACCTAGCCTACAAGGGCATTGTTCTGGAATATACTGGGCTAGGTAGAGGTGGGCCTGGGAGAGTGGACTACCTTGCACGTGCTCAGTAAGGCTTGCCTTTCTGAGCTATGGGAGAGCTACTTCCATCCATGGTGCCGTCAGATGACATCACCAGGTGTAGCTGACTTTTTCTACTGTCCATGGAGAACCCCAATTACTGGTAAGTAACCCCCCTTTCTTTGCAATAAAACAATGGTGCCTGATGGCTCTGAACCTTTTTTTGCCAAGAAGGTGTCAACCAGTTGTTTAGGGCTATGATGGCAGATTTTCTCACTTACTGCTACAGTTTCTTGTCTGCACAGCTGTGTTGAAAATATCTGCATTGTTCATAATAGGTTGTTGCAGACCTTCAAGCTGTTTTTGCCAGTTTCATGGAAATGCAGTCTTTTAAGAAGTTTACACGTCTCTGAAAATAATTATTGGTATAAAGCACACGCTAATTATTGCAATAGACAACTCTTTCTAGCCAGAGATGTAACAAAAATATTTTAACAAACAGGTGTATGAAATTGCCTTGAGTCTCAATAAGTCATTATCTTGCCGCACTTAGAGGGGAATGGGAAAAAAAGATTGTTTTTTATCTTCCTCATTTTGTTTTGATTTGCAACATTTTGTGGATTTTGCAGCAGCATTTCCCTGTTAGAAGCATTTTTCATTTTTAGAATTTACTGTGTGTTTTCATCTGTTCAAGAAGCTCAACTTTGCAGGTGGATATGTGTGGAGGACAAACTGCTTTTCCTTTCTCGTTAAATATCGCTGAGAAACTTAGAAACAGAGAAAATGATTGCAGATTAAAGCCCCTATAGCCTGTCCAGTCAGCCCATCCATACTAACTACTAAGCTCTACACTTCCTTCTTCTCCCTTGGAGATCGTCTGTGTTTTTGCCATGCTTGCTTGAATTCAGATACAATCCTTTTCTCCACCACCTCTTTTGGGAGACTGTTCCACACATCTACCACCATTAATAATGAAAAATTCCCATTGATTACACTTGAATCTATCCCCCTTTGCCTTCATCTTATACTTCTAAATAAGGAAAAGTAAAAGCCGCATAACAAAAAACAAGTTCTGTTATGAAATGTTGAAAAAGATGAGCAGAAGGGATATAGCCCGTTCCTATTTTTATCTATCTTCTGGCTTTTAAATTTGTCCATCTGCATTCACAGTGGGGGTTACTTTAAAAGCATCCCTATGTGTAAATAGTGGCATTTGCAGAGGTAGATTTCCTAGATATGCAAATAGCAATTTTAGAAAGCAACTATTACACACAAAGAATTGCCCCATGTCTAGATTGCAAGGAGGCGTAGTTAGAGTATGGAGAGGGAGTGGTTTGGGCAGGCCTACAAAATTGACATGTATTCCAATTTTACAAGACGGGAATTCACGTATTTTTTTTTTTAAGTCTAGACTTCTGTATTTACAGCTGCCCTAAGTCAGTGGCTGCTTGGAAGGGCAGGTCTAAAGTCTGAGATCAGCCCCCAGCCAGACTTCCCCCTATCATTTGATTCCCCCCCCCCCCCACACACACACATCTGACCTCTGCCCCTGGCCTCAAGAAACCCACGCCCGATGATGCACTATTTGGTAGCCTCACCCCTACTGATAGTACCATGAAGTTTCTGCTAGGAGTCATGGATGCCATTTTGAATCCCAGGTCTGGCTGAGCAGGAGTGACTGCGGAATGCCCTTGCACCTGCTAGACACCGGGGACCTTGGGAAGAGCTGAGGATGGGATAAAGGGGTGAGAGGGGGGAATCTTCCGGGGTGGGGCATTTAAAGGGGGGGGGGCTTTCTTGATGTCAGAAAGTCAGGTGGGGGTAACTGAATGCTCTGGAGAGGTCCATGAAAGGAATCAGATGCTATAGGGGGTCTAGGGGGGATCAGATGCCATAGGGGTGATCTGGGGAGGCAGGACTTCTGCTGCTGGCCCATGGGGAACAAGGTGTGCATATCATCAGAAGCAATGCACATGTAAGGTAACACTACATGTTTTTTTTGGCCAATGCAGCTTTTTGAAATTGCTGCTTCCAGTGGACATGGGGAGACATCGATGTGCAGTCTTGTAGGTCCTTAGACATATTTAACAAGAGGCTATACGCTTGGCAGAGCCTTTAGTGAATTATGATTTCCCGACCTGGATGTCTTCATTCTCTTCTCCACATTCTCTCACTGTCATTAAACAGGAACTCAAGTACTCTTGCTGTCCCCGAGATGAGCCACTTCGGTACCATTTTACTTGCTTTATTGCCAGCTGCAAGTGCGCCACAGACATAAAGATGTGAAACTCTACTGCAGAAAATTCTGCCCCAGAAAGAGCAGAAAAGTTACACCAATATAGCAGAATTATATTCTAATAAATAAATAATAAATAACAAACAAATATTATAAAATAGAAAACTGGCCTGAAAACTATAAATAAAATCAATGGACCTGATTTTCGAAGGCATTTATATGGGTATCTGCCATATCTGTGATTTTTGAAGGGCACCTACATGGGTAGTGCCCTTCGAAAATCCCGAATATGTCCCTAACGCACCCAGATGCTATGTGGTTAGCATCGGGACATGTTAGGGGTGGAACAAGGGTGGAGGAAAGGGCTATCTGGGTAGCACCAATTTCTCAATGCTACTCACTTAGCCCTTTGCTCCTTAAAGATAGGCAAGGTTTTTCAGGCGCAGGGGCTAAGCGGATAGCATCAAAAATTAGTGCTACCCGGCCAGCTCCTGCAGCTTCCGGGGTGTGCGGAAAGACCCAGATTTTCAATGCTGGGGCTGCATATGACATGGCATTGATGATCCAGGTTAGGTGGAGGGGGGGAGGGCAGGCTATGCACCGACCAGATGAAAATAGGGCCCAAAATTTAATTCCAATAAAACAATATGCCACAGACACAAAATTAAAGCAACAACAACCAAGCTGTATGTTGTTGATTGTTATAGTCCTACTTGAGGGATCATGCAACGTGTTTCAGCCTTAGGACTCTTTGAAATAGTTGATGTATTTTGGACATCTAATGATAATCAGATGAGAGATTCTAGAGATGAAAAATAGGAAAAGGATTTGGATGGTAAAAAGACTGTAAATGTTAGGTACTGTTTCAATGAAAGAGTTCTTTGATCAACAAAAAAGGAACTGTGTGATGGTGCTTAATCCCCAAAAGGGGATATTCTTAAACATGCTGCAATCAAAGGCTTGAGCTATATAAGACAAAAACATAGGGGCATGTTTACTAAAATGTGCTAAGCAGTTAATGTAGGTTTCCATGCATGGTAATTGTGCACAAATGCCCATGGTAACAGTATCA
The DNA here is from genome assembly GCA_033557465.1 of Ichthyophis bannanicus. Taxonomy (NCBI): domain Eukaryota; kingdom Metazoa; phylum Chordata; class Amphibia; order Gymnophiona; family Ichthyophiidae; genus Ichthyophis; species Ichthyophis bannanicus. Next base: position 860,803,405 of record CM066034.1, read on the forward strand.
CGGGGGCATGACAGTTATTGCGTGCTAATTCGCACGTTAACTGCTAGTCATATGTTGGGTGGTGAATAAGTGGGTTAGGGACAGAGATTGGGTGTGGGCAGCACATTGCAGTTAGTGCGAGGGGAAATATCACATGCTTTCAATGTTGCGATTAGTGAGAGTGCAAGTAACTTCACCTCAGTCGTTGGAGTTAGGTTGAAGTAACTCCACCTCAATAGGTGGAGTTAGGCTTCACCCACAGTAACTGTGCCGTGCATTAGGGTACATATCCACACCACTGGAACATTCTGGTCTTGCCCCCAGCAGTTACCACGAAGGCTTTGCATGTATCACATTCATTTTGTGCTAAACATGTTAAGTGCAAATGCCCAACATACTCACTAATAGGATTCCAGTGGAATGCAGGATCTGAGGCCACATGATTTTATTAAAGGCAGATCTTGTCAGACAGATCTGATTCATTTTCTTTGACTGGCTGACCAGAGAGTTGGACTGAGGGAGAGCACTAGATATGGTGTACTTAGACTTCATAAAGCCTTTGGCACTGTCCCACACAGGCGACATAGATAGATTAAGCATGCTAGGGATGGACCGTAAAATGACTGGTTAGGAACTGGTTGAGTGGGAGGTGACAAAGGGTACAGGTAAGTGGCGCTCTCTCTGTGGAGAAAGACTTTACTTAGGGTAGTTTCTCCAAATGGGTCAGTTTTGCGCATACTATGGCAGTCGTGAACCTCGCTTCTAAGCCAGGGTATGTGGACTATGATCTTCGTCTTTGCCAGTGATGTGCCGCAGGATTGGTCTTTGCTCTGATTCTTTTGAACATTTTTATAAGTGATATTGTGAAAGGGCTGCTGGGGTAAAGTTTCCCTCTTTGCGGATGATATTAAGGTCTGCAATAGAGTAGACACCCAGGAAGGTGTAGATAACATGAGGCGGGATCTAGCAAAGCTTGATAAATGGCTGAAAATTTGGCAGCTGAAATTTAATGCAAAAAAATACAGGGTCATTTATTTGGGCTGCCCAAATCCAAGGGAAAAAGCAGCCCCCCCCCATTTCATCCCCTAAACATATGTTCTAAGAGACCGTAACACAATGTCAATGTCTATGTCCCAAATAGTTGTTAAAATCATTAATGTTGGTCACCTGGTGATGGCCCCAACCCCAGAAGTTGATTATTGTCCACCCCCCCCACCCCCCCTTTTATGTTACACCGCCTTGACCCTGTGAAAAGCGGGATATAAATACAGTTAAATAAATAAATAAATACAGTATAGAGGGTGAAGTACTTCTGTCCACAAAAGAAAAACGGGACCTAGGGGTGATTATTTCTGATTATCTTAAGGTGATTTAACAGGTAGAAAAGGTGATTACAAAAACTAGAAGAATGCTTGGGTGGAATGGCCAGCAGGAAGGAGATGATAGCGCCTCTGTATAAGTCTTTGCTGAGACCTCATTTGGAGTATTCTGTGCAATTCTAGGGACCGCACCTTCAAAAGGATATAAACAGGATGGGTGGGGATGGTGCAGAGGGTGGCTACAAAATGGTCAGTGGCCTTTGTGATAAAGCACATGGGGACAGACTTAATCTCAATATGTATACTTTGGAAGAAAGGCGGGAGAGGGGAGATAGGATAGAGACATTTAAATATCTCTGTGGCATAGATGAAAGCTCAAAAAGAACGTACAAATTCATCACAGAAATATAACTCTGAAGAAAACTATGGAGTGCATTAAGGAGTAGGCCCTTTGATATGCCCGTTCAGTTATACGCCAGTGGGGGGATGTGCCATCTTCAAGAGGCTCTTTACAATGCCATCATCAGATGTGCCTACCGATGTTATGGGACACAGGTTAACCACACAGCTCCACCTAATGATAGCTCGGGCACAGGACAGCAAAGATGTAGCTCTCTGTGCCAGCTGTCACATAGCTTATGGATATTCCCAGCTGTCTCTCACAAAAATATGATAGGCAGCTTTAGAAAATGCCATTCTCTTGAGTAAAGCACTAGTACGTTTGTAAAAACAATCAGCTATGGTATGCCTGTTTTATGCATTTGTGATTTATAAATGTGTGATTGAATTTTGGTTTTGTTTGAAAAGAACATAACCACTAGAATATTATATTTTATAAATATAATACAGGCAGCTATGCACCTTTATACAATAGATTCTCAGAACTAGTTAAAGGAGTGCACAAATTTTCTCAGACCTATTTAAACCTGCTCCAAAGAAAGTGTAAATCTGTGCTTATACTCAGTGTGTGCATGTGTATTTTATAAAATGTGTTTACATCACAGCTGCACCCCAGCTCCATCCAAACTACCCTCCCAGAAACACCTACATGCAGACTGTATAACAACGTACATGCTCTTGTCAGCACTGGTACTCAGATATGCCCCATGCACAATGTTATAATAACCATTTTCCATCAGCAAAAGAAGCTTTCTATATACAAAGTGCTTTAGAAAATTACATGTTAAAGTATCATATGTACTCTTGTTTCCCCCAAATATCTCCTCCGAGTTATTCATGAATATACTTCTGATCACTCCAAATATAGGATTGCCTATATTATGACTACAAAGTCAAGATAGTTTTTATAATATATTAGTATGATTGACAATTTATTTTATTAACATATGATAGAAAGAAACCATTGATAACCTTGTGAAATATCTTCCAAGTATGTCTCTTCATGAAAGCTTATATTCAGCAAAACTCAAGAAGTCTGTCATAGTCACCCTTTGGAATCAAAAAACAATGGAGGTGAATTGAACAGAATGGGGCTGATTCTATATAGGGTGCAAAGATATTTAAAGTGTGTACCTAAAATGCATGTATGTCCCTATTCTGAAGGACTTATGCGTGTGAATGGGCACTTACATGTGTGCCTTGGATGGTCGCTATTCTGTAAGTATGTATATATGTCTCATTGCATGAAAGTTCATTTAGAGTGTGCATAGAAGCGGAGCATAGGCAGGGCCTGAAAATATGCATGCACGTTAAGAATAATATGACCTGTGTGTGTCACTGTGCTGATCTAGGCAGCCGCCATTATTGTGTGAAGAAGTAACATCCTGGTTGAGCGTCTTTTGAATTTTCTGAAATCTTTGGAATGAAATATGAAAGCAGAATTTGATACATGGAAGCTACAGATAAGTGTTGACTTTCTCCTGATGAAGAACTGTGAAAACTGTAGGTTCAAAACATAGCACTCTGTCAAGATGAGAACACTCTGCAATGAGTTGGAGGCTGACAGTCTCTTTTTAGAAAAGGTTCAGAGAAGAGCCACCAAAATGGTAAAGGGGATGGAAGGATACTCCTATGAAGAAAGGCTAAAAAGGTTAGGGCTCTTTAACCTGGAAAAGAGACAGCTGAGGGGAGATATGATAGAAGTCTATAAATTAATGAATGGAGTGGAACGGGTAAACGTAGATCGAGTGTTAACGTTATCAGAATATAGAAAGACTAGGGGACATGCAATGAAGCTACAGGGTAAACTATTTAAGACTAATAAAAGGAAATATTTTTTCACTCAACGTGTAATCAAACTCTGGAATTTGTTACTGGAGGATGTAGTAAAGGCTGTTAGTGTAGCTGGGTTTAAAAAAGGTTTGGACAAGTTCCCGGAGGAAAGGTCCATAAACCATTATTAAGAAAGGACCCAGGATATCAATGCTTGACGCAGTACAAGCATTGTGGAACCTGTGTCTTTTGGGGAAACTGCTAGGTATGTATGACCTAGATTGGCCACTGTTGGAAACAGGAAACGGCGCTTGATGGACCTTGGTCTGACCCAGTATGGCATATCTTATGTTCTTATTTTATTTATTTATTTACATTCTCTTATATACCGTGCTATTCTGCATCAGTGCGGTTTACATTGAACAAACTGAAATTACATTGAACAGGGCATTATAACTTGGAGATAACTATTTTACAGGGAACATGGGCTATGGAGGGTTAAGTGGCTTGCCCAAGACCACAAGGAGCACCTGTGGGACTAGAAACCCCAGTCCTTCCGGCCCATGGTTGCTGTCCTCTAGTGGGATTTGAACCCCCGACCTTCCGGCCTGAAGTACCTTGCCCCAACCACTAGGCCACTCCTCCACTCCACTCCACTTATGTTCTTATGTTTTTAAACAAGTAGTTTTGATTATAGATAAGTTCTGGATTTTTGAGTAATATTAATAAAGTAAAAAGGATCTGGAGTTGGTTACTTTATGGGTAATGTAATTGATAAGGTGATATGCTGGTTTGACAAACAAATCTTTTTCTTCTGCGCTTTTTCATGGGCTCAGTTCTGATTTTTTTTATGGATTTTTACTGATCTAGGCATAGGCAGTTATGCTCTAGAGCAGGCACAACTACTGCAACTAAACTCCATCACATCTCTACACCCCTGGTCTATAAAGTAAAGCCTGCATGTGCTTTACTTTATAGAATAGGCTGCAAATACACAGGCGGCAACACACTTTGCATACGCAATTAATAGAATCACCCTCAATATGGCTTTGGAATCTCTTTCTTTTCTTAGATAATAGCATTGTTTCTGTTCTACCCTTATCTTTAGAATCCTTTCCATATGGTAGGCAACAAATCAAAGATAGTAGACGGACCATGCTCTCCAGCAGTGGCTGCATGTGCTTCTCTAATGCTTAACTGCAGTTTAAAAAAAAAGCAAAGAAATAGTAGGATCCGCTTTATTGTGAGAAGAATTTTCAGATGCTTGATAAATAGATCCTTATGTTCTGTGAGGGGTGCCATCCTTAACGTGTTCCAAACACCTTCTGGAAATCATGACAAGATCCTGGCTAAACAGTTTCAACAATACAGCATCTTAATCATCCTTGTAACAGCACAGTGGCAGCACAATTCAATGTCCGTCATCAGGACCGTACCTAGCTCTGTGTGAGTGGTGCGGCCGCATAGGGCGCAAAGGCTTAAGGGTGCATTTCAGCTGTTTGCTGTTGCCTGCCACTATCACTTTTTCTTCTCTCAGCGGCAGCAGGCAACGGCAGACAGCTGAATTGCACCCTTTAAGCCTTCTCGCAGCATGCTAAGCAGGTCTGGTCCCTCACTCCTCTGACGTGGCATCAGAGCAGGGAGGACAGATCTGCTTAGCGTGCCGGTGACTTGTCTCTTCTCTCCTGCCGCCATCCAGAAAGTGACTGGATAGGGGGGGGGGGGGGAGGGCACGCACCCGATGTGCAAGTCGCACAGGGCACGATTCATGCTCAGTATGATCCTGTCTATTATAGAAACATGTCAGCAGAAAAAGACCATATGGCCTATCTAGTCTACCTTTCCGTATCAAATACCATAGTCCCTTTTTTCCCTTTAGATATCTTCTGTGTTTCACTCATGATTTTAATAATTCAGATACTGTCCTCATCTCTACTACCTTTCCTGGGAAACTATTCCACGCATCTACCACTCTTTCCGAAAAAGAAATATTTCCGCCTATTACTATCCCCTTTCTCCCTCATCCTATGCCCCCTCATTATAGTGCTTACTTTCAATTGAAAGAGGCCCTTCTCTTGTGCATTTATGCCATGGAGGTACTTAAATATCTCTGTCATATCTCCTCCATCCCACCTTCCTCTAACATATGTCTGCCCCCATATGGTTTATAGCAAAGACCACTGACCATTTTAGTGCCACCCTCTGCGCTGACTCCATCCTGTTTATATCCTTTTGAAAGCGTGGTCTCTAGAATTGCACACAATGCTCCAAATGAGGTTGCACCAGAGACTTATGCAGAGGCACTATCACCTCCTCTTTTCTGCTGGCCATTCCTCTTCCTCTGCACCCAAGCATCCTTCTGATCAGAAACAATCACGCCCAGGTCCCGCTCATCTGTCCTGGACAGAAGTACTTTGCTGCCTATACTGTACCGCTCCCTTGGATTTTTGCAGCCCAAATGCATGACCCTGCATTTTTTAGCATTAAATCTCACCTGACAAATTCTTGACCATTCTTTAAGCTTAGCTCGATCCCTCCTCATGTTATCTACTCTTTCCTGGATGTCTACTGTATTGCAGATTTTGGTATCGTCCACAAAGAGGTAAACTTAACCTGACAGCCGTTCTGCAACATCACTAACAAATATGTTAAAAAGAACCGGACCAAGGACAGATCCCTGCACCACTGAGAGCTCTATTTACCTGTATAATTTGTCACCTCCCACCCAACCAATTTTTAACTCTGTCAGTCACTTTAGGGTCCATCCCTAGGGTGCTCAGTTTATTTAGAAGTCGCCTGTGCAGAGTGGTGTCAAAGGCTTTACTGAAATCCAAGCACAGGACATCTAGGGCTCTTTCTTCGTCCAACTCTCTGGTCACCCTGTGGCAGTCCAGGCTTGTTCATAGGCGTTTAAACACAGAGTAGAATAAATTCTATGCAGCAACCAAGATGCTTATTTTTATTATGCAGGTAATCCTTACCAAGGTTTCTCCTTTTCCCTTTCTGTGATATATGAGTGGCAGCTGTCAGCTTCCAAAGTCTCTCTTCTGACTGACAGCAGTCCTTTTTCTCCCTCAAGACTCTGCTCAATTTAAATACAGTTTTTACTAACCGCACCTGGTCTTGCAAACTGCATAATCCCTGCATTTGTTTTGCAAGGAAATGAACAATGCAACAAAACAGGTTTTGTTTTCTTTCATTTTAAGCACATGCTACTTGTAAGTTTTGCATTATTTGGGTCAGTATTCAAATAGTACAAAGAGCCTTGGGTTGTTTTTTTTTTTTAATGCCATATATACTCGGCACCACTATCTGGATAGCAAGTGTCACTGAATGTATGTGAAGAGCAGTGACTGCCTCTGGCCATCTGTAGAGCTATGTAATTTATTTCAAGACAGCCTTTTCACTGTCCTAAATTAAGCCCTTAGCTATACGGATGGCAGCTGAATGTCACTAAGTGTCTAGCATTAGGTAGAATGCCCTCTGTCCGCCATCGTTCCACACAAGCACTATTAGGATAGTGCTGGTGTGGTCTGTAACAATTTTCAGCAGCACTATCTGCGGCCACTGCTAAAGGTATTGACCCAGTTACTTACAAATTGCGCATGCTGTAACTAAAAGTGAAGCCAAGTGAAATAAAATGAAAGCAACCCCGAAACAGAACAAAAAAACAGTACAAAACCAAATGCATATCCCTCATCGTTTCCTGTCTTCTGCCCCTATTTCTTAAAGCAGCAGTGCTTCTTTTCTCTGACTCAGTTTCCCCTGCAGCATCCTCCATGTTTCTGGCTTCCTACTTGTCCTCTGTATCTCTGGAATGTTTCTGGCTGTGTGAGATACTTACCAGAGGTATACATACAGCTCTGCTAACCATGTTAATCACCTTGTCTGGGATATTCAGCAGCACTAACACGGTTAGCGCCGCTGAATGTCCCTGGGTGGCACTGCTACATGCCTCAGCAGTAAAGGCAGGCATAGCAAAGGCTGACCTAACTTTCCCAGTCAAGGCTAACCAGGCAGATGCTAAATACCATCACTATCTGGTTAGCTTCCTGTCTATCCGGATATTCAATGCCAGCAACCGGATATGATCCCGGAATTGAATATCTGGGTCTAGGGTTTGGCGGCGATGGCTAGCCACTGTAATTGCGCTAACCACCACTGCTGAATATCAAGCCCACAGGTGGTGGTGTTTTTTTATTTCATTTTGTTTAGCTTTCCAGTTTTCTAATTTCTGATTTTGGGGCTCCTTTCACTTTATATCATGTTTTTGTCTTTTGTTTTGGCGTGTGCTATTTTTTACTAAAATGTAGTATGTTATGTTTTGCATTACTGTGTGCTAAGAGCAGAAACTAGCTGTGAACTAACTACTGGGGTATGCCCAGCACGTCCCCCTGCAGTTGCTGCACTGAAAAGTACCTCGCCATGCTATGACTTAGTTGACAATTAACTTGAATGTACTTAACGCCACCCATTGAGGTGGCATTTAGTGCACACAGGCTAACTGTCACATTGACAAATAATGCATAGCTAACTGTAATGTGCATCTCACTAAGCAGAATAGCGGTGGTTGTTTTAGCATGTGGTAGCTATTATTGTGGTCCCGTGCTGAAGGGCATGTTTAGTAAAGTGTGCTATTTGCAAATAATGCATGAAATTTGCAAAGCGTGTGCTTCAAATGAAGCAGAAAGATGAATTCCAGGAGGCCTATTTAGATCAAGAGAAGAAATCAGAGTACTTCATTTAATTTTCAAATATGCATGTGCTTTTTTTTTTTTTTTTAAATATATTTTTATTGCGTTTTATACAGTCTTAGGAAAACAGCATATCAAAGCAAAAACCAATCATACAGCATTACACCCAAGACTGCAACTGACTAAACAAAACAAAAGACTAACTAAAACCTTAAACCCCTATTACCCCCCCCCCCCACCCTCCCTCACACCCTCCCAATCCTCTGGAGTCAACAAGAAAACCAGAAAGGCATGTCTGTGCCAACGGACAGCCCAAAGAGAAAGGACAGAGACCTCTAGTCGAGGACAAAACAATGTACCTTGAGGGCAGCAAAAATAATACCTAAGGCTTACTTAGGGGCCAGAGACATGTGCTCATTTAACATCTGCCACTTGGAGAGACCAGATGGTGATCTGGACACACCTCTTCTTGGCAGCTGCTCAAACTTGCTGTAACAGCAAACGTGATTCCACCAATTCTGTGGGGTAAGGTCATAGGTGTGATTCCAGTAGCGAGAGATAAGGTACAGTGCTATTCCGAGCATGAAATCCAACAGAAAGAAATGTCGTTTAGACAGTGAGGGTATATTACTCGCTGAACGAAGACTAACAATGCCCCAGGAGAGAGGATCATGAAAACTCAGTATCTTTTGGATTCGCTTCCAGACTTGTTCCCAGAAAGTTTGGACACAGGGACACTGATAAACAATATGAACAAAAGTACCTAATTGTTGCCTACATGACCAACAGTGCCCATCAGTTACCGGACCCCAAGTAGCCATCTTGATCGGGGTAAGATAAGCACGATGTGCCAAGAAAAATAGAGCTTGGGTAACAGAGGCAGACTTTGAAATACGGACTTGTTTTGCCCAAAACTGTTCCCATTGCTGGGGCGACATACTCAACGCTGTGTCATGCTCCCACACTTTTTGAGTACCAATTGTACCAAGCTGCATACCAGAAAGCAGTAATTTGTAGAAATGAGATGCCCTAGTAGAAGAATTTACTACATCGCATAAAGGATCCCTGTGTTCCAGGGACCGAAAATGTGGCATCGATTTGGCTATACAGTGTCGAAGTTGCAGCCATTGAAAATAGCAAGAGTTTGGTAGGCTGTATTCCTGCTGTAATTGCGTGAAGCTCTTCCAATCATTCCGCGCCAGCAGCTGATCAATTGTCCAGATGCCTTTAGAATACCAGAGACCCCATGCGAAGGGCCGATGCTGGATCTTAAGGTGGGGGTTGTACCAGAGTGGCCAACGACGAGTAAGGCAATTAGCACCCTCGAGCGAGTCCCGTAGGGCCGCAAAGGCTCTTTGTGTGTCAACTATCATAGGAGGATATTCTTTATCGGGCGGCATCTGCGAGTAAGGCAGAAGCGGCAAGGGAAAAGGTGCCACAATTGCTTGTTCCAGTTCTAGCCACGCAGGAAAGTGTGCGGCTTCCGAAGTCAGCCATTGCGCCCCTTGTCTTAGCAGGAAGGCTTTGTGGTATTGCTGAAAGTCCGGGAATTTCACTCCTCCCAATTCCTTACAAGCTTTGAGTTTTTTGAGAGCGATCCTGGGTGTTTTGTTATTCCACAAAAATCTCACTAACACTCTCTCAATTTGCTGATATGTCTGCGGGTGCAGTAGGAGAGGCATCATTTCCAATACATAATTAATTTTCGGGGCTATCGTCATCTTGATTGTTTCCAGTCTCCCCCACCATGACAAAGTCAATGGGAGCCATTTAGTAGTCAGTAAATGAGATTTTTCTAGGAGCATTTTCTCGTTATATCTCACCGTCTCGATCAAGGGGTAACCATAATAGGCTCCGAGATATTTAAACATCTTAGGCTCCCAGACGAATTGGAAACGTTCCATATCCGCTTTGTAGGTCTTAGCATTCAATGGGAAGGCACTTGACTTATCCCAGTTAATTTTATAACCGGACAGTTGCGAGTAACGCTCTATGCATTCCAAGATCGCCGGTACGGACTCTGGGGAAGTAAAGAGGAGAAGGTCGTCCGCGTAAGCCGACAGCTTCACTGTCCGACCCGCTATTGGCACCCCTGAAATCCTTGCATGTTGCCGCAGCAGAAGCAATAAAGGCTCAAGGGCCAGATTAAACAGTAATGGCGATATAGGACAACCCTGGCGAGTTCCTCGTGATAATCTCAGCTCCATCGACTGCGCCGTGTTAACCCGGACATGGGCCAGTGGCCGAGCGTATAACACTTTCAGTAGACTGATGAAGCCATCGCCAACTCCAAACCATTGCAGAGCATCAAAGATGAAGGACCACTCCAGCCGGTCAAAAGCTTTCTCGGCATCGAGGGATAGCCCTACTAGTGGGCAATTGTGGCTTTCCCCGGCCGCTAGAACGTGACATAAAAGACGGGCATTGTCCGCTGTCGATCTCCCTTCGATAAAACCACATTGGTCTGGGTGCACCAAATGTGTCATGACGCCAGCAAGACGATTAGCCAGTATCGTAGCATAGATCTTATAGTCAGCGTTCAGCAAGGATATCGGTCGGTAATTACTGACTAGCTGGGGGTCCCTGCCTTTCTTTTCCAATACAATCACACTCGCTGACGCGAAATTCCCTACCAAAGAAGCCTCTTGCAGGAGAGCCTGAAAATAGACACGGAGAGGTGGGCCAAGCTCCTTAGAGAAAGCTTTGTAGAATTCAATGGGAAGACCGTCTGGACCAGCAGCCTTGCCTGAAGCCAGTGTTTGAATGGCTTGCTGTATTTCAGAAAGGGAGATGGGGGCCGCCAACATCTCAGCTGTCTCTGCGTCCAGGGTAGGTCTCTGCACCCCAGCAGTCAACTCTTCAAAGGTCAGTTGAGGATTCTGAATCTCAGAGGAGTATAGTTGTGCATAAAAAGAGCCAAAGGCTCCCACAAGTTCCTCGTCTTTGGTCAGCAGGCACTGGTTACCAGGGTCACGCAAGGCTTCCACTCGCCGCGCCTCTTGCTGACCCTTTAGAGCGTGTGACAGAAGTCTACCCGCTTTATTGCCTTCCCAATAGTAGGCTCCGCTCTGAGCTTGGATATTCTTTGTCACTTCGTCAGTAAGCAATTGGTTATAACTAAAACGGAGTTTTTGGAGACGCATCAAGATGACTTGTTCAGAACGTCGTGTTAGAAGTCGCTCCCCCGCCTTGATCTGATCTTCTAGTTTCGCTAAGCGTTCTTTCTGTCTCCGAGACCTGACGATCATGTTACTCGTGATGGTAGCCCTCGTGGAGGCCTTGAAGCCTTCCCACCAGGCCCAACCCTTGGTGTCCTGCAGAAGATTAAACTGAAAATATTCCTTTATAGCTGCTTGAATACAGGAGCTGAACTTCACGTCACCTAAAAGGGATCTATCGAAAGCCCAATGTACGGACTTAGCACCAGCAGGTAAGTTTTGTAGCTCTAGACTGATAGCAGCATGATCTGATATATGCATCGCCTGGATGCTCGCACTGGTACAGCACGATATCAGGGATTTTGAAGCCAGAAAAAAATCGATGCGTGACGAGGACCGATGAGGGTTGGAAAAAAAGGTGAACTCGAGATCATTTGGATGATAGAGGCGCCAAATATCTACCAGACCTTTGTCACTCATCAACTCCCTGAGGACGGCCTGCGATTTGGAGACCGAGCTGAGCTTCGGAGGGCTTTTATCTACCAGTGGATCAAGAAAGAGATTAAAATCACCACCTAAGATTACTGGTTCGCCGTCCCCAAGAAAAGCTTCCTGAGCCAGGGAATGAAAAAATTCTGGATGATCAGCATTTGGAGCATACACATTAACCAGACTGAACGATAGTCTCCCCACTGTTAAAACAGCACTCGTCCATCTGCCTTGTTTATCTGAGAGCGTCTGTGAAATAGTTGGCTTAAGAGACTTCTTAGCCAAGATGGCCACTCCGTTATGTTTATGAATCGCAGCAGAATAGGCCACCAGTTCAAAGGGCTTAATTCCTAGCTTCAGAGATTCCTGATTGTTCAAATGTGTTTCCTGTAACAGGAGTATGTCTGCTTTCTCTAGGTGCGCATAATGTAAGATTTTTTTTCGTTTTATTGGACTGTTAATCCCCTTGACATTCAAGGAGAGTAATTTAATCACACCAGCCAGCTGAGAAATTAGGAAGATATCTCAGGCCCACTCCCACGATTCTAGATTGGGTGAAACTGCCTCTGCCCCGAAGCTCCGCATTACAGGCACATTGTAACCCTGGCTCCATTGACACAGACCGCAACAAATAAAATTCCCCCTTAGACTCCAGAGGACTATACCCCCTCCCCGCATTACATGGTGAACCCAGTGGGAACAGGGACGGTACAGGGGGGACCCACCACTAACAGTATATCCACAATATGCTCAATACAACTTAGTACAGAACTCAAAGTACTGAATTTAACCAGGAGTGTAGAAGGTTAAGTTCAGGAGAATGGCTAACAATATGTCATCTACTAATGAGTATGTGATAATATCAAAGGAAAAGGTATTGTGACCAGCATGCTACATAAACGTAGAATCAGAGGTTATGCAAACAACTACACATGAGAATGAAATACAATTTCAGCGCATATGCATACGTTCTTTGTCCTCCAAAAATTGCTGAAGCATCTCTGGGTCATCGAAAGTTTTAGTTTGATTGTGAAGCGTGACTCTCATGCGCGCTGGATAGAGAAGGCCGAATCTGGCTTGGAGTTGGACCAAGCGCGGCCTCAACGAGAGGAAAATGCGACGCCGATCAGCAGTGGCTTTAGCAAAATCCGGAAAGAAATGAAGCTTGCATTTCTCAAATTCAGCGTTAGGGCGCAGGCGGGCTGCTTCAAGAATTTGTACAGCGTGTTGATAGCGTAGAGCTCGTAGGATTATTGGGCGCGGTCTTTTATGGCCCTGAATCACTTGAGAAGGCACCCTATGAGCTCTGTCTATCTCAAAGGGGTGCATAAAATTGATGTGCAGAATCTCCGGAATCATTTTGCCTAGAAAAGCAATCATATCTCCGCCCTCAGCTCCCTCCGGGACCCCAACAATTCTCACATTATTACGTCGGGCTCTGTTATTCCCCTCTTCGACCTCTCTTTGTAAGGCCCGGATCTGCTGGGTGTGCTTGTCTACTGACTTTAGTTTTTCTTCATGCGCTGCCACTATTTGCTCAACTTTATCTTGACGAAGGGATAACCCCTCCAGATTAGACCGGAGAGCCGCAATATCTTCACGCACCACCGATAGTGCTTCTCCGTTAGCCGCAATTAGTTCTCTTATCCCTCTCAACTCAGCCAACACTTCTTGCAGGGCCTCCGACCCGTCTAGCCGCGCCGCCATCTTTTGCGGTGATGCAGGTTCGGTCTTAGATCGTTTAGCACTCGCAGTTTGCCCCGAGGAGAAATCTATTCTGGCTGGTTTTATTACGGACATCTCTATAGGACCTCCGGTACAGTATGATGGATTTGCAGCACAATACCTCAAATTAATCTCGGATTTATTGGCGGGTCACCCTGGAGCTCACGCTCTATCCGTCCGTCCTGCTCGGCATCAGGCTCCGCCCCCTGCATGTGCTTTTTAATGCTTGTACACAAATAGGTGTGAAGTACCTTGGATTTTTCAGTGTGGAGGTCATTTTAAAAGTTGTAATTTGGGCATCCAAATCACAGAGATGTCTCCAGAGCCATTTTACAAATGACTTTTAAAAATGTCTCTGGCGTGGAGATGCCCAATTAGGCAGAGGCATGTCTGGGAAGATGCAGTTAACTTAGTCCCCACTTGATTTCAGAAACATTGGAGAGGTCTGTGACCCCATCCATGCTTAGACCTGCTCCAGGCATAAATAAACATCTGTGCTTGCTTTGGCCATAGGGCATGTAGAGGGTATAGAGAAGATGGAGAGTTAAGTGACTTGCCTAAGATCACAAGGAGCAGTACTGGGATTTGAGCCCTGGCCACTCTGGTTCTTACCCACTGCTCTAGCTATTAGGCTGTTGGACACCCCCTTCCCCCCTTCTGTAATACCATTCTGAGGATGTCTATATAGGCATCCATATCAAGTATGTCTGCATTTGTGAAATCATACCGGAATTTTGTACATGCCTGCTTTTTTTAAGACATTCTGACTTGGATGTCCTTTCTAAAATGTGCCTATGTGTGTATTTTATGCTAGCTAATGTTCAAAAAGAATCTACCTGATAAGACATATCTGAGAATTAGCTAGAAAGCGCCTCCATAGTACTCATCTGCAGGGACAATAATTATGTTTTATGGGAGTAAATGAATTTAGAATATTGCCCCTATACTTTTACCAATATAAAAAAGGGGCTGTGTGTGTACTTTACAGGATATAATTTATATCGACTTTCATGAAGTTGTATAGTACTCAGTTTTTATATCTGCATTTTGTGGTCTGTGCCTCATTTTCAAAGTGAAAATATAAAAGTAGTTTCTCTTTGAGAATCGGCTTGCAAGTCCCAAAGGGAGTTTCAAAATTGCCCTCCCCATAATGTTGATTATTTCCATTTATAATTTTTTATCCAGTGATGATATGATAACTGTTTATGCAAAGTCTTACCCAGATTACCTGTTCTGAGAGCTTATGAATAGGAATTCTTGTGGATTGGAATTTATAGGCTGATATTCAAAGGGTTTATTCACCTAACTTTGAGAGTATTGCTCCTAAATTTTCCCTCTTTGAAAATCTACTAGGGTTGATTTCCCAAATTTCTCCTCCAAATGTTATTGAACTCCTAAATTAAGGAGTATAAATAGTGGGTGGCAATGGGGCTGGATTTAGGGGGGGGGGGGGCATTATGGGTTTAACACTAATTTTCAGTAAATGACTTTTAAGCTCCTAAATTCAGGTGAATTTTCAGCAGAAAACTCAGGGGCATGTTTTCTAAAGGGTGGTAAGTTATTACATGTATCATGTGCTAAGAGCCATAATTAACATTTATTAATTGCGAAGGCCATGTAATAACTTGCAGAAAAAAGTAGCAGATGTACTAAAATTTAAAAAAAAATCTTTATAGTTACCAACAGAACCTTGTTTCGGTAGATAATGCCAGGGTCAAGAGCAGATATGTCAGAGCACAGTTTAATTTCAGAATAAGCCATCAGTGTGGTGTTAACCGCATTCACATTGAGGGCCATGTTTGCTAAAGAATGGTACGTTTTTGCATTTACCATATCCTAAGAGCCATAATTAATGTGCATTAAGTGTGAAGGTCATGCAATAACTTTCCTTATTTCATGATAATGTCATGCACAATTAATGAATTAACGTGGTGTTAAGTGCATCCATGCTTACTGCTACAGTGGCAATCAGCATGCAGTAATTCCCCTTGGGCTAAATACAGTGTGCAGTTCACACCCACTCTTTGCCCCTAACCAGCTCAATTCCTATGACAGCACGCACTAAGCACTAAGAGTGGGATTTTTACTATGCGTAGCTATTACTGTGGTTCCATGCAAACCACTTAGTGTGTGCTACAGCATATGCAAACTGTTATCGCACTTTCTTGAACATGCCCTTTAGGCTCCTATGTCTGACTGAAAATAGGGTGCAAATTTAGGAGCGCAGCTGTTTTTGAATCTGACCTTTCATCTGTAATTAAAATAGATTATATTTTGAACTCATTTTTGTCAAATGAAGCAACAGTAGAAGCATAATGTACAATGCATTTATCCTAAAGTAACAATCTATTTTGATCCTTGCTCAGATCAGGTGGACCAAAACAGCGGGAAGTGCCTCTGACAGATTCCAAGATTCCAGTGTTTTCAGTGAAACCTTGAGGATTATAAATATACAGAGACATCAAGGAGGTCGCTACTACTGCAAAGCAGAAAATGGCCTGGGTGCCCCTGCAATAAAGTCAATACGAGTGGATGTGTACTGTAAGTAAGAAAAGAAAACTTGGTCTGATTAAACCTGCTTAACTATTCTTGCTCTTTAATTTTTAGGGTATGGCAACAGAAGGAAAAAAACTACAAACTGAGCATGGTAGAAAATCTGCTTATTTTATTTTTTATTTAATAAGTAGCAGGCCTTTATTTCACAAACATTGAAAGTTCTATGTAAGGAAGAACTTTTGAGTGTTTTTGGCTAATCTTGAACAGAATGGATTCGGATCAGCTTTTCTAGGCACCATGATAGCTGATATATTTTCATTCATTTTGCCATCATATAATGCTGGGCTGGCTTAAGAGGCGAGCCCAGTGAGGCACTGATTTGGTGTCCACAAGAGTAAGAGGAAATCTGCCTTATTGGCTCACTCCAGTTACTCCCAGCCAACCACCTTTTCTTCTCTTCCTGCCACCGTGGCTGTATTAATGTTTCACACCACCACCAGAGTAGTTTCCTGTGCTCCTGCAGCTGTGTTGTACTGAAAGCGCTGACAGGAAGTGTTTGTATTGACCTTTTGAAAACTCCACGATGCCAGCAATGTTAGCATAGCACAGTCATGGGAGTGAAGGAAAATGCTCCTGTGGCTGTGTTAAGCATTCATGTGGCTTCTGGGGTAGATAGAGGGAAGGAGAGGAAGTGGCTGATTAGGAGTGATGGGAAGAAGGAAGTGGCTGTTGGAGCTGATGCTGAGGGCTGATTCTGGGGGTGGGGGGTGGGAGTGAGTGAGTGTGACTAGGAATGGGCTGATGGGGGAGGCTAGTACTGAAAGGGACTAATGTCGGATCCTGATCCGCTTAATCTCCTATGTGTTTCCTTACCATTCCTATGGATATATCTTTGTCCTCAGCTGTTGTGTTGTCTGATAAGCAGGGACAATCTTTCATATGTGTCTGCACAGTGCTGCATATGCCTTGTAGCACTATACAAATGATAAGTAGTAGTAGGGACCAGAAGGGGATTGATTCCAGGGTTGGAGAGCCTGGGACTGAAATGAGGCTGATGCTGGCAAATGCTAGAGTCAGAGTGATGAAAAGGGAGATGTTTAGGTGGTGAGAAGGGAGGACATATCCTGGGGGTGCGAGTGAGGAAGAAGTAAGGTTATAACCAAGAAGGGGTATAAGAACAGATGCTAGGGTAAGGAGAAGAACAAACAGGCTTAATTGATATTGGAGAATGAAGTAAATGGGTTGCTGCTAGGAAACGAAAGTAAGAAGCAGAGGGCAGGTACTGGGGAAATGGCTATGGGGGAGAGCAGAACTTTGGCAGGTGAGAAAACAGAAGACAGATTGTAAGATAGGCTGGGTATTGGGAGTGTAACTGGGGACCTGGGCTTGGGTGGGATAGTGATTGAGTTCTCAGGGTCTGAGTAGGGTGGAAGAGTAGGAACTTGGGGTTAACTTGAAGATAGTGGGGACTAAGAAATTGATCAGAAGTTAGGATGCCGATGAGGGCTAGGTGATTGAGGGATATGAGTAGGGTGGTGAGACCAAGTACAGAAATGTGGGGAGAGAAAATGGTTTCAAGGACTTGGAGGGATTGGCGGGGGGGGGGGGGGGGGTCAGGAAGCAGTTGAAAAGGACAGAGGGCTATGGAGTGGGTGTTAGATGCAGG
Source organism: Ichthyophis bannanicus (assembly GCA_033557465.1). Lineage (NCBI taxonomy): Eukaryota > Metazoa > Chordata > Amphibia > Gymnophiona > Ichthyophiidae > Ichthyophis > Ichthyophis bannanicus. The sequence goes on from CM066034.1 coordinate 860,821,103, forward strand.
AAGGAATAGACCTCCCTTGAAGAAGATGAGAGAGAGTAAACTTGGAGGAGATGAAAGGGGACATGGAAGCATGGATTGGAATAAGATATGAAAGGGCCAGGAGGTAGAGAGAGGATATGTGATAGGGAATGAGCTGGGGCTAATTAGAGGATGAGAAGCAAAAGGTGGTGGATGAATATAGAGGGAGGTCATGAGAGACTACCAAGTGGGTGAAAGACGAGGTGATAAGACTCTGGTGAAGAAATGAAACAAGTGGGACATGGAAGGACTAGAGAAGTAAGATAAGGAAATGGAAAGCTTTTAAGTAAGCAAAAGTTGAAAAAAGGGAGACAGAAGATTGGAGGGGAAAGAAGGAGAAATGAAGCTATAGTGTGATAGAAAGGCAGATGAGAGAAATAGAGAAAAAAGATGAAACCAAAGGGTCAATGTCAGAGTAAGAGAAGGGGAAGGAAAAGAAGAAAGGGAGTGTGAAGAACAGCAAATGGAAAAGAGATCCGGGAAAAAGACTTCAAAGAAAACCATCAAGAAGAACTGGAAAAAAGAGACCAGGACCAACCCAGTTGGAAAAATAAAATTATCAGACAACAAAGCTATAAAACTTAGTTTTTAGAGAATGAGCATTTCTTCTAGTTCAGTACAGGAAGAAGTGCATTTGTTTCTCTTCCTTCCATGTTCCATGGCTCACAGTGTCTGTTTTTATGGTTTGTTATTTCAGTTTTCATCTGCATATTTATTCCTAATTTGTAGTTTTATTCTCAACTAGGTGATGTGTGTTTTCTGTGTGCAGCTGAGGTAAGGAAATATGATGATGATTTTTGTATAGGAATCTACCGTGTATAGTAGTTCAGCTTGTTCTCTTTTCCTAACTGGAGGCAAACTGATGCTCTAGAATATTGGTATTGCTGACTTTTCATAGGTAGAGTTGGTACTGTTTGAGTTCACTGACTTAGTGCTGGTGTGGTAAGTTTTCGAGTGTCCATTTGCATAGCTTTCTGCTATGGAGCAAAATGTCCGTAAGTGGAGGGAGTTGGTGCTTTTGTAACTGATGTGAGACCAGAATTTGACTAGAATACGGTTTGCATGTTGAGTTGTAAAGTGAAACGCCCTCCAATTTGCCCTGTTGTTGGGAGAGTTTTATTGGTTAGTCGGGAAATATTCCATCTGAATGAATAATTATACTCTGACTGATCTTCAGAGACATGTTCAGCAGGAAAAATACCAGTTCAAAACCCAGATCCTGGCCAGTCCATCTCCTCAACCCATTCGCCTACATCCTTCCAAAACACCTTTACCTCAAAACACAACCAGCACATATGAAAGAAATCACTCAACTGCCTGCACCCTCTTCAACATTTCCCATCCCCCCTTCCCTCATCCTTCCCTTTTGACTCAATGTGCAGTAGGTACAATACAATACGTTGTACCCATTCTCATTTATTTTATATATTTATTTGGTTTTTTATTCCGCTTTTCACCGGGGCAAAGCAGTATACATTTCAATAACAGCTTGAACAGAGAATAATGAAAACTTTCATATAGACTGAAACACTTGCAACAACTTATTACATAGAACAGAGGACTTATTTACATAATGAGTTAAGTAGTTGAGGGGAGTTAGAAGGGAAGGAGGTACTGTAAATAGGATCATGCTGTCCACTGATGACAACTTAGCAGTGATGGCAAACATCCTCATCCCAATAACCTCCCAAGTGGCCCAGACAACATTTACCGATTGATAAAGGAGAAATTTAAACCCTCAATGTTTGACAATTCAGCCCCACAAGTTAGATGTGCAAGCCTTTTGAAGATTGACAGCAGAATAAATAATGACATAAATACCAGAATGTGCCTTCCAGTTTACTCACTACCCTTTTGTACAGCTTGGAAAGATGCCTAGACAAATTTTCATATGGAATCCAGCAACTTTTCAACTTTATTTTTATTTATTTATTTATTTAGGAAACATTTATATACCGCTGCTTCCAGCGATCAGCAGCGGTCCGATTACAATAGGAGAACTGTCAAATCAGTACAGTAGAATTTGGGCGCGCATAGGTTGATTCGGAGGGTAAGGCACATCACAACAAGTGGGTGTAAATACAGTAGAATTTGGGACGCGCATAGGTTGATTCGGAGGGTAGGCACATCACACAGGTGGGTGTAAATAAGTATATCTGTATAAGTATAAGTATATCTGTATACATGTATATCTGGATACATGTGTACTCATACTTTAAGGGTATAAGGGGCACTGTTTACATAAATACACTGATGTGGAGTATGTACATATATACATATATACAAATAACCAGTATACACAAAACAAATTCAAGAGTAATAAATACAGTAGAATTTGGGGCGCGCATTGGTTGATTCGGAGGGTGGGCACATCACACAAGTGGGTGTAAATAAGTATATCTGTATAAGTATATCTGTATACATGTATATCTGGATACATGTATACTCATACCTTTGGGTATAAGGGGCACTGTCTACATAAATACACTGTCTACATAAATACACTTTCTCCATGCCCATCACTCAACCTTTCAAAGTTGAGTCGTTGCCTTTTATGGTTGTAACTGTGAAGGGTAGATTACTCCACAGCTTGCTTGTAGATTCGATGGAATCGTAGTATTGCTCTTTAGGGTTTAACCGCCACTTGGTACCGTTTACCCTATTCCTTCTTGGAAGTACAATGCATGCATATCACTCTTTTGGAATATAACCAATATTGTGTGCAGGTTACCCCAATGCTTCATTTCAATTTTGTTGCCACTAAGAAACTATTCCCTTTGTGAGATCCGAAAGAGCAACCCAGATATCCAACACCCCCTAAACAGGATAATTTTTATAAAGCCTTTTTGGCAGTAAAGCCTCTTTTATACACAGAAAAGAGACTGCATACACACATAAAAAGTGTGCACACAGAAAGCAGTCATCTACTTTTATACACTTTACACGTAGGGGTTTACCAGGGTGTAGCTTGGGTGGAACAGAGGCAGACTTGAAATGTGTGCACATATTTCATAAGATAAGCAGGTATATGCGCAGAGCATAATGCGTACACTTACATCAAATTTAGAACAAGTGTAAGTGTGTATGTCAACATTTGCGGGCTGTTAGAGATGCTTCTGGGAGTCTATTTTATAAAAGCACAGAAGCGCCTATGTTACCTTAAAATAAGCATTTTTTTGACAAATAGATGCTGTGTTCTAAAATCAGGCCCTTACTGGCTACAGGGGGCAATTACTGACATGCATTAAAGAAATAATATAGTACACATTTCTTGACAATAATATGCGTTTAATGGCAAAATCGTGCATTATTATCCCTTAACAAACAAGTCAAAATAATGCAGCTGTTGTTTGACTTCACAAGAAATGCCATTCATTGAAAGATAACGCAGCTTTGAGCTGGCACTAGCTTTCCTTCCCAAAAGTATTAGGCCATTAGCACATGTGGAGCCTCTTGAATGAGCAGGCTGGCCATCCCCTTGATGCCCTCTTCTTAGCATCCCTCCACCTCTGAAAGCCACCTCTAATAATCCCTCTTAATCCTTCTCCACTCTCTTATTTGAATCAAGTCACTTCATTCGCTCCCTGTCCGTTTCCACATCCAGTTCAAATTTGTCCTGCTGATCTATAAGTGCATTCACGCTTCAGCTCCTCACTACCTTACCTCTTATCTCTCCCTACAGCCCTCCTCGGGAATTCCGCTCTTCTGGCACATCACTTCTATCTGTGCCCTTCTCTTGCTAATGCCAGACTTCGCTCCTTTCACCTTGCTGCTCCTTGTGCCTGGAACAAACTACCTGAGTCTGTACGTCAGGCACCTTCTCTGGCCCTTTTCAAATCCAGGCTGAAAATTCGCCTCTTCACTGCTGCAATCAGATCTTGACTTACCTGTGTTTCCTTACCATTCCCCTTATCTGTATCCCATCTCTGACTAGATTGTAAGCCCTGATGAGCAGGGAGCATCTTTTACATGTGTCTGTGCAGTGCTGTGTACGTCTTGCAGCGCTATACAATTGCTCAGTTAGTAGTAGTAGTAATATTTGGCAGGTTGACCTTGGGCAGTAGTACTGAGAAGTTACATCTTGGGGGATTTGATTGCCAATTTGAATCCAGATCCTGCCCATCCACTAAGGAGACACCTGGTAATGGGGATGTTTAGAAGGGACTTTCAGAGAGTGCTGAGAAGAGGATGTCATGGGGCTTAATTGATTCCACTGCCAGCCCCTTTGAAAGATAGTGTGTCCAACTTTCGGGGCACTTCCTTTGCATTGCGGTGACTAGGAATACCGAGGGCATGTTTCCTAAACTGCGGTAGTTTACCACATATTAGTTCCCAAAAAATTAGTACGAGAGGTGGCGTGGCCCCACTCTAACTATTGGTGTGTGTGTATGTCCCCCTGCAGTTACTGTGTTAGTCACACCACGCCATGCTAACCAGCACGAACACCTAATGCGGGTGCACTTAACTGCCATCCTGTGAGGAGGCGGTAAGTGCAACCATTATGTTAGGGCACATCAGTGCTGCCTGCACTCACCGTGATATGCTGCCAGTGCCCGTATTCCGTCTCGAACTCACCCAGTCTCTGCCTCATAATGCACTAAGCATTTAGCACAGGATTTTGCATGCTGCCCCACGCTATCAGAACCACGCGATTAGCGCATTCTAAACGCTGCACTAACCATTAGCACACTTTAGTATACATGCCCCATAATATTCCTAGCTGCAGCAAGGCAAAATTCAATTTATTGCACAAGTCGCTAACGTCTGTTCTGAAGTACCACATGTTAGTGTCAAACATGGCCAATTGGTATATGCCATGTGCTGTAAAATATGCATATTTTACTGCAGCTTAGTAACTACCCCACTCTATCTTGTATTTCTGTGGCATATATAGCTAGTTTTCTAACAATCAATATTGAGAGTTAATTTTATAAAGGATTTGTTATGGGTAAAGGCAGGACCGTACCAAGCTAGCAATGCGCCCTATGGGACTGGTGATCCTGGTGCCCCCATATCCCCCAGCTGCATGCAGTATCTTTCTTTTGTCACCTCTTTTGTACTGGCGTCCTGTGTGGCTGCACTTCTTGCACAGCCCTTGGTACAGCCCTGGGTAAAGGTCTTTTTATGTGTATAAACGGGCCTCTGTAAAATTAGCCCAGGGTAAAAGATGACAAGTACTCTGTGACTCAGATGTAGGCACGTTCTGGGGCAGAGATTCAGCAAAGAACAGGAGAAATCGTGAACTATAGATGTAATTTATCAAATACCCCTGTACATGCAAACTTTTGTGCTAACATTTATGCCTGCGCCTAAATAAACATAAATTCCATAGCTTCAATCTAGCCATGATTTCTGCCTGCTGGCTCATAGTATTTTAGAAAGGCAACTATGAGACACATTTACTAAAGGGGGCACTAAGCACACAATTGGGCTGCTAGTCTAGTGTGGAGACCCACAGTAACCTCAGGGGGCATATGTGTCTGCCCCCATCACGCTAGCTCATTGTAACTGCACAGCGCCATGGTAACTGGTACATGGGTGCACTTAATGCCACCCATTGAGATGGTGTTAAGTGCATCCGTGCTAATGGCGACAGCAGCAGTTAGCATGCACTCAAGACACCCACATTAACCACCCTGCGCAGTCAACACCAGCGTCCCTTCCCTAACCTGCCCAATCATGTGGGATATCTAGCTTGGGGCCCCAAGCTCTGCACTAACAGCACACTTTAGTGAACATGCCCCATGTGTCTTTATAAAATAAGCTCAAAATAGTGCCCACTTGGCCTTCATATATTGGCAACCTGTTACAGAATTTCTCTCATTTTGGCAAAGACCACGCATACTTTTTAAATTGGGTTTTACCCCATATTTCAAAATAAAAATACAACATACTTGCTGTGTGTACAAGTGGCACCTGTATCTCCTTTTACTACCAGTAGAAATTTGCTTGAAAAGTATGAGCAAAGATTAGAGAATGCAATTTATTTATTTAACAGGTCTTCTATACCGCATTTCTTAAATTCAACGTGGTTTACGTCAACACAAAATAGATACATTAAACAGGGAATGTTAACTTGGAATTTTAGAAAAACATAAAATGAGGATAAATAAACAAATGGAGACTAGGCTAACATTTCAGATCTAAAATGCTCCCTGAAGAGCTGATTATTCAGAGTTTTCCTAAAATCCTTGACATCGGATATGGATCCTAATTCCCCTGACAAAGAATTCCAAAGAGATGAAGAGTTCAAAGATAAGGCACAGTGAGAAGTTGTTTGCTTTGCAGTTGTATGTCATTTAGGTATAGATATTAAATTCTCACAGATAACTTATAGATATTACATTTATGTACAGTCTATGCACATACTTTCCCTCCCTTGTCTTAGTAAACATGGCCCCAAAAATGTCGCTATTCAATGTGACTAATATTGCTGGTGAGTGCCATCAAGATGAGTTGATGTCCATTCATAGCAACCCTATTACGACTAGTAGTACAAGTTTTGCCACTCTGAGAGTGGGCACGATTCGGGCAGCCTCTTTAGAGGTATAAAATGCTGCTTATCCATGTTAACCACTTTGAAAGTTGCACCTGCAATATTTTTTTACCCTTCCTTTCTTCTTATGTAAACTAAATTTACTTTTATAAATTACAAGAATATTTTTTAAATAATTTAAACAGATCTGAAAAAAAGTTGTTTAATGTATAGTACATGTGAATAGCTATTAATTGATCTTGATTTACAGCTGTTAACAAGCACTTAAAGCAATTAGGCCTATTCAATGGGAAATTTAGTGGCCAATTCTTTTTCTTGAAAATACAGTTTGATAATTACTGTATTTAACCACAGTAGATATAATACTTGTCAATCTTGTGAATAACTGCTGTGTTTAACCAAAATAGATATATTTTCGTAACACAGTGATAAGGGCATTGGTGTTCCCCATAATACAGGAGAAACACAATATAAAGTTGCATTTTCTGTTGTGCTAGTAGAACCCTTTCTGCTTTTTCTAAAAATGTTCAGTAATATACATATGGAACCTTACTAGGCAAATCTTTCTAGAATCCAAACAATCAGACAGTGAAATAGTCCCTACTTAAAAACCCTTTTTGGATGACTCAGATAGTGCCATATTAGTTTTTCTATACATGTTCATTTTTTTCCAAAAATATTTTGCAGTAGATGCACAATGGCAGAGAACCTCTTCCATATAAGCCTTCTCCCTGCTATGGTAAACACAATTTCTCCGGGAACAAGCAGAAAGTCAGTCCTCACATCTGGGTGATGTCGGCACCAACGGAACCCTCACGGAAGCATCCCCCAGCTTTCAAAGAAAGTCTTTGGGAGATGCCACCACGCATGCATGGTTCCCTTCCCCCCAAGGGTGCCCTCTTGCTCAGTCTCCATTTTTCCTTCAGATGTCCGTCTGATTTGTCCCTGCAAAAAGTTGATTTTTCTGCCTGAGTTTCATACTCGCCTCTGGTACTGTGCCGGTACTCTTCCCGCCACCCGACCTCTCTGTCTCGGCATCGAGTCTGGGTCCCTTTTTGAAGTTTTTCATTTTTGGTGTCTTCGTGCCTTTTTTCCAACTGGCAGCCCAGCAAGTCTTTGACTTCGCTGGGTACTTTTTTCCCCCCCCATGGCTGCCAGTGGCTTCGAGAAGTGTGATCGGTGCACTAAAATTATGTCTTTTGACTGATGCACACGACTGCTGCCTTGGGCCTGACCCTGACCCTGACCCTACACCATGCGGTCTCTGCAAAAGGATGCCCTTCAAGGCCCTCAAGAGCCACCAGCAGCAGCACGATAAGTTTTTCACCGAGTCCCCGGTACCTCCGAAGGCCAGGGCCTCACCTGAAGCCACGACATCTCGGACGGGCCCCTCCAAACCCGAGCGGCACCATGGTTCTTCAGAAAGGGGGTCTCCCTTGAGGGAACCCAAGAAGAAGAAGAAAACCTCGAAAGCGGTGTCCTTGGACAGATCTGACAGGCCGAGTACATCCCGAGCCAGGTACCACAGTCCGAGATGCCTGCAAAGTTCCCCTAAAAGGACATGACTTGGACTGGCCTCAGTTGCCAGACACCATCCTTGTCGAGGAATCTCCTTCGGAGGAACCGGCAGTGGGCCTCAGTCCCTCTGTGCCTGCGGTGCCTTCTGGTCTGGAGTCCAGAATGGTGACCCTGGAGCGCAGTTTATCTTCCTTCATGGACCAGCAGTGGGCATTGTTGTCTGGTACTACCAGTTCATCTGCCCTGACCATGGGCCCTCGACATCGTAGATGTCCCTGGAGGCCAAGCCAATCTTCGGCCAAGGCCTTGATCTGGTTCCCGCTCGATGGGACTGTGATCATCCCCAGCCAGTGCACTCGGTGCCGGCCACGGGGTCTCGGAGGGCCCTTCCTTCGAGTCCTTGATGGACTACTCCTAGTCAGAGATGGAGGATGAGGAGTTTCCCGACACCCGTCGTCACCATGACGTCCTCTCATGCTCTCCCACTTCGGAGCCCCGGCAGCGGTCTCTTCCGAGGTCATGGGGTTCCTTGACTTCATCAAGGACATGTCCAAGGCCCTTGCATTCCCGACGGAATTGGAGGAGGACCCTCGGGTGGATGAGTTAGAAATTCTCTAGTACAAGGTTCCTCCGAGGGAATCACTCCCAGTGCCCATACCTCCCATCCTGGAATGGCTGATGCTTCATATGTGGGAAACACCGGCATCGGTGCCAGTCGTGAGCAAGCGGCTTGTATCGATATATTGAGTCTGCCGGAGCCCGGGCTTCTAAAAGTCACAGCTGCCGCACAACTCCATGGTGGTGGAGTTGGCCATGCTTTGACACGAGTCAGAAGACGCACTCCTCGGTGCCCCACCAGCAGGGAGGCACACACCTTGGATGCCCTCAGTAGAAAGTGTTACCAGCGCTTGATGCTCAGGCCTACTAGCTCTACATGGGGCATATACCTGAAAGACCTGATGAAGGAACTCACTGGGTTCTCAGCTGGTCTGTCCGAGGAACCCCTCCAGTGGTTCAAGAACCTGGCCAAGGCTGTCTGTGAGTGCTCCAAGTTTATGTATTGGGCGACCAATGACGGATTTGAGTCTGCGGCTCGAGTAGCGGCGGAGGGGAATTGGTGCCTGATGCCAGGCTTGGCTACAGTCGTCCGACCTCGAGCAATGGGTTCAAAACAAATTGGTCAATGTCTCATGCCAAGGAGAAAACCTCTTTGGCAAGTCCATGACCAACAAAGCTGCCGAGCTTGAGACTGAGTTCATGATGAGGACCAGGCTCTCTAAGAAGGCCGCTGCCCCTCCCCAACAGAAGGGCTTGGGTAAACAGCCCTTATACCCAAGGAAAGGGGCTGCTTACAGAAACTACCCATCTTTTCAGGCCTCCCCGGCTCCCCAATAGGGTCAGCAGGCCAAGGGACATGGGCATGGCCTTCGTAAGCAGAAGGCTCCCAAACCCCAGGTGCCGGTCCCGGACTAGCCAGGGGGGAGCTCTTGACTCCTTGGGCATAGCCTCTCCACCCCAAGGAGGTCAGCAGCCCAAAGGGGGACGTCTGATCTACTATGCCAAAAGGTGGCTAACCATCACCACTGATTCCTGGGCACTTTAAGTGGTCAAGGAAGTTTACCTCCTCCATCTGACTCGGACACCTCCTCCTTATTTTCCGGGAGAGCCCCTCAGGTCTCCCCTTCACCAGAATCTTCTACTGAAGGAGCTTGCAGGTTTTCTCAAGGACAAAGCGGTGGAACCAGTGCCCCACCATTTCAAAGGCATGGGGTTCTACTCCAGGTACTTCCTTGGATAGGAGACCTAAGACCCATCCTCAACCTGCGGAACCTCAACAAGTTCCTGGTGAGGGAGAAGTTCAAGATGCTCTCCCTTGGAACATTGCTTCCTTACCTCCAGCAGGGAGATTGGCTATGCTACTTGGATCTGAAGGATGCCTATACCCACATCCTCATTCACCCCAACCACAGGCAGTACCTGCAGTTCATGGTGGGAGTGGCCACTACCTTTCAGCTTGGCTTCCAAGGGTCTTCACAAAATGCCTGGCCATTGTGGCCACCTCCCACTGCCTTCAGGTGTTCTTTGTCTTCCCCTACCTGGATAATTGGCTCATAAAGGGAGGCACGGCCTCAGAGGTGCAGCAGGGTCCTGCAGCATCAGGGGTTTATGATAAACTACCCCAAGTCCCTCCTCCTCCTGACACGATATCTGGAGTTCATCATGGCAAGACTGGACCTTCTTGAGGCAAAGGCCTTCCTGCCTGGGGTCCGAGCACTGTCCCTTGGTGCCCGTTTGGCTTCTCTTGCGCCTACTGGGCTCATGGCCTCCACAGTCCACGTCACCCCAGATGCCCGCCTCCACATGAAGGCCGCGCAGTGGTGTCTCCAGGACCAATGGACACAGGCCATGGGGCGCCTCCGGGACAAAGTCTCAGTGACCCACCAGTTGGCGGACTCTCTGATCTGGTGGTAGACTCCCCAATATCTCAAGTGAGGGATGCCTTTTCAGTCCCCATGCCCTTTAAAGGTCCTCACCACGGATATCTCCCTGCTCAGCTCGGGAGCCCACTGCAAGGAACTCTGTACCCAGGGCAGCTGGTCACCGTATGAAAGCATCCAGCAGATCAACCTCCTGGAATTACAGGCAATATATTTAGTCCTCCAAGCTTTTTGCCACTGCCTACATCACCAGCCGGTATTGGTCCAGACGGATAACCAGGTGGCGATGTTCTGTGTGAACAAACAGGGGGGCACAGGGTCTTGTGCTCTCTGCCAAGAGGCAGTGGTCCTCTGCTGCTATGTAGTCTGACAGGGTATATTCCTATGGGCAGTATACCTGCCAGGCCATAACACCTACTGGCTGACAGATTGAGCAGGGTCCTTCAGTCGCATGAGTGGCAGATAAACCCCAGTGTGGCCAACCGACTCTTCCAGCTCTGGGAGGAACCCATGATGGACCTGTTTGCCAGCCTGGACAACTATCATTACCCCATTTCTGCTCCTGGCAGGCCTATCCCTCCAGGGTGGCAGCGGACGTGTTCCTCGTCTCATGGTCAGAGGGCCTCATGTACGCCTTCCCTTCCACGCCGCTGATTGCCAAACCCTGTTCAGGACCCTCCACGACAAGGCCTCGCTTATCCTGATAGCCCCTTGATGGCCCAGGCAACCGTGGTTCCTACTACTCCTCCGACTATTGGTGGAGATCCCCATCCCGTTGGGGAATTCTCCAGGGCTCCTGTCTCAGGATGGGGGCTCTCTTATGCACCCCAACTTGGGGTCCCTGTCACTGATGGTATGGCTGCTGAAAGGGTGAAGTAGAGGAGATCCTGCTGGCCTCTTGTAAGACTTCCACTAGGAAAGCTTACATTCTCAAATGGCGCAGGTTTTCAACTTGGTATGCAGAGTACGGGACTGACTTCTGTTCTGCTCGGTGGGACTGGTGTTAAAGTACCTTCTCCATCTCTCGCAATCTGTGCTTAAATCTAACTCCGTCAGGGTGCAACTCAGTGCCCTGGCAGTGCACCACCTACTGGTGGATGGCAAATCCCTCTTGGTCCAGCCACTGGTGACCCGCTGCTTAAGGAGTCTGCTCTTATCGAAGTCCCCTGTTCACCTCTGGTGACCAAGTGGGACCTCAATGTGGTATTGGGGCAGCTCACTTACCCGCCTTTTGAGCCTCTGGCTACCTGCCACCTATGATATCTCTAGTGGAAGATGGCATTCCTGGTTGCACTCAACTCCGCTCGCAGAGTTAGCGAGCTTCAGGCTTTAGTGGCGGAGGCACCCTATACCAGGTTCTACAAGAACAGGGTGGTGCTCCGTATGCACCCTAAATTCGTTCCGAAGGTGGTATCATCCTTCCATCTCAACCAGGAAGTGGTACTTCCCACCTTCTTTCCGAGACCTCATACTAGTAGAGGTGAGATGGTCCTTCACACTCTGGACTGTAAGAGGGCCTTGTCCTTCTACATCCAACGCACTCAGGGCCACCGCAAAGCTGCTCAGCTTTTTGTCTCGTATGACCACAGTTGTCTGGGGGAGGCGGTGACCAAATGTACCCTGTCTATCTGGGTGGTGGACTGTATCACTCTAGCCTATGAGCAGGCGGGGCTCCTGCTGGAAGGCCATGTCACAGCTCACCGTGTCAGGGCCATATCGGCAAACCTGTGCTCCATCCTGATGGTGGACATCTGCTGGGCTGCCACCTGGTCTTCAGTCCATACCTTCTCAGTCCATTACTGCCTGGAAAGGGAGTCCCGAAGGGACAGTGCCCTCAGCCAGGCTGTGTTCCGCTATCTTTTCGGGGTTTAGGCAACTCCTATCCTCCGACCCTTCTGTGTTCAGGCTACAGGAGTGCTGTTTTTTATTGGACACAGGGGTCTGTAGCCATGGACTCAATTGCTGCTGCTCACGGCTCCCCTTGAGGGAGACCATGTTTTTTTTCCTATGGGCTTTCAGTAGCCTGTAGCTGTGGAGTCCCATATGTGAGGACTGACTTCCTGCTTGTTCCCAGAGAACAAGTGTAACAGGTGTTCTCCGGTGACAGCAGGAATCAGTCCTCACAATCCTCCCTCCTCCACTTGGAGTTGCATCTTTACCATCTTTTATTTTTGCCATCTTTTAGCTATGTCATCTGACTGAGCAAGATGGCATCCTTGGGCGGGAAGAGGACCACACATACGTGATGGCATCTCCCAAAGACTTTCTTTGAAATCTGGAGGGATGCTTCCGCGAGGGCTCCATCGGTACCGACGTCACCCATATGTGAGGACTGATTCCTGCTGTCCACGGAGAACACGTGTTACAGGTGAGTAACTACACTTTCCTCACTGGTTTTTCATCAGAGATGAAAAAAATGTATTTCCCTGATTAGGCGCCCTACACTATACTTTTTTCAGCAGAAGACTACTCCAGGTTTTGTTTCTCCAGTATCTTATACGAATGGAGAAAACAGCATAAGTCTTTCTGTAATTTTCTCTTTTTGGTAGTCAAATACACTTGATGCCACAATTTCTATGGTATGAATTGTACCAAATTAACTTAAGAAGATAAGATTTGCTGTGATGAGTCAGACCTGTTGAATTAGATTTTTGCAGAATCACTCACCCCCTATGTAATTATCTATTTATATTTAACTTACATTTTTTATAGGTAATTCAAGGTGAGTTATATTTTAGTATGATCGGTATTTCCCCATCCCTAGAGAATTTACAACATAAGGACTAGTTTACTAATGTACTTTAATGCCTTAACATGTTTTATCACACATTAACACATTCATATAAATTATGGACTTTATCCCTTGCTTGGCTTGTGGCTTTTCATGCTATGAGCACTTGTGTACATCAGTGATGCTGAGAGCTATGCTATTGACAACTTAGCTACTGAAAAGGTCTCTCAAGATCAGTTGATGGGCCAAACTAAGACAAATGACCCATTTGGGCAGTAGCAGTATGGAACAGTGTTGACAAGATAGGATCACATTTCTGTGACAACAGCAAAAATACTGGCACTACCTGAATGGATGGAAGGCCTGGCAATCTTCTTCCATATCTTGCCACAAAAACCAATAGATAGTTGGAGGAGTAGCCTAGTGGTTAGAATAGAAGCCCAGTAACTAACGAATCCAGGATTTAAAGCCCACTAGAACTCCTTTTGGCCTTGAGCAAGTCGCTTAACCTTCATTTCCTCAGGTGAAAACTTAGATTGCAAATCCTCCCGGGGACAGAGAAATACTTACTGTGCCTGATTGTAAGTCACCTTGAACTACTACTAAAAAGGTGTGACCTAAAAAGTAATAAATAGTCACAACAAAACAAATTGTGATATAGTGCTGTAAGATTCCCCCCCACCTAGGTTGGAAGGCAGCCAACAGGCTGCTATGGAAGAGTAAATCCAGCATTTATGATTCGGTTGGAACAAAACCGTTGGGATGTCTGACTGCTGATGTAGCTGCACATGAAATGAAAGTCAAAGGCTGCAAAGATGCCTTACGTATGAGGCTATGCAGGAGGTCAAGAATAAAATAGAATGTGTACAACTTTGTCTGTTGGGTGTCAGCGAACTGAAATGGACTGGCATCAGGTACTTAAAGAAGAAATAGTGTTGCATTTATAATTAAGAAAATACTTGCAAGAATTGTAATAAAATGCATGCAATCAGTACATTCTTAATTTCTGTTAGTCTACAAGGAATGCCCATCAGCACAACTATTATTCCCATTAATCAAATGAAGCTGTTGCAATACTTATAAACTTCTGATGGGAAATTTGGAAGATAACATCATGACCAACTGACTGGAAAATATCTGTATTCATACCAATACTGGAGAAAAGTGATCCAACTGAACGTGGAAATGATTGCATAATCATTCTCATTCCACATGCCAGCAAACATTTACTCAAGATGATTCAATAGATACAACTACTGTCTCTGGAATGAGAACTTCCTGAAGTCAAGCAGGGTTCAGGAAAGAGTAAGGAATAAGATATGAGATGGATCCTTGAAAAGACCAAAGAATACCAAGAGGATATCACCAAACAAAAAGCAAGTATCAGAACATAAGCTTTATTAGGAACTAGGTTAATGCCAAGGCAACCAACCAACCACCAAAAGAACAAAGTCCAACACGACCATGTTTCGATGTGACCTTCCTCAGGGGCAATGGTCTGCTGAAGATAAAAACATAAATTCTCATCAGATGTTTTACAAATTCTTAATAAATGAAATAATACCATCAACAGGCATAAAAAAAGAATACTAAAAGCACTTAAAAAGATAGATAGCGATTATGAGAATGTGTTCCTTATGGAAGTACAGCATTTACATATAAATATAAGGTGGGGGAAATAAAGACATAGATACATAAATAGCCAACTTTCTGTAAATATGAAATCATAGTATGAATGAATATTGGATTATGAATAATAGAAGCAAATTATATCATATAAATAAATATAAAAACATAGATACATAATATCGTGAATAAAATCCTATATAGATAGAAATCATAAGGATGATAAAAAGTAGTAAAACTTGAGAAAAACAATATGTAGTCAACTTAAAATAGAATAAACAATCAGACTTAATCACTAGTAACTACATGGATGTGTGGTGTGTATCCATGGAGTATAGCCATTAAAGGAACTTTGGAAACTTACAAACTGTTGTACAGTCTTGAGATCTTGCCTTCCAGAATAGAATGCAACCAATCATTAGATATTAGGGGAAGAGAAGCAATAATAACAATGCTAAGCCTTAAAACACTGTATAAATAACAGATAACAAAAATTATGTATCTCTGTATCCTGATAGTCAGGGGTGACTGGAATGCAAAAGTTGGCAATGAAGAAGAAGGCAAAGTGGTTGGAAAATATGGACTTGGCAACAGAAAACAAAGCTGGAGAAAGACTGATAGAATTCTTCAAGACCAATGATCTATTCATCTCAAACACCTTCTTCCAGCAACACAAGCACCGACTGTACACGTAGACTTCACCCAATGGATTATACAGAAATCAAATTAAATGCATCTGTGGAAGAAAACGATGGAAAAGCTCAATAACATCAACAAAGACAAAACCTGGAGCTGACTGTGGAACAGATCACCAACTACTAGTATGCAGATTCAAGCTAAAGTTGAAAAAGAGCAAGCCACTCATGAATGTAGCAAAATATGAGCTTGAGAATATACCACTGGAATTTTTAAAGACAGCCTGAAAAATTGATTTGCTGCTTTAGATACAAATGACAGAGCTCCAGAAGAGATATGGGATGACATCAAGAAGGTTGTGTTGGAAGAAAGCGAGAAGTCTCTACATAAGGTGAAAAAGCAAAATGCTGCAAGATGCTCAAGGATCCATGTTGAATGATTCTGAGAAGATCAAGAAAAGGTTAAAGAATATTGAGTCATCATACCATAAAGATCAGGTGGACCAACAGCCGTTTCAACCTGCACCATATAACCAGGAACCATTGGTGATGAAAGAAGAAGTCGAAGCAGCATTGAAAGCCTTATCAAAGAACAAAGTACCGGACATTGATGGCATTCCCACTGAAGTATTACAGCAATTGAATGAAGCTGTTACCATACTTACAAGGCTCTGCCAGGAAACATGGAAGACAAATTCATGACCAACTGACTGGAAAAGATCTGTGTTTATACCAATACTGAAGAAAGGTGACCCTACTGACTGTGGAAATTATCGTACAATCGCTCTGATCCCACATGCCAGCAAGATTATATTCAAGATCATTCAGCAGAGACTACAACCATACCTGGAACGAGAACTCCCTGAAGTGCAAGCAGGGTTCAGGAAAGGGCGAGGAATGAGAGACATTATCGTGGATGTGAGATGTATCCTTGAAAAGACAAAAGAATATCAAAAGGATATCCATATGTGTTTTATTGACTACAGCAAGGCTTTTGACTGTGTAAACCATGAGAAACTCTGGACCAAATTAAGAAGCAGGGGTATGCCAGAACACCTGATCATTCATTGCACAACCTTTACATTAATCAAGAAGCAACAGTTTGAACGGAACTAGGACAAACAGAATTGTTTAAAAACAGAAAAGATATACGACAAGGCTGCATACTTTCCCCTATATGCAGAACAAATCATCAGAGAAGCAGGACTGTATGAAGACAGCTGAGGTGTGAAGATTAGTGGAAGACTCATCAACAACCTTCGCTATGCTGATGATACCACATTACTGTTTGAAAATGAAGATGATTTGAAACATTTGCTTCTCAAGATCAAGGAATATAGTCTTAAAATGGGTCTGCACCTTAACGTTAAGAAGACAAAGATCCTGACAACTGACAAAATCAATTAAGTTCATCATTGATAGAGAAATGATGGCCAAAATAATTGAGAAAGAGGCACAACGGCAAATTCAAGATCACATAGATGCCTCTGCTCCCTTAGACAGCTGCCAACATGGGTTCAAAGAACATCATGGGGTCGAGACACTACTCACTGGTCTATTCAACGATATCATCACAGGAATTGACAACATCCGTCAAGGTTTTATGCTCATCTTCCTAGACATCGCCGCGGCGTTTGACTCCGTGAGTCACGAAATTCTCTTCGGAAGACTGAAAGAGAAGGGCGTCTGCAACAGTGCACTAGGATGGTGTAAATCTTATCTAGACGGTAGATGTCAATACGTGAAGTCTGGATCAGAAGAGTCAATACATTTCCATCAAAAGCAAGGGGTACCTCAAGGCTCCTCGTTATCCTCCTTACTTTTCAATATTTACATGCAGCCCATCTGCAATATCATAAGATCATTCAATGTGAACTGCTTGATATATGCAGATGACATTCTCTTATACATGCCTTTCTCCACAACTCACATGGACCTGGCCCCACTCACAGATTGCTTCAATGCAGTTTCAACATGGCTCGAGACACAGAACCTACGCATTCAACATAAAAAAAACAGAGGTGCTATTCATCACCAGAGACTCCAACTTTACTCCCCCATCCCACGTCAGTGTCAAGGAAGCTGACTTGCAAACTAAAGATGCAATAAAATACCTGGGAGTTACTTTGGACCAACGTCTAGATATGAAACATAAGCAACATAGTCAAAGCCGTCTACTTCAAAATCCGTTCACTCAAGCATCTACGCTCCCTGTTGGACACAGATGATTTCCGAACCATATATCAAGCACTGATCCTGCCACATTTTGACTTTGCAAATGCCATCTTACAAGGTCTCCCACAATCCACACTAACCCCCCTACAGTTGGCCATGAATGCCGCAGCTAGGGTCCTTTACGGAGCATCCAGAAGCGACCACGTGACCCCCATTCTCAAACAGCTGCACTGGCTACCGATCCATGGGAGGATCACCTTCAAAACCCTTCTATTAGCATTCAAGGCAATCAAAGGTATTTCATCCTCCCCACTCACGCATCTTATCCACATTGTCCCCCCCAACAGATCCAGAAGAGCAACATCTGTAAACTTGCTAACAACACCAAAGGCTTCGACAAAGTCCAACATAACAACCACAAACAGGGCGTTCAGTTTCTATGTCCCCAAATGCTGGAATGCTCTACCCCCTGACATTCGGACCATTGCCAATCTATATCAGTTCAGGAAGGCTCTCAAAACCCACCTTTTCCTCCAATACTTCCCAGCCAGCAATTGAACCTAGATATCCCTCTCAAGAAATGACCCACTCTAGAAAGGCCCTTACATGCATTATCTGACTTTTACCTATCCTTGCAGTGTAAATAGCTTATGTATATATTTAACCCTGTTATCCAAGTTTGTTCTGTTCGATGTAAAACCTGACAGCTTGTCGTTATGGTCGTTATGTTATGATGTAAACCGCGCTGATACTAAATAGCGCGGTATATAAGAAACTGTAATAAATAAATAAATAAAATTGAAGAAATTGAAGTAGCTTTAACTTGGATCAACAAAGAAAGGATTAGCAGTCAAGAAATTTGATGACATATTGCTCTTGGTAGAATGGCTATGGAGGACCTAGACAAGATCCTCAAGAGCAGAGATGTCTCTCTCCATACAAAGATTCGAATTGTCCAGGCCATGGCATTTTCAATAATGTCATATGGATGTGAAAAATGGACAGTGAAAAAGGGACAGGAAGAAAATTAATGTTTTTGAATTATTGTGCTGGCAACAAATACTGTGTATACCATGCATTGCCTGAAGAACAAAACAGTCAGTATTAGAGGAGATCAAACCTAAGCTTTCCTTAGAAGCTCAGATGATAAGACTTCGGCTTTTTGGACATATCATGCGAAGAGAGAGATCATTGGAGAAAGACATAATGCTTGGCAAAGTAGAAGGTCACCGTAAAAGAGGAAGGCCAGTAATGAGATGGATTGATACAATAACAGCAACAATGGATACCACTCTATCAACAATGAGTTGTTGGCTGAATACCGAACAAAGTTTAGATCAACTATCCAGAGGGTCGCCAGGAGTCAACACCGACTCAACGGCACTTAACAATAGCAACATCTCTGAGTAGAAACATAAATAACCACCTGAATCAGTGACCCAAAGTAGGCATATCTGCACTAATATATCAATAAAAAAAACAGAACCAAATTAAAGAGATCAAATGAATTGCATGGGACATTTGAATGAAATGAGAAATGAACATCACTGGAGAAAGCGTCATCAAATCTATCCAGGGGGAACCCATAATAGGCAATGAACTGCATTACAATTGAAGCGTGTTTCTTATGTGCCATAGTGATGTTAGTGCAGAGAAGCATATTGATGCAAAGGTACCATCAAAAATCTAAAGGAGCAATCTCTATATGAGCATGCCAAAATACAAAAATTACATAGATAATATTCCTGACTACAGCACGACCTTGGCCAAATCATGAAAAACTCTGGGCTACATTAAGAAGCTTGGGCATACTAAAACACCTGATAGTTCTCATGTGCAACAGTTCAAATGGAACAAGGAGAAAAAGAGTGGTTTAAATCAGCAAAGGTGTATAACAAGGCTGCATATTTTCCCCATACCTGTTCAATTTATATGCATAATGAATAGAGAAGCAGGACTGTATGAAACAACTGAGGGGTGAAAATTGGTGGAAGACTCATTAACATATTTCACTATGTTGGCGATACTCCATTATTCATTCAAAGTGAAGATGATCTGAAACATTTGCTTAAGATCAAGGAACATAGTCTTAAAATGGGCCTTCACCTTAACATGAAGTAGACAAAGATCCTGACAACTGGCAAAATCAATTTCATCTTTGATGGAGAAGAAATAGACAATTTTAACCTCTTTAGATGAGCGATGGCAGGCATGCTTAGTAACATTAACCCCTCCTCCAGTTGTTTAATGTGTGTATGTCTTAAAAGTTTATCTGTGTTTTTATTGTGCTTCACCTAGAGTTATAGCGTGGAATATCGATTCTTTTAAATAAATAAATAAATATGTCCTAAAGATAGCTGTGCCATACCGATTCAAGTAGCACATTGTGCTGAACTATCCAAAGTGCCACTTCACAAATGGTCATGCACCAGTATATGGGTCACAAAGTACTATATTACTACTATACACATGTAAGGGTGCAAAAGAGAGGTTCCAAGTGAGTTCCATGCAGGACAATTGCTCATGTGTTTCTTAATAGAGAAAGGAAGCTGTAGTGACAATATAATAAGACTATGGTACACACCGTGCATATCTGGTACCCTGGGAACTGTCATTCCCTGAGACCCCAGTCATGGCTACCTTTTCAATGCATTGCGGCCATTTGTTTTCCAGAGTGGTTTACTATTCAGCAGAGCACTGATCAGCGTCGGCAGTTAAGAGATGGAATCCCAGCTTCTTCCCACTCCCTTGGTGCTGAGGCCAATCAGCGCCAAGGAACTTCACCTGCATTGTTTAAAGCACAGGCATGCCTAGGCACGCCCGCACCTGAGGGCCTCACCAGAGGGCCTTTTGGTGTGGCCTTTAGGCAGGGCCCTCGGTTGGGGTCCGGCACGGAGGTTCAGCATGACTACAGTATACCCGCAATATACCCCCTGCTTCCACTGAGCTATCTCAACCCTCTCTGTTCCTTGTCCCCCTCCTCTTAACCTTTTCCTTTGCCCCGTTCCTCTCGCAGTCGGGGAGTTCTCCTCCTATGACTCTCAGCCCCATGGACCATGCCTCCTATCCCTGTTCACTGGACATGGCGGCCCACTCCCATACCTACTGATAAATTGGGCCCCTCTCGGGTGTATCTGACCTCATTACCTGCTCACCCTCCCCTACAGCCCTAGGCCTGCCCTCCATGGACACCGCCTCTATTCTTTTTACTATGGCCCTTGTGTTGTTCAACTGCCACACTCTGCATTCTAAACCAGAGCTTGTTCAGGACAAGATATTACAGAGCTCTCTTCATGGCATCTTCTTTATGGAGACCTGGCTACGTCCCGGCAAGGAGCCTAACCTCAATCAGTGTCTTCCACCTGGTTTCTTTGCTCTCTCTCTCTCTACACCACTCCAGCCACTCAGATGGAGGGTTAGCTCTCTTCTACCGTTCTTCCTTACCTTTTCAGGAAATATCCTCCCCAGCTCTCCATTACCCTGAGGCACTTCTTCTTCGTCTCGGGTTTTCCCCACCAAGCCATTATCTTCTCCTATATGTTCCCCCCTCAATTCATTCTGACCTCTGGGACTCCTTCCTTACTCTGTCTGAAGTCTCCTCCACTTATTCACACCTTACAATTCTGGGCGACCTGAACATCCACGTCAACTCTCCCTCCCGACCCAGAGACAAGGCCTTCATTTCACTTCTCTCTGATCTTTCCCTTCGTCAGTATGTCTCCCTTCCCACACATGCAGCAGGTCACACTCTCAACCTGCTTCTTACTGCTCCCTTGTCGTCTGTGGTCCCCTCTATGATCATAAGAACATAAGATATGCCATACTGGGTCGTCCATCAAGCCCAGTTTCCTGTTTCCAACAGTGGCCAATCTAGGTCATACGTACCTAGCAGTTTCCCCAAAAGACAGAGGTTCCACATTGCTTGTATTGGGTCAAGCATTGATATCCTGGGTCCCTTCTTAATAATGGTTTATGGACCTTTCCTCCAGGAACTTGTCTAAACCTTTTTTAAACCCAGCTACACTAACAGCCTTTACTACATCCTCCGGTAACAAATTCCAGAGTTTGATTACACGTTGAGTGAAAAAATATTTTCTTTTATTAGTCTTAAATAGTTTACCCTGTAGCTTCATTGCATGTCCCCTAGTCTTTCTATATTCTGATAATGTTAACACTCGATCTAAGTTTACCCGTTCCACTCCATTCATTAATTTATAGACTTCTATCATATCTCCCCTCAGCTGTCTCTTTTCCAGGTTAGAGAGCCCTAACCTCTTTAGCCTTTCTTCATAGGGGTATCCTTCCATCCCCTTTACCATTTTGGTGGCTCTTCTCTGAACCTTTTTCTAATAACGCTATATCCTTTTTAAGATACGGCGACCAGAACTGCACACAATATTCAAGGTGCGGTCTCACCATGGAATGATATAGAGGCATTATAATATCCTTTGTTTTATTTTCCATTGCTTTCCTTATGATACCTAGCATTCTATTTGCTCTCTTGGCTGCCGCTGCACACTGGGCCGAGGGTTTTAACATGTTATCCACAATAACGCCTAAATCTTTTTCCTGGGTGGTGGTTCCTAATGTGGAATCTTGCATCGTGTAACTATAGTTTGGTTGTTCTTCCCTATGTGCATAACTTTGCACTTGTCCACATTAAATTTCATCTGCCATTTTGATGCCCAGTCTTCCAATTTATCAAGATCCTCTTGCAATTTTCCACAATCCTCTTGGGTTTTAACAGCTTTAAATAGTTTTGTGTCATCTGCAAATTTGATAACCTCACTTGTTATTCCCTTTTCCAGGTCATTTATGAATATGTCAAAAAGCAGCGGACCCAGCACAGATCCCTGGGGTACACCACTATTCACTTTCTCCATTGGGAAAATTTGCCATTTAGCCCTACTCTCTGCTTTCTATCTTTTAACCATTTCCTGATCGACAATAGTACACTGCCTCCTTATCCCATGACTCTTTAGTTTTGCCAAAAGTCTCTGATGAGGGACCTTGTCAAAGGCTTTCTGAAAGTCCAAATACACTATATCAACCGACTCACCTTGGTCTACCTGTTTATTCACACCTTCAAAAAAAACATAACAGATTAGTAAGACAAGATCTGCCTTATCTAAAGCCATGCTGGCTGTCTCCCATTAAGCCATGAGTATCTACATGTTCAGCAATTTTGTTCTTTATGATGGTTTCTACAAATGCAAATACAAATACAACTGCATATAAACTATCTAGGAATCATCATAGATCAAGCACTCACACTCAAGCAACAAATCAAAAAGACCACTGGAACAATATTCCTCAAAGCCAAAACAGTACAACGCCTCAGACCTCTCCTTGAACCACAGGACTTCAGAACAGTGATGCAAGCCATGACACTCCCCCACCTGGACTACTGCAATATAATCTACCACGGACTACCAGCCACCCACACCAATCCACTCCGCACTGCCTTAAATACCACAGCAAGGATTATCCAGAAAGCAAAAAAACGAGACCACATCACCCCTGTCCTAAGAGAGCTACACATACTCCCCCTCGAAGCAAGAACCAAATACACAGCCGCCCTACTTACCCATAAAGCTCTCTACCAGACTCAGACCTCCCAGCTCCGCACACTACTACCCCGACCAATCCCCAACAGAACAACCAGACAAACCTCCAACAACTCCCTCACCATCCCCCATAAACAAACCAAATGCAATCAACGGACCTGCAACAGAGCCTTCGAACTGTATGCACCAACCCTCTGGAACTCTCTACCAAGCCACATCACATGCAATAGAGACCCCTCATCGTTCAGGAAACAGCTAAAAACCGCCCTATTCCAGGAATACCTCAGACCAGAAACAAGCACCCACCCCCGACCACCCCCCAACACCCCCCCTAGTTCATCTTCATGAACATATGCTCTAAGAGACTGTAACACAACATTTATGTCTATATCCCAAGTATTTGTTAAAATCATTAATCTTGGACTCCTGGTGATAGCCCCACCCCCAGAAGCTGATTATTGTCCACCCCCCCCCCCCACTCAATGTTGCACCGCTTTGACCTGGAGAAAGGCGGGATATAAATGCAGATAAATAAATAAATAAAATAAATAAATAAATAAATTTTTCCCAGTACTGACATCAGGCTCACCGGTCTGTAATTTCCCAGATCACCCCTGGAACCCTTTTTAAAAATTTGCGTTACGTTCGCCATCCTCCAATCTTCAGGTATTACAGATGATTTTAATGATAGTTCACAGATTACTAATAGCAGGTCTGCAATCTCATATTTCAGTTCTTTCAACACCCTTGGATGTATATCATCCGGTCCAGATGATTTGCTATTATTCAGTTTATCAAATAGTTGTAATACATCTTCCCGATGTATCGATATTTCCTTCAATTCTTCCGCACCTTTAAATACCACTTCAGTCATGGGTAGCATCCCTATATCTTCCTCAGTAAAGAATGAAGCAAAGAATTCATTCATTCTCTCCGCTATCATTGCCTCTTAGTGCTCCTTTAACCCCTCTATCATCTAATGGACCAACTGACTCTCTCACAGGTTTTTTGCTACGAATGTACTTGAAAATGTCTTTATTACGCGTTTTTGCTTCCACAGCAAGCTTCTTCTCAAATTCTCCCTTTGCCTGCCTTATCAATGCCTTGCATTTGACTTGCCAGTGCGTGTGCTGTTTCCAGGTTTCCTCGTTTGGCTCTTTTTTCCATTTCCTGAAAGATGCTTTTTTGGCAACAACAGCCTCTCTGACCTCACCTTTAAACCATGCGGCAGTTTTTTGGACTTCCTTCCACTTTTCTTAAAGCGTGGAATACAGCTGGTCTGGGCTTCCAAGATAGTATTTTTCAACAATACCCAAGCTTGATGTAAGTCTTTAACCTTTGCAACTGCTTCTTTTAGTTTTTTCTTAACTATTTTCCTCATTTTTTCATAGTCTCCCTTTCGAAAGTTAAAATGTATCACTGTGGATTTCCTTACCATCCCTCCTCCATTAATTAGATGAAACGCGATCATGCTATGATCAATATTGCCAAGTGGCCCCAACAACCTTATCTCTTGAACCAGATCTGGTAATCCACTAAGAACTAGGTCCCATATGGCTTCTCCTCTGGTCGGTTCATGAACCAGCTGCTCCAAGAAGCAGTCATTTATTTCACGACTTTGTCTCTCTCTGGATGGACCACCTCTGTGTGTTTATCTCCTTGTCCCTCCCAGCCGTCCCTCTTCACCCTCAGTGCATCTCTGCATCCACACACTTGAAGTGACACATCACACCCTTCTTCATTTCCCCTCTGGTGACTCCATCTTTCTTTCCGATTTTGGCTTCTCATCTACCGACATCCAGGTTCACTCCTGGCATTCCACTCCCTATGCTCACCTCGATAGGAGGGCCCCCCTCGAATCAGGCACTATTCACCCTACCCTTCATCAGCATCCCTGGTTCACACATTCATCAGCATCCCTGGTTCACACATGATATCTCTCTTCTCTGAGCTCAGCTCCGCAGAGCTGAGTGTCTCTGGCGGCGTCAACCTACCCCCACTAGCTATCTTCGCTTCTGTCTTTCCTGCCGCCACTACAAAACCCAAATCTGCTCAGCTAAAAAGACCTATTACACCACCATTATTTCATCTGCCTCAGATTCCTCCAGTCAACCTTTTTCAGTGTTTTGTTCTCTTTCAGAGGTCATTGACAGCACCCTCAGCCCACCCCTCTCTACCAGACCCCCCTCGTCTTGCCAGCTACTTCTCTGAGAAGATTGTTGTGCACCATTCCAAGTTTCCCTTCTCCATTACCCTGCAACAGAAGTTTCATCTTCCCTCCCCACCCTTGGCTTGGTGCCTTCACTGCCATCCTCCCCCTCTCCAGCCCCCCTACCTTCCCTCATCTTTGGTCCTCCTTCCAGCCCGTAACTGCAACTACCCTACTCAAGGTTATCAATTCATCCCATAAGACTACATGCCCCTCTGACCCTATCCCTTCCCCTTGGATCATGGAACCTTCCTTTGTCCTCCTTCCTTTTGCACTTTCCATCTTTAATTCCAGTCTCGCTTTGGGTATCTTTCCTTCTATATGGAAACATGCCCTTGAATTTAGAAAACCTTCACCTGCCCTAGATATTCTGGCTAACTGATGTCCAATTTCTAATCTTCCCTTACTTTCCAAGGTCCTTAAGAAACTAGTCTTCTCTCAACTCTCTTCACACTTGGATTCCATTCACTTCTTGCATCCACACCAATCTGGTTTCTGCACTGGCCATAGCACAGACACTATCTTTCTTTCCCTGATCAACAAAAGACACACTGCTCATGAACAAGGCAACATCTCTCTTGCAATTTCCTTGGAACTTTCGCAGCCTTGATTTGGTAGATCACCCTCTTCTACTTTCTCATCTCTCTGACTGTGGACTTCAGGACACAACCTTTCACTGGTTTCAGTCTTTAATGTCCTCACATTCCTTCTCTGTGCTTTGTGGTTCTGCTTCGTTCCCCCCCCCCCCCCATCCCACTAACCTGTGGTGTCCCCCAGGGCTCAGTTCTGGCTCCCTTCCTCTTCAACATTTTCTTAGCCCCCCTTGCCCTACTAACCCAGCAACGTGGTATCTCTGCCTACTTTTATGCAGATGATATCCTCCTTCTCTTTCACACAAGTGCTCGCTCCCCGGATATAACCCTCTTAAATGCTTGTTTATTCTCTATCTCTGACTGACTTCATTCCAATTGTCCCTCTCTCAATACTTCCAAATGTTCTGCAATATGGCTGACTTTCAATATCCCACAACCCACAATAGCCCCTTCTCTGTCCAACTCCCCTCTTGTTCACTCCCTCTGCTATTTTGGGGTCATTCTAGATTCCTCTCTGTCATTTCAAGGCCATATTTCCTCCTTTGTCCAATGGTCTTTCTTCTTTCTCCGTTGGATCTATTCTCTTTGTTCTTCTCTTGTCCAGTACTCCCTTACTATCCTCCTCCTATCACTAGTAATTTCCAGAATAGATTATTGCAACAGTACTGTTGCCGGTCTTCTCAATTACCAACTTCGTTGATTGCAACTTCTCCAAAATACAGCAGCCTGGATTATCACTTACACCTCGCAATGTGAACACATCACTCCCACCCAGATCCGGCTTCACTGGCTTCCCATAAAATTTTGCATAAATTGCAAAATTCTCATATACGCTCACAAGGCAGTCCACATAGGCATACTGCAATATTTGACTGACCTTCATTTTCACTCTCCCACCATCTCCTCAGATCCCTCCACACTCACCGCTTGGCCCTCCCCTCAGTTTCCCATGTGCTTTTGGAATAAACTTGTCATTCCACTTTCTTTTTCCTTGTTCGTGCCTTATGGAATTCCCTACCTGCCTCACTATGTGCAGAGACCTCCTTTTTCCACTTCAAATCTCAGCTCAAAACATACCTGTTTCAGTTGGCTTATGACCCCCTTTCATCTTCCCCTGAGCAGTCTCCCCCTTAGCTTGCTCTCTTCTTAGTCTAAGTTCTTCTCCTTTCCTCCCCATCTTCCCGTTGCTCTCTTCTTCATTCTCTTTCTTTTCTGTCCTGTCCTATATATGATTGGCGTTCTTTTCCTTTTCCTAGGCATCATTACCTTGAACTAACTCTGGGGCTGATCTTGTTTTTGTCCATGTTTTTTCTAATTCTCCTAGATGTTCCCATCCAACTGACTCTTTGAGGTATTCCCCATCATGACAAAGCTAGGTTTCCTAAAATCTAGGACCCTCACTTTGGAATGAACCATCTCCATCTGTGCCTCAGTACTGAACTGCACCACCCAGTGATCATTGGATGACAGATGATTTACTCATTATAATATCAGAAAAACACTCCCCATTTGCATGCACTGGATCCAGTGTGTTCCTCTCCCACATGGATTATGTTACCGGTTGTCAGAACACCTCCCTGTAGAGAATTCAGGTTCTCTCTACTTCTATACAATACCGCAGCAGGGATATCCCATCAACATCCTGCAAATTGAAATAACCTATTACTAGCAAGTTTCCTTTCATAGCAATATTGTGAATGTCTTCAGTTGAATTTCTGTCAGAGGTTACAGATGGGAATGTAGGAAGGCCCCCACTTTGTGCCTCCTGCCTGTAGAAAGCTTGACTCCATGTATCAAGTTCAAAAGGCTCCCAGATTTGAGAAGCCCAGCTTCTGCACCACTCTTTGTTTATCAAATCCATCCTCAACAGGTCCAAAAATTCTAAGATGCACTCCTCAGCACCTACAGGGAGAGAAGCTTGGACATTGGATTCTTTTGGGAGGCAAATTTTGAGTTCCATGCTCGCTGTTTGCATGGTCTCTTAGACAAGATATTTCCTGGTCACTAAGACAATGGGAGGGGGATATACTGTCCCATCCTAGCCCTAAGAGATCTGAACAAATATCTAATCAAAGAAAAGTTCAGAATGATTTCTTTAGGCACCCTACTCCCTTATCTCCAAATAGAAGACTGGCTGTGTTCTCTGGATCTAAAGAATGCCTACACTCACATACCAATACATCCCAGTCACTGGAAGTATCTCAGATTTGTCATGGGACATTGACACTTCCAGTACTGCATTCTGCCTTTTGGCCTCATGTCAGCTCTTTAGGTGTTTACCAAATGCCCTGTGGTAGCAGTGTTTCTGCACAGACTGGGAGTGAATGTTTTTCTTGGATGACTGGCTGTTCAAGAACATCACCTCGGAAGGTGCTTTAGAATCAGCACACATCACCATTCGGGGTGCTGGAACTGCTAGGGTTTGTAGTTAATGTCCCAAGTTCCACCTCTTTCCCATCCAGCAATTGGAGTTCATCAGAGCTGTGCTCTACATGACTCAAGAAAGAACTTATTTCCTGCACGATAGACTATCCAGGCTGACAGCGATGGTGTGGGAGACTCAAGAGTCAATAGTTTTCAGCTCATGCCATGTTGCCATTACTACGCCACATGGTCTTGGCAGTACATGCAACACCCTTGGTATATTTCAATATGAGACAAGCTTAAAGCACCTTGAGAACCCAGTGGTCACAAGCCACAACAAATCTCAAAGATGTTCTGCCACTCCACTCATCCAATCTGTCCTGGTGCACAATACACAACAATCTAGCAAATGTTTTTCTTTCTAAATTCCTGTTCCACAAAAATTACTGATGGCAGGTATGTCCAAACTGGCATTGGGAGCACATCTTGATGGGTTCCACACTCAGGGTGTATAGTTCCAATAGAGTCTCCATCAGATAAACCTCTTGGAGATAAGAGCAATAGCAACTCTCTAAGGGCTTTCAAAGATCAGTTATCCAACCTAATTGTACTTATTCAGGCTGACAATCAGATAGCTATGTTTTACAAGAATAAGCAGGGATGAACAGGGTCACACCTCCTTTCTTGGGAAACAGTGAGGTTATGGAATTTTGCAGTTTCTCACGAGATGGGGGTGTAGCCACATACCTGCCTGGTGAGCAAAACACTGTGGTAGACACACCTAACCAAATCCTTCAACTCATAAATAGACCCTGGGCAGGGATGTTTGTAGCACATCTTTCAGGAGTGGGGCACCCCCTCGATAGATCTTTTTGAAACTCCTCAGAATGCCCTGGTGCCTCAGTTCTGCTCCAGAATGAGGACACACAGCAAACTAGCCCCGAATGCTTTCCTCCTTATTTGGGTGGAGGTTTTTCTGTACTTGTATCCTCCAATTGCTCTCATTGCCAAGACCCTCCTGAAGCTCAAAACAGACAAAGGTACGATGATTCTCATAAATTTCTTATTGGCCCAGACAACTGTGGTTCCCTCTGCTTCTGGATCTTTCCATTTAAGATCCAATACATCGTGGGCAAGCACCAAATCTGATATCGCAGGAGAACGGAACGATGTTGCATTACATCATCATATTCCTTACCCTCACTACTTGGAAGTTGAGAGGATAATGTTATCCACTCTCAGTCTGCCAGCTGGTGCCACCAATGATCTTTTGGCATCCAGTAGGGCCTCAATAAGAAAATCTTACCCTTTCAAGTGGAAAAGGTTTGCTTTTTAGTGTGAGGAATGCTTCATAGAACCTTTCATCTATTCCACACAAATACTACCTGAGTATTTTCTACACCTCTCAGATTCTGGCCTTATATCCAACACTATAAGGTTGCAGCTCAGTTCAAATGGATCATATCACCATGGTGTAGAGGGAAACCTATCTCTGTACAACCTTTAGTAGTTCACTTCATACAGGGCTTGCTTCTTCAGAAACCTCCCTATAAGCCACCTGCAGTGTCTTTGGACCTCAGTGTGGTTCTCATGCAGGTGATGAAAGATCCTTTCAAGCTACTGAATACCTGTCATCAGAAATTCTTGACCAGGAAGGTGTTATTTCTGGTGGCGGTCACTTCAGCATGCAGAGTGAGCAAGTTCTAGACCCTGGAAGTTCATCCACCTTACACTAAGTTTTATTACAACAGAGTGGTGCATCATACCCATCCCAAGTTCCTTCCAAAAATGATATCAGACTTTCACCTTATTCAGTTAATTGTCCTTCCAACATTTTTCCCAAAACCTCATTCTCACAAAGGGGAAGTTATGCTATACATATTGGGCTGGAAACAAGCCTTAGCTTTCTACTTGGAGTGGATGAAAGCCCATAGAAGATCTATTCAGCTTTTTGTTTCTTTTGCCGTCTCCATATCCACCTTATCGATTTGGCTCACAGACTGCATCTCTTTCACTTATGTTCAGGCAGGCTTAAGTCTTGAGGGTCATGTCAGGGCTCTTAATGTCATAGCCATGGCTGCGTCAGTGGCCCACTTGTGCTCGATTTCCATGGAAGAGATTTGCAAAGCCGTAAAATGGACTTCAGTTCACACCTCCACATCTCACTACTGTCTGGATGGAGATTCCCAATGCAACAGCAGTTTTGGCCAATCAGTACTCTGAAATCTGTTTGTGAATTAGAATCCAGCTCCATTTCTCCAAGGCCCATTTCTTTATGTTCAGGCTAACCTTTGAAAAAAAAGAAGATTAATATAATATACATAAAAGGCCTGTTGCTATCAAAAACAATTGTTTTATTGCCCCAATTGAGCAGTTTATTTTCCCCTTTTTTGTTCAAAGTAGCCTGTAGCTAGGGAGTCCCATACATGAGGACTGTTTTTCTTGCTTATCCATGAAGAATAGGTAGTTACTCACCTGTAGCAAGTGTTCCATGGACAGCAAGAAATGCCCTCACAACCCTTCCACCTCCCCTAGGAGTTTAATTCTTCTTAGCTCTTGGATTAGACTCAGACTAAGATGGTGCTGTGGCATCAGATGGGAAGATGAGCGCATGCGCAATTGGCATCCAAAAGCTTCTAGAAGGAGCTATGAATGCTCCTGTTCATGGGGCTCCATTGGATGACTGCACCCATACATGAGGATTTTTCCTGCTGTCCACGGAGAACACATCCTACATGTAAGTAACCACCATTTGTTGCATATCTGAATATTGGCCCGATACATTTTTTCTTTTTTCTTAAAATACTCTTTGGATAAGATGTATATATTATGGGGGTCATTTTAGAAGGATTATAACAAGCTTTGGACATCTGAAAATAGGCATAGAGATGTTCCCAGAGCCATTTTAGAAAGTAGTTTTAAAGACATTCTGGTGCGAAGACATTCAAGTAGGGCATGGCGTAAGCATTTCTGGGGTGTTCCCAAGATCCTGAATGTCCTCACCTGATTTCAGAAATACCTTGCACGTCCAAACTGCATCCAAGTTTATATCTGCTCCAGATATGAATACATAGACACAGGAAAAGTGCTCATTTTGCCAGACCTCCATCCAGAGTGTTTGAAGAAGGAGGTACACTCCTATCCCCTATATTTTCCATGTTGATAATGAATACTTACAGGGAAGGGGGACTCTTGTTTTCATTTTGCTACGCTGATGGAAGTCCCAGTATGCAAATTTCAGGAGACAGACATACCTGTCCCGATTAGATTTTTCCTGTATTTCTTGGGAAAATCTGCAGAATTATTCGCACTCAAACTAGGTTCAAATCAGCCTGGTTCAAGTATGAATAAATCTCTTTCACACCTTTCTGTTTACGCAGAGAAGACCCCATAGTATTTCAGCATGAATTCTTATTTAAATTTTGTATCTTTATGCCTAGCTGCAGGGCACTGTACTATTTGCACACTAAAGGAAAATGATGGATTGTTGAACGTGGGAGAAATACACGTCTGTTTTATGACACTGTTTAGTGTTGTTAAGGGTCAGTAGTTCTATGTTCTCAATAAGAAAATGAAAGTGATGGCTCTCAAAGTGCATGGAAATAAAGTGATTTCTTTTTTCCCACATTTTTATCGCTAGCTGTGCACCGCACATGAAAAACTAATTTGAATTTCTCATGCTCAGAGTCACTCCATAAGATGCTGCTTATGATCTACAGCAAAAGAGCCCAGATAAATGAAAGGAATGATAGGAATTGGCAGACAAGTGAAATTTCAGAGAGCTAGGTGAAAAAAATGACATTTTAGTCAGATACTGGAGCATAGCTTCATAATTTCTTTTTATTGCTATGCTGGGGTATATTTCTGTTTTTTAATTTAATTTAATTCAGCATTTATAATCCACTTCAATCCAGAAAAAAGAAACATCACATAATACAAATTTCTGAAAATGTTGCCAAATATATGGTTATCCTTATTATCAACAAACAAAAATATACATTTCAGTTAAAAATGGCCTAAAATAGCCAAAACCTTATCCTAAAGTATGATTAATTCCACACAAAGATGAAAGTATGATCCTGATTGTCCCTTCCCCATCCCAATGTGGTGGTGTTGTGAAGTGCTGTCGAGTTGGAGTCGACTCATGGCGACCCTCGGGATAGCTGTCCTAAATTGTGTTCAGTCTTCAGTCAGGCAGCTCATTGTTGACAGACTGGTACCTGTATTGTATCGATCCATCTTATTGCTGGCCTTCCTCTTTTGCGCTGACCTATCTTGCCAAGCATGATGTCTTTCTCTAATGATCTCTCTCTTCGCATGATGGGTCCAAAGTATGAAAGTCGAAGTCTTGTCATCTGAGCTTCTAAAGAAAGCTTAGGTTTGATCTCCTCTAATACCGACTGGTTTGTTCTTCGGGCAGTCCATGGTATACACAGTATTCGCCGCCAGCACCATAATTCAAAGTGTCACCCGTGAAGGTCCCCAGAGGCTAAAAGTGCGGGTATTTCATCGGGGCGTTCTCTTAAGTAGCAAGGGGAGTGGTACTAAAGGTGTTGCAATGCCCTCTGGGAGTTGTAGTCCCACAAGCTAATGAAAGAATTAAGTTGTAGTCGAGTAGCAAGGCTTAAGACAGGACTTTTTATTTCCCCTTCCCGGGTGGATTTTCAAAGCAATGGATATAAGAACAAAATGACCATATGGCTGGTACAAAATAAAAGGAACAACCGGAACAAAAATACTGCTTATTGTCAGCTTAACAGTGGAACAGAAAAAGGTAGTTTAAACAGTCCTTTTCACTCAAGGTAAGTTTCCTCACTTCCTTTCCTTAGCAAAACTTCCAGAAACCTCTTCAGCATAAAGAAGTGATTTCATCAGACAAAGTAAATGTACAATCCATACAATTCTCAGAAGCAGGCTGCTCATATAAATCACATTGCATTTCTTCACACTCCTCTTCTGAATAAAGTCCTTTTGGATTGCAACTCACGTTATTCTTAAACAGTCTCTCTGTACGGCTGAGAGTGTTCCCCTCCTCCTCACAGCTAGAGTAGAATGGGAAATTACCGCATTCTCTGGAGTTTCTATTTTGAGAGCCACATAACTCTTGGTAAGTGCAGGGAAATTCTTCACTTTCTATATCTCTTCTATTAGGAGCAATAAGCCTACCTTTACACACTCTCTGCTCGGAGTTTCTCGGTACAGCAGAGCCCTGCCAAGACAAAAGCGTTTTACTGCTTTTCTCTCTCTGTTTTCCCTTGGGCCTGAAACTCCCTTCAGGGTAGAAGCTCTCTCCCTCCTTGTACCTGTTACTTGGTAGGTTGGCTTTCCTAAGCGTGGGTCCAGGAATATCTCCTCTGCCCTCTTCCTGGCAAAGTTCACTGGGCTTTTGCTTAGCTGTGCCCTGCTCTCTGAAGCAGTCCCTCGGGGCTTCTTCAGCTGCTCTGGTTCTACCGGGTTTCCAAGTTCCTCCCATCCTCCAGTTACCAGCTGTTCTCTCCCAGCTACCAATGGTGCTGTATTTCCCTCGTGGTCTCTCCTGTGGTCTCTCCTGTGGTCTCTCCTCACTAACCTCCGGTAAGTGAATTTTATCTGCATGTGACTTGATGTTTGCTTGGGCTCCGCCCCCTCCCAGCTGCCCCTCATTATCTAATGAGCTGTGAGCTAGCTTGCTATTTGGGCGTGCTCTCACACCTTGTGATGCCGTTTGTGTATGTTGCCTATAGCAACTCTGGGCCATGTGCTGCACTGAGCTGTCAGTGTCAGATCTGTTTTGCTCAGCTTTACCTATCTCCATAGGCTCTGACTGATCTACCCCATGACAAAAGGCATCAATTTTCTTCCTGTCTATCTTTTTCAATGTCCAGCTTTCACATCCATATGATGATATTGAAAATACCATGGCTTGAACAAGTCGAATCTTTGTATGGAGAGAAACAGCTCTACTCTTGAGAATCTTGTCTAGGTCTTTCATAGTCATTCTGCCAAGAACAATGTGTCGTCTGATTTCTTGACTGCTTATTGCTTCTTTATTAATAGTTGATCCAAGTAGGTTAAAATTGTTCACAATTTCAATTTCTTATCCTTCAACGATGAACCTGTTGATTATAATTACTGGCTGAAAGTGAAGATGATCTGAAACATTTGCTTCTCACGATCAAAGAACATAGTCTCAAAATGGACCTCTACCTTAATGTAAAGATGACAAAGATCATGACATTATGCCAGTTGTCATGATCTTTGTCGTCTTTACATTAAGGTAGAGGCCCATTTTGAGACTGTTCTTTGATCGTGAGAAGCAAATGTTTCAGATCATCTTCACTTTCAGCCAGTAATGTGGTTTCATCAGCATGGCGAAGGTGGTTGATGTGTCTTCCATCAATCTTCACACCTCTATTTTCTTCATATAATCCTGCTTCTCTGATGATTTGTTCTGCTTATAAATTAAACAGGTAGGGGGAAAGTATGCAGCCTTGTCTTATACCTTTGTTTATTTTAAAACATTCTGTTTCTCCTTGTTCCGTTCAAACTGTTGCTTCTTGATCCATGTACAGATTGTGCAAGAGAACGATCAGGTGTTCTGGTATACCCATGCTTTTTAATGTTGCCCAGAGTTTCTCATCGTTCACAGTAAATGCCTTGTTATAGTCGATAAAGCACAAATAGATATCCTTTTGGTATTCTTTAGTCTTTTCAAGGATCCATCTCACATCCACAATTATTTTTCTTGTTCCTCGCCCTTTTCTGAACCCTGCTTGCACTTCAGGTAGTTCTTGTTCCAGGTATGGTTGTAGTCTCTTTTGAATAATCTTCAGTAGAATCTTGCTGGCATGTGGGATCAGAGCGATTGTGCGATAATTTCCACAGTCAGTTGGATCACCTTTCTTTAGTATTGGTATAAACACAGATCTTTTCCAGTCAGTTGGCCATTATATTGTTTTCCAAATTTCTTGGCAGAGCCTTGTAAGTATGGTAACAGCTGCATCAGATTGCTGTAATACTTCTATGGGAATGCCATCAATGCCTGGTTCTTCGTTCTTTGATAAGGCTTTCAATGCTGCTTCAACTTCTTCATCACCAATGGTTCCGGATCATAAGGTACAGGTTGAAATGGCTGTTGGTCCACTTGATCTTTATCATATAAAAACTCTGTATATTCTTTCCACCTTTTCTTGATCTTCTCAGCATCATTCAACATAGAACCTTGATCATCTTGTAACATTCCATTTTGAGGCTGGAACTTTTTCTTTAACTTGTGACGCTGTAGCAGTGCTAGAAGCCATAGAAACAGATAGTGACCCGGTGGAAGGTCCGGGTACTGCAGGTAAATGCAAGATATTCCCTTCTCAGCACAAGATGCATTGTGCTAATCAGCTAACACAGTTCACCTCAGGGGAGGGGAGAAGCAGAGTTGCTGATTGGGCATGCCCTAGCAGGAGGTGGGTTCCCCAGAGCAGAAGCAGCTTGTTAAACAGGAAACCGAATGAGAAAGGGAACAGGAACAGGAAAGAGAACGAGGAAGAGGAAGAGAAAGAGTGGAGGAAGAGAAACACAGCAGATGTGTGCTTTAGAGACGGAGTAGCCTTGGATGCCAGAGCCTTTGACTTTGAAGGAGAAACGCTCCCCAGCTGCAATTCCAGGAGAACGCTTGCCAAGCCAAGAAGCAGGTACCAGGGAGACTCAGTGCATAGAAGAACCTTCTGGGAGCAAGAGAAGGGCGAGGCACTGAGAGACCCAGGGATAAAGCCTATGCTTTTGGAACAGAGAGCTGACCCGTGGAAAGAATGGCAGACTGCTAAAGAACATTCAGGCATTCCTCAATACAAGGTACAGGGTGTCTTTAATTCTGATAACAGCTTTTATGAGAAGCCAGACTGTGTGAGTGCTTATTTTAAAACCCAGGGCAAACCCAGGTTTTATGAGGGCAGTTGGCTGCAACCAGAAGCTCATTCATATAAACCCTGCTTTCCTCCTCAAACTGCTGACAGAATTAGCAAGCAAGCTAGCTACAAGGACTTAGCAGATATATTTGCTAGAGATATATGCCAGAAGGCTTTAGGAGGTCATAAGTTTGAATTGCTGTCTAAAAATCCTTCATCTGCAAATGAACTGATTTACCCAGCACTTGCTGACAGAGACAAGTGGGGGAGGGGTAATTCCAGTGCAGTGAATGAGCATAGTAAGAGAGACGGCATTGTTTGCTTACCTGAAGAGAAACCCACAAGCTATCACTCACCCCAGGAAGGAGTTAATTCCCCGCCTAGCCCATATAGCAAGCAGGCTGAAGAACTCCTGAAAGAGTTTAGAGATTTCTTAGAGAAACGAACTGTTCCTGGACAGAAAGTAATTGAGTCAGTACAGAGCCCAGAAGCACAAGGGCCATTGGTTCTTCCCTTACCAATGGTGGATTTGAATCAGCCAATGGACTGCTCAACCTGTCTCATAGACAAAGAATAGTCAAGCAAAGCTTGTGTGGTCATTCGTTATAATATGCTGAAATGCATGCTGTTTAAGCTCCTTACCAGAAGAGCTTATGAGGAGATAAAGAATAAGCTGAAGCACAACTTAGTTACAGTGCATGAACTTTATTATTTGCTCTTTGTTTAAGTGATTTCAAGTAAAGCTCACATGACAGGAATGTGAACTACTGTGTTAAAGGACAGTTTTGAACACAGTGTTGTAAAAAGCCTGTTTTCCTTTTGTTCTTGTTTTGGCTGTAAAATATATTCCTTTACGCCTGTTCTATTCCACCACGGAGCGGGAGAAATAAATCCTTATAAAAAAAAATATTCTTTATACCTGCCTTGTCATTCGACCTTCACAACTACAACTTAACCTCAGGGCACACCCCTCCCCAAACCCTCAAGGTTAGGCAGTGGGTGCTGGCTATAAACTCTGTAGCTTTAGGAAAGCCGATCTTGTTCTTCCTCTAATAGTTTCTGCTTCTATTTCCTTGCATGCATCATTGTAGTACTTTTCCTTGTCCTGTCTTGCTACGCATTGGAAATCTCTGAGTTCTGTGACTGTCTTTCTTTCTCCTCTGGCTTTAGCTTCTCTGCATTTCTGGGCGGTTTTCAGAGTTTCTTCTGTCATCCATTTTTGGCCGTTTTTGCTTTTTCACCTTTTGTAGAGACTTCTCGCTTTCTTCCAACACAACCTTCTTGATGTCATTCCATAACTCTTCTGGAGCTCTGTCATTTGTATCTACTGTAAAGCAGCAAATCAATTTTGCAGGCAGTCTTTAAATTCCAGTGGTATATTCTCAAGGTCATATTTGCTGCATTCATGAGTGGTTTGCTCTTTTTCAACTTTTGCTTGAGTTTGCATACTAGTAGTTGATGATCTCTACCACAGTCAGATCCAGCTTTTGTCTTTGTTGATGTTATAGAGCTTTTCCATCGTTGACTTCCACAGATGTAGTCAATTTGATTTTTATACAATCCATTGGGTGAAGTCCATGTGTACAGTCGCTGCTTGTGTTGCTGGAAGAAGGTGTTTGAGATGAATAGATCGTTGGTCTTGCAGAATTCTATCAGTCTTTCTCCAGCTTCATTTCTGTTGCCAAGTCCATATTTTCCAACCACTTTGCTTTCTTCTTTGTTGCCAACCTTTGCGTTCCAGTCACCCATGACTATCGGGTTATGCTGTTTGCATGTTCTGTCAATTTCAGCTTGAACTTGTTCATATAACTCTTCAATTTCATTCTTTTCTGCAGCTGTTGTTGAGGCATATACTTGAATTATAGTTGTGTTGATAGGCATTCCTCATAGACGAGTAGAGAGTAAGCGTTCACTGATTGCATTGTATTTCATTACAGTTCTTGCAAGTTTCTTCTTTATTATAAATGCAACACCATTTCTTCTTTGTCTTTCATTTCCAGCAGTGTAGACCATGTGATCATCTGATGCAAAGTGGCCATGCCAGTCCATTTCAGTTCGCTGACACCCAACATATCAAGTTGTATACGTTCCATTTCATTCTTGACCACCTCCAACTTCCTTTGGTTCATGCTTCGTATGTTCCATGTTCCAATGTGTAAGACATCTTTTCAGCTTCTGACTCTTATTTCATGCGCAGCTACATCAGCAGTCAGACGTCCTGAGGGCTTTGATCTAACCACATCATAAATGCTGGCTTTACTCTGAAAAGTCTTCAGCTGTTCCCCGGTAGCTAGTTGAGTGTCTTCCGACCTGGGGGTCTCATCTTCCAGCACTATAGCACAATTTGTTTTGTTGTGACTATCCATTGGGTTTTCATGGCAAGATACAGAAGTAGACTGCAGGGCCTTTCCTCCGCGCAGTTTAAGTTTAGTGTTGTTGCTGTTGTCACAGAAATGTGATCCTCCACCGTCAACACTATCCCATTCTGCTGCTGCCCAGATGGGTGGGTTTGTCTTGGTATGGCACCTCAGCTGAGACCTGTCCATCTTGGGAGACCCTGCCAGTAGTTAAACTACTGATAGCTTAGTTCTCAGCATCACTGATGCACACAAGCCCTCACAGAATGACAAGCTGCAAACCAAGTGAGTGTGTAAACAGCCATAATTATGCATTTTTCCTAAATATATTGGTCTTAGTATTGAGAGACACTTATCCAGTTAGCAGCACCTGCTTACCAGATTAGGGACAGTGGGCGGGATATACAGTGGCCCTAATGGATATTGCCACCGAATAGATTTCCCTCTAACCATCTCGGCACTAAGTGCCAGGGTGATCTGCGGGTGGAACATGGGTGTTACCAAGAGTTATCTGGATAGCAGCACACTGACCACAAAATCCAGATATTTAGTGTCAGCCACTGTCTAGAGTCCCGGGCTGAATATCCAGATTTTAACTGTGGCAGCTAGTATTTAAAATAAATGCTGAGCAAGAGGGCCAAGATGGCAGATTTAGTATACTTCTGAATGTTGTGCTCCAGCCAATTTTGCTTTTTTCTTTGCAGAAATTTTCTTGATAAATTGGAAGCATAAGGCTAAGCAGCAATGAGCAGTCTATTGTTTGTGGGCAGATAGACACCTTTGTTTGGCTAGGTTGTTTTTGGGTGATCCTGGTGTGCTTTCAATGGATACATTTATTTATTTAGACAGATTTGTATACCACCTCATCCTACAATCAAAGTGGTCACATCACAATTGGAGGGTTACATTTAATATGAGGGTACTTAACAACATTATACAACAAACTCGTATGTCTAGTTGGTATGGGTGGATATCAATTTGATGGAGGTAGTTGCATTACATCAGGGGCAGGAGGTGGCCTTGCAGTGTCTAAGTTTGTTGTGATCCTAAGCCCTGAGACCTGGCACCCTCAAGAGAGGCCAAATGGGAGTAGCACCAAAGAAACAGTATTCCGACATCTCATGTATGACACCTATCCCAAGAAGAGGCAAGATTTCAGTGATTATAGTGGATCATAGATCCATTGCATGTGTACAGGCTAAACCTGTCCAGCGTTGAAAGTAGTCTTTTATTCGACTTGTGGTGACTGCAGTGTTAAGGCAAACTCTGATTTGAGAAGTTAAAGGGCTTTTTTCATGAGGACAAAAATGTTAAATTTTTCAATCTCTTTGGGATGGATTACAGCTTTGGAATTGTCACCTACAGCACAATTGTATGCTATTGGTAATACATTTGAGGCAACAGATCGGAAGGTGATGGTGCATAATCAAGAATTAGGAGTTGATCTTTGCAGTTTTCCAGGTCTTGCCATGTTTTAGCAAGTGGAACCGATATTTCAGCCATCACACAATGGCTTTCTTCAGGGTGGAGTGGTTATGAGGTGGATGTCTATTCTTATATATCGTGATTCTCAAACTGGATTGGTGGGATCGAAGCAGTGAATTTAAATTTTGTCAGGAAATTTCCCATCTCAATCCTATCAATCTGGTTTGAGAACCACTATATATAAAAATAAGACATCCACTGCCTCACCATTTAACTCTGAAGAGTCACAGCATGATGGCTGAAACATTGGGTCCACTTACTAAGACACATCATGACCCAGAAAATTGCAAAGATCATGATACTAGAAGCCTAAGAGAAGAATTAAGGGTTGTTAATCAATGAGTGACTCTTTGAAAGATAAATTTAAAGTTCAAGGAAAGGGCTCTTTTTTTGTGAGAGACTGATATGATTAATAGGAAAACTGAAGCTTTGGAAAATCCTTTCAGGAAGAGGAATCTTTGCTTTTTGAACTTTTCTCATGGTCCTTCTGTCTCATTCAGGAGACATTTAAGAACTGCTATTCCAACACTGAGGATAACTTTTGAATCTCTGCAACCTCTTGTTAGAGCCTTTTTAGCTCCTAACTGCTAAGAAAAAAGGCACTGAGAAACAGGGCATTTTCCTCAGCTGATAGTTTAGATGTAGCAGTATTTTTACTGAAGTCATATGTGGAGCATTTTGGAACTGCTAGCTTGCTCATTATTGTTCTCTGTAACTGCATAATGACTGGTTGAAGATGTTTTAGCTTTTTTCAGTTGTTTTTTTATTTTTTTGTTTGTTTTTTTGAGTCAAGGGCCTACATTTATGAACTATTGTATCAGAATGTTTCCTGACATCTCAAAAACTGCCTCAAAAATGAAGAAAACAGTTTCTATTATTGGGTTACTCAATTGTGAGGGGCCAGAGTCGTCTCTTCGATTTCCATGCAAATATCTTATTAAATGGCAGAAGATGAACTTCATATTTTTTGAACCTCAGCAGCTTTCAGAGTGCATGATTACTAAACCACATAATGGTTAGAATAGGAGTTTACCATACACTAAGGGGGTCATTCTGAAACAGAAATAAGCCATGTGGACATGCACGGAAGATGGATATCTGCCAAAAACATCCATGATCGTATTCTGAAAAGTGCTCTTCGTTACATATACGCCACATTAGGGGCAGAATGGGTGTGGCATGTCCCGGAGACGTATAAAGTGTATTCAAGTTGTGCACATGTACGTCTATCGTGTGCCCCACAGATGTCTACATTATATCTGCAGAAATGTGGTATAAGGACAGGGCTTTGAAAAAAAACTAGCATGACACACACAGCTACTGTTATCGGAATAGGACAAAGTGCCATGACTGCAGCTAGTGAAATACACCTAGATGGGAGTAGCTACCAAGCCAATGGCAACCAGTAGCAGCCCAAAGCAATTGCAAAAGTGAGCAGCAGAAGGAGACAGGGAGACAAGTAGGACTGACACAAATGCATTTAATAGTGGCATAAGAAGAGATACAGCACTCCTGCCAAGGCATGCATTGACAAATGCTTGTCCCTGCCCACTCTATCACACTCACACACCCCACAGTCAAACCCATGTGCATTCACAAACCCCCAAGTGTGCCTACACCCCTACATCCCATTGCCCCCACATATCCCACCATACATCGCCTGCAGCAGTCCCACCATACATCACACCTGCACCATCAGAACAGCAACTCCACCACTTGCCAAGCACACACCAAACCTTCCATGCAACAGTTACTTTGGCCTCCTCCTGGCCTTACCTCTCCCAGAGGGCACATGCCTGACTGCTGGCATGATGGCACTGACAGATGTGGACAGCGGTGTGCTGTTAGACCCTGAACTGTCGCTGTCCGAATTCCCCTCCACCAGACCCCTATGGAAGGGAAGAAAAGTCAATGGAAGGCATTGTGCCCTGATGAACAGGACACAAAATATTGAAATGTGCCACGGTGGCCGAGTCTGCTGCTGAGGCAGCCCTCATGCTGGCATGTGTGCTGACCCGGCTGGTGGAAGGCACAGACCCTACTGCAGGAGTGCATGTGGTGAAGTGGTGCCAGCAGCAGCAAACCTACCACTGGCATGAGCAGCATTTGGGACCACTGGATGGGAGGTGTCACCACCCAGCACAGTGTCTATGCCAGCTGTGCCAGAAGGCGATCAATGCACACATTCAGGCGGCACACAGATACATTCAGGTGCTCATTTGTAGCCAGCTGGTACTCCTGCAGGACCACACTATGGCACAAGAGTTACAGCTTTGCCAGTCCCTGTTCAGCCTGCTATTCATTGTGGGCGAGCAGTTGCTGTGCACACAGTAGTATCTGCTTGGAGGGGCACTGTTGGCGGCAATGCCTATGGTGATCTGCAACCTGCCTCTCATGGGGCTCTGGTGATGGTGCAAGCTGGGCCACAGCAGCAGCCATATCCACATCACCCTGCTGCTCATCAATGTGGCACGCTGGGTCATCACCAGGGCCAAGGGCTGCTTTTAGAAATGCTGCCGCTGCCCACCTTCCCCTCTCTAGATGGAATCTGTGGCAGCTGGGAAGGCAGCGGTGATGGCAGCAGCAGCTGGAGGGGAGCATCAGACTCTGGAGGGGGGGGCGGTGTCAGGAGGGGGGGGGGGCAGTGAGGCTGGGGTTTCTGCC
Organism: Ichthyophis bannanicus; assembly: GCA_033557465.1. Classification (NCBI taxonomy): domain Eukaryota; kingdom Metazoa; phylum Chordata; class Amphibia; order Gymnophiona; family Ichthyophiidae; genus Ichthyophis; species Ichthyophis bannanicus. Next base: position 860,863,856 of record CM066034.1, read on the forward strand.
TAGGACAGCAGAAACCCATGGGCCAGCCCTGAGAACGATAGAAGACATCTGACATCATAACCAGAACTTGGAGGTAGGAATCCCAAAAGGCAGATCTGTACTGCAGCATGACACTAGAGATAAGGAACAATGAAAGTTGTGACTGCTTATACTGAACACAGTGCAAGGACCGCAGAGCACATAGCACAGTGGATATATGCCAGTGAGGATTTGTGATAGCAGATCTCTGGTATATGCCTATGTGTGTGTTGGACATCTGGTGCCACGGTTGCGATGCCCCAGACCCTCTATGATCTGTGTTTACTCCTATCTCTGCACTGTCCACTGCCCATCTGTCATGTCCCACCCTAACTGGCCATCTGTCCATATTCTGTCCACATCCACCCTTGCCATCCTGGACCTTTGGTTGATTTTGTCCGCTCCACTCTGTTCCATACTCAGTCAACCACTCAAGCATAGCCTTCCATCCTGTCTCCCCTGTGGACGGTTCATCTCGCAACATTCCAGCTACACATCCAGCCCCCAGCTTTGCATACCCATTTCTTTTCCACTCTGTAGCATGTCTCTGATACCCCTCTGTGCCTCCTAGATCCCTTCTACCTCTGTCAGGAATATGCATTACTTCTGTCAGTTCCCCACCGACCTCAGCATTCCCTCTGATGCCCCACCCTGTCATCTCATCCCACCTTAGACCTCTGATGTATCTTCAACACAACATATCTGTTCCCCTCCCTATCCACTCCCCCCCAGTCCCTATATCCACTCCTCCTAGCCCCTACCACAGTAACTGGCCCAACACCCCCATCCCAGCCAACCCCAAGTCTACTTCCTCCCAGTCCCAATCTCCCCAACTCTCAGCAGTGACCTTGTTCCAGTCCCAGCCCACCTGTATCAGTAGTCTTGCTGTACCTGTTCTGCCATCCCCCAATATTGGGAAAATTCCTGTTTGACCCCTGAACCAGTCTCAGTACCAGCAGCTCTGATGCCCACCCGCCCCTCTCTCTCTCTCTCTCACACACACACACACCCCCATGGCCCCATTCCTTGGCCATGTGGGCCACTCACGCATGTGGGGGGGGGTGGGTGTTGCAGACCACAGCCCGGCTCACCCACCCATATCCGCAGTGCCACAGGACTAAACTGCAGAGAGGGTTTGTCTGTCCCCTGTGGCCATCTATCAATGAGGGTTGCTGATATGCAGCACCACATTGGGATGTAACAAGAGCATGTTCTATTTCAAAGGATCTCTGTGGGGGTTATGGCTCCTGCATGTTGGAGAGATGCCTTCCCCCATGGGGTGTGCTGGTCTACTGGTTGCCCACTCTACTGGGCCATGGACAATGTGTCATCTTCTCCCTGGTTGCTGTATGTCAGTCCACACATTACAATGCTACACGAGGCACGGATGTTCCTCCACATCCCTCACAATGTTTCTCAGCACATATCACTGAAACCAGTGCTTTCCTCCCCATATCTATGCAGGTGACAGAGGATACCCCCGAAAGGACTGGTTGATGACTCCCATTGTCCATTCCCACACACCAGCAGGCCAGTGATATAATCATGTACACAGGAGGACCAGGGGCATTATAGACCAGATCTTTGGATAATTGAAGAGACGCTTCTGATGCTTGGATCACTCTGGTGGTAAGCTGCTGTACAAAGCAGTGAAGATGTGCCAGATACTTATATTCCTTGCCTGCTGTATGTTCCACAATTATGCGCTACAGCATATGTAGTCCATGCCAGATGGAGCGGACATACCCCCAGAGGACAATGATGATGAAACTGTTGTCTTGCAGGTGCCCTGTGGAGAGACCCACAGGAGGGGATTCATGGCCTGCCAGAACCTGGTGCAAGCTTATTTTATGTGAGGGATGAGGAGTTGCCCGCAGATACCAAGGGTCAGGGAGGAGTGGAGTGGAGGGGAGTTGGGTGCAGGTGGGGGGAGGTGAGGTACATGGGGTGGGGGAGGATGGGGGGGGCAGGGGAAGATGCCAGGGATGGGAGTGAGTTGAGGAGGGTGTTATGGGATGAGCTGCAAATCCCTTCTCAAGTTCGTGTCTTGAGCAGAAGAAATAAATACAACTGGAATATTTTTAATCAAATACAATATTTCATTCTCCACTGCAGCAGGGCTGCTCTGGCAATACAATGAGTAGCAGTCCCAAGCATGAGTTGTGCAATTTAGGGAGGTGACAGACATGCTGATCAGGCACATGTTTCATAATCGGATATGGCAGATGTTCAGACGTGTATTGTGCACTGCAATGTTCCCATTTCCTGGGCTAGCAGCAAATCTGTCTTTGTTCCTATTGCCCGGTTTGTAGAGCTCATCATGGCCAAGCATAACAGTCCTGTACTCTAGGTCCAGTGCCATATTCCTGTCTATTCCTCATCTGCTGCAGGCCATTCCCCTCAGGCCAATTCCCTTCTCACATGTAGCTGGGCAACCCCGTTTAGCTTACAAGCCCTGCATTTACTGATGACTTACAATTAGAGGGTTTAATGGTAACATTATTCATGTAATAGCAACAAATGAGACAGAGCAATCAGGTCTGGACTATCTTCTCTTGCAACATGAGTAATGGAGACCAGTGATTACTTATATCTTTCACCAGTAGTAACACCACTGATCTGTTCCTATGCTTTGTATTTTAATCATGTGACATGCACTACAAGCAAAGAGGAGCTGTAAAACTTGATATGATGTCGAGGGGGTTGCAAACCTGGTATTGTCCATCCGCTCTAGATCATCTATGAGATCATGGGGACAGGGGGACCAAATACTGTGAGGCAATGTTCCCTCTAAGCTGCGCTGGGTCCGCCAGCAACATTCCTGCTGGCAGAGGGGGGGTGCAGTGCGATCGATGCTCTGCCCCTGCCCCCGCCCCCACTGGCGGGACCTTGTGTCTAGCACACGCTGCAGCACCCTCACGATGATCACTTTAATCTGTGCCGGGTCCTCCGCCGGCATTCCCGCCAGTGGTGGGAGGAGCAGAGCATCGATCGCACTGCACCCCCCCCCCCCCCCCCGCCGGCAGGAATGTTGCCAGCAGACCCAGCACAGCTTAGAGGGAACATTGCTTGAGGTACATTGTATATTCCATGACATACTCTTAAAGGAGGAAAATAGGAACTGCCATAAACTGCACATGTATTGCTAGAGTTCAACTGGAAGAGAGGTAAGAGAGGGGTCTCAGCTGGTGGACATCCCACTGCATGCACAAACTGATTTGGATCTCTGTTTTACCCTATGTCATCTGCAGAGGTTTCCCTCTTTCATAGAGTCTGGAGTTGCTAAGGGCCAGGCCCCTGTCCAGAGGCCCCCTCAGGAGGTGGTGATGGTAGTAGGCTAGGGATGGCAGGAGGTGTTAGGACGGGACTTGGGTGGAAGGGGGAAAGGGCTGGGCTGGGGGGGGGGGAGGGGAAGGGAAGGGAAATGGAGGCCAGCTAGATGGCTATGCTGGCATGGACATGGTGGCCAGCTACATCCCACTGTACTGACTGGGCTTAGTGCATTGTGCATGTTTTGCTATGGGGCTATCCACACCACCGCCATGAGATACGTTGCCCAACATGGGTGATTGGGTACATCTCCTGTGGTAATCTAGTAATTGTTGGTCACTGCATTCCATCTGTACATAGGCCAGTCTTGACATTCTATGTGCACATCCTCCCCTATCTCCAACCGCAGTGCATTCCTGGACGTCCGTTGCTGACTCACCCAAACCTGGTCTGTCTGGCAAGATGTGATTGTGATTGCTACCTGGCATTGGGTTGTGTGACTTGGGTACCCTATGTTGGCACCATATCTCCAAATCCAAGATATATGTTGGACATTCCCAGGAACCATCAAACATGTACATCGACTACAACCCCCCTCTAGCACACTCAATCTCCAAAGGCAGACCCATGTGCAGATGTCAGCCACCGTGGTCTGGCCAGTGCCCCACTGACCCATGTGCTGTGTGAGCACAGGCCCTCCTCCCCTCACACTGACCTGGCCCTCCTATTACCCCTGCCCGTTGCCCTTGCCTCCCTCTCCCATAGGGCACATGGGACATGTTCTGCCATTGGACATTTAGCACCTTCTGAGTGTACTATGTGAGTCCCATGATGTCAGTGTTATCAGCCTTGTCCAGCTACACCTGAGTGGGTTACAGTGGCTGTATAGTGCACCTTGTGGGCATGGCACACCCTAGACCACCACTCTGAGGCATCATTTTCATTGGTGGAGGAGTAGCCTAATGGTTAAGAACACTGGCTTGAGAACCCAGAGACCAGGGTTTGATTCCCACTAGCACTCCTTGTGGCCTTAGGCAAGTCACCTAACCCTCCATTGCCTCAGAAAAATCCAAGTTTTCAATGTCCCTGTTAATGTACATTACCGAGTTTGTTTCAATGTAAACCACTTTGATTGAAATGATAAAGCGGTATATATATTTAAAAAAACCCGTTAAATCTGTTAAAATTTTCAGACTGGAGGCAGTCCTTGCACTGTGCTCTGAATGATGCAGTGTCCCCCTGTGACACAGAATGATGGGAGCAGTGGAGACTAGTGTATTCAATGTCCACACATTTATTAAATCCTGTAGTCTTTCATTGCCATTACACGAGTGACATTGGGCGTCATGTCATTACTATGGCCGTCACAATAGCAGTTGTGGATGTGTGTAACAGAGAAGAGATGTTGCCCATGCACAGGCCATGAGGTCTACGTACCCTCTATACAGATGATATGGCTTGCTGGGAGCACCAACCTCAAGACCCAGGCAGCCTACTGGCCTTCCTCCCTACTAGCTGAAAGGCCCAGAGGGGTGGTAAATGACTCTGAGGTGACGTACCTTCTGCACTAGGCCACGTATCTCCCCTCGCATACCCTCTAGGTGCATCATGATGAGGTCTAGTGTCCTGGCCAGGGCAACGAGGCCCTGCAGCACAGAGCGCTCAAAGGTCTCTGACCGTTCCAGGGTCTTTCTAGCTGCACTGGCCGCTGGTGCCTCTTCATGATGCACTATAGCTGGAAGGGAGGTGGGCAGTGACTGCTGTCCCCTCCCTCCACCTGCACCCCAACCCCCAGCCCACTCCCATCCCTGCCTTCCTCCCCAGACCACTCCCATTCCCACACGCCTCCCCAGCCCACTCAGATCCCCACCCTCCCCAGCCCACTCCCATGCCCTTCCCCCACCCCCAGCCTGCTACCATCCCCACACTCCTCTTGCAGCCCCCCAACACCTCCCTCCTTCCCAGGCCCATTCCTCTCCCCACCCCCACCTCATCCTACTCCCATCCCCCCTCCCCCAGCCCACCCCCTTCACCTCTCTCCTTCTACTCCCTACTTCCCCTCCACACACGCTCCTCCCCTGACTCCTGCCATCTGATGGTGACTCCTCATCCTTCAGCTCCCCCTCCTCCAGGGACCCTCATCATACATTCCTCTATCCCCATCTCAGGGCCCCACCTTCTCTTTGACCTCTCCTCCATCATGCGAACCTCCATCTCCTCCACAGATGCCTCCTGGCAGACCTTGGCCTCTGCTGCCACTGACCACTCCACCTGTGCCACTGCCTCCCCCAAGCGACCTTCCTTGGGCATCTGGCCCACTCCCTGCAGAGACATATCCCTCAGCTGCAGGTGCTATCGAACCTGTACCCTTCCAGAGGACCAGGCACCTCCATGAACATGAGGACCACTTCCTTATCCTCCCCCCACTCCTCTGAAGGGGAGAAGATGGATAGCACTATGGGGCTGGATATGCTTGGGGTAGCTTCGGTTCTGTCCCTGCTGCTCAGGCTGCTGCATCTTTTCTGGCACCACCTGTCGGGGGCAACTGACTGCGGTGCCTGCAGTTGCTGCTGCTCCTCCTCAATGGGCTCCTCTGGTGAGGGAGGTGATGACTCATCCTCTGGGACAGATGTGTAGGGGAGGCAAAGAGGGGAACAATTAGATACAGCAAGTTGGATGGGTTCCTGTGATGTGGCATTTGCCAGTTCATGTCTGGACATGCTTCCTGCTGACATCCATACATATCCCAGCAGAGTCTGCATCAGGTACCGGTATGCCCTGGCATTGATGTGGTTGGCCATGTGGTTACCCTGGTTAGTGCCAGTATGTGTGCATCTGTCGAGCCCATACCTTGTATGTCTTGAAGGTAGGTTTGTGGTTGCACACCCATTGGTACTGGCCTGTGGGACTGGCAGGGTCCCAGGTGGACAGTGGGCTGTGGGGAGTCTCTACTCTTCCCTGTACTGCTTTGCTTTGATTAGCTGGTCTGTCATGGTCTGGACATAGGTTGTGTGTAGCTGGGTGGGGCTAGGGAGCCCCACCCAGCTGTGGGGATGTGTATGTTGGTACCAGCTGTGAGGATGTGCTCCTTTGATGTGATTTGGCCATCTGGTACTTGGGCTCTGGGGATTACTTGGTCATGCCTGCTGGGCGGCTGTTTTGGGGATATGGTACCCAGGGTGGCTGCCTTCTGTATGTTGTCCAGTGTTTAGTTGGCTGACCACTGTCCTCTGGGAACATGTTAGCCTGGGGGGCACAATGTGTGGCCCCTCTGTTATATTTGCAACTCGATGGGTCCCTGTCTGACCATCTATGGGCAGTGCAGGGACAGATGTCATCATCCTACCCCTGCTGCGACCTTTGTGCACATCCTGCTGCTCCTGGGATTGCCACATGGCAGGTACCTGCAATGGTGCTATACCTATGTGCATGATGCCTTCTGATGTGGATAGTGGTGGACCCCTGACTGCCCATCATATCTCACACATGCTGTACCCTCATGAGATATTTGTTGTGTGTCTGACTGAGAGTGGGTGTCATTTATCCAGGATGCTCTATATGGGGCTCTCACACAGCAGTCCTGCATTTTGGGGAGCTGTTTCTATCTCCTAGCTCTCAGCCTTGCTAGATCCTGTGCACAGTGTGCATACTGGACTGCAGTGGGCATGGTGTCACTATGTGCACATTTGGACACATGTATGTTATGCTGTCTTCTATCTGCAACTCTGTCTTGCATTGCCAGTTACTTGCCCACTGTTGAGACATGGCTGAGCGCATGCCCTATCTGTGCCCTGTGCTGCGGGCTCTCTACACATTACTGATACCTGTCTTATTCTGTCTATGCATACCCAAGGTGTGGACCTGATGACAGCCATTATATTTTCATAGCTGCATATTGTGACAACGGCCGTGGCGCTGCGACTAGGCGGTTGCCTAGTGGGGAGCGCGGGACGTCACTCTTCTTTGTGTAGTTGTGGGTTTGCTTTGTCAGCAGTCCGAATGGAAGAGGAACACAGGACAATTTGTTACTTAAATTGCTTTTATTTATTTATTTCTGGAACCAACTTTTGGCAAGTGACCTTGCTGAGGCAAATGACCTTGATAAGGCAAACAATATCACAAACTGAAAATATAGGATATTTTCTCCCTTTAGACTTCTCAGCAATATTTCTTCAAGTAGTTACTTCACTCTTGATTACTCTTTTCAGCTTCTTTCATTTACAAAGCAGTGTAACACTTTTTAAATGCACAGTTTTCCAAAAACTTCTGTAAGACAGTTTTTGACCTTTACTCTCAGCTGCTGCAGATTAGGATATCTCTCCTGTGCTGCCTCCTGGTTTAAAACGCTAGCCCTGTTAAGCCTGGCTTCTTCAGAGATACAATTGGCTGCTTTAAACAATGAGGTTCATATGACTTCTTGTCTGCTTTTCAGCTTGGCACATAACAACACCAGCACAGATATCTTCTTAACCTGTTACTCACAGCTTCTTATAAAAGTATTAAACACGGCTTATACAAATCCCACACTCCATGGATTCCGCAGAGGATATTGGAGAGTCTGAGTATGAGTCTACTTCCATTTCTTCTGGGGTACTGTAACACTCAGGGCTTGGGGCACGTTCTGGAACGCTATGCTTCACTTCCTTTAAAAGCCTAAGAAGCTTCCCCCATTTTAACTTCTGGGGTCCCCTTTTTACCGGGTCAAAAGCTCTTGCCCTTCTTCCTCTTAGACACTCCTGTTCAGAACACACAAATCGCTTTACTGGCAGAAACCCTCTTCCCAACTGGTTTTCTGTACTGCCTAATCACAGACTCAGGACTTGAGCTGTCACTCTCAGAATCAGTCATATACTCTTGACGTTTTCCCCAGCTCCACTCATGCCCACAATCTTTGCACTTGCCTTGGGAGTTATGGCTGGTCCCCTTTGAACCTCCAGGCCTTACAGCTTTATGCTGCTGTTCCTTCCCTTGGCTCCTCTGGACTCTTGGCCTCTCCTCCTGGCTTTTAGCATGCAGTTTACCTTGAGCACGTCCTCTCTCTGTGTTTCTGCTTGTGTCTCTCTTTTTCCTCGTGTCTCTTGCTGTGCCTCTGCTTGTATTCCTCAGCCCTCCTGTCTCTCTCTCTGCCTCTGCCTTCGTTGCCTTCGTTGCCTGCCCACTTCCTGAGTGACGCAGCTTAAATATCCTGCAGCTTGTTTCCTTTCCTGGCCCCACCCCCTCTCTGCCTGCACGAGCTCTAGAGGCTGGGTGTGGCTTCAAGCTATCCCTATTAGTGTGTATTCTAGCCTCATTCCCTGGCTGGGAGCTATGCTGTAGTGAGCCCTTCCCCCGCTCATGAGAAAAAAACTCTTTTTTCCTAGTTTTAAAAGGCTCAGCTACCTGCGCATCACCACAATATAGGGAACACTGGCTGCAGCGATACTGGCTAAGCCATGTCATCAGTGGCAGCAACTTGTATGTCAATTTGGCACCTTGGTTACGGTATGCTGCACGCCTGGGTCCACACATGAACATTATTCATCATGATCTGTCTGTGTGGATGATTAGCTTCCTTCATCCGGCATTCCACAGGTCACTGTCAGGCCCTGACCATGCTCTTTTCATCCTGCATGTTCTACAGCACGGGACACACCACAGTCCCCCACAGAATCCTGTGCTTTCCCTGGCCTTGTGACCCACTTGCAGATGACAGCTCCTGTCCTACCGCTTTACAGCTGGTCTTGTCTGACACTGTTTCCCTCTCTGGCAGTGTACTATATATGTCATTTCCCACGGTTTCACCCCTAGAGTTTATATGTTGTCAATCTGGATCAGATGAACAGGTCAGATGTGTCTGACCTGTCTCAGACATCCACATACAGTGGTGTTTATGCCTTGGGACGATGTGCTACACATTGTTGCTATGGGTGATGGTTGGGGGCATGTGTGATGGGGGGGCCACCTCAGGAATGTCCTCATCTTCAATATGGACACTTGTCTTGCTCCTGCTGCAACTGCTATTTGAGCTGCAGGATCAAACTAGGCCTTTTGCATCGTATAGTACGGTAACGGACCCTGTAGGCCTCTGTGTGTCTCATGATGTGGAAGGGTCTGTGGACAGGAGAGGAAGAGCTCTCCATGAGTGCCTTTGCTGTGCCCTACTGGGTCAGGGGTGATGGAGTGGCCTAGTGGTTATGGCAACTGCCTAGTACCAAACAGATCAGTGGTTCTTTTCCACTGATGCTCTTTGTGACCTTATATGAATTGTTTATCCTGTTACCTCTTAGTGTTGAGGTGTCATTTCTATTCTTGTGGTATTTTAACAGGTTTTTTTTATACTGCTTTATCATTTAGTCAAAGCAGTTTACATTGTAACTTAAACTGGGACATTGATAACTTGGATTCTTCTGAGGTAATGGAGGGTTAAGTGACTTGCCCAATGCCACAAGGAGTCCTAGTGGGAATCAAACTCTGGTCTCTTGGTTCCCAAGCTGTTGTTTTTCAGTTTACCCCCCTTGCAGCTTCATGTTATGCCCTCTAGTTTTCCAGCTTCCGCGTCTTTCAAAAAAGTTTGTTCATGAATACCCTTTAAGTATTTAAAGGTCTGTATCATATTTCCCCTGTCCCCCCCCCCTCTCCTCTAGTGTCTACATATTCCACATTCACTCATCCTGCACATAGCTGGCCCCTCCTTTTTGTACCCTCTCTCTGTCCCTCAGTTTGTGATTGCCTGTTTTCATCTATCTATATGTGCCAGCTTTACTGCTATTTCAGTACTTACTGGGCAAGGGTAGATCTTATCCTTTCCCAGCCCCTGCATGCTGCAGCATGGGCTGGCCTTCTGTGCCCTCTTGGGAGCAGTACCTCCTCCTCCTGCAGTACAAGCGGGCAGAGCAGGCAGGTTTCTTTGTCTGAGAAGTCTGGCTGTCTCGCAGCCATTATCTTTCCTCCGTGTTCTGGATTTCACTGCGGTGGGAGGGGGGCACTACTCCATCCTGTTTCCTGCTGCACGTTGACTTCTGTTCATTGAAGTTGGACATGTTTTTGGAGTTACATGTGGATGATGGAATCACCAGACTTGGGTTTGGTCATAGGCAAGCAGTGCACATTCACTATAGAGGTGGTTTAGATGGGCACAAGGGGAGACATTTTCAATGTTCACACATGCATGGCTTGCACGCCTAGCTGGCTCTGCTGTTCGTGTAGGTGTGAACACATCTTCACCCTGATTCCGTGGGCACCTGTGCATATATCCATGTGCCTATGGAATTGGCACCAGTAGCTGCACGTTTCTGGCTTGCACATTTCCGCCAGGTCTGGCCGTCCTCCTTTGAATCGGCCTCTAAGTGTGTTGTCAGGACAGATTGAGTGTGGAGTATGGGCATTAACTAAGATTTATTTATTGGTAGTATTTAGCTCACACCTTTTTCCAGCAGAGCTTCAAAACAAGTTACATTCAGGTACAGTAGTTATTTCCTTGCTCTTGGAGGGTTACAATTTAAGTTGGTACCTGAAGCAATGGAGAGTTAACTGACTTGTCCAAGATCACAAGGAGTGCCAGTTGGATTTGAGCACTGGTCTTTTTGGCTCTGGGTTGCTACCCCAACCACTAGGCTACTCTTCCACTAAGATAGCATGATTGATGCTATCAAAAGATGCTAAAATATCTTTCAGAAGGAGGATACCACAAGATACCTCATTTAATAAAACTGGGACGTCATCTTTCAGATCCAACATAAGGACTCCTTATTGTGGAATGACTGACAGCCTGATTGATTATCATCAAGGACATTAATGAAATTCATGCAATTCATCAGCTGTAAAGCTACAAACCTCTCAAGTATTTTACTTAAAAATGATAAATTGAAGATTCGTCTATAACTCTCTAGCCTAGAGGGATCACAGGTAGCTCCCTTAAGAAGCAGACGTATTATTGAATACTTCAAAAGGAAATAAAAAAACATCTTCCGCAAAGGATGAGTTAACAATCTCATTTGGTGTATCATCAAAACCTGAGCCACCTAAACACAAAAATGAAGAGGGACAAGGATCCACTGGACATGTGGTGAAAGACATAAAAATGCAAAACCTCATGCATATCCTCTGAACAAGCAGAATTAAAACTAACCCATTCACTTTGCAGCAGCTTCAACAAAGCAGCAATAATTCCTCTATATCACATATGTCCGGCTGCCCCTCCGCAATTTCGTTATGCAGCAAAGAAATTTTATCAGCAAGGAACCTTGCAAATGTTTCACATGAGAGGTCTGCAGATACCAGTATCTGCCCCTGTTGACATGTGTTTAATGAGCAGACTACTAAAACCAGCTCCTCTGAACTGTTCACAGAGCATTGAATCTGCCGCTCAAAATAATCCCTCTTCGCAGATTGTAACTCAATCCTGTATTTACAGTATTAAGGATTTCCACTGTCTATATTGATCCTCCTTGCCCAGTTTCTGCCATTGTCATTCCAGCTATCACCATTCTTCTTTATGTAATCATAAAGCGCCAGTATACCAAGGTGAGGATCTCTCTCAATCATAGATAATTCTGACCCTTTTTACATGTGCCAGTTGATCATATAACTGAGCTATACTCACAGACCAGCTCAACTACCTCTCGTAGTCCTCAGATCATTCTGGCTGCAGCATCTATATCCCCCAGCCTCCTAACATCCTGCCGGATTGCATTTTTGGATTTAAGATTAATCTCCTGAGACCAACACAAAGACAAAACTCAGTGAACAGACCAAGTGACACACAATCACTCAGTCCAGCCAGGTGCCTCCCTTTCACACTACACTTACGCCTATTTTATTTTTATTTATTTATTTATTTATTACAGTTTCTTATATACCGCGCTATTCGGTATATGCCAATCTACGTGGGTCAGGCCCATCACTAGCTAACTCAAACCCAAATAACTCATCCCATGATAGAACCTCAATTCCAGTGAAGAAGAATTTATTTCAGAATGTACATTAAAGTCCCGAAAAACAAGGAAACTATCAAAATCCAGCATTGCACCACTAATCAATTGCTTGTGTTACTGAACTCTCTGGCACTAAAATCTGACACCTCCCATTCACCGTTCTGTCCCCTCCACTCTTGCAACCAGCATTTGCATAAACCCCAACTCAGCCCTATACAAAAAAACACCTACCTTGTTTGCTTAACTTGTTTACTTATTTATTTGAGTGTTTTCTATACTGCTATATCATGTAATCATAGCGGTTTACAATTGAACAAGTACATAGAACATATTAACAGAATAACTGGTGCTGCAATCAATGATTTACATGATTCAGGAGAAAATAACTTATTTACAATTAATATACAAGAAATGTTATGATGCAAAAGGGTAATTTCAGGGGGTACTGGCGGGGGAGATTGTTATATTATGGGTTTGTATGGTTTGAATAGTAGAAGGAGAGTAGTTATTTATGTAGGATCTGTGTTGAATTGTGGTGAGTTTGACCAAAATGTTCAGTAAAGAGGTGAGCTTTGAGGTGGGAATGAAAGGTGGTGAGGTCTGTAATGTTTTGAAGGCTAAGTGGTAAAGCATTCCAGAGCATAGAGGAGATGTATTTGAAAGCGCTATTGCTTGTGCATTTTTTAGTTTTATGGAATTCAGATGGGGTAACCAGGGTGTTATTCAATTGCTCTCGTCTTTGTCAGTTGTTAGGTATGACTTTGACTAATTGCGAGATGGGTAGGGGCAATAATTTTCTAATGATTTTGAAAGTGATCATAAGTAATGTGTATTTTATACGGCTATGGATGGGTAGCCAGTGTAGGTCATACAAGATCGGTGCAATATGGTCAATTCGACGTGTATTGTGAATGATTCGAGCAGTAGTGTGTTGTGCCATGTCAGACGGCTGCCTGGGTGAGAATCTTCACACTCTTGGCAAGTGCATATTTCTATATGATTTGCAAGGTATTGTGGGCAATGTAGTTCATTCACACCAGACACAGCTGCTGACAATTTAGTTGTGCTCTTGGGTAAAGCCAATAAGATATTTATTTATGGGGTTATTTCTCCCAACACAGATATGCTTGGTAGCACATAAATTAGGTTACTTGCTTTCAGTGTTAACTTGGAAAAACAAAGTCAAAATCAGGAAAACAACAAATGAAAAGCCACAAAGCAAGAAACAAACTGTTCTTTTCAGGTTAACTTCTGATTACTTCCCACATAGATACAGAAGTGATTCTCTCCTAGCTCACAAGCAATTAGGTAAGGCTTAATTGCTAGCAGTTATCCAGCTGAAACACCTTAGCTGGCTTGCTTTCTACTGTGTGGGTCAAATCCTGCTTCAGGAGCTTTTCTGGGTAGATTAAAGAACAAATTTGTATTTCTTTGTGATGGTTGCTGTACTTTATAACAGAAAGTTACCAACGGAGTTTAGATAGAGAGCAGTCCATATAAACAGGATCCTCATCTGCTATTATTCCCCCTTGTTCAACAAGCATGGGTTCAATATCATGGATTGGCACAGATGAATCTCTCAATGGAGCATTTTCAGGAGAATACTTGTTTCCCTGCTGTCTTTCAAGGTTATAGCTAGGGCATAGATCAGTGTTCATACCTGAGCTTCCATTGCTGCTAGAGTTCCTCTCTATATAGTCTGGCCAGTATGTAGTCCAGTTCTTATGTCCAGCCTTCCAATCCAGATCCCTGGACACTGGATCTCTCTTCACATACCTTCTGGCACAGGTCTTCGGGGCCAACCACGTGCAGCTGTCTCCCTCACAGGTAGCGTCTGGAGATTCCTAGCTCTGCAGCACCATTCCTCTGGCTTTCCCCAGTCCAATGGTGTATTCTGGCCCTTGAAATGCCTCCCAGTATACGTACTGCTTTGGACTCTTCTAGACCTCTCAAAGGCTTTTCTCCTCTTTCTTCCAGAGGGTCTCTTTCCCTCTCTGTCCGTCCGGTTTGGCTTCTGCTTCTGATAATCCTTCAGATGAAACTGAGGATAATTCTCTGGATATCCAAGGTGATCATGAAGATGGTCATCTGTAGAATAAACTCTACTCTTATTCTGCCTAGATGAGTGCTCCTCCCTAACACAACGCAGCTGTGCTGAATCAGGCCCTGCCCTTTGAGATGAGTGCTTAGGGATTACCTCATAGCCCTCCTGATTGAACACACGTTTCCCCACTTCAGCTCCTCTAATGGCTGTTGGAAACCTGGTGCATTCTGGGACTGGTAGTCTTTTATGGCAAAATTCTGTTTTCTCATTTCTACCAGCACTGACAGGTTGCTTGTTCAGAGACACTTCACCTTTTCTATAGCCCCTTCCTGAGCTATGATAAGCTTCCTTATCACAGCCATCATAAGTGGATGTAGGGATATCTTCGGTAGACCATGCAGTAGACTATTACAATAGTCTATCTGTGGGGTTATCATCGCCTAAATTAGTGATTTGAAGTCTGATGGCTGTATTAAAGGTTTTATACTTAACCTATTTGTTCCTTACCACCCATAACTATTGCAAATCTACAATCCCTATCTTTCAGCAAAGTCTTCTTCATGCAATTTTCCAGCCTCCCTCTACAATTTTCTCCATAAACAAATTGATATTATTTCATACCAAATGAGCGTTAAACGAAACCAACTGCTCTCCGGGAGCACATTCAAGAATGCTGAAAAACACTCTCTTGCTGCCCCATCCCCTCTGTGGCACCTTCCACATTTCTGATATTGCCCATGCCTAGAAATAACCTGCAGTTTTCCAGCTCATGCCACATATTGGTAAGTGGAACTGACGTTTCAGCTGAAACATTGGTTCCACCTACCAAGGCGCTGCATGACCAGGAAAATTGCAAAGATCTTGACACTAGCTGTGGAAGCCTAAGAGAGCAATTTACCAAGAGGACTGAGACTAAAGTCCTCCCACCCTCAGAAGCTAACCCTCTCCACCCAACTATACTCCATAAAAGTCCCTATGACCCTAACAAACTAATGTAACTGGCACCCACCCCTTCCTCCTGTACTCAGAAATCCATAGTAGACATTCCCATCTCAACTTCCCATCCATGCAATCAAACCAACAAGCCGCAGAATATTCCCCAAAACAAACTCACTCTCACATACACCAATCCTCTTACCACGCTCCCAAGTCAGTTGCAAAGGAAAAATCCAACAGAATTTCAAAGGACCACCTTCCCATTGCCTGGAGGAACACACAGAAGGACATGCTTCTTTACCATCTGCTTTTGCCAGTGCGCCATCATGCTGCAAAATGGTGTTTAAGTATCCAAATAGCACAAGCTTATGATCTCACAGCCACATGGAGCTCAATGTGACTAGGACAGCACTGAACAAAGTATTAATAAAGCATAAATGCAAGCAGCAGAGAAAAACCAAGACAATTCCAGCAGTAGGACAGCAAAATATATCAATTGGGTTAGCAGAACAGGTCTCATGTGGGATCCCACATTTCATACCAACTAGATGAAATACCGAGAATCACTTGAGTACATAAGTGCAGCTAAAAGTACCTTCATTCTCCTGCTCCTCAATATCTTTCCTCTTATTTCTGCCTGAACCGCTGCTCAAGAGCTCCAATCTTCTGGCAGATCATTTCTATCTGTGCCCTTCTCTTCTACTGCCAACTCCAGACTTTGATTCTTCCACCTTGCTGTTCCTTATGCCTGGAACAAACTGCCTGAGTCTGTGCATCAGGCTTCATATCTGGCCCTTTTCAAATCCAAGCTGAAAACTTACCTCTCAGATGCTGCTTTTGGATCCTGATTTATTTAGTCTCCTATGTGTTTCCTTACCATTCCCCTATATATCTCTTTGTCCTCAGCTGTTATGTTGTCTGTCTTGACTAGATTGTAAGCTTTAATGAGCAGGGAATGTCTTTTATATGTGTCTGTACAGCGCTGTGTCCACCTTGTAGCACTATACAAATAAGTAGTAATAGTACATTTAGGATCCCTAACTCATTAAAATGTTTTTAAGACAGGGTCATAATCAATAAATCAGTCTGTATCAGGAATCCACTATTTCCCACATATAGCGAAAATCTCAGATCCTCCAAGGTTGCTGCTATTAGTGTCCCTGTACTCTTCTGAGATGGAAATCCAGACTGTCAGTGATCTAACAGAGCAAAGCTGTTCTAAAAAAAATATAAAATAGCAACAGGATAATAATGATTGCAACGTGATAGGTCTCTTAACATCTTTTATTACAGGTTGTCTCAAGAGGTAGCTAAAATTTGAGAGATAATATCTGCCTTCCAGTTTTACATTGGCAAATTTCTCTAACCAATAAGTCACTGAGACTATAATTCTATAATCTCTCACTCCGTCAGCAGGCATTGTCCTATCTGCATGCGAGGCCTATTCTATAAAGTAAGAGCATACTTTACCTGATAGAATAGGGGTATGCAGATGTGCCTTAGCAGCCACAGCAGTTACCCCTGCTCTGGACCGGGTGCAAAACCCATGCTTAGATTTAGAGAAAATGCACATATAAGTTAGCATATTTTATAACTTATGGGTGCACATTTAAGTCCCGCATATGCGCGCCCTGCCCATTCTCCATTCCTGTGCATACCCTAACCGAAAATATGCACGATGGGACTTGCATGTGCATTGACAGAATAGCAATCACCTAAAGAGCACACCCAAGTGTCCATGCACTTGCATAAGCCCTTTAGAATAGGGATTTAGGCATGTAACTTGCACATAACGTTCCGTGCGCCCTTTACAGAATAAACCCCCTGAATGTGGGAGACCCTTAAGTAATAAAGAAGGCAAGGGTCTAACTCGCAAGTTCTTTTCTGAACTTCTTAATTGGCTAATTTCTGAACTGGCTACTAGACAAAAATCTGTTCACTTGGAGTCTCCGCTAATATTCTTCAAATGGCTTAAATGATTTGTCCCTGATTCACAGGCTGCTTTATCATCAATAGGCCAAACCTGATCTCCTATGCTCTGCAATCTTTGACCATCTTTGTCAATTAGTCTTTCTTTCGCACACATTCATTGCAACTTGACATCAAGCTACTATATAAAGAATGCAAGCTCAAAACAGGCACACCTACATAACTACATAAATTAATTATTTTTCCATTTTTCAGTGTTTTATTTAACTAATATACAATTAAATTTACGAGGATGCCATTTTGTTTTAACATCAATGTCCTTGGTGACTTAAGGCACATTATAGATAGTATGTGGAGATCACAGTTGAGCCATCCAGATTGGGATATACACAATTCCAGCATTATTTTAACAAAGGCTCGCCCCACGTGGAGCTTTTTCTAAAATACATATAGATACTGATATTAAAGAAAAACCAAAACCTGAGCAGCTCAAATAGTCTCCTAAATTTGTGCCCTATTTTCACCTAAGTTTTCAGTTGAAAATTCACCCTGATTTAGGAGGTTCAAATTTATGCTCCTAAATTTAGGACTGCGATTCATTTGCCAAGGTTTATGAGCCTAATTAAGGTGCCCAGTGCTGAAAATCACTGCTAAGTTCTAATTTCTTTTCCCTACTCTAATTCCACCCCCTTTTGCCACCCACGTTTTATGCTCCTAAATTTGAGTTTAGGGAAATTTTAAGAAACAATTTAGGAACTCAGCCCTAGTAATTCTTCAGAGGCCAATTTAGGAGCATAACTCTCTAGTTTGCTTAAGAGTTAAGCCATTCCTGGTTTATTTGCTAGATATGTTTGACAATTCATTGAGTTATACAGTCAGTGTTGTCATATCTTCTAAATTATTTTACCACCTCTCCATAATAAATACTTTAGATCCACAGCTGGAAAGAATTACCTAAACAGAGCTCTGCTCAAGAAATTATGGTAGGGCACCATCTACTGTTGTAGACTACTTGGATGTTGCACTGAGAGCAGTACCACACCAAAAAATCCTGATCATACAGTTGTCGGAAAAAACATTTTTTGTCGGAGTCGCCGAGCCAAAGGAAACAGAGAAGAGCCGTTCCCTCGCTGTTGCGTCTCCTTTTAATTAGATTTTAGAATGAGCAAACATTTATGCACTTAGCTTATGTTTGAAATCCGTCGTCACTGCAATACTACTGAAGGAATCACTGAACAACTACGTGTCACGTTTTGGGTCTCTTCTTCATGACCCTGCATCAGGTTGTATTAAAAAAACATTCCTGCAGTCATGTAAGCTTCAGTAAGGAACAAGGAAAGCCAACCGTCCGACATTCATAGGATTTTTATCATCATGCTGAGGATTTAAAACAACAGTTGTTATCTCGAGGGTATCCTGTAAGAATAATTAAGGCTGCTTTTAAATGGGCTCGCTATACTCACTGTGAAGGGCTATTATTTTCTAATAAGAACTCTGTTCCCGAGGTCACTACTGACAGGATCATTGCCACACTTCCCTATGTAGGAGGGATTTCACAGATTCTACATCGGTTTTGGCCGGTTCTTGGTCTTCACCCCTGTTTTCATGGTAAATGATTGCTTCTTGCTTATTCTAGGGGTCCAAATTTACGTGACCGTATAGTCCACTCTGCTGCTAAACTGGATTGTCCTGTTTCCTTTCATGTGGACCCGGGTCATTTTCAGTGCAGCTCCTGTCGATTCTACGCATTGTCTGTCATGGGCACAGATTGGCATGATGCTTATACTTCCCGCACATATACAGTAGATTAAAATGGCATACCACTTGTCAAATGCCTTATGTGGTTTACTTGATCATATGCCCGTGTTCTCTTTATTATGTGGGGCGCACTGCACGAGTCATAAAAATTTGACTGATTGAATATGCTTCTCGCTTACATACCGAGACTCTTTCGGCTCCGATAGTGGAGCATTGTCTTCAACAGACTCATACTTTTGAGCAGCTCCAATGGCAAATCATGAATTTTGTCCCTCTGGACCCACGGGGGAGGGAAATCGCATTTACAGGTTGCAAAAACCGGAGCAAAGCTGGATCCTTAAAATGAATTCTGTAGTTCCTTCAGGCCTAAATGCGGCGCTGGAATGGAACAGTTTGCTGTGATTATTTTGTGTTTTCATTCTATTGGTGATCCCTTTTTGAGAGTGTCATGTCTGTTCCAATCAGAATTGGAGGTTTCCTTTTCTGTAGAGTGTCTCCATTTTGGATTGGCTGATGAGCATAAACAAATGTTTGGATTGGCTGTAGTAAGCTGGCTCCTCCGACTCTGACGTCAGATGCCATTTCCTATGAATGTCAGATGGTTAGCTTTCCTTGTTCCTTACGGAAGCTTACGTGACTGCAAGAATGTTTTTTTTATACAACCTGATGCAAGGTCATGAAGAAGAGACCCGAAACGTGACATGTAGTTTGTTCAGTGATTCCTTCAGTAGTATTGCAGTGACGACAGATTTCAAACATAAGCTAAGTGTAGAAATGTTTGCTCATTCTAAAATCTAATTAAAAGGAGACGCTACAGTGAGGGGACTGCTCTTCTCTGTCTCCTTTGGCTCGGTGGCTCTGACAAAAATTTTTTTTCCGAGAACTGTATGATCAGGATTTTTTGGTGTGGTTTATATTCTATGTCCTGATATTTGGGGTATTTTCTGTTTTTGTAAAGCACTAAAAGCAGTAGCATCATCCAGTGCCCCCTACTATTATTAGCAGTAGAGAGCACAGTTAGGCTTTTTCCAGATCAGGGGAGATTCTTTCTGCCAGTTATTTCAGGCTGAAAGAAGACTGACAGGGAAAAACTCCTTGAGTATAAAAACTTCACCTATAGGCAAATTTCCTGTCTTTGGCCTCTGACACTCAGCTAGAGCAATCATCCTGCAGGAAGGAGTATCTGCACCAGGGCCGGCCCGTCCATTGAGCAAGAATGTTTTTTGCTCAGGGCCCCGCGTTTCAGGGGGCCCCGCGCAAAGAACATTCTGCTTTTTTCAAAATTAAATTTAAAAAAAAAAACGCTGGCTGCTACCGCTGCTGCCGCCGCGGCAGCGGCAGAGTGGACTGTCCCGCGGGGCCCCCTCTGCCCGGCTGAATCCCTCCCTCCCTCCGTGACGGCTGAGTCTCTCCGTGCCGGCTTTGAGAGTCGCGAAGGGAGAGTGTCTCCCTCGCGTCTCTGTTAAGCCTGCAGGGGCAGATGGGTTAAGGCTGTGGGCTGATGGGGGCTGTCTGGTAATGGGCTATGGGGGGGCTAGGACTGGAAATGGGCTGGGGGGCTTAAGACTGGAGGTGGGCTGATGGGGTTAGGACTGGTAATGGGCTGTGGGCTGTTGGGGGGGTTAGAACTGGTAATGGGCTATGGGGGGGTTAAGACTGGTAATGGGCTGTGGGCTGATGGGGGCTGTCGGGTACTGGGCTATGTGGGGGTTAGGACTGATAATGGGCGATGGGGTGCTAGGACAGGAAATGGGCTGAGGGGGAGGGGTTAGGACTTGAGGTGGGCTGATGGGGTTAGGACTGGTAAAAGGCTGTGGGCTGATGGGGAGGGGGGTTAGGACTGGCAATGGGCTATGGGGGGCTGACTGGAAATGGGTTGATGGGGTTAGGACTGGAAGTGGGCTGATGGGGGGTTAGGACTGGTAATGGGTTATGGGGGGGCTTAAACTGAAAATGGGGTGATAGGGGGTTAGGACTGGAAGTGGGTTGATGGGGGGCTAGGACTGGTATTGGGTTGGGGGGTTGCTAGGACTTGAAATGGGCTGATGGGTGGCTAGGACTGGAAATGGGCTGATGCAGGGACTAGAAGGGAATGGATGCTGGGTGAGGCTGGAACTAGAAGGGAGCTGATGTTGGGGGAGGATTAGAATGGGATGGGGCTGGAAGCGTAAAATGGAGAAGGGAAAAATATTTTGTGTGGGAGGGATAAAAAATCTACAATTGGCCGGGTATTGGGAGAATAAGTGGGGATTGAGGATGGAGGGGTAAAATTTGAATGGATGAAATAGGAATGAGGAAAGAGCAAAAGGAGAAAGATTAGTATGTTAAAGCAGATGTAGAGAGAGAATGGAAAAAAACTAGAAGAGAGAAGAAAGGACAAATGGACAGCAGACGATGGAGAGTTAGCTATGGGTTCTAAATGGGCAGTGTTTGTAGTAGTTCCTAATGTGACTGGCAGTTGGCACTGGATTATAGTAATGTAGAAATCTTTTAGTCTTTCTTTATCCATACACTCATTAAGAGGCACGTTTACTAAAAGTTAGTATATGGTAACATTATGCAAATATGTATGCAAATGAGGCCCCGCACTGAGTCTCCGCACATGGCCCCGCACCCCCCTTGGGCCGCCCCTGATCTGCACCAGCCCCCATGACAGGAAAAGAAAGGAAAGACAGGATGGAAGCTACTGCCAAGAGTCTGGGGCAGAGCTCAGCCTGGCAAAAGGATTCTGGAAGTGTGCCTGCACCAGTCCCTCTGGATTTCAACTGCCAGAGGACAAGTGGGGCAGCCCTGGAAAGATTGCATTCTACAGCATCTACCCATGCAGGAGAAAGAACCCACACTAGCTGTATCCTAGAGGTATTCAAGCAAAGGCACATGCTATCTCTCGAGCCCTGAGTCCACACAGGGCTGAGAAACTGTGAGTGCAGCCCTTGATATCCAGGTACTTTGGAGAGAAGGTGATTATGTAGACCTGATTCAAGTAGAGAAAAAATTTAACTGGCCAAATATGTAAGTGGTGCATAAGAAACCAGAGGATAAGGTTTGAGGTGCAGAGATTTGGGAAGGAATGAGGTACAAAATCAAAACTGAATAAAGGAGAGGAAAATAGTCTTTTTGTATCACATTGTTTGGTTTATTTTTAATTCCAATTGCAGGGTGTTGCTACCATTAGGTGAATTAGACAGTCACCTAAAGCACCAGCCCTCTGGGGGTGCCCATTGCCACCGTTTTGCACCTCTCTGGGAATGATAGCAATGGCAGTAACTGCAAACTGCTCTGCGGAGCTTGCTTTCAAGCTTCAGCACAGTGGGGCTGTTTGCTTCCGCCCCTCTCCGATTCTTGATGCCGACTTCCTGTTTGCACGGGAATTTGGCATCAGATGGCAAAGAGCAGTGAAAGCAAACAGCCCCACGGTGCTGAAGCTTGAAGCTAAAATCAAACAAGCTCCCTCTGTAAATTTCATTCAGCTAACTTATCTAGCACACACTATATAGCTGACCATAAATTACAATCAACAGAGAAACCTTCAGATAATCGCTATAGGGAATAAAACAAAGGAATAAATTCCCACTCATAAAGTCCCAGCGGTGTCATTCATTGGTCTTATCTGTTGAATGAAATTACCTTACAATATGTCTAGAATACATATAAGAACACCCAACATGACGACATGTTTTCTCCTCCTAGCTCTGTTCCCTTAAATCATTGAGCTTTAATGTAAATCACTGTTCACAAAATGTAAATATTTGAACCCCATATAATCATCCAAGTTTAATGCCCTTGTTCTATATACATGTTTGGTTGTTATTTATCACGTTATATGTAAACCGCTCTGAATTAATGATAGAGTGTTATAGAAAACCTGTTAAATAAATACCATGTTTCAGATTAAATCTTTGTTTCGGGGAATACATTCAAATAGCCTAACAGCCATCCCAACTTTACAACCATTATCTGTCTTAGCATACTCTTGACTAGCGCTAGAATATATACAAGATGTCCATAACACACCGACAATTAACACTAGAAGTCCCAAAAGGCATTTTACTTAGAAACCCCAAAGTACGTCAATTGATGCATTATCACGACGACTGCGTTTAGCATGAAATGCAGATGTGAATTAATTTGAAGTTACTTATTTGTTAAATACGTGCAGTATGTGACATCATTACATGACATCATCGTGTGTTTATTGTTTTGTAATGTCGAAGTAAAACTGTAAACAGTGATTGATTTAAAACCAAAATTTACTCTCTTACACAAGTATGTACAATGTCGTGACTTTCGAACATGCCCTAGAACAGGCAGACACTCCAGAACTTTTAGCATATCGCTTCCTCCCTAAAATTGTATTCATTTTTTTTCTATGATACTATTTACAGAATGCCAAGACCTCGTAAGAAGACAGCAGTGCTGGTGCAAAATCAGATTCAAACGTTGACCTATATGTTACATGTTGTGCAGGCATACATGCTTATCCTGTTCGTTCGTTAACTGACATGGACTTTGCAGTTACTTTTGAATTTGCAATTACTTTTACATTTAGCTAACACTGTTCTTATGTTAGTCGTTGTATGAAACTTGTGAAAAACACTCCATTTTCTTGGTTGCATCAATTGCTGTACTTTGGGGCTTCTAGGTATACAGTCATTTTCCCGCTAGGTGGCGCATCCGTCATTAATTTTCGATGCACATATTTGAACATCTTGACCTCGCTAACAAAGTCATGAAACATAACTGACATGGTTCTAGCAGTGGGGCTGGTATACAACTTCGAAGATGCATTTGCATCAATTGACACACTTTGGGGCTTCTAGTGTTAAACACCTGATTCTCATCAAGTCTAAAATCAACCAATCAAAACCAGTATCATCTCCTGAGATGCAGAAAGGTCCACTCAAATTCATTATTCAATTCATTTGGTTCTAATGATCTCAAACGATATATTCACCTTCGTTCTAAATAGTTTAAACATCTGATGTAATCACCACCTTGCCAATCCAAATTAACTTGATCAATAACAGACTATTGGAATTGCAAACCTTGATGCTGACAATTAGTAAAATGAGCAACCAATGGAGCTGACAATATATTATTAGAAAACCTAATATAGTGTTCATTCACGTGCTTGCGAACGGGCCAAATAGTATGGCCTACATACACTTTCAGACATGGACAAATAATTAGATAAACCACATCACTAGAATTGCAAGATGTGATATGATGCAACTTGAATCACTCATGAGTAACTGGGTGAACCCAGACAGAACTAGTAATAGCGTTGGCACACCATCGGCAATGACCACAGCACACATGAGTCCCTTCAGCAGGTAACGATCTACCCTGCAAATATAATGTTCCTGCCACGTTTGTAGGCAAAACAGGGAGGGCTCTGAGATATATTTATTTATTTATTTATTTATTTATTTGTGTGCTTTTCTATACCGCCCCTTCCAGAGATCAGGGGCGGTTTACAAGGAACTTAAATAACAATATAGCAAAACAGAGCAATATTGCATTACATTAAACATTAAGTAAACAAACTAGATTACATAAGAACTAGGTTACATGTAAAATAATGTGTAGGTTATTAACAAAAAACTATGTTACAAAGAACAAAAGTAGGTTATTTACATGGTTAGCAAGAGTTATTTGCGGTCATAAGTACAGTGTTGGGAGGAGGCTAACTATTTGTCAAAACCCGCAGGGTACACCAATGTTGCTTGATCAAACCAGCTATCCGAAGGGCCATATTAGAATAAGGTAATACACAGATCATTCGCTCATCTTTCTGGTGTTCAGGACATTCCGGCAACCATAGCCATTCATGATGGGCATATCTAGCCCACTTAAAGGCACACTTTACTGCCACTTGTGGATACCCATGATTTAGTAATTGACGTTGTAAGTCATTAGCTTTCTCCAAAAAATCACTGAAAGAAGTACAGATTCGTAGTCGCAAATGAAGGAATTGACCTATAGGTGGGCTTTCCTTTGTTACGGATGATCACTTTCAAAATGTAATAATGTATTTCGCCCTACAGGTTTTTGATAAAGAGATGTCACTGAAGTACCCAATTGTACATGAATCAGCACATCTAAAAATTCAATGCACTGATCAGAGTAGTTGATAGAAAATTTCAAAATTGGAGTTTAATCATTTAGCCAAGAACTAAATTCTAGCATTCTGTTGTAGTGAAATCTGCAAAACAATAAAAATACTATCCAAAAAATGCTTTCATAAACTAATTTGAGAAAAATAAACTGAAGGATAAATATGTATATCCTCAATATGTGCTTAGCCAACAAGGGGGCATCTGACACCCCCATTGCACTACTATGATGATGAAGGTAAAATTGACCGTCAACACAAGCTCTAATAACTATATAAAAAAACCCAAAGTGACATGATGAGATATTTGTGAGACATCTAATTTTTGTTTGACTATCACCAGAATCTCATTCTGAGGAATAACAATATACAAAGAGTATGCATCCATAGTGACAAGCCAAAACTCTGAGGTGGTGATCTGTGCATCAGATAACAAATGCAAAAAATGAGAAGTATTCTTCACAAATGATTTCACCTGCATAACCATAGGATTTAAAAATAAATCAATGTATTTAGATAATGGTTCCAAAGTGGTATTTCTCAGAGATACTATCGGAATGGCAGGAGGATGGGAGACATCATTATGCACCTTTGGCAACATATAAATATAAGGAGTGGTAGACTATTTATTAATAAAAAATGCAGCCTCTCGAGCAGCGATAACACAAGCATCAACAGCTATATGAACCACCTGAGTAATGGCTTGTAAAATCTCCTGATTAGCATCTGCCGCTAATTGAGAATAAAACTTAGTATTCAATAATTGAGAATAGACTTCAGACTGATGGATATACTTTTGATTGTATACTGCCACCCTTATCTACACGATGAATGACCAAAGATTCATTTTGATGAAGTGATTTTAAAGCACCCCATTCCTTGGCAGACAAATAAGACCGCTGTTTTCCACGAGTGGAACTCTCAAGCTCATCCAAACCTTGAATCTTAAGAATAGCTGGGTGAAGGGAGCCAGGAGGGGACCACGTCGAACGAGGTTGAACTAGATCCACTGATTGATAATTACTTTCATAAAAATGGTTATTGGTGTTAAGTTATGAAGCTGAGCTTCGGGGGCTGTTTGCAGCTATTACCACTGCTGTCAGTCTTAGAGAGGGGTGGCAGTGGGTGCTATTGGGGGGGGGGGGGTGGAAGGTGCCATGGAAGGGGAAGGCACAAGGAATGTTGTTCGCCTAAGGCGCCTCTTCTCCTTACTACGGCCAGTTGTTGCTTTCTCTCAGTGACCCTTAAGTTTAAGTAAATCCTTGGATCAGAACACAATTTCACCCCTTTTCCCTGGTTCCTCAGAACAGTACTATACTACTGTGGTTTTCTGGTGGTTCCTGAAGCTGTAAAATTACTGCCAAAATACCTCTTATCTTGATTCAATAAATGGAATCACTGTCTGAAAAAATAAGTTGGTTTTCCATTACCAAAATATCTACTGAATCTCAAAATCACTGAGTGCTGCAAATAGTTTACTGGCTGTTTCTTGTAAGTTTCTGCGGCTTTTGTTTTCATAACGTTTACAATTTAGAATCGTAAAGAAAAAAACCTTGAAAAATGTGTAGGGACAATTTTACAAATTTTTGGCGGACCATCCAATTTTAGATTTGTCCACCTTTTTATTGGTTTAATGGTTAAAATACTATCATCTTGCCACCATCTGATTCCTTTTTATTCATTACTCCAATGCCTTCCACTAGGGTGTTAAGACGGCTTTCTCTGTCCTTCTCCAGATCTCCCTATGAAAGCTGCAGATTCTTAGGTACTTATATGGATGTCACATAAAAATTCTTCCCCTGTGGTAGTTTTCTTGCATGCTAGAAATGTTCTAGTTTGGACTGACTGTGACATGCTGTCTGTACTGTAAAAGATAATTAGTCACACTGCCAATGTCAGTCCCGGTTAAAGATTTTCAGTATTTCAGTGTTTCCAATCATTTCAGTAAGACTGCCATTTGCACTTCTAGAATCTAGCAGTGGTAATGCTTTTTTCCAAGTGCAGTTGACACTAACAAATTTCACACTGCAAAATAGTATCTATGTGCACGTGAAGTTAAATGTGGCTCTTTGATGTGAAACAACTTTATAAGTGCATTTGGAACAGTTTTCTTTCACTTCCCCTTGGCTCTACAGTATTTATTTAACCATTTTTGTAGATCACTTTTCTTAGAGTCAAAGCAGTTTACAGATAACTTTAAATTATAAAGTTTACAAAGAAAACATTACATTCAACTTTTGTAATATATGTAACAGAGTTGTACCTGGTGTGAGGGGGAACTTTCAACAGGGTGGGGAGCAGAATTAATTGCAAATCTTTACTGAAAATTTTCAGAACATACAGCTAAATGGAACAAACTTGTAAAAACGTTTCTAATTTATTTATCTGTAACTTAAACCCAGACCAGGAGGCTCTGGGCTCATCTGCCACCCAAACCAACATAGTATATGATGGCAGATAAAGACCAGCATGGTCCATCTAGTCTGCCCAACAAGACGGCAAGAGTAGGTGCACCTGCCTCTCCATGCAGGTAACCCCTCCCCATGCCTTTGTTTAAGGGTGTACCCACCGCTCCATGCAGGTCACCCCTATTTACTGAGATATAAGAGATAGTTATGTTTGTTTTGATTTTATCCTGTTGCTATAAAGGGGTCCACTGTATCTGCCCCATGCCACTTTGAACATCATAGCATGTCTCAATAGTACAGTTCTAGATAATTCTCTTCACATTCCTTGTGGAGGAGAGCTTTCCAAAATTTATTTGAGTTTCTTTATTTAACAGGTTTTATATACTGCTTTATCATTTCAGTCAAAGTGGTTTACATTGAAACTTCAACTTGGTAATGTACATTAAACAGGGACATAGATAACTTGAATTTTTCTGAGGCAATGGAGGGTTACGTGACTTGCCCAAGGCCACAAGGAGTGCTGGTGGGAATTGAACCCTGGCTCTGGGATACCCAAGCCAGTGTTCTTAACCATTTGGCTACTCCTCCACTCCACTATTGCATAGTGCTTTCTCCCTCTATCATGCGATTAACTTATAGTTGGTTATAAATGCAGGTGGGCAGATAGCATATCATAGAAAGCAATTAAAACAGAGACCAACATATCCATGCCCTCAGAGCTAGCTTGCTGTTGGACATTCCTAGCTCGATTTGGTGAACATGTGCATTGCTCAGGTGTGACATTAACCTGGGCTGTTCCCTGAGCCCCTTTGCACCCTCTTTCCTTCCTTCCCCTTTCCCTACCTCAACTCCTTGTCCCTTACCCTGATTCCTTGATCCTCTATCCCCTTTCTCCCCTTCCCCCCTCCCCCCCTCCCCCCCCCCCCGTAGCACAAAATCATATACTTCTCATCTGATTTTAGCACCTATTTTACCAATAAACCAGTAGTCCAGATTTGTTGGTATTCCTGTTCTGTTTTCTTTAGTTATTATGCACCTTATGTCTCTCACACGTTTATCAAGGCTCCTTTTGCCGTTGGGGACATATCCCTATATCCCTGGTGCAGATAAGTGTATCAATGTTACCCTGATGCAGAACTTAGCTAACAGTAATTCAAAACATTGCTATTTTAAAAGTAATTTTTCATGATCACTATTTAAAAAGATTAAAAAGGACTAATAAGAAGGGCAGCTTGTTGATAGCAGCCTTTGTTGCAATAGTCCGACAAAAATACTATACTATACTGCTTGAAGGCTGGTGATATGGTCAGATACTGCAACACTGCAAAGGATGTGAGTGGCTGTGTTCTGAGCCATTTGTAGTGGATGCATCACACATTTCGGTATTCCTTGGTAAATAATATTACAGTAATTGAGATATGGGGATATAATGCACTGGAACACTGTTCAGAAGTTGCAGTTGCTTTACTTCCAGCTCAGCATCCTGGAAGTTTTAGTATGTTTGGCAGATTGAAGGTTGTTTCTCTGGTAACGTAGAGAACTTTGTTTTTTTGCTGTCATTTGTTATATGATCTCTGCAAGAACCCGTGGATCACTTTAAATTCTCAGGGCAGTTTCTTTTCACTGATGCATAGAGGAACTTGTATGTTACTGTAGCTGTCCATATATTCTCTTATTCTCTTCAGGCCCTTTCATCAAGAGCTGCTTCACTGCTTTCCCCCTCCCTGTTAAACTGGAAGCAGAAAAATAATGTTCCCTTTCCCAGTCTCAGTACATTGTGCCTGACTTTCTTGTCTATTGCTTTGGAACCAGCACAGGGGATGACGCCACCTTCAGGACCATTATATTTTGGTTTTGCTTTCTAATCCACTGGTTCTCCTTCTCTGAGATCCTCCAAAACAAACTTCTTTTTTCTCACCTTCCACAGCAGCTGCTTAAGGGGATCCAAAACCCATCTGTTGTTCTTCTCTATTCATCATCTACAGTCTAGTCACCATTAGGGGACAAAGTAAATTATTGGAAATATATTATATGGTATTCTTTATTGAAGAAATTGATTATGCAGATCTTTAGAATGCTGTATTGTAAGAACAGATTTTAATTAGCTATGTGACCATGAAATGGCATTACAAATATCCTGACAGAGGACTTTTGAGGGCTGTTGAATTGTTTGGTCCAGACATCATCTGGAAAGCAATTACAACAATGAATAAAGACTTCTTGAATAGCTTTCAAGGAATTATTGACCAGTAACACATTTTAATTAAAGCACGTTGAAGCAGAAGCATTTGCATCATCAAGATAACCAATGTTGATTTTTTAGAGAGCGATACACACTTGTTTTCCAAGTGCAAAGTAATGTTTCTAATCAGGCCAAAAATGTATACAGTGTCAATTTTTGTTTAGTTTTAAAGTGAATTAATTGATGATCAGCAACACATTATTTTCTCATTTAACTCAAATCAACTCATTTTTTCATTTACAGAGGTGACTGCTGCCACCAAGCTCTGCAGCAGTCAATGATAAATAGTGTTGACTATTGCTGCCTGCAGACATTTGAAAGTCTGCAGCAGTGAGGAATGATATCAACAATATTTTCAATTTTCTGTTGCCCGGAATAACGTTTCATTGACAGATCTGAAGGCATCCCAAAGGAACCAGGCTTGGATGAGAATGCTGAAAAATCAAGGTCCCTCCCCCAACTTATCTGAGATATTAAAAAAAAAATCCATTTCATTCATATGTATAGAGCAGCAGTTCTCAACTAGTGTGTTGGGGACACACTGGTGTGTCATTAAGAGCTTGGAGGTATGTCACCAAAAACTTGATATAGCAAACCAATGCTTTCCTCAACAACCACATGTGCCTGCAGGCTGGTAAAAATGCAAAACCTAGAGCAAGGTACTTGAAGTCCCCATAATAGCTGGCTAATCCTGCTTCTCTCCACCCAAGTAATCACTGTTGCCACAAGCCTAAACTGGAAATGTTGCAGATCTGCTCATCCTTCCACTGCTGTCGCTTGCTAGACTGGAAATGCCTTCTATCCTCTTCCCCCCCCCCCCCCGACCATGATCGCTACCATTGCTGGCTAGAGAGAAGGAGGAGATAGCCTGAGAAAACTCTCCCACAATGTTTCTTCTATGCCAACTCTTTGTCACTGGATGCAGAGGAAATTTTTAAAGAGAGGACTGGGTGGAGGGAAGGGTGCTGCAGAGAGAGAGAGAAAAAAGATATACATAGGGTTGGAGAGCATGGTGGGATTGAGAGAGATGGGAGTGAGCCTGGTGCAGTGGTATTGTTATAGGAGGGGAACCAAGGGGTGCCCCCCCCCCAAGAAAAATATATTTTTAAGGGTTAAGATTAGGTGGGGATGAGGGAGGATAGAGAGGGATTAGATGGGGACTCGGAGGACTTTGTGACCAAATGGGGATTTGAGGATGGTGGAAGTGAGGACCAAGAGACTGATCAAGAATTCAGGAATTATGTGGCAGTGAGGATAAGGCACCTGGTTCGGAGTATGTTGTGATAGATTGGGGTATGTCAGACAAGGCATAGAAACATGGGTGGAGAGACAGTGTGAAACTGTGAAGTGCAGGAGGAAGATCTCATCATCCAACGTGACTTAGATTTCCTGTTCCTCACGGAAACCTGGCTTAAACCAGTTGAGGAGCCCTTTCTGAACCGCTGTCTCCTTGCTGGATACTACTTCTTTTTTGCTTCCAGAGCTACCCATACTGGTGGTGGTGTAGCCATCATATACCATTCTGCTCTCTCTCTCCTAGAACTCCATTCTCCTTCTCTTTCATTCCCGGAGGTGGTTCTTCGCCTGTCAACTCAGCCAGCAACCCACGCCCTCCTGCTCTATGCCAGTCTCTCCCTTTCTGGTCCTCTTTTGGACTCTTTTGATCACTATATTGGGTGCTGTTACAGCCTTCCCCAACCTATATTTCATTGGTGATTTCAACTTCCATGTAGACCTGCCCCTCAGGACCAGAGTCAGACCTTTTGTTACCCTCCTTACTGATATTCAGCATGTTCAGCATATCTCCTTCCCCACCCAATCAGCTGGCCATATTCTTGACTTAATCATTTCATTCCCCGATCCTCCTACACAATTCTTACCTCCTTCCTCTCTGACCATCCCCTGGAGCAATCGTTTTCTCATTCATTTCTCTATTCTTCCCCTTCCCCTCTACCCATCCTTTGCTTCAATTTCCCCTTCTCCTCCTCCAAGATGCTCTCGTAGGCTCACACTGGACACCATAGTCGCCTTTCCTTCTGCAGATAATATCTTCCCTTTTTCTTTCCACTCCCTACCTTTAATGATCAAGCATGTCTATGGGACACTTCACTTTGCGCTGCCTTGGATACTATCACTCCTGTTCAGCTAATCAAGCATAAACAGCGTCCTACTCAGCCTTGGTCTCATGATGGTTTTTGCCTTGCTCATTCTCAGCTCCACCAGACAGAGTGCCATTGGCAGTGCCTCAAATCTCCTGATGGCCTTCCAGTTCTTCCATTCTTCTTATCGCACTTATCAATTGATTGTCAGTGCCAAAAGAGACTACTATTCTACACTCATCACCCAGTTTTCTTCCTAGTCCCAGAAACTATTTTCCATTCTTTCCTTGCTGGCCATGCCACCATCCCACTCCTCTGATGCAGAAAATTCTCCAGGTTAGCTGACTTCTTCCACAATAAGGTCCTTATGCTGCATCAAAGCTTTCCCCCGACTGTTCCTTTTGACTTAGCTGTTTCCCCAATTCATATGTCTCTTCTCTGTCACATTCATGGAATACCTTCAATCAAGACACCACAACCTTCCTGTCCAAAGCTCTTCGTACTTCCTGGAAGACCTATTGCTCTCTGGATTCCATTCCCTCTTCCTGGATCTCTCAAGATTATTTGATGCTCAGCCCAATTGTTCTTATATTCAATAACAGCTTGTCCACTGGTGTTTTTCTGTCAAGTTGGAAAACTGCTAACATCCACCCTCTGTTGAAAAAAAACATCCCTTGACGAGTCTCTTCCCCAAATCGAATCTGCCCTTTCTTGCAAAATTTTTAGAGAAACTAGTCTCTCAATAACTTGTCACCCAGATTAAACATACAAATACCTTGCACCCTCACCAATTGGGCTTCCGCCTTGGTCATTCCACTGAAACCATTATCCTCTCCTTACTTAGTGAAGTCCACTGTTCTCTGGATCATGGAGACATCACTATTGCCATTTCTTTGGACCTATCTTCCGCATTTGATCTTGTTAATCATGACCACCTTCTTTCACAGTTGCATGATATTGGGTTTTTTGGTACCATATTCCAATAGTTGTCTTCCTTTCTTTCACAGCAAAACCTTTGTGTTGTCAAAAACATTTCCACTTCTTCCCCATACACCTTGCGGTGTGGAGTACCACAGGGCTCAGTTCTAGCACCCCTTTTGTTCAACATCTTTCTCTCACCTCTGGCACTCATAATCCAGCAACTGGTCATCTCGTGCTATTTCTATGCAGACAACATTTTTCTTTTACTCCACACAGACCCTTCCAACCCCGCTCTTTCTCCTTTGAATACCTGTCTTTCTCGACTTGCATCCTGGCTAACCTCCAACCATCTTCAACTAAACTCCTCAAAGACAATCGCTTCCTGGCTTACCGACCCTACCTCCTCCTTATGTGTCCCCAATTCTTAATGGAACCCCAGTCCATCTCATGTCTTCCTTCTGCTACTTCTAAGTAATTCTTGACAGCTCACTCTCTTTCCCTGATCAGATCACTCAGCTTTCACAATGTTCTCTTTTCTTCCTCCACCGTATCCATGCTGTCCGATCACTGCTGTCTACCGCTGCCTTAACCACCCTTGTTGTCTCTCTTGTTCTGTCTAGAATAGACTATTGCAGTGTTGTGCTAGCCGGTATTCCCCAATCCTCTTTGAAATGTCTCCAACTCATATAACATACTGCAGCCCGATTATCTACCATGCCTCTAGATTTGATAGCGTCACACTGCTCCTCATTCAACTTCATTGGCTCCCTGTATTGTCCCACATTCAGTACAAGATACTCAGGTCCATAAAATGCTTCACACTGGTTCCCCGGACTACTTAGCCTCCTCTCTCATTTTATATGCGCCTCAGCATTTCCTCCGCTCCATCCACTTGAATCGCCTTTTCCTACCCCCCTCCCCCCTTCACAGGCACATCTTGCATCCACACGCCATTCTACTATTTACTTGTACCCTCATTATGGAACAATCTACCCTCCACTCAGGCTAGAATCTTCCTTTATTCCTTTATTAAGAAACAGCTCAAAACCCATCTTTTTTGCAACGCCTTCAACCTCTCACCAGACTCTCCTAGTTGATCTCCTCTTATGCCTTCCATCCTTTTCCCTCTTCCCCCTTTTCCCTGTTCTTATGGTCCCTCTTGTGTCGTGTCTTGTGCTTCCCTTTCCTATATATCAATTGGCGTTCCTTTCTTACTTTGGGTTTTATTGTATTTTTATTGTAAACCGCGTTGCTCTTATTTCATTAAGTGGTATATCAAGTTTTAGTAAATGAAATGAAAATGAAGGGTAAGAGAGGGAAGCGAGGTAGATTTGTGAAGTGGTTATAGAAGGCAGAAATAGAGGAACTAGAGAGGAAGTGAAAGGGGGTATGAGAAGTTAATGAGGGGATAACAGATAAAGGAAAGGGGTGGAGGCCAGGAAGAGGGGAGGGATGCGTAACAGGAAAGGAGCAGGGCCGGTAAGGAAATAAGAGGCAAAGGAAGATATTTGGGTGCTGGGGTAAAGGTTTAGCACCAAGGGTTGGAAAATGGGGCTCTGGAGACTGAGTGAAAGACAGAAGGGAACAAAGGACTGGGGAACAGTAAGAGTAGAAAATGGAAAATTAGTACGAGGGGGAATAAGTCTCTGGCCTTGAAACGAAACAGAAAACTACGGGAGCACTTCAGTTCCAATGGTCCGAATGATCTCTCTGCAGTTAAGAGGTGAAAAAAGGGAGTATTAAGGACTGGAGGATTAAGAGACAAGGTAAAGGAGAGGTGGAATCTAACTGAGTGGATAGTGAGGGACAGAAGAGAAATAGAGAAAAAAATGAAAGGGAAAGATCAATCTTAGGTATAGGGAAGGAAAAGAGAAGACAGAAGAAATGAGAGAAGACCAAAATAAAAAGAAGATTGAAAAAGGATTTAGGAGAATACCAACAAAGGAGAATGGAAAGAGATCAGACCCATCCAAATTAGAAAGATTTTCAGTTTTCAGTGACTGGAAAAATATCCATTTTGGGAATGTGTGTTTCTTTCATCTGTGTATCTTGCTTAGTACCAGAGGAAATGCATTTTTATTTTTATTTCTCCCATGTTGTACTGCTCTGAGACTGTAGCTTTTCAGAATTTCCATTTCTAATTTTTGACCCTTTATTCTGTATTTGGTGATGACTGGTCTGATTTATGGGTGTGTGACCAAGATGGGAGACTATTCTACTACTACTACTATATATCATTTGTATAGCTCTATGAGGCATACTCAGTGTTGTACAGAGTCATGTAAGAGACAGTCCCTGCTTATAAGAGCTTTCGGTCTAGTCAAGAGAGACAACACGACTATGATTTATAGACATGCAGTTTCATTGTGGGAATCTAGAGTAGTCCAACTTGTTCCGCTCTTCCAATAGGAGGTATGTTGTATCAGTAGTGCTGCCTTATCGAAGGTCCAGTTCTTGCTGTTTGTGTCCTGAGAATTAGCTCCGTTATCTGGCAGATTTGCTATTTAAGATCTGAATAGCTTCTTCACAAGGTATCTGGCAGTGGAGGGGTTTTGTGTTTATGGTTAGTGAGTAGATACCAGAATTTAATTTCTTTCTTTTTCTTTTTTAATGGCAAGCTGTAGGGAAAATATCCTATGTCTCCTCTGTGTAGAAACCAGAGTAGGTGAAAAATCCTTGATGTTGACAGGAAGTTTCACCTACTCTAAGATGTCTGTCCTTGATGTTGACAGGAAGTTTAGTGTGAATGTGTCTACCATTCAGCTACATTTCAAAAACTCTGTGAAGCATGTCAATCCCAGATTACTCACTGATGAAGTAAGCAAAGATTAAAATTCTTGTGAGAAAAAAAAATTAACAGTTTTCAGTAACAGTTTAGTTAAAGTAATTTGTGTTGAGATTAGTTTGATATTTGGGCTTTTCATTCTTTCTTTTTTTTTTTTACAGATTGTAATATAACAGTGTGTCATACACATGAGCACAGTCTGTCAGGTGTATCACAACATGAGAAAGGTTGAGAACCACTGTTATACAATGATCACAGAGGGAGGCATCAAGCAACAGTGGAAGTTGTGCACAGAGAGCTCTCCCCTCCCCCATCCATGCCAATCCTTCTATTTTCTTCCTCAGATATCTGTTGTTGTTAAGTGCCGTCGAGTCGGAGTCGACTCATGGCGACCCTCTGGACAGCTATCCTAAATTGTGTTCGGTCTTCAGTCAGGCGGCTCATTGTTGACAGACTGGTACCCGTAGCTGCTGTTAAATTGTATCGATCCATCCCATTGCTGGCCTTCCTCTTTTGCGTTGACCTTCTATCTTGCCAAGCATGATGTCTTTCTCTAATGATCTCTCTCTTCGCATGATGTGTCCAAAGTATGAAAGCCGAAGTCTTGTCATCTGAGCTTCTAAAGAAAGCTTAGGTTTGATCTCCTCCAGTACCGACTGGTTTGTTCTTCGGGCAGTCCATGGTATACACAGTATTCGCCGCCAGCACCATAATTCAAAGGCATCAGTTTTTTTCCTGTCTATCTTTTTCACTGTCCAGCTTTCACATTCATATGTTATTGAAAATACCATGGCTTGAACAAGTCAAATCTTTGTATGGAGAGAGACATCTCTGCTCTTGAGAATCTTATCTAGGTCTTTCATAGCCATTCTGCCAAGAGCAATGCGTCGTCTGATTTCTTGACTGCTTGTTGCTTCTTTATTGATAGTTGATCCAAGTAGGTTAAAGTTGTTCGCAATTTCAATTTCTTCTCCTTCAATGATGAACCTGTTGATTATGCCGGTTGTCATGATCTTTGTCTTCTTTGCATTAAGGCGCAGGCCCATTTTGAGACTGTTATTTGATTGTGAGAAGCAAATGTTTCAGATCATCTTTACTTTCAGCCAGTAATGTGGTATCATCAGCATAGCGAAGGTTGTTGATGAGTCTTCCACCAATCTTCACACCTCTGTTGTCTTCATACAATCCTGCTTCTCTGATAATTTGTTCTGCATATAAATTAAACAGGTAAGGGGAAAGTATGCAGCCTTATCTTCCACCTTTGCGTATTTTAAACCATTCTGTTTCTCCTTGTTCAGTTTGAACTGTTGCTTCTTGATCAATGTACAGATTGTGCAAGAGTACGATCAGGTGTTCTGGTATACCCATGCTTCTTAATGTGGCCCAGAGTTTCTCATGGTTTACACGGTCAAAAGCTTTGCTATAGTCGATAAAGCACAAATAGATATCCTTTTGTTATTCTTCAGTCTTTTCAAGGATTCATCTCACATCCGCATGATGTCTCTCGTTCCTCGCCCTTTCCTGAATCCTGCTTGCACTTCAGGTAGTTCTTGTTCCAGGTATGGTTGTAGCCTCTTGAATAATCTTTAGTAGAATCTTGCTGGCATGTGGAATCAGAGTGATTGTGAGATAATTTCCACAGTCAGTTGGATCACCTTTCTTTAGTATTGGTATAAACACAGATCTTTTCCAGTCAGTTGGCCATGATGTTGTCTTCCATATTTCTTGGCAGAGCCTTGTAAGTATGGTAACAGCTGCATCAGATTGCTGTAATACTTCTATGGGAATGCTATCAATGCCTGGTGCTTTATTCTTTGATAAGGCTTTCAGTGCTGCTTCAATTTCTTCTTTCATCACCAATGGTTCCTGATCATAAGGTACAGGTTGAAACGGCTGTTGGTCCACTTGATCTTTATCATATAAAAACTCTGTATATTCCTTCCATCTTTTCTTGATCTTCTCAGCATCATTCAACATAGAACCTTGAGCATCTTGTGACATTCCAATTCGAGGCTGGAACTTTTTCTTTATCTCTCGTAGCTTTAGGAAAGCCGATCTTGTTCTTCCTCTAATAGTTTCTGCTTCTATTTCCTTGCATGCGTTATTGTAGTACTTTTCCTTGTCCTGTCTTGCTGCACGTTGGAAATCTCTGAGTTCTGTGATTGTCTTTCTTTCTCCTCTGGCTTTAGCTTCTCTGCGTTTCTGGGCAAATTTCAGAGTTTCTTCTGTCATCCATTTTGGCCGTTTTCCTTTTTCACCTTTTACAGATACTTCTCGCTTTCTTCCAACACAACCTTCTTGATGTCATTCCATAACTCTTCTGGAGCTCTGTCATTTGTATCTAAAGCAGGAAATCGATTTTCAAGGCAGTCTTTAGATTCCAGTGGTATATTCTCAAGGTCATATTTTGCTGCATTCATGAGTGGTTTGCTCTTTTTCAACTTTTGCTTGAGTTTGCATACTAGTAGTTGATGATGTATACCACAGTCAGCTCCAGGTTTTGTCTTTGTTGATGTTATAGAGCTTTTTTATCGTTGACTTCCACAGACGTAGTCAATTTGATTTTTATACAATCCATTGGGTCCATGTGTACAGTTGCCGTTTGTGTTGCTGGAAGGTGTTTGAGATGAATAGATCGTTGGTCTTGTAGAATTCTATCAGTCTTTCTCCAGCTTCATTTCTGTTGCCAAGTCCATATTTTCCAGCTACTTTGCCGCCTTCTTTGTTGCCAACTTTTGCGTTCCAGTCACCCATGACTATCAAGATATCCTGTTTGCATGTTCTGTCAATTTCAGCTTGTACGTGTTCATAGAACTGGTCAATTTCATTCTCTTCTGCAGCTGTTGTTGGGGAATATACTTGAATTATAGTTGTGTTGATAGGCATTCCTCGTAGACGAATAGAGATTAAGCGTTCGCTGACTGCATTGTATTTCATTACAGTTCTTGCAAGTTTCTTCTTTATTATAAATGCAACACCATTTCTTCTTAGTCTTTCATTTCCAGCATAGTAGACCATGTGATCATCTGATGCAAAGTGCACGATGCCAGTCCATTTCAGTTCGCTGACACTCACAGATCAAGTTGTACACGTTCCATTTCATTCTTGACCACCTCCAACTTCCCTTGATTCATGCTTCGTACGTTCAATGTTCCAATGTGTAAGACATTACAGCTCCTGACTCTCATTTCAGCCGCAGCTACATCAGCAGTCAGACATCCCAAGGGCTTTTATCCAACCACTTCATAAATGCTGGCTTTACTCTGAAAAGGCTTCAGCTCTTCCCCAGTAGCTAATTGAGTTCCTTCCGACCTGGGGGTCTCATCTTCCAGCACTACAGCACAATTTGTTTTGTTATAACTATTCATCGGGTTTTCATGGCAAGATACAGGAGTAGATTGCCAGGCCTTTCTTCTGCGCAGTTTAAGTTTGGTGGTGTTGTCGTTGTCACAGAAATGTGATCCTCCGCCATCAACACTATCCCATTGTGCTGCTGCCCAGATGGGTGGTTTGTCTTGGTCTGGCACCTCAGCTGAGACATGTCCATCTTGGGATACCCTGCCAGTAGTTAAACTACCGATAGCTTAGCTCTCAGCATCATCGATGCACACAAGCCCTCACAGCACGACAAGCTGCAAACCAAGTGAGGGTACCTAGGCTTGGTGATTAGGGAAGGTTGCCTCAGGTTGTTTCCTCTTCCTTTGCTGAAAAAGGCCAGAGCGTAACAGTTTGAACCACATAGTTAAACACTCCAGATATGGGATGCATGAGGGTGTGAATGAGAAGATGACAGGGCTATGGGTAGGACCAGATTTAGACATAGGCAACACAGGAAACTGCCTAAGGCATCAAATGCCCTTGCTAAATCAATAAAATGTCCAATTCACTCTATAAATATCAAACCCCTATCTATAATTGAAATAATGAATTAACTTCACTTTCAGTAATTATGAAAAAATCTTTTAAATAGTATTGCATATAGGTCTGAGACTCTTCGGCACTATTTTTACTGGCTTTAAATTTGTCAGAACTGTCAGTGCCTGTTTGCATCAATGACCAATCAAATGCAATTCTTCTTATCTTGTATATTCTTATATGAAAAAGTGCTTATCTTAATGTGTTGCCTTTTCAACGGGTCATCTTTCCCTTTATGTATCCTCTTCCCACTTCTTCTTCCCAATGCCTCTTGTCGGCGCCTCGTCGCATTTCACTCGCTTGAGTTTCATCAGGGGATCATTCCACAAAAGTGTTTAGAAGAAACCTTCTTGATGCTGCACACGTCTTGCTCCTAATCGATTAACTGCTATCCTGCTTGCATTTTGCTATGATTTCTAGGGAAAAAGCTCCCCTGCACACTGCTTTCTTATCCTGCCTGTGGGCACCAGCATCTTAAATCCATCCCTGGGTATGGGAGAGGTAAGGAAGGAAGGTATGAAAGAGTTTGGAAGCTCTGAGTGAAGGCATTGTATTGATTGTGGAGCGAGTCTGTGAACAAGGGAATAAGAGGAAGGAGGAGGTGAATTAAGGGACTGGGGCATTTGGGCATGTGTGCATATGAATGCGTGAGGGATCACAAGACTTGTGGGATGAATGAGTGGATCAATCAACGGGTGTTTGTGTGACGAGATTGACAAGGTGTGATCTGTGAGTAGATTGCCTTTCTTTTCCTTATCTCAGAACTTCTCATCTCAGGTCCCGAATCCATTCCTTTTTCCATCTCTCTTCAGTCACCTTCCCTTTCCTACCCTCTTTGTCCTTTGCACCTGATTTGTCCTCACATCCTCTCCTCTTCCTCCATATCCCTTCTCTGAGATTACTGACTGGTCCCTATCCTTCAGATCCCCCTCCTTGATCTCTTCCTCTAGTCCCTTCTTCAGTTTTCAGCACTCCCTTTCCTCAATAAATCACAAAATACATTATCTTGGCTTACAAGAATTATTTCAGAAAACAACTTTATTTTTATGAAGCCAAATACAAATTTTTATATGTGAATTTTGCCAATATGCCCTATAAATGTGATTTTGACACGGCTATCTGACCCTTGATGCAGAAACTATCCTTGACTCGCCACAGGAAACTGGAAAAGTAGCCTTGGGTCATTTATTCTGTTATTCCTCTAGATTTTGTTGCCAGTTGTGTTGATAATACTGTGGGTAAGACACATATAACAACCTACTCGTTGACCTGAATAGTGAGGAAACAGAGAGAAGACTTTACATGAGTGCTGAATTCAATCTGTAGACAGATCAATTATATTCCTTAGGGAATGTCTGAGGGAAAATAGGTATCCATAATATATGTTATCATTCTAGCATGTTAGAATTAAATAGCATGACATTTACTTTGATTGAAGTATTGCTATTAGGAAAGAATGTCAGTAAGCTCATATTTCCTGGAAAAGCAGTCAACTGCAAAGATTGAACACACTGAGCCTTGAATAAGGGCTATTAGCATGTATATTTACCATTCAGTTTTTGCCAATATTTCAAGCTTGCATTTGAATTCGCAGAAAATGTCAAATATTAGGGGTATACAATCCCAAAATTTCCATTCTGTTTCTTTTTTTGTCTCATTTAGTTGTTTTTATAGCTTGAGCTATTTCAAAAAACAAAATGAACTCACTCTGAAATTTGGGGAAGAAGTGTTTCATTTCAGAAGCAATGAAACAGGAAAGGCTGCTGATGTCTTACGTTTCAAACAACTATAACTAGCCATCAAATATTCTTGTATCTTACCTTGCATATGTTAATGTGTAGTAAGTACCGATACCGGTAGCTTGTTTGCTCTATGACAGTTTGGTTGAGAGGCACTAGAAAGCTTTCTGGAAATAATTTGGTTCATAATGAATCTGCAATACAGTCATCATTTAACTTGGTCTGTTAATGCATTCAAATCCAGGTTCAAGCCAGTATAAATACCCTGCAAGAATATTAAAGATTTCCATTTTTATCACTTTTGAATGTTCTGGAGGATAATTAAAGAATGATATGTTGTGCTGTAATTGGTTTAAGACTACAACTATTACTACGTATTTCTAAGATGCTACTAGACATACATGCATTGTATAGATGCATATAAGAAAGTCATAATTAATCTTATAAATGCTGTAGAAGAAGACTTTAACCATAGTCTGGGCAGAGAGTGAGGAAGGGTTGGGAAACAGAGACAGTTTGGAGGTAATTAAGAGAAAGAGATGATTAGAGGCAAGTTGTTTGTCAGATGTTTGTTTGTTTATTTGATAAAAACCGCCTTTCACTGGAAGCAAAGTGGTGTACAATTAAAATTCAATAAAAGAAGGCCAAGGCCAACGAAAAAAGAAAAGAAATGTACAATAATTGACAGGACAGCTGAAATCAAGAAAGACAGGACAGGACATAGGGAGTAGAC
Source organism: Ichthyophis bannanicus (assembly GCA_033557465.1). NCBI lineage: Eukaryota > Metazoa > Chordata > Amphibia > Gymnophiona > Ichthyophiidae > Ichthyophis > Ichthyophis bannanicus. Next base: position 860,905,680 of record CM066034.1, read on the forward strand.
TGGGAAGGAGCAAGAAGAGGGCAGAGAGGTAATCATACAAGAGGAGAGGGAACGTTGAACGCTAAGGAGAACAGATGGGTTTTTAACTGTTGTTTGAAGCTAGTGAACTGTGGATCAAGATGGAGGGCGGGGGGGGGGGGGAGGGAATTCCAGAGGGCAGGAGCGGCAAAGAAGAAGGCAGAGGAGCGGGTAGATTGCAAGTGAGCACGGGAGGGTGAGGGAAGGGTAAGACGGTTAAGATGAAAGGAGCGGGGAGTGTATCTGGGAGAATGAAAGAAAAGGAGGTCCGTTAAATATTGGGGAGTGCTAGTATGGAAAGCTTTATGAGTCAGTATCAGAAGCTTGAAAGTGGTCCTGAAAGGGATAGGCAACCAGTGAAGATGGAAAAGCAAAGGAGTTATGTGATCCCGGGGAGAAGAGCAAGTGACCAGGCGCGCAGCAGTGTTTTGAATCCGACGAAGACGGGTAAGTTGACATTTTGGGAGACCGATAAAGAGGGAATTGGCAAAGTCCACCCGAGACATGACTAAGGACAGAACCAAAGTGACCAGGACTGAAGGGGAAAGAAAAGGACGAATAGAATGAATCTGACGGAGGAAGAAGAAAGATGTGTTAGTAATGTGCGAAATGTGGGAATGAAAGGACAGATCGGAGTCAAAAAGTACACCAAGGTACCGGAAGGTGGAAACCAGAGGTACAGGAGAGTCAGAAAAGGAAGGAGCCAAAGTGGGGGAAGGACCACCGTGAGAAAACCAGATAGCAATAGTTTTAGCAAGATTCAAGTGGAGACAATTGACTGACAGCCAGTCAGCGACAGCAGCAAGACAAGAATCGAGAACAGAGAGATCAGGACAGGAAGGAGAAGTGTGATGGAGCAGTAGAATGTCGTCTGCATATAGAAAAGTAGATACACCAAACTGCTGAATCAGGGACGCAAGGGGGGCCAAGAAGAGGTTAAAAAGGAGAGGGGCAAGAACAGAACCCTGAGGGACCCTACAAGAAAGATTGTAGGGATCAGAAGGGGGAGAAGAAGAAGAGGGTGAAAGAACCGCGCAAGACCTGGAAGATAGAAAAGAGTGGAACCAGTGAAGTACAGTGCTACAAAGACCAGCGTCCCGTAACCGGTGAAGAAGGAGAGAGTGATCAACTAAGTCGAAAGCAGCTGAGAGATCCAGTGCAACCGCCACCGAGATGTCACCACGATCATGTGCTACATGCAAGGCATTTGTGAAAGCCAGGAGAATAGTTTTAACACTGTGACCCGAATGAAACCAAGACTGACGGGGGTGAAGGAAATTAGTAGAGTCGAGGTGATGGGATAGCTGAGCAAAAACAAATTTCTTCAAGAGTTTAGACAGGAAAGGAAGATTTGAGACAGGACGATAGTGAACAGGGACCAGGGGATCAAGTGAAGTGTTTTTAAGAATAGGGTGAATTAGAGCGTGCTTCCAGGACGACGGGATAATCCCAGTAGAAAGACTAGAGTTAAACATAGAAAGAATAAAGGGAAGAAAACCTAAAGAAGAGGTCAACAACCAGGAGGAGGGAATGGGATCGAGAGGACAAGTGGTTTTCTTGGAGGTGGATAAGAGATGAAGAAGTTCAGGGGCAGTGATCAGATCAAATGAGGCCCAGAAGTGAGAGAGGCGAAAAGTAGGAGGAGGGGAAGGGGCAGGGGGCGGAGAGGTAATGGGGGGAGGTCAAGAAGGTAAGGAAGCCCGCAAGGAGGAGACCTTGTCGCTAAAGTAAGAGGCAAGTTGTGAAGGAGGTGGAAAAGAGGAGACTACAGAAGTGGAAGGAGGGGCCTGAATAGAGGTGAGAGTACGGAGAACAGAATAGAGATGCCTAGTCTGATTTGGGGCAGTAGAAATTGTAGTTGAAAAGTAAGAACGCTTAGCAGAGTGCACTTGTGAGCGATAAAAAGAGTGTTGAGCATGAAAGATGGATAGGGTAGCCGAAGAGGGAGATTTGCGCCACAACCGTTCTGCTCTACGAAGTTGGGAGCGGAGAAGCTGGAGACCACTGTGATGCCATGGGTGTGAAGGACGATGATGGCCGGGGCGAGAACGGAGAGGGGCAACATGGTCGAGAGCAGTAGAAAGTGACGAAGACCAGAGAGTCGCCTGGGAGTTTGGGGATAGTAAGGAAAAATCAGAAGGAAGAAGATCTGTAGCTGCAGGAAATTGCTGAAGTGTATGGGTATTGAGGACGCGGCGCAGCTGCTCTGGTGGAGATGAAGAAAGGGTGAAGGAGGTGGAGGAATCAGCTGGACCTAAGCATGAAGCGGAGAGGCAGGCATGATCTGACCAGGGAAGGGATGTAGTGCGGACATTTGAGAGTGAAAAGGTGGAAGAGGAGGGAGTGAGGAGTAGGTCAAGCGTGTGACCTGCCTGATGAGTAGGAAGACTGACATGCTGAGTCAGAGAAAGATCATGAAGGAAGGTGAGAAAAGCGTGCTCCCTAGAGGAGGAGGGGGCATCAACATGAAGGTTGAGGTCTCCTGCAATGAGGATCTGAGGAAAAGCTAGGGTTACATCTGTAAGTGTCAGCAAGAGGGCATCCCATAGCTCTGAACGAAGAGCAGGGGAGAATAAATAAGAAAAACATGGATAGGAGGCGAAGTATGAAGGCGAAGCAGAAGAGATTCTGGATAATGTAGAAATGAGGAGGATGTCTGTGTGAACTTAAGGGATGGATGGATTAAAGCAGCGACCCCACCTCCTGAGCGTCCGAGGCGAGGAACGGAGATGGCCGAGAAACCAGGTGGCAGACAGCGGGCAAGCAAAGCATCCTCGCCGTCCTTGAGCCAGGTTTCTGTAACAAGAGTGAGGTCGAGGGAAAGCTGAAGGACGAGATCCTGAATGAGAAGGGTCTTATTGCGCAAAGACCGACAGTTAACAAGGCCGAGCGAGAGACGAAATTGGGAAGGGCTGGGAAGGAGACGAGATTGAGAAAGTGAGGTGGGTGTAGAGACAGAAGGAGAGCAGAGACAGAGTTTGGAAGTACAACGAAAACGGTCGCGGGGAGGCTTCAGAGGTCTTCTGCCCCAGAAAACGGGGATAGAGGCCATGGAGAGACGAGGGTAAGAGAAAGGGTAGGCAATATAATGCGACGATCTACCTACCGGCCACGGACCCAGAGCAAATACTGGAGAGTGATGCAATGAAGGAGGGAGAAGGGCGGAACCAAACAACTGAAGAGGAGATAATACAGTGAATAGAACGCTGAGCCACATTAAAAGTACGGGAAGTCCTCCGCGTCCGGAGCGGCCCCAAGGAGGGTCATCATAATCTTGCTTGGTGAATGTAATAGCAGATTAGGAGGAGGTGAGTGTGAATTTGAAATGCATAGTCAGCACAGGAACAGGACCTTAGCTAGAGACGTACTGCAGAATGGGTTCAAGAAAATAAGAAAAAAATCTGGAGCTGATCCAAGGTTGGGGTTTGGTATGACTTACAGAATGGAGTAGATTTGAAGGAAGAGTGTCCAAAGAAACTTCCTCATCAACAGATTATAACGGGAGAGCAGAGGAAATAAGGAAAAAGACAGTACTTGAAATGCAGGTCAATAGCGTAACTATTTCTAAAAGTGCCAGTGTTAACTAGATGAGCCTACAGGGGATGGTGGTTAAGTGCGAAAGATACAAAGATTGATGGCCATAGATTAAAACAAAAAGAGGTAGAGAAGCCTGAGAAAAAAAGAAATTTTAAGAAAGAACTAGCTCACGTCAGTGGCCATACTTATGAGTGGGACCAGTAGAGCACAACTGTAGGTCAAACAGGAGGTTGAGGCAAGGAACTTTGAGGCAAAATAGACTTAAGGTAATCAGTATGGAGGTTAAAGGACTCAAGAATAAAGGAAGAGGAAGACAGTTACAGGAAGAAGGTAAGCTAGGAATAAAAGTCAACAAGGGGGCAGAAGACAAATTTATCAGGGATGCAAGGGGGGGATGCTAGATAACTGCTATCTGGAATTAAAATAGGGATGGAAAGATGGATGACATGGGTCTCAAATGAAGAAAAGATAAGGTGGATATATGTGCTGAAGCCTACATGATGAGGAGAATTGCAACCTTAGCACTGGTAAGAGGAGAGTGGAACCATGCCTATCTGATGTCAGTCACACTCAATTATTCCTGAGGGGCTTACCTCCAGCCATGGGTCAGCCCCCCCCTTGGGCTGCCCCTGCCTAAGATTTCAGATGCCCACACTGGGATTTGAACCCTAACCACCCTGCTCCTTACACACTGTTAGGCTGCTAGACATCCCTTTTTTTCAATGCTTTTCTGGGGCTGTCTATGTAGACGTCTTCACAGACATCCATATCGGGCATGTCCACGTGTCTGAAATCATGCCTGAACTTGCATGTGCTTGCTTTTTTTCAGACGTTCTGGCGCATTCTTTGTAAAATGTGCCTTCAATCCAACTGGACAGGATAAAGAAACAGATAGTGAGATGTCAACAGAAATTAAGAAGGCTAGCACATTTGGTAACAAAATAATAATGAGATATTTCAGTTATCCCAACATTGATTGCATAAACATCTCATCAGGACATGTGAGGGAGGTAGAATTTCTAGATGACATAAATGGCTGCTTCATGGAACAGCTGGTCCTGAAACTGATGAGAAGGGAAATTACTTTAGATCTACTAGAATGCATGACCCGGTATGAGAAGTAATATTGGTGGGGCCATTTGGAAATAGTGATCATAATTCCATCAGATTTGCCACTGCCCCTGGAAGGAAGATGGCAAAGAAAACTACTGTTAAAACATTTTAAGTACCCAGCCCTGGCAAGCAAAATATTCAATAGCACTATCCGGATAGTGCCACTGAACATTTCCTCTGTCCTCCATGGCACTATCTGGATAGTGCTGAGGCTGTCTGTCGGCAGAGCTGGGAAGGACCACTATATGCAGATTGGCTATCGGGATAGTGACTGAAAATCGCTGCTATCGGGAAAGGCCTCTGCTGCTGGGATTTACTTTTCCTACAGTGGCCGGTGATCACAAAATGCTGACTGCTGCAGGCTCAGTATCAGTATCATTTATTTTAAATAGACTGCCATGACAAAAGGTTTGTATGAAGGATTGAAATACCATTTTGGGAAGGTGTAATATATTCCATGCATTAAAAAAGGTCAAAATAGAGCCAACAATTGCTAATATGGTTTGACAGTGAAGTGAGAAAAGCAGTGAAAGGGCATCTTCCAAAAAAAGAAAGCAAAACATGGAAGCCAGTTCTATAACGTACATGTCTGGCTGGCAGAAATGTCTAAAGCGAAAAGTAGGAGGAGGGGAAGGGGCAGGGGGCAAATCTGTATGTGTAATATACCTGATTCCGAAACCACAGGAATAGATGCACCCACGGTTCCTGAATCAGAGAGATATACATTCCCGGCATGGCACGAGGAACACAGGGCTAACATGAGTCCACGCTGATATAATGGGACATGGGCAAACACAGCAAATGGCATGTATGTCTCCATGCTGCAGTATTCTGAAAAGATACACATGTGCGATGCTACCCGTCTCCGTGCGGACACGCCTCCGCATGCAAAACAAACATCTCCGAAGGTGATGCTCACACTGACAGTGTGGTGCCCATGTAAACAGAACAGTAATATTGATGAAGTAGATTAGGTCATGCAACCCAGGCTATATATACAAGTCTGTTGCATGCCCACAACACTACACGGTCATCTATGTGCACCAGATCTAGTGAACAGGCAAGTGGAAAGGGAGATGGTTGTCCTGACAGACCCTGCAGCAAAACAGACATTGTATGTGCTGTCATTTGTTCAGTGGCCATCGCTAAAAACAGTATGTGCAATGTGAGGAATGGGCCAGAGAAAACTGAAACGGGTTTGTACAGCTATGTGACAAAACATATCCCTGGCATTCATAGGAGACCATCAGGATGCTAGCATGCAACAGTGCAACCATCAGAAACACATGCCCAAAAGCACCATTCTCTGTCCTGACAAATGTGCATAATGTTTGAGACCTCTGATGGTGCATTTGGATATGCATTAGTGCCATCTGCACTGCAGCATGCCCTCACTTCGAGGCTACCCCACCATTCACAGGGACATGCCCTGCTATGTTGCTTTAGAGCAGCAGTTCAGAGGTCACTGCCCATTCATACAGGCACCTAGTGATGCGCAGTCAGCCCTACAGTCCAGGTACTGATCAGGCATACATGTCCCCCCTGAGTTGGGCATCAGCACACCAGGACCTCTCCTGCAGTCCTCATACATCCAGTACACACACTCACTCTTGTCATAGCCAATTCATCTCTATGGGATACATTGGAGATAGGAGTGAGATTTTTTCAAAGGCCTGCCCTTATTCCACGTTTCAGCAGGTATAACGTGGACGTATGGATGATATGCCGGGGATGTACACGGGGGCCTTTCTTGAATATGTTTTATTCATCTCCATGCCTGACCATGCCCCCGTTGCGCCCCCTCCTGCCCATGTCCTGAGATCCCCGTTTTAGTGCCATGTACGTGCAGGGCCGACTAGTGTCAGAATACTGGTCTAGATGTTTCTGAATGAAACACGCTTATCCCACACGTACACAGGGCTTATTTGTGTTTCAGAATGTCCGCCATAATGGGGTAAACAGGAGTGAGCGCAGCAAACAGAACGTTAAATGTAAAACAATAATAAGGCAGCCAAGAGAGACTGACCAGAAACTTGCTATAGAGGTAAAAACAAATGCTGGAACCTTTTTCAAGCATATTTGAAATAAAAAGTCAATGAGGGAGTCAATTGGATAAATAGATGATTAAGTGGAGTTGTAGTCTAATGGTTAGAGCTGGCTTGGGAACCAAGAGACCAGGGTTTGATTCCCACTAGCACTCCTTGTGGCCTTGGGCAAGTCGCTTAATTCTCCATTGCCTCAGAAAAATCCAAGTTATCGATGTCCCTGTTTAATGTACATTACCAAGTTTAAGTTACAATGTAAACTGCTTTGACTGAAATGATAAAGCAGTATAAAAAAAACAGTAAAAGGAGGGCTCAGGGAGGAAATAGCAGAAAAACTAAATTAATTCTTTGTCTCAGTCTTTAATGAGGAGGATGCTAGAATCATACTCCCTATATATAGACAAACCACAAAATTGCAAATAAATGAAATCAATTCAAACCACAATGCAATTATCAAAATTATATCGACAAACATTCATACATAAACTAAAAAAATTCATATTATAACCAAAACGATACAATGAACCACCATGTTTAATGATTTCTTAATTTGTTATTTATTATACATTCATTTATACAAAATATAATACACAAGACACAACATTAAATATATTGCCCCACACTTTTTAAAAACACACCCCTCTATATAAATATACCCTTTAGAAATCCTAAACAATTCATTCATATAATTTATACATTCAAGTATGATACTCATTCAGTTGTAACCCATATGTCATCACCTTTTATAACATACAAATATCTTCTCATTAGACCATATGTCCAAAACCCTATGGTCCTGTGGAAAAATCACTGTACTTCCTTTATAGTGATGTAGCTAAATGCCCTCCTTCTATTTGAAAGATCACATCACATCTAAATGATCCAGTCAAATCCTCTACACTGTTGTAGCCATATCCCGACTTTTTCTCATGATGCTTCCCAATACTCTCTCATCAGGATTAATTATGTCTTTCAAACATCTATTTTCTTGTGAAGAACGGAAAAAATCCGCCTAAATTCCCCTAAAAAGGTAAGACAAAACCAGTAAGGAAAAACACAAAGCATGATATAAGCATTCTGAAAACATCAATATCAAAAATATAATCAAAATCTACCGACCATTGGGGGGGCGGAGCCTGATGTCCAGCGGGTTAGACGCTTCGCGCTGAAGCTCCCGAGAGGCCTACTCAGAATCCTGACTTAATACCTACCTAAACTTAATATTTTGCTCCGAACTTACCGGGGTACCTCGGGGGGGATGGCGGCCCACAAACCAGCGCGCTTAGACTTCGGGTCTCCCTCTTCTTCACACGGAAAACGCTCCAAAACAGAGTTGTCTTCCCCACAAAAGATAGTTCCACTTCGGGAAAACCCCGAAATGCAACAGGAGATCTTGGAGGAAATACGCGGTGTGAAGGAACTGGTACAGTCCAACGGAGAAGCGCTCTGAGCCATGCGAGAAGACTTCGGTATGCTTCAGGACCGGCTTGAAGGTCTTTCACTACGGCAGGACAACATGGCGGGGGTCCTCGACTCGCACGCGGTGCGCTTGGTGAAACTGGACAAGGCTGAGCGTCAGATACAGACTCTTCAAAAAGAGTTAGAGGATAGCAATAATCGAGCCCGTCGCAACAATGTAAGGCTCATTGGAGTACCGGAGGGGGCCGAAGCAGGAGACATAAGAGAATTCCTGGTCAAAACTCTTCCCTCCTTGCTGAAGATCACTTTTCACAGAGATCTGGAAATTGACCGAGCACATCGTGTTCCTACCAACATGGCGCTCAATCGGACGACCCCCCGGCCTATCATCTTTCGATTACTGCGATATCAGCAAGTTGAGCAAATTCTAAATGCTGCCCGGGCGAATCATCATCTGGAGTTTGAAAGTCATAAAGTCTCCTTCTTCCCTGACTTGGCAAAGCCCACAGTTGACCGTCGGAAGAGACTCCTTGCTTTTCGCCCTAGACTTCAACAGCTACAGGCTCGCTTTGGCCTATTGTATCCAGCGAAGCTCAGAGTGACTCTCCATAACCAAACTAGAACATTCGAAGATCCTGATCTACTAGCAACTTTTTTAGATTCCAAAGAAGCAGACCAGATGCGCTAATCCAACAACTTGGATCTGTAATCCGCCGGATCTGCCCGCCATTTTGAATGGCCCGACGCGGTGATCACTGCCTGGAACAGAGACTGCCTGGACTTTTCTTTCTGTCTATATATAACTTTCTTGGTCTCCTATCCCTCCATGATGTGCACCTCGGTTGGATTCGGAACACGCACAGCTATACAGGTTATATGTTTCAATTTAGGCCTTCTCTGGGGTTTCTCCCCGCAGACACATGGTCGCCAGTAATTTTTGGGGTTCTGCTTCTTCTCTAATGCACTTCGGTGCTTATTTTTTTATTTGGGGCGCTTCATTGTTTTTCATTAGCTTATTTTCTATCATGTCATGTGTACAGCCATATACAGTTAATATGAGGGACATTGTGAAATTATGTGCGTTATCATGTTCTTTTTCAGAATTTTTAACCTTTCTGAATGGCCTTATGTAAGATCTTATCACTGAACGTAAAAGGCATCAATAGTCCAATCAAACGAAAGAAAATCCTTAGCTATCTTAATCATGAGCATGCTGATTTAGTGTTTCTTCAGGAAACGCATTTAAACTCCGCTGAAACACTGAAACTTAATGCTAAGCCTTACATGGTGGCTGCCTACTCTCCCGCCGTTTCCAAACGGTGTGGGGTAGCCATCTTGGTTAAGAAGTCTTTGCAAGCTACTGTAATGGATACTAGCTTTGATAAGGAGGGTAGATGGGCCCGTGCACACCTTAAGGTTGGAGATAGTGAATTCACGTGTATTTGTATTTATGCTCCGAATGTGGATAACCCTGCTTACTATGCAAGTATTGCGCAGTTGGCACAGGCCTCTGCCAATACTCCATTAATACTTGGCGGTGATTTCAACCAAGTACTTGATCCTTTGATAGATAGACAGCCGCCTAGAACGAGTGGTCTACCCAAGAGTCTTGATACCCTTACAGCTCTGATGAAAGATCTTGCGTTAGTAGATATATGGAGGCTGCTTCACCCCTCCGACTTAGAGTTCACCTTTTTCTCAGCCCCCCATCACTCACAATCTAGAATAGATTTTTTTCTTATCTCCAAAGCACTGATACCCCAAGTGGACACGGCTAGGATTCATCCTCTCCATATTTCAGATCATGCTGCCATATCTTTCTCATTACATGTCACTACGCAAGGCGCACATCCCCGTGCTTGGTTTTTTGATAGATCCCTACTAGACCAAAAAGATTTTCAGGTTGACATAAAGGCCGCTATCCAAGACTACTTTCATTTTAATTCACCCCATGACACTGCGAGCTGGGCTTGGTGGGAGGGTTTCAAGGCGTCTATCCGTGCAACTATAACTAGCTATCAAATTCGACAGGGGAAACAAAGAAAGCAACATTTACTGATTCTAGAACAACAGATACAAGCTGGAGAGCGTCTCCTCACGTCCCGTACTGACCCATGTATTTTACTTCGCTTACAACGCCTTCGTTTTCAATACAATCAGCTTTTATATACCGCTGCTGCTAAAAATATTGAATCACAACAAGGGATGTACTATCGGGAAAATAACCGTGCTGGCAAATTGTTAGCCAATGCCCTGAAAGATCAAAAAGAAGCCAAGCGTGTTACCGCTCTCCGCAATCCGTCGGGGGGGAGCTTGGTCACTAAAGATACAGAAATATTAGAACTCTTTCGTGATTTTTACACTCGGCTTTATCAATCTGAATGTGACTTCGAGCCAGAAGCATTTGAACGATTACTATCAGGGGTACAACGACCGACCCTATCTGATGAAGATAGAGAGGCCATGGACAAACCATTCACTTTATCAGAAATTCAATCGGCACTCAAGAGATGTGCCACAGGTCGAGCCGCAGGCCCGGACGGTCTCCCAGCTGAATTCTACAAAACTTTTAACGCTGACTTAGCTCCGTTTTTGAAACTTTATTTTTCTGCTCTGGCCGAGGAGGGATCTCCTTCTGGATCCTTCTCAATGGCAAATGTAGTAGTTTTTGAGAAAGAGGGGAGAGATCCGCAACTAACGGCTAATTATCGTCCAATTTCCCTACTAAACGCAGACTATAAAATATTTGCCACCATTCTCTCCACCCGGCTCTCTGACAAGATGTCTACTTTAATACACCCAGATCAATGCGGTTTCATTCCCGGTAGATCAACTGCTGATAATGCTAGGACCCTATGTCATGTACTGACTGCCGCAGTTAATCTTGATCGACCATTGGTTGGCCTCTCACTTGATGCTGAGAAGGCCTTCGACCGCTTAGAATGGCCCTTCTTGTTTGCAACTCTCCGCTGGTACGGATTCGGAGAAGGCTTTCTCCGTTGTCTCCAAACCATGTATGCACAGCCTACAGCTAGTATCTGTGCTAATGCTTTAAAGTCTCAGCCATTTCCCCTGCAACGCGGTACTCGCCAGGGATGCCCACTGTCTCCACTTCTTTTCGATCTCGCACTCGAACCCTTAGCTTTACTAATCCGGCAATCCAAGGATATTCATGGAGTCCCTTTCTCTCATAGGGAAATCAAAATTTCAGCATATGCTGATGACCTTATGCTCTTTGTCTCCCTAGACTCAGTGCCGGCTGTCCTAGAGCAAATTGGTAAATATTCACAACTCTCGGGCTATAAGATAAATTGGACCAAATCGGTAGCCTTTCCACTAAATCCTCTGATCCATCAGGCAGATATGCAATCCTTTCCCTTTTTATGGCAACCTCGCATGGTCAAATACCTTGGGGTGCACTACTGCTCTCCTTTAGAAGACACCATCACCTTTAATGCTAAAGACTTAACCTCTAAGGTCCGGGCGCTTACTCAACGTTGGACTCCTTTAACACTTACTTGGTGGGGCCGCCTAGAAACCATTAAAATGATGATTGTTCCCAAAGTGAACTACATTTTAGAAATGTTGCCATGTCTCCTACCTCGACGTACATATAAAGATTTAGAGGGTCTTCTGACTAGATACTTATGGAAAAACAAGACACCTAGGATAGCGAAACATAAGTTACAAGCAGATAAAGAAAATGGTGGTGTCAGATTCCCTGATTTCCTGAAATACCACCACTCTTTTCTTCTCAAACAAGGCGCTCGTTGGCTGGAAGACCTAACACCGAATAGACCAGTGTGGCTAGATATAGAGGAGGACCTTTGCAAACCAATTCCTCTTACTTATCTCCCTGGTATGACTCTCCCATCAGACTCCCACTATCCACCAATGCTCTTAGACACTTTAGGTGCCTTTAATACCCTTGAGCAATCTCTAGACTCCCGACTTTGTCCGCTAGATAGACTCCCGCTTTGGCACAATGCTCGATTTCAAATACAAAATAAACCGATGGCGTGGAGCCCCTGGTACACTAGGGGCATTTGGATCCCTAACCAGCTGTTCTATGATGGTCGCTGGAAAACTTTTAGCGAATTACAAATTGAATTTGGTCTCCCAGCGAAACACTACTTTCAGTTGGTGCAACTTCAGCATTGTCTTCGGAGTGCTAAGGTGCTCCCGCCATCGGAAACCCATACCCAAGGATTGTCGGAGATTATCCGATCTATCGGGAGCTTATCGGGTGTAGCATCTAACTTTTACAAAACTTTATGTAATACTGTAAATAGAGGCACTCCTACAGCACAGAAATCCTGGGAGCGGGAAATGCATGTAACTTTGACCCCGGAGCAATGGAGCCTAGTCTGGAGCAAGGTGACACGGGTCTCTCGATCCGCCTCACTCACTCAGACACTTTTCTTTCTAGCCCACCGATGTTTCTATACTCCTGACAGGTTAGCCAAATGGAACGCCACCCAGAGCAATAGATGCTGGACATGCCATGCGGCCATTGGTTCACTTACTCATGTTATGTATGAATGCCCCGCATTACAGTATTACTGGAGTCGGGTCTGGGGTCGTATTCAATCTATTTTGCACTTTCAAGAGCCCCTCTCTTGGAAGATAGTGGGACTCCGCTCAGCTGCGGGGATCCCCTCTCTTCCCAAATCGGCTTACTTCCTTTTAGACTTTATGCTGGGCATAGCTATTTCCCTAATTACGAAATACTGGAAAAATAGCTCCCATCTGAGCCCCAATGAATGGTGGAATCATGTCTGTCTCTACAGTAAATATGAGCAAATACCTCGTATGTTAGCTTCTTCCGCTCAGACCCCCCACCACTTGTCTAAATGGAAGATGCTCAACAACTATGTTCAAACTGCTAAATGCTCTCATCTGACTGTTTAAATCTGTGTAAATCTCTGTCACATGATCATTCTGTATCGCAGATACTATTTCTGTTTGTTTTGATGTACAATTACTGTTGTTTGTAAGCGCTTATATGATGATACTTATCAGCTTAGAGAAGAAGCATAGGGGTGGGGGGTAATTGGGGTTGCTTTTTCCTTATTGTATGTTTGTATTTGTTTCCTTTGGTGTGTTGTTTCTTTTGCTTGTTGTAAAATGAAAATAAAAGTTTAAAAAAAAAAAAAAATCTACCGACCATTATTATTTCAATGTATACCAAGGAGAATCACCCTCCAAAAGACATTCGTAGTCCCAAATCTTCAATCCAAACGAGAGAACATGAAAAACTCAAATAATATGGTTGTAATCTGAATTTTTATAGTTTATGTATGAATGTTTGTCAATATAATTTTGATAACTGCATTGTGGTTTGAATTGAGAATTATACCAGAAGCCTTCCTTGATTGTGATGGAGGAAAAGTCCATAAAAAAATTATTAGCCAGTTGGACTTGGAAAAGTCATCATCGTTTATCTCTGGAAATGAATTATAAGAAATGCAATAGATCTACATTTTAGGGTCTTCTGAGTCCTTGTTATCCAGGCTGGCTACTGTCAGAGAAAGGATGCTGGACTTGAAGGACTCTGGTCTGACTCAGCACAGCTTATCTTATGTTCTTATATTCTCTGACTTACTTTTAGTTAGGACTTTTTTCCAGAAAGAATGAAATTCAATATTTCTGCTGCATCATAGCAGAAGTAGACTCAGTGGGTTTCCTCTGCTGAATTCTAGATGTTGGTGAGATTGAGATAGTAATTCTGCATAGCCAAGGAGGGTTAATGAGGTTCATGCATACCATAATGAAGCTTTGAATGTGCTATGCAAGTCGCAGTGGGAACTGATCTAAAATCCTAAACGTCCAGAGATTACATCGTTTTTGTGCAATATGCAGAGCTTCTGTCACATTTTTGCCAATTATGTTTTATAAGTATTTCAAAGATACGATGATCTTACAATAACATTACCATACATGAGCAAGAACATATAGACAAAAAATGCATAAAGTCCTCACTTGGTATAAAGTCCAAAAAAACTGAGGGTAAAAAATGTAAAATTTGAAAAAGGACACAGATTTCTATAATTAGGTCAGCAGTGGTTGGATGGAGTAGGAAAAGAAATGGGGTGTTCTTGATCATTGTTCTGAGGCATTTACATTCAGATATGCAGTGATGATGCATCTATTTGCTGCCATAGTAGTATTCATGTATTTTGAAAATGCATCAAAAAACAGATTCTTCTGTACCGCATTGAATATTCATCTGCAGTAAAGAGAGCACATGCATGCAGTTGTCGTATATGAAACTCCATTATGCAGAGGATGTCTAGGTAATAATCGTGATGTCCAGCTCGGGACATTCACAATTCCCCAAGTATCTTTTAAATGTGGAACCTTCTGTAAAATATATATATAATAAGCTGATGTGGAGCCTTTTATACAATATGTTTAAGGACATCAGCAAATATGCCAAAAACGTCAGAGAATCCATAAGCCAATGAAAAATGGTGCATCAAATTTTTATATTGTTTCTAATAAATAACACAGGCAAAAATAAAGAGCAAACAAAACAAAAAAAAATTAAAACAGCAAAATATTAGAATCCCTCCCCATTTCAACTGCTTCTCTACCTTTAAAAAGCCTGTGGCTGATTTGGAGTTCAGTTCTTTTCTCTTCCTGAACACCATTCCCCATGTGCAATGAATTTTCAAAAGATTTTGATGATGAGTGTTGTCATGGTCATTTGATAAATACTGCTGTGATTTAAAACTGCAAATGAGATATACTGTCATGAGGCTGGTACCAATAAAGATGCAGAGTTGAAAAGAAACTCTGTTTTTCACAGAGCTTGAGAGGTGCAATTACCTCAAAGCACAGCTAGAGGGAGCAGGAGTGATACCACAGAGCCTAATGAGGGTAGGAGAGCTAACCAGTTGCACCTGGAAATGAGCCCGGGAGATTCAAAGGGAAGATCCCTTTATAAACGGAAGCTTAATGCTAGCACAGCAGAAAGGGAAGGAGAAGGAGAAGCAGCAGAAGCTGGAGCAGCAGGAAGAGAAGGAACAAGGATTACAGCTGAAGAAGGAGGGAGAGACCTGAAGGAAGGAATCCTCCTTGAGCAAGCCCAAAAGGACAGAATTCACAGAGATAGAGTTTAGAGGGGCCAAGCTATGAGAGCCGCTGTTCAGAGGGAGTCTGCTAAGGAAAGCAGTCAGGCTGGAGGATATGCCACTCCCTGCTTAAGCAACGTTCCTGAGTCCAAAGCTGAAAGACATATACAGAGAGCCAGGCTTGGAGGAAAGCCTGCAGGCTTTGGAGTATGCTGAACAAGCTTTTCCAGGTACCCGAGGGAAAGGAGTTTTTAACAAAGCTACTTTGTCACTGAAGCATAGAGCTGGAGAATCCGCACCAGGTTTTACTAAGCTTTCAGGAAGTCCAGCACTGCCCAGAAGCTACCGACAGAAAACCTGTTGTCACAGAGACGTGCATGAGAGAGAAGGCTCCATCAAGCTACAGAAACTCAAGGTATGAAAGTTTTATTCCTGCTAAAGAAAGCTTATCTCCTAAAAGCACTGCTAAAGCTAAAACTCAGTTTGTGAGAAGAGGAAAGAAACCAGAGTGGTTTGAAGAATTACCAAAAGACTTTAAAGCACAGTCTTATTGGAGGCAAGATACCAGAGACAGTCCATATAAACCTGTAACTGCCAGGGACAGCGTGTGCTCTGAGGGGGAAAGTAGTGAAGCAGAATTTATGGAAATAGAAGATGCCAATACTATTCCCATTCCTCAGGAAGAAGCTATGGATTGTAGTTTGTGTATAGCTTCTAGCCTAGAATCCGTAGCGTCCGTGTAAATGAGAAGAAGTCTTGTTTAAATTGCTTTGCCCTGGAAGGAATTGAATTCCTCACTTTAACCCTTACAACTAATTGTGAAGATATTAACAATTGGTTTTACCTGCTTATTACTGGAACCTTTATGAACAAAGGACATTCTTTGATTTCTAGTGTCTTAATGAACCCTTGCACAGAGGGGAAATAAAAGCCTTGTTTCCCTACATTCGTGGCTTAATTATTGAGTTCTCACAAGGAGCTGAAATACCTAAGACCAATCTCCATTTTGGCCTCAAAATACCCCACGCTGCTTAAAAATAAATATGTTGTACAGCATGCCCTTACCGCCATTGGCCACTAGGGGATGCCGTCACGACAATACAGAACCGTGTTTGTCATCTTACCTCCTTTTTATCCTATCATCTGTAATGTGATCAGGTTACCATAATTGCATTCAACATCCTGATCATATGCTCTTATCATGGAATAGTTACATTAACCTGCCTACAATACTTCAGATTGTGTTGTTCCCCTCTTTCTACTCCCTGTGAGTCCTAACCATCATTCCTGGTTGCTTTCCCTAGCAGTAATAGTTTGTAAAGTTATGGGGGTGTTCCATAATATTTTGTGATTTGATGCTTGTGGTTCTTCTCATATTAATGGAGTGCTTGGATGTTGCTGTTCTTGTAATTTGTAGCATTAGCGAGATGGCTTTCTTTGAAATACCTTATAGTTTAATTTTATATAATATATGAGAGAGTAAGAGAAGCCCCCTACTAGTTTCTGTTGATGATGGTTCCTATGTGGCTGAAGGGGCATCATGATCCCTTGTGGGCCTTGGATGCTCTATGTAGGAGTATATATGCTCATGGCTATGAGGAATGCCATGAGAGGAGATATGATAGAGAGATGATGTTACATAAGAGCATAAAAGACAGTGAGAAGGAAGTCTCTTTTTTTCCATCTTTTCTTCCACTTTCATAGAGTAAAGAATTCAGGAGGCATTCCTAGCCTAATGAGAATTAGGTTCTGATATGCAAAGCTGGTGTAAGGACAGAGGAATAAGGTTAGAATTGTTTCCCCTCTTCTTTACCTAGGTGAGGGTTAAGAGTTCCAAGTGGGAACAGAGTCACTGGAGTGAGGTTCTGTGTCCAGGAAAGCTAAGGTTTGAAGAGGAAGACAGAAAATTTGAAACGTGTATTTGTGCTCTGATGGCTCTGCTGTTGGACCTTTTCAATGCTTCTTTAGAGTTAAGAGTAGTACTGGATGACTGGAGATGGGTGGATGTGGTTCCTCTCCACAATAGCAGATATAAGGAGGAAATGGGGAGCTATAGGTCACTTAGTCTAACTTCTGTGGTGAGTAAATTAATAGAAACACTGCTAAAACAGATACTAGTGTTGTTTCTAGAATCCGATGGATTGCAAGATTTGAGGCAACATGGTTTTCTAGAGGTAAATCTTGTCAGATGAATATAATTAATTTTTTGACTGGGTGGCCAGAGAATTGGATCGAGGATGGGCATTACATATGCTGTACTTAGATTTCAGCAAAGCCTTTGGTACAGTTCTACATAGGCAACTTATAAGTATATTAATCACTCCTGGAATCGACCCTATAGTGACTTACTGGTTAGAAACTGGGTGGGTGGGAGATGACAAATAGTACTGGTAAATGGAGTTCACTTTGAGTATAAGAACATCAGCAGTAATATACTACAAGGATAGGCCTTTGGTTCTTTTTAACATTTTTCAAGTGATATTGCAGAACGGCTTTTGGGTAAGGTTTGCCTCTTTAGGGATGACACCTAAATATGCAGTGGGGTGCATGACCTGGAAGGTATAGAGAATGTGAGAAGGGATCTAGCAAAGCTTGAAGAATGGTCTCAGAATTTGACAGCTGAGATTTAATACTAAAAAATGTAGGGTCATCCATTTGGGCTACAAAATCCCAAGAAAGAGGTACAGTGTAGGGAGTGAAGTACTTCTGTACACAAAACAAGAGCTGGACCTGGGGTGATCATATCTGATGATGTTAAAGTAGCCAAATAGGTATAAAAGGAGATGGCAAAAGCCAGAAGGCTTCTTGGGTATAAAGGGAGAGGAATGGCTAGCAAGTAAATAATCTAATAGTGTCTCCTCTTTTAAGTTTTGGAGTACTGTGAATGCATCTTGAATAAGATATAAACAGGAAGGGATAAGTGCAGAGGGCAGCTACTAAAACTCTGTGGTCTTCATCATAAAGCATACTAGGACAGACTTAAAAATCTTGGTATGTATACTTTGGAAGAAAGGCAGGAGAGGAGAAATATGATAGAGACATATAAATACCTCCATAGCATAAATGCACAAGAAGGATGACTCTTTCAACCGAAAGGACGCTCTGGAATGAGGGGGCATAGGATGAAGGGGGGAAAGTGGATAGACTCAGGAGTAAGCTAAACAATATATTTCTTTATGGAAAGAGTGTGGCTGCATGGAATAGCCTCCCAGCAGAGGCGACCGAGATGCGGACTGTATCAAAATCCAAGAAAGCATGGGACAAGCCCAGAGGATCTCTAAGGGAGAGGACAAAATAGTAAATCTTAGTATTTGGTTGTGATAGGCAGATTGGATAAGATATATGTCCGCTATCTACCATCATTTTCTATGCATCTATGTTTCTATGAAAACAATCCTGGGTAGCCTCAGTACTCAAGGTTGGAGTGGCTGAACTATCAGTAGAAGGTCCTGGGAGTGAAGGTGACTGATAGACTAAAGAATAGAAGTTTAGACACTTTCAGAGATCTCTTTTATGGGCATTTGTCCTCTTATCTCTAGTGGCTCAGAGAATCATAAATGAAATGAGACTTTTAGGAATTTGACCACACTGGCATCACTAGAAGGTTCAAAGAACCTGGAAGCAATAGAAAAGGTAAAGGAGTTGCGAATTTAGTGTTTGAAGAATGACTTGCATTTTACGGAAGTTGAATATCCAGAGGTGAGACTACAGAAGAAGGAGCAGAGGCTCATCTGTTTGAAGCGGAATGCACATTTTTTCATCCAAAGATAATGGAGTCCAGAGGTTTCAGAAGACTGTGAAGGTCAGAGAAAATACAGACACCAAGTTTCCGGAGGAGTAAGTCTACTACTGCTGCTACTCCTCATTTGTATAGTGCTACAAGGCATATGCAATGCTCTATAGAGACATGTAAGAGACAGTCCCTGTTCATACTGTTAAGAGCTTACAGTCTAGTCAAGACAGGCAGCACAACAGTCAAGACAGACAACACATCAACGAGGGACAAGGATATATCTAGTGGAATGGTAACCAAACACGTAGGAGTTGAACAGGACACTTAGGGGATCATTACAAAAGGCAAATAGGGCGGTTAGACACATGGGATAGATGTCTACCCCCTGAAAACATGCACCAACATATTCTGTAACCCTGCAGCCCTGCACATACACGGCATGAGTAGGGGGATTGTAGATGGTGGGCAGGGAGGGGCAAATCAGGGGTGTGGTTAGTCACAGAGATGCAGAACAGGTATGCAGGAAAGGCCCCTGAATGTCCCCCGATAGCCCTATTGATGTACAGCTTGTTCGTGTTGGACCTTGGAATAAGAGCAGGACTTAGAACAGAATCAGCTCTGCCCTACAGTGGTTGCCATATGGAGAATGGGATGTGTCAGGGTGGTAGTGAGGAAGGGTGCATGCTGCCATGGAGAGCACAAGATGCAGTTTTGTATGATGGATTCCAGAGGGGAGGGGCCTGTGTCCGTGTGTGGACCTGTAGGACCACTCCCACAGGAACCTAACACCATGCCAGGGACACTATGCCGGCTATGCTGGCATCAGCTGATATGGCTATCAGCCTTGGAGCTGCATGTACTGTGATCAGAGGCATGGCCGTATGGAGACAGGGAGCCTCTGCAACTTTCTTTGCATGCACTGTGTATGGCGATGTACAGCTCTCTAATCCCGATATAATGGGTGCATCTATACCCATGGTTTCAGAATCAGGGCGATGCCCCGTTTCCATTTCATAAGCAGCCACAGGCCCGACGTGGCTATTACTGAATCAGGATCCACGGGGATCAGAAGTCAAAGGGCTTCAGCATGAATAAGTAAAATTACTTATGTGATCTGAACCTTATTTCCTAACTCTAGAACCACTCAGGAAAGACTATTTTTTATTCAGTCAAAACCTGGAAAGGCTTCCAGGTTCTTTTGGTTGCATGCATGGTGGCTAATGAAAGAGACAGCATGCCCACTAAATGTAGGGCTACAGAGTCGGAGAACTTTCCTACCACCCCCAACCCACATAAGCCCAGAAGGTAAACAGTGTCTTTTTCATATCCTCTGCTCTTTCGGTCTAGAAATGAAGGTGGTGCCAAGCAGGGGTGGCCCACGGGGAGTGCGGGGCCATGTGTGGAGACTCAGTGCGGGGCCTCATTTGCATAAATATTTGCATAATGTTACCATACACTAACTTTTAATAAACATGCCTCTTAATGAGTGTATGGATAAAGAAAGACTAAAAGATTTCTACATTACTATAATCCAGTGCCAACCGCCAGGCACATTAGGAACTACTACAAACACTGCCCATTTAGAACCCATAGCAAACCCGCCATATCGTAACAGCACTACCAGGACTCACAAAGCACCAGACCCTACCTATCAAAAGGCAACACTGCAAATATTAAACCAATACATTTCAGAGAATACCAATACATGACCTACTGGGGAAAGAGAACAAGGGCAATGTCAAATAGCAACTACATAAACAGAATACCTCAGCTCAGTTAGACATGCAGAACATAGACCATCACCAAACAAGGAATCACAGTTTCGAAACAAGAAGACAATAATTAAACTGGGAACTGCATATGCCAAACTTGGAATGTACAGCAACACTGTAGAAATAAAACTATAAATTAATTTCCTCTTCTACTAAACAAAGCACAGACATTAATGATGCACATTTCCCAGAGCTGACATATTCCAGTTAATAAATTCAAAATAAAGAGATATCTTTCTACCTTTTGTGCATTTTTTTCAGTTGCAATTGCTCCAGCCACTTTCTTCTGGTTTCTTTGTGTCTTCTGCTATCTCTCCATCATCTGCTGTCCATTTGTCCTTTCTTCTCTCTTCTAGTTTTTTTTTTCCATTCTCTCTCTACATCTGCTTTAACATACTAATCTTTATCCTTTTGCTCTTTCCTCATTCCTATTTCATCCACTCAAATTTTACCCCTCCATCCTCAATCCCCACATACTCTTCCAATACCCGGCCAATTGTAGATTTTTCTTCCCTCCCACACAAAATATTTTTCTCCTCTCCATTTCACTCTCCCAGCCCCATCCCATTCTAATCCTCCTCCAAAATCAGCTCCCTTCTAGTTCCATCCCCATCCAGCTTCCGCTCCCTTCTAGTCTCCGCATCAGCCCATTTCCAGTCCTAGCCCCCCATCAGCCCATTTCCAGTCCTAGCCCCCCATCAACCCATTTCCAGTCCTATCCGAGTCCCTCCATCAGCTCATTTCCAATCCCAACCCCCCATCAGCCCATTTCTAGTCCTTTTCTAGCCCCATCATCAGCCCATGTCAAATCCTAGCTCCCCTCCACTCAGCCCATTTCAGTCCAAGCCCCCTCTACAGCCCATTTCCAATCTTAGCTCCCACCAACAGCCCATTTTCAGTCCTATCCTAGCCCCTCCATCAGCCCATTTCCTGTCCTAGCTCCCCCCCCCTCACAGCCCTTTTCCATTCCAAGCCCCCCTCCCCATCAGCTATTTGCAGTTCAAGCCCTCCTTCCACTCAACCCATTTCCATTCCAAGCCCCATCCCCATCAGCTATTTGCAGTTCAAGCCTCCCCTTCCACTCAGTCGATTTCCAGTCCTAGCCACACCCCAACCCATTACCAGTCCTAACCCCCATCAGCCCACCGCACATTACAAGTCCTACCCCCCATCAGCCCACAGCACATTTCCAGTCCTAACCCCCCCATCAGCCCATTTCCAGTCCTAGTCCCCATAGCCCATTACCAGTCCTAAACCCCCCCATCAGCCCACAGCACATTACCAGTCCTAACCCCCGCCCCCCAATCAGCCCACAGCAGATTACCAGTCCTAACCCCATCAGCCCACCTCAAGTTCTAAACCTCCCTCCCTCCCATCAGCCCAGGGAAAATTAAAACTTAAAAAAAAAGCTGGCTGCTGCTGCCGCCACAGCAGCAGAATCGAGTGTCCCGTGGGCCCCCCCCTTCCCTGCAGAGTATTCCCTCCCTCCCTGCTTGCTTGCTTGCCTGCCTCAGTCCCTCTCTGCTTCGGCTTAGAGCTTCTCCTTCGCGACTCTGTTAAGCCCACCGGGGCAGATGGGAAATTTCCCATAAGCCCCAGCGGGCTTTACAGAGCCGTGAGGGAGAAGCTCTCCCTTTGCGGCTCTAAGCCGAAGCAGAGAGGGACTGAGGCAGGCAGGGAGGGAGGGAGTGCTCTGCCGGGCAGGGGGGGGCCCCGCGGGACACTCGATTCTGCTGCTGCGGCGGCAACAGCCAGCTTTTTTTTTTTTAAAATTTACTTTTAAAGCAGAATGTTCTTTGCGCGGGGCCCCCTGAAACGCGGGACCCTGTGCAAAAAACATTCTCGCAGAATGGACGGGCCGGCCCTGGTGCCAAGGAGAAGTTCCAGAAGTTTATTCCAAAACATTGGAAGTTCAACTGAAATGTATTTGCCTCCTATTTGCATAAAAGTTAAATGAGGATTGTGTATGGTGCACCATCTGTTATCTCTTATGATCTACATATATTAGAAGCACATTAGTGGCATTAATGCTGTCACCAGTGAGTCACCAGTGATTGGCAGGTTATGTAGAGCATGAGCACAGAACTCGGCTTAGTGTTAATTATCATTCTATTTTGGTTGGATCACTGCAGCAGTGATTAATTAGGCCTCAGGAGTTTGAACATTTATTTTGGGGATGCTGGTTTACTTTAAAATCAGAAAGTGCAAAATAATCGCCACTATCCTCATTTTGTCATGCAGTGTATAACATAGGCAACTAGCCCCTGCATTCTTTCCCTGCTAGTCGATCAAAGCACAAAAAAGCTAAAACTGAATGATTAAAGGCTTCATGGATACAGTACATATCCAAATCCCCAAGCTAATTCCTTATCTTCCTGCAGTAATTCAGCTAGGCAGCTTCAATGCTCCTTGATTTAAATGATTCCTGCCATGATCTCTGCTAAGGCAAGTTACTGGGTCCCTGCTATCTTACCCATGTAGGATGCCTTCACCCAGTGTGGCTAAACCCAACTCATGTTATATGGCCGCTCAAGGTCTCCAGACACTGTCCTATCATGTCTTCCGTGCAATGGAATTTCAGCTACCATTACTGATAGCATCTCAACTGATCCAGGCGATGGGAACATCTCCTATCCATGATGTCATATTCTCAGTATGACAGCTAGAAATTCGCAACATGGGGCCTTTTTACTAAAGTGTGGGTACATTTTTGCACTTGCTGCATGTTAGGAGCAAGATACAGCATGTGGTAATTGCAAGTGTCGCCTCTATACATTAAACACTAAAAAAGAGGGTGTGTTATGATCATGGATGGGCTTAATAATATTAATTTAAGCTGGGTGGATCATACAAATTTATTGGGACCAATATTCAGCTCCACTCATCTAGATAACAGCTCCTGCTATATGAATAAGTGCCATTGAGAGGAATATTCAGTAATGATAGTGCCAGGGAATATTTTCTCTGACTACTCAACACTATCTGGATAGTGTGAGGCAGTCCAGGGGTGAAAGTGATTTTCAGTGCTATTATCTAGATAACTTAGTCACACATAGGACAGCAAAATGCTTGTCTAAGTGCTATGTGGAGAGGTTATCTGACTAGCGACTGAATATCATCACTGTCCAGAGAAGTGCCCGCTCTGACTGTTCTCTCCAGATATTCAGTGATGGCCGCTATCTGCATACCGGTGCTGAATAGCAAGATTTTATTTAGCTGCTGTGGGAAGCCTTTAAAAAAACAGCCTGACCGTTGCAGCTGAATATTGCCCCGATAGAGAGTAAGTGTATTAAAAGGTGCCCAGGTGAAGAGGCCAAGAAGGGCAGCAGGAACAACAGTATCAGCAGTAGCATCAACATCATGCCTTGCTAGAAGGGTAGCAGCAACAACAGCAGCAGCAGTTGATTGATGCCCTACAGAGACCGCAACTCTACCCTGCAGCGAAAGTGCTACTTAAAACGATGGCTGAAGATGAACCTGATCACTTTTTGGTGAACTTTGAGCAAACTGTTCACATGGCTGGGTGACTAGAGGAAACATGAACTACTTATTTGGGGAATCAGCTAATGGGTAGCAGTTGGGCTGCATGCCAGGATGCCAACCTGGATGGGTGAGCTACATACTCAGTTGTCAAGGCCGCCATACAGAAATGAGCCATGTGTACAGCAGTTGCCTACCACCAGCGATTCAGAAAGGGGGATACCAGATAGAAGAGAGCACCCAAAGGTGGTTCTATCAACTGAAGGATCTTGCATGAAGCAGCTACAACTGGAGGGAAAGATCAGCCCTGAGATAGCCAAGATTGTGCTATTGGAACAATTTTTAGAGGGCTTGACTGCCCCATTGAAACAGTGGTTATACCAGCACCCCAAGCTTACACTAGAGAATGGGTATCATGAAGCTGTAGCAGACAGGGAGAAGGGGAAGAAGTCACCCATTAGCCTGGGAGGACAGAAAGGGAAGCCAGATTGGATGTTGGTTCCCATATTCTGAACCCCAAAATCACCTCCTAGGTGAGGGCATGGATGCAGCCATGACCACTTCACCTGTTTTAGGTGTTGAGCTTGGGGACACTTTGCCCAGGAATGTCGTCTGGGTGGAGGATCCAATGTATGTCAGCCTAACCAGCTCTCTCACCTGTGATTTTGTGTACATTCCCCACCCAAGTGCACCAAAGTTTGTGATTCCAGTGGAGCTCGAGGGGACCCGCCTCCAGGCCTTGGTAGACTCAGGGAGTGTATGGATCCTCATTTGCCGAGGAACCATAAACAGATTTCAGAGGATTATGCAAAGACTGTAACATTGGCCTTTGTGCATGGAGACCAGAGGCAGTATCCAATGGCACAGGTTTCGCTCAAGACTTCAACAGGGCATGCCACTTTTGAGATCATAGTGTTGCCCTGGCTCCCATACCCAGTAGTGATCAGCGAAGACTACCCAAGCTTCTGGGCAATATGGAACCAGTAAACTACTGACTCCGCTGAGTCAAACCAGGAAAGTTTCCTGGAGGTTTTCCCCCTAGAAGACCCTGATCATCCCAAGCCTGCTAAATCCCAGAGTCGGCATTGCCAAGAGAAGCTATGCTACCACCAGAATCTGGGCACAACTATAGAGGAGGGGTCCACGGAGGAAGAGCCTAGTGAAGAAGTCCCCGGGGATAGCTCAGGTCCCAGCAGTAGTAACCCAACCACACTAGTCCCCCTCCCAGAATGGAAGACAGAGGGAGGCCCAGGTAGCTTCAAGAGGGCTTGGCAAGAAGATGAGTCTCTTAAATATACTTGAGAGCAGGTCTTGGAAGTAAATGGGGTTCCAATAGGCACTGGAGACTCCCCTGGGAAAACCTTTCCCTATTTTGTGCTAAAGGGAGATTTGTTATACAGAGTGGCCGAGAGTTCCCTAGAGGGGGAGGAGGTAGATAGCTAATCCTAATAAATGCTTCCTAGGAGGCTGGGACGTCCAATACATGGGCTACTTAACCAGGAATGGCCAGATACGACCTCAGCTATGGAATATGGATGTCATTGCCCAGGTCCCCACCACAAAGTTGAAGAAATATGTCCGGGCCTTCCTTGGATTGGTTGGCTATTACCGACGGTTTATCCCTAATTTTGCAGAGATTACAGAGCCATTATCTAATCTCCAGAAGACAACTCCAGAGTGGCCTCAATGGTCTGGTCCTGCACTGGGCCTTCCAGCATCTGAAGGAGGCCGTGTGCTTGGCATCTGTCCTGATTTCTCTCTACAATTTATTGTACAAACAGATGCCTCAAAAGTGCCTGGGAGCTGTTCTGGCCCAGGAAGTCAGAGGTGAAGAATATTCAGTGTCATTCATCATCAGAAAGCTGCTCCCTCAGGAGAAACATGCTGTGATTGAGAAGTAAGCCTTAGCTGTTAACTGGGCACTTGAAACCTTGAAGTACTACCTGCCGGGCCATCCATTTATATTGGTTAGGAGCAACCAACCCCTCAAATAGCTGGCCGATATAAGGAGTCCAACAGCTATATTATGCAGTAATTTCTGAGTTTCCAGCCCTATCATTATCTGATCTGCCACAGGGCGGATCAGGCTCACCTGAATGCTGACTTTCTTTCCTGGGTGCAGGACTGTATGACTGAGCTGAGGGTGAGTGTATGTGATGGGGTATATAGGAAGTTGTCCGTCCCTTTCCAAAGGGATTATCAGCAGTTCGCCCTAAGAGTCTAAAAGCTCAGAACTCAGGGCTGGGAGGGCATGTCTCAGACAGAGGGATTCTGAAGCCAGCTGTGTGCAGGGCTGGGAGAGGAGTCCGGCTATGAGGTAGGAACTGAGAATTAGACTCGCAAACACCGAAGCCCAAGTAACTGCCTGTACTTTGGGCTGAACTGAATTCTACCTTTACTTTGTGGGTCAGGGGAAAGGCACTGAGAACCAGCCTGCGAAGGTAGTAGGTTGGGGAATGATGGCAGTGTAGCTGAAGGATAATAAAAATAGTTTTGTTTGGCCCTGAACTGTTTGCCTGTTATTTTAAAAGCCCCTTGCCACCACACGCGCAGGGGCATTTTTAACAATCTACCTTTCAGCTGACACAGAAAATTGTCTTTAACTTGAGTTAACTGAATGGCAGACAACACAATGCAATTAGCTATCTCTGTTCATTTGGTGTTAAATGCACTGTGTTACTGGCCATGTTGACAGTTAATGTGTGGTAGCTACCTCCATTTTAAACGTAAGGGACATGTTACACGTATTCCCTGACCTCTTCCTTATCAGTCAAGTAATACAGAAATTGGTGCTTGTGAATTGCGAAGGCACTTGTTAACTGTTAGGATGGCTCCCATGTTAATTGTTAGCATATGCAAACTGCCCTACTAACAGCAAACACAGCTTAGTAAACAAGCCACAGAATTGCACACAGTACTCCAAATGAGGTCTCACCAAAGACACATATAGAGGCACTATCGCCTCCTCCTTTCTGCTGGACATTTCTCACCTCCCCTTTCCCATGCACCCTTCTAGCTTTCAACATTGCTTTTTCTACCTGTTTATCCCCCTTAAGATCATAAGAAACAATCACCCCCAGGATGCACTCTTCTGTCATGGAGAGAAATTCTTTATCCCCTATACTGTACCATTCCCTTGCAGCCCAAAAATATGACTGCATATTTTTTTTTGTTTGCCATTAAATCTCAGCTTCCAAATTCTGTCCCATTCTTCAAGCTTTGCTAGATCCCTCTTCATGTTAACTACACCTTCTTGGGTGTCTACTCTATAATAGATTTTGGTATCATCCACAGAGACACAGACCTTACCTGACAGCCCTTCTGCAATATCATTTATAAAAATGTTAAAAAAATATCGGATCAAGGATAGATCCTTATGGCACACCGTCTCTTCAGAGTGAATGCTTTTTACTTATATTCATTGTTGACTGCCACACAACCATTTTCTAACTCAATTGGTCACTTTAGGGTCCATCCCTGTGGCACTGAATTTATAAGTCACCTGTGCGGAACACTGTCAGACTTTACTGAAATCTAAGTATAATGCATCTAGCACTCTCCTTTGGTCCAACTCTCTGGTTACCCAGACAAAAAAATTAATCAGATTTGTTTGACAAGATCTGCCTCTAGTGTAATCATGCTCCCTCAGATTTTGCAATCCATTGGATTCCAGAAACTTCACTAGCCTCTGTTTTAGCAGTATTTCCATTAATTTACTCACTACAGAGATCAAACGAACTGGCTCATAGTTCCCAACCTCATCCTTGCTTACGCTTTTTGTAGAAGGATCACACGTGCCCTTATTCAGTTCTCTTGGACCACACCCCATTCTAAAGAACCATTGAAAAGGTTAGACAGTGGAGCCACTAGAACTTTTCTAAGTTCCTTCAGTAGGATATATCCCATCTGGCCCCAAATCGCTTGGTCTGCATTTAATGTAGCTAACTCCTCATGAACACATTCTTCTGAAAAGATCAGCCTCACTTCTGTTTTTATTTGTGTGTGTTTTCTGAGTTTCTACACTTAGCCTTCATCTGTGAACAGAGAACAGATATATTTGTCAAGCAATTTCACTTCATCCTCATCAGCTTCTACATATTTCTCCCCTTTGCTTTTGTCTGAGAATGCCAATTTTGCACTTCCTCCTGTGCCTAGCATATCTGAAAAGTGTGTCTCCCAATCCATTTTACTGCATTGGCTATGTTTTCTTCCATTTGTGTCTTTGTTTTCCTGACTACTTTCCTAGCTTCTTTCAGCTTTCTAAATGTTTGTCTTCCTCTTTCTGTGATCTCTTATATTTTATGAAGGCCACCTATTTTTTCACCATTCCAGCTGCTTATTTTGAGAATCATAGTGGTATCATTTTACTTTTGCATTTCTTTACTTTTCAAAAAGATGTGTTCCCTTTGAAATATGCCCTTTGATTTTCTCCACTGCTTTTCTACATCTCTCAGCTGTTGCCATCTAGCTAATAGCATCTTGAGGTACTTGTCCCATTATGGCAAAATATGTTTTCCTAAAGTCTACAACCCTTGCTTTTGAAGGAACTATCTCAGCCTCTGTCCTAGTACTGAACCACATCATACGGTGAACACTGGATGAGAGATAATCACCCACTATAACATTAGAAACACTCATTTGTAAGCACCAGCTCCAGTATAGCCACCTCCCATGTGGGTTCTGTTACCAGTTGCTGGAATATTTCTCCCTATAG
The DNA here is from genome assembly GCA_033557465.1 of Ichthyophis bannanicus. Lineage (NCBI taxonomy): Eukaryota > Metazoa > Chordata > Amphibia > Gymnophiona > Ichthyophiidae > Ichthyophis > Ichthyophis bannanicus. The sequence continues at coordinate 860,934,587 of CM066034.1, forward strand.
AGAATCCAGAATCTCCTTGCTTCTAGACAACACTGTAACAGGGATGTCCCAATCAACATTCAACATATTGAAATCACCTATCTGTAACACTTTAACCTTTCATAGCAATACTGTGAATGTATTCAATTAAATCTCTGTCCACTTTAACCACAGTGCCTTCTCCTTCCCTCATAAGTCCTGAAATTCTGTTACTTTTATATTAGTTTTTACATATAGTGCCACTCCTCCTCCCTTTCTTCCTACCTTGTCCTTCCTGAATAAATTATATCCCAGCATAATTATATCCCAATCATTATTCTCCATGAACCATGCCTCTGAGGCTGCCACTAAATCCAAGTTGGTCTCTTCCATTAAAATCTCAAGATCGAGAATCTTATTTTTGTACTATGGGCATTAATACACACCACTTTCCAAATGTTGCCCCTTTTTCTCTTTTCTGCAGAGGAATTTAGCGTTTTGCTTACCTGAGGGCTTTTAATTACCTTGGGGCTTTCTTCAACCATCCAAGTAATCTAGTTTAAAGCCCTTTTCAGTGGGTTAGCCAGTCTCCAATGAAAGACATCTTGACAATTCTTGGATATATGGTCCCATTCTCTGCACAGCAGCCATTGGAAAATCATTCCATAATCCAGGAAACCAAACTGCTCAGTGGTTGGCTGAGGCATGTCCTCAAAAAGTGATAAATTACAGTGAGATGCCAACTGTGGTCAACAGAATGAACTGGCCTGTAGCCATAAAGGTAAAGGCTGTGGTGAGTTTCAGGTGCACTGACATGGCTTATCCCTGCTGGGTGGCCAACTGCAAATGAGACTGTATCTGCTGGCAGAGGATGAGAATCATCTGCCTGTCTTGTGATGCAGAGTTCATCACTTAGCTCTAGGAACTGTATCCTGGGTCTGTACATTTTCCAGTAAGGATGTCTCCTCATTGCTCTTCTCTATGGACCCAAGCACAAGTGCCAGCATAAACCAATCGTTTAGGTCGCTCACGATGAATTTAGAACTCACAAACCAGTATATGCAGAACCAGGGCCGTACTGAGCCAGAATTGCGCCCTGTGCGACTTGCACATTGGACACGCACCCCCCCCCCATCCCCTGCACCTCCATCCAGCCACTTTCTGCTCTTACCTTGCTGCTGCCGCCCTCTGTTTTCTCCACTGCAGCATCGGCAGCAGGGCAAGAGCAGAAAGTGGATGGACAGAGGTGGAGGAGAGGGCACATGCCCAATGTGCTAGTCGCTGGCACTTTAAGCAGATCTGTCCCTCCCTGCTCTGACGTCGTATCAGAAGAGGGAGGGACCAGACCTGCTTAGTGCTTCAAAAAGGCTTAAGGGGTGCAGGGCAGCCAAAATGCGCCCCTTAAGCCTTTATGCCCTGTGCGGCCGCACTGCTCCCACGGGTCTAGGTACGATCCTGTGCAGAACCCTCCACCTGCACATCCAAAATTATCCACCAGTATCACAGCCACATACAGAGAGAAAGTCACTCATAGACACAGAAAGAGAGACTGACAGCCAAATGTCAGAGAGAGGAAGGCGAGACACAGATTCTTAGAGAGACAGACACAAAATGACAATCGGCCACGCATTATGACAAGCTCAGAAGTGGGAACTAGAAAAGAAAGAGGGCAAGGGGTTGGGAGATAGAGAGAAAAGAAATGAGATGTAGGATAGAAAGGGTTTTAAAAGGCTGACATGGGTAAAGAGAGAGAAAGAAGGAAGCAAGAGTAATAAAGATTCAGAGAACACCAACCAGAAACAAATCTCTTCCTAAAACAACCTCTGCATGCACTAGGTCAAAAAAAGACCATTTTGGAGGCTGTGAGCATTCAAATTTGGTGCCTTCAACCTGTAGGGTCTGTATTAATTATGTAAAAGTATATAATCTGTATTAATGGCCCGAACATGCCCCTAACATGTCTCCTTTTAAACGTTTAAAAGTATGAATCACCAACATTTCCACGTACTAAGTACTACCAATTCTAAAATTGTCGCAATAGAGTCACAGTCTTGTTGAAAATAATTTGAATCAATACTTGAATGACATTGCTGCTAACATTGTCACATGACTTCATTGCTATTTTTTGGCTTGATATTGCAGTGACTAAATTGTTAGAGGTATCAAATTGTTTAAGCTTTGAAAACAAGGTACCATGCCAGCTATTACTATTTTAAAATTATTCAACAATTACATAAGTTTTAACAAGGTTTTTTTGGAAAATTGCCTTATTGCCTTATAGGAGCAGCTGTAGAGAATAGAGAATGGAGGAAATATGTACATATGTTATATGGATATGGGGTCGCATAATTCATGTGGCAATGCCATAGCAAAAACTTGAATTTATTAGCAGAAAATATCTAGAACCAACCTCAGCTGATCCATTAGTTTTTTTATGGTGATACAGAGAAACCTCTGTTAAACATATAGAGGCACATTCTGGTTCCTGCACATCCAGCCACATTGGCTGTGCAAAAACTGGACGTGCAGGAGATGGACCCTATTCTGCCACCGCGGGGCCAAGACGTACCCGTGACGGCAGAATTGGGAATTTGGATGTCCGGGTGCTTCAGGTATGCTGACAAGATTGGCATATGAAGAGCTGCCCATCCTGATGCCAAAATGCCACAGCTGGGGTGTGGGAGCCGTGGTGTTCTGGCGCCATGGCAATGAGCCATCTATCTGACAGCTCAGAATGCAATAGCCCATGTCCACCCCTGATAACTGCAATCCAGTCAACACCGGAAGCCCCCATGGCCTGGATCATGGCTGCAGGGGCACAGCATGGCCAGATGCCTGTGTTGTGGTGGAGTACATCTGTGTGCCATTGGATGCACAGGGCCTTGATCTGACTAGGCCCTGTGCGCCCAGGAACCTTGCCGCTCTGCCTCCATTCTGCCCCCTCCCACCCCCATCCAGCACTCAATACACAAACGCTGTGTACGGGCAGGGAGCACTGGGACTGGAATCACTTTCCGGGGCTGAGCGTGGGTTGGACATCCAGCCCCTATATTTGGGTTATAGAAAGCTGGCCATATCTATTATATTTCACAGCCTGACCACTCAAACACACTTATGAGAAAAAAAATGAAGCATCACTGTTAGGTTTGGAGCATTAAAACTCAATTTTGCATTGTACATCTAAGTAGGAAAAAAGGATGTCCAAATGAGTATGTTCAAAATTGGTGGGGTATTTTACAAAAGGCTCACTGGCTGTGAAGCCTTTTGTCAAATTCCTATAAGGCCACGGTAAAACATAAATTTGGTGGCATGTACAGTAGAACAGCCATTTTATAAAGAAAGACTTAAAAATAGCCTCATTTGGGGCTTTGAATATGTAAGTAGCAACATCTACATATGGAAGCAGCTGATACTGCAACCTGAACATTTATTTATTTATTTACATTCTCTTATATACCGCGCTATTCTGCATCAGTGCAGTTTACATTGAACAAACTGAAATTACATTGAACAGGGCATTATAACTTGGAGATAACTATTTTACAGGGAACATGGGCTATGGAGGGTTAAGTGGCTTGCCCAAGACCACAAGGAGCACCTGTGGGACTAGAAACCCCAGTCCTTCTGGCCCAAGGTTGCTGTCCTCTAGTGGGATTTGAACCCCTGACCTTCTGGCCTGAATTACCTTGCCCCAACCACTAGGCCACTCCTCCACTCATAAGTGCTAGCACTTGCATACATAGTTCTGGATTTTACAAGACTGGACATCCAAAAAAAGTTAATTAAAGAGCCAAGCTTCAGAGCTAAATTTTAGTTTATGAAGTGGTTTTAAACACAGTTGTTGCCCTCCCCCCCCCCCCAAAAAAAAACACTCCTCCCAAGCTTATGTGCAAGCAAGAAGTTAATTCACATCCATGATTCAGAGTAGGGGTAAATGCTGGAATGCACATTTTGTTGTGTAGGGTTGTGGTCTTTTGTCTGATGGCGATACTCTGGATAGTTGTCTTAAACTGAGCTCTGTCTTCAGTGTCATCCATACCTGCTGCTGTTGTATCAATCTATCGCATTGCTGGTCTTCCTCTTTGGTTTTGACCTCCAACATGTCATGCATGATGTCTTTCTCTACTGATCTTTCTCTTTGCATAAGAAACCCTATTCGTGAGTTGGATGTATAAATATAGGCACTAGATGTGCAAATACTGAAGACACCCCCAAAACCATTTTACAAAGCTGGCTATGTTGACGTCTCTGGGAGAAACGCGTTCATGTCACATGGGGATGTGGTGGAGATCAATGTTCCTGCTAACCTGCGCTGGGTCCGCCGCAAACATTCCTGTTGGTGGGGGGAGGTGCAGAGCGATCGATGCTATGCCTCTCCCCCCACCGGCAGGAATGCTGGCAGAGGACCCGGCGCAGATTAAAGAGAACATTGCGAGGGTGCTGCGGCATGCGTTAAACACAGGGCTGTGCATGAGAACTATCAGGTGTTCTGGTATACCTATGCTTCGTAACGGCTCTTGTCAAAGTCTCCAGTGACTTGTTCCTGGCAAAATCCAAGGGCCTGTACTCTGTCCTCGTCCTCCTTGACCTCTCTGCTGCTTTCGATACCGTTGACCACAACCTTCTCCTCGATACCCTGTCCTCACTTGGCTTTAAGGGCTCTGTACTATCCTGGTTCTCCTCCTATCTCTCCCATCTCTCCTTCAGTGTCTGTTCTGGTGGCTCCTCTACCCCGCTCCCAGTTAGTGTACCCCAAGGATCTGTCTTGGGTCCGCTCCTTTTCTCTCTCTGTACCCAGTAACTTGGTGCGCTTATCTCTTCCCCGTGGTTTTCAGTACCATCTGTATTTTGATGACTCCCAGATCTATCGCTCTACGCCTGAACTCTCTCTGGCAATCCAGACCTGGCTGTCTGCCTGCCTTTCTGACATTGCTGCCTGGATGTCTCACCGTTGCTTGAAATTGAACATGGCCAAGACTGAACTTATCTTTCCCCCCAAAACCTCCCCTCTTCTTCCTCCTTTCTCAGTCTCTGTGGACAGCTCTGTACTCCTTCCTGTTTCCTCGGCCCGCAATCTGGGGGTTGTCTTTGACTCCTCTCTCTCTTTCTCCACACATATCCATCTCGTAGCTAAGACCTGCTGTTTCTTTCTCTATAACATTAGCAAAATCCACCCTTTCCTTTCTGAACACGATACTAAGACACTTATCCACTCCTTAATCACCTCCCGTCTTGACTACTGTAACCTACTCCTTGCTGGTCTCCCTTTGAATCATCTCTCTCCCCTTCAATCTTTTCAACACTCTGCTGCACGGCTAATCTTCTGCCAGCCTCGTCATGTCCATATTACTCCTCTTCTCAAGTCACTTCACTGGCTCCCTATCCGTTTCCGCATCCAGTTCAAACTTCTCCTGCTGACTTATAAATGCATTCACTCTGCGGCTCCTCAGTACCTTTCTTCTCTTATCTCTCCTTACAACCCCCCCCTCGGGAACTCCGCTCTTCTGGCCAACTGCTTCTATCTGTGCCCTTCTATCCTACTGCCAACTCCAGACTTCGTACCTTTCACCTTGCTGCACCTTACGCCTGGAACAAACTACCTGTGTCTGTACGCCAGGCACCTTCTCTAACCCTCTTCAAATCCAGGTTGAAAGCTCACCTCTTCGCTGCTGCTTTTGGATCCTGACTCACCTGATCTTTCCTTCCCCTTGTTTTACCCCTGCTTACACCACCTGTGTTTTGTCTTGACTAGATTGAAAGCTCTGTTGAGCAGGGACTGTTTCTTGCATTTCTGTACAGTGCTGCGTACGACTGGTAGTGCTATAAAAATGCTCAGTAGTAGTAGTAGTAATGTGGCCCAGAGTTCTTCATGAGTAATGCAGTCAAAGGCATGTAGATATCAACTTGGTTTTCTTTGATTTTTTTCAAGGATCCATCTCTTCAGCGATGAAGTCTCTTGTTCCTCAACCTTTCCTGAATCCTGCTTACACTTTGTGCAGTTCTTCCAGGTGTTCTTGTAGTCTCTACCAAATGATCGTGAATAGAATCTTGATGGGATCAGAGTGATTGTGTGATAATTTCCATAGTCATTCAGATCACCTTTCTTCAGTATTGGTATGAACACATTTTATTCCAGTCATTCGGCTATGATGTGGCCTTCCAGATTTCCTGGCAGAGCCTTGTAAGTATTTTAACAGCTGCATCTCATTGCTATAATAATTCAATGGGCATGCTTTAAATGTCTGATGATTTGTTCTTCGATAATGCTTTTAATGCTGTTTCGACTTCTTTCATCATCAGTGGTTCCTGATAATAAGGTGCTTATCCACTTAATCTTTATTACACCTTTTATCTATCTTAATATCATTCAACGAAGATCCTTGAGGGTCTTTCAGCATTCTAAGTGTGGAATTTTCTCTTTAATTCTTCTAGCTTTAGAAAAGCCAATCTTGCTCTTCCTCTAATAGTTTCTGATTCTATTTTCTTGCATGTGTCATTGTAGTACTTCTCTTTTTCTCTTCTTGCTGCACATTGGAAATTTCTGTTAACTTTCATAATTACTTCTATTTCTCCTCTGGCTTTAGCTACTCTGTTACTGAGCAATTTTCAGAGTTTCTGCGATCATCCATTTTGGCCATTTTTACTTTTTCATATTTTGCATATATTTTTCACTTTCTTTGAGCACAACCTTCTTGATGTCATCCCATAGATCTTCTGGTCTCTCTTATTTATATCCAAAATGGTGATTTGATCTTTCAGGCAGTCTTTAAATTCTGGTGGTATATTTTCAGGATCATGGTTTGTTACATTCATGAGAGGCTTGCTCTTTTTGGGATTTAGCTCGAGTTTGAACAGAAGAAATACTTTACTGGGTCAGACCAAGGTCCATCAAACCCAGTATCCTGTTTCCAACAGTGTCCAATCCAGGCCATAAGTACCTAGCAGGTTCCCAAAGAGGTACGCAGGTTCCCAAAGAGGTACACAGGTTCCACAATGCTTGTCCCAGGGCAAGCAGTGGATTTCCTGGGTCCTCTTTAATAATGATTTATGGACCTTTCCTCCAGGAACTTGACCAAACCTCTTCTACTTTTCGAAGAAGTAAACAACTGATCTACATTTACCCATTCCTCTCCATTCATTGCTTTATAGATCTCTATCATATCCCCCTCCAAGCATCTCTTTTCCAAGTTAAAGAGACCCAGCCTTTTAAGCCTCCCCTTATAGGGATATCTTTCCATTCCCTTTGCCATTTTTGTTGCTCTTCTTTGTACCTTTTCTAATTCAGCTATATCCTTTTTAAGATATGGTGACCAGGATTGCGCACAATATTCAAGGTGCGGTTGCACCATGGAACGATACAGAGGCATTATAATATCCTTTGTTTTATTCTCCATTCCTTTCCTTATGATTCCTAGCATTCTATTTGTTTTCTTGGCTGCCGCTGCACACTGGGCATGATTGAGCAAGTGGGAGGCTAAAGCTCAAGGTCACCACTACACATCACCATTATCATGAGCCTGCTGTGTTGGCTCACTGGCGCCCTCTATAGCAAGTTTGATTTCTCTTTGGACAGACCTCGTACATACATACTTTTCAGACCTATCCACGTCACATATAGAACACATCCCTTTCACAACTGTGCATGCCATGGATATGCTTATGTACATAAGACATTTACATATGTAATTGTAATTTCCTTTTAAAATGACTACTTTATGGTCCTAAACAAGAACAAAGAAATGGCTACTTCTTTATCTTGTGTTGAGTGGTTACATTTAATGGATAGGATTGCTATTTTATATTATTTAAAGCCCTGATAATATGAAATGTTAACCACTAAGAATCTATTGAAATTCACAAAGTACTCATTGTAAAACAGGAGCAGCCTGCAGATTATTGTGACTGTCACTTATCTATAGTCTAATGACATATCTGTAGTTAGTTATTTAGTTTTGTGACACGTGTTTTCACATTGTCTAATTTATGTTTTCTTTTTTTTCTAAGACTTTCTACTTTATCTGTGCTTTCTTTTGTTGGAGTGCTACTACAGATTTGTGAAGTATGTCTTTAATTAGTCAATATAGAGAGACTGTTCATTTCTATCACACAGCACAGTATCACTTTAAATATTGTTACACATTTAGGTCGTTGGTCAATTCTATATAAGAACATTATGGCGATTGTAATAATAATAATCCTCCTTATTATCAGCACATCAGAAGGAGCCCTTTTTTCCTGAGGTATGGTACTTTATAAGCAGTGGGAGCTAAATATTCAAAACAATTAAGGGAGCTAAGCTTTCCTTAATAGCTGAAATGACAAGACTTGAACTTTCATACTTTGGACATATCATGCAAAGAGAGAGATTATTAGAGAAAGACATAGTATTTGGCAAGGTGGAAGGTCAACAAAAAAGACCAGTGATCCAATGGATCGTTACAATAATAGCAGACCGAGCACAGTTTAGAAGAATCATCCACAGGATCGCCATGAGTCAACATCAACTTGATTGCACTTAAGAACAACAAACTCAATGTTGGCTACTTCTCCCTGGGCACATTCGGGGTAATTCCAAGTTGCGAATAGCGGGATGGATATCCTTTTGGGACGTCCATCCCTGCTATTCGGCCCCTTCTGCATTCCCGGCTAACCTCCCAGTACAAACAAGATTTTTGTAAGGGGAGGCTAGATGGGGGCAGGAAGGGGGTAGAGTTAGGGCAGGCAGTGGGGGGCCTGTGGCCCTGGATGTACAGGGCTGATTCTGATGTTAGTCCTGTACATCAGGGGATGGCAGACTGAATGGGGAACATATTCCACCTCTGAGGTGGAGTAGGTTCTCCTAGACGGCGGGGTATGGCTGGCCTGGGCAGTGGACAGGGTTGGAGGGGGTGCAGGCCAGATCGGGGGTTGGACTGCAAGGAATCGAAGAACAGGTTGGCGCCTGGAATTGTGGCTTCTGAATGGAGCCGCGGTGCCATGGTAACTGGACACCAAGGCACCGCGGCTCCATTCAGGAGCCTTGACTGAGTTAGTTGGGTAGAGGCCTGTACATTCAGGCTGGCCGGGATCAGGTCCCAGCCTACACGTACTGGCCTAGTCTCGATTCTGATCCCATGGGGCTAGATGTGCCCCACGGAATCAGAATTGCATCTACCCAGTGTGTCCGATCTGATCGGGCACACAGGGGCATGGACATCCTGATGGGAATGGGGCACATTGTGTTTTAAAGTTGATTTCGGAAACACTCTGTCACAGTACCAAAAATATTCTAGTGCTCTTGGCCTCTGATGCCACCGATCTCTGCTAATTGAACAGACATAATATTTGTATTTTACATTTTAGAAAAATGTTTCCAGGCAAAATATGGTAATTTGTAAAGAGATTTGTATGTTTGTAGTATCAAATATAGGACTTACTAAAATTAGGAATCTTAAATTTAGTTTAACAAGGAAAGTTTATATTGTGATGTTGAATTTACATTAATGAAGTTTAATTAGTACTACAGAGGTAGTTTAGAACTTTGTTTTAGCCTTTCAAAAATACACTAATTGGGAAGTAGATGTCTTTGAACTATCTTGTGGAATTATAACCAATAGCCCATTTAATATAATTTATACTACATTATACTTTTAAATAAATCTGTTCTTGACTCTGAACTTTCTTTATTCTGAGATGGATAAAAAAACTGATCAAACATTGTAGGTATGTTTTAAGAAAATAACACAATTCTCATGGAATTTTAATGATTTATGCCCGTAAATGGACCTTGGTGCACATACTTTAGCCAGTTGCTATATTATAAGTATGCACCAAAAAAACTAATACCCAAACCCAGGGCAAAATAATCATCCACAACACCAGCTCGGTTCAATTAAACACCATCAAAACAGAAAAACGTTTTTTGTCGGAATAGCCAGCCCAGTGCAGAGGAAGAATCACTCACACTGCTGTGGCCTTTCCCTTTTAATCATTAAATTCAAACAAAACAGCATTCACTTAGCTGAATCAGTAGAAGAACAAAGGCTGCTTCCTTCTAGTCAGCAATGTAGCAAACGACGTGGCACGTTTCGGGGTGTTTACTGTACTACCCCTGCGTCAGGTCAAATCACTGCTCGGCAGCCAAATCTGTTTTGGTGGTGTTTAATTGAACCAATATTATAAGTATGTGCATAGGGCCAATGGAATGTACATTCAGTGTGGACATACTATAATTGATACGCATTCTTGCCAAATCTAGGTGTGGGCATTTGCATCAACTGTAGGGCTGATATAAGTGAACGTGTATTTCCAAGAACTTAAGCCCCTATTTTATAAAGTCAAGTGTGCCCACTAGACCATCAGGTGTTAAATAAGGTAGGAGGATGTGGGAGGAGATGGATTAGTGTCCAAGGGGGTGAGTCTTTGCTCTAGTCTTTTAGAGGGGTTATTCAGGGGGGTACCCTTGTCCTTGGTGGTACTGGGGGGGGGGGGGGATTTCTGGACCACTTTTGGCATTTTTAACACTTAGCCCCTTTAAACTGTGCCTTGTAGTACCGGTACACATGCTAAGGGCGCAATGCACCCATTGGGATAAATAACAGCAGTTATGCAACTTGTGGTGATTACTGTAAGCTGCATTATTCCTTTACTATGGAATTCCTTTACATTATTTCTTTGAGTTACTGCAGGTTAGTGACAACTCTGTGCTAAAATCCAAGGGATGCATATTGTGATGCAGCAGACCAGCGGGGAATAGAAGAAAATGTTTTAAAAGCGAAAAAAGGCATGCACAAGCTGCAGTATTCTCAGGAACCTGGTAGGGGGAGCAAGAGGGACCTCCGGAAGACTGAGGATCCACGCCCCACAGGGTGTGACCTAAAGCCAGCCAGCCTCCAATCCAGGAAGGCAGGAACTCCTTTTAAAGAAAGTCTGGAAGACTGGAAAGGGGGAAGTGGCGATAAAGAGGAAGGTGGCTGTAGAAGCAGAAGTGTCTATAAAGCCAGAAGCAGCAGAGAAGTTGCAGAGCCTTCAGAAGCCGGAGAAGTAGCAGAAACTGCAGATGCTGGAGAAACTGCAGAAGCTACAGACGCTGCTGGAGTGCAGGAAAGAGGTACAGGCCAAAGAGACCTGAAAGGACAGAGAATACAGAAGGGTCCAGGAGATTCAGGAACGCTAAAGCCGTACTGTGACTGCTGTGTGAAAAACCCAAGCCATATTGCAGGAGCAAGGCAGAATCTCACCAGGAGTAGGCCTCAAGCCTCGTCCCAAGGAAAGAAGCCGGAGTTACAAGGTAACCCATACTTTGTTGGAAACAGCCTTCAGAGGGCTAGTTTATGGAGAGGACAAGAAACAGAAGCTCCCTGTCCATGTCACACATCTCAGGAGACAAGGTATGAAAAGCTTTTATCAAATAATAAACTTTTAACTAAGCAAGGTTTGCAGGAAGCGAATGTAAAACCTTTGAAGAGAGAAGGATATTCACACTATAGAACAGCTCATGACCGACGCCCCACGCTGAACCCCAGGCACTGGGAGCTCATACAGCGTTTGTATGAAAAGCCTGATTATAACTTGCCAGGAACCATTGACTCTGGTTCAGATACGCTTGAGCAAGAACCGATGCAAGTGGAAGTGGTAGAGTCCCTTTCAGAGGAAGAAATGGATTGTAGCTATTGTACCACTGGAAGCTTGGAATCCCTGTGTAGCAAGTGAGCAGTAAACTTGTGAAATTAGAAACGCTTGTTTTTGTATCTCCTCTGTGAAGAAAACAGTTTTTGCTTTTGAACCTGAGTTGTACCTTTTCTTTCTATCCTGATGTAAGGACATTTCTTTTGTTGTTTGAATCTGATCCGTTTGAACCTTTTGCAATACAAGGGAAATAAAGCCTTATTTTTCCCTCCACTCGAAGACCTGTGTTCTCTGGGTATTTGGTAATAAGGACGCTACCAAGGCTATACATCCCTGGGCCCTAGAAAATACATACCAAACCCAACCTTATTTTTATTTATGTCCGACCTGCCTTGGCACCCATTAGCCACCAGGGTGGCGTTGTGACAATATTCAGTGGCAGCGATCGGCGCAATTAAAGTGCCGGGTCATTCCCACGTTAAATAATGCTTGGATATTCAGTACCGGGGCTATATCCAGCCAGTGGCACTGAATAGCAGATTTGCCCCAGATTGCAATTTTGCTATCTGGTCAGCAGCAATATTCAGCCACTGGCCAGATGGCTAAACCCGCTATAGTTAGGCCAGCTTTTTTTCTGCCTTACTATAGCCAGTTTGGCTTAGCTGGTTAGCGACTGACTATTGCCGCTAACTGGTTACCCATGGGTGGCAGCCCTGGAATGCCCTGACACTAAGCTGATAGTACTGGAGCTTGCAGCTTGACTTCTGAGGCATAAACCAGATATGTGCCATTAAATATTCAGTTCAGCAGGATTTAGGTGATTTGAAGGTCCGCAAATGACATTAGTCCCTTCGAATATGCGCCCCCCTCCTCCGATCTTACGTTAATTTGAAAACTAGCCCCCTAAATATTAAAATAGAGACTTTTCTTTTTTTTTTTTTGGAAATGTTATATATGCTGTTTTAGGTTTACTAAGAGACGGGTTTACTAAGGTTTGCACTGATAGAGCGCATTCAGCCCCAAAATGAGCACCGGAGATGACGCTCAACCATGCCACTAAATGGAGGCATTCCCAGCAGCTCCCCATCTAACTAGCATGGGTTTTCCGCCCCCCTGCATTCCTTCTGTATGGCATGATCAGCATGGGTGCACCACTGAGGGTGGCAGTGGGTGCACCATTGCCAGTGAGCATGCTCCAAAAACACATGTGCTGCCTGGGATGTGCAGCTCCTTCCCTGAACTGCCCAGTCTCCACCCCAACCCACGCTATTTTTTTTAGCGTGGTATTTTTATCCTAACTGCATTTTTAGTGACATCCTGACAGTGCGCTTTAGTAAGCATGCCCCTAAGCGGGATGATAACCACGTTCTCACATATAGGACTTCTGTTCGAAAGAGATTAGCATTTAGAAATTAAAATTGATTCTCTAGTTATGTGCCTTGGAATAAATGAGCTCTAAGCTGATTATATGAAAGTTTGACCCCGTTGCGTTATGCCAGCTGTTACGAGCTGGCTTAAACAGGAAAATGTAGAAATATTTAACAATTTTCAGGGTTGTTTTTTTTACTTCTTTTCTTTAATATATACAGTTGAAGGATATGGACGTTCTGTGCATTATAAATGGAACTACAAATTATTAAAGTATTAGCAGAGCTATATTAACACCCCTATTCACTAAAGTATAGTAATCCACACCAAAGAAATGGGGGCGCATTAAGTGCTACAAGGATTAATACCTGTGTTAATTGCCAGGATCTCTTTAGTTTTAATATGGCTGATTCACTAGTTCTCATGTGCTGAGCTACCTTCATGTTAATGCGGCCAGTGTTAATTCAACGCAGGATTATCCGTGGTGCCTTCACCACATGCTCCGATACTAGCCTGGTTATTGCAAAGAGGTGAAAATTAGGTACATTAAAGGCTGGCCTAACTTTTACTGCAGAAGCTAACTAGGCAGCGGCATATTACCCAGTGGCTGGATAGGATCCCAGCAATGAATATTTATTTATTTATTTAGCTGTATTTGTGTACCACCTTTCACCAGGTCAAGGCAGTTTACATAAAGCAAGATAATTAGCAATTACAAAGAATACTGTGGGAGAATCAGTGACATTTAAACTTTTTTTAAACATTTTAAACCATGTACAGCGTGCAACAGGTAGTTGGGGATGGGGTAGTATATACATACTCATATTCATACAGCTCAGCACGGGTTGGACATGTATTATTGTCCAGTTACAGTGGATGATGTATCTGGGGGGGGGGGATATCTGGTAGGGGTGAAGCGCTCAGAGAAGAGGTGTGTTTTGAGGTGTTTTCTGAATGTATTGAGGTCAGATATGTTCCATAGTTTGTCGGGGAGGGCATTCCAGATTGAGGGAGTGTAGAGCTGAAATGCGTGTCCACAAACCTGTTGTTTGGATTTGATTTGATTTATTTGTTACACTTTTCTATTCCGTTCCTTCCAGAGATCACGGTCGAATTACAAATAACAGATCAGAGAACTATTTACATATCGGATAGAACAGATAATGTCAATTATGAACAATAGGGGCTTGAGGAAATGGAATACAGGCAGTGTGGGATTTGTGTGTAGAAGGGTGGTCATTGTGTGTAGAAGGGTGGTCATTGTGTGTAGAAGGGTGGTCATTGTGTGTATGGTTGAGGTAGGTGTGAGGTAGAGCTGACATTGTCATTTCTATAGTATGCAGTGAAGAGATGTGTTTTGAGCTCTTTTCTAAGCTGGAGTTCAACCAGGATTCAGTTTCACTGATGCAGTCAGATAGTTTGTGATAAGTTGGGTTCATTATATCAATAGCGAGAGACAACATAACATCCCTCCTCTCCTCCACAGTGTACATATTTAGGTCTTCAATTCTCTTCTCATAAGTCTTCTGACGCAGGCTCCAAATCATTTTGGTCGCCTTCCTCTGAACTGTTTCTAGCCTTTTTATGTCCTTTTTGAGATGTGATCTCCAAAACTGAAAACAATATTCCAAGTGAGGATTCACCAGCAACTTGTACAGTGGCATTAGTACCTCTTCCTTTCTGCTGGTAATTCCTCTCTGTATGCAACCCAGCATCCTTCTGGCTTTTGCCACCACCTTGTCACATTGTTTTGCCACCTTGAGATCCTCAGAAATAATCACTCCGAGGTCGTCCTCCTGGTCCGTGCACACCAACCTCTCACCACCTATCACATACAGTTCCCTTGGATTTCTGCTTCTCAAGTGCATGACACTGTACTTCTTCACATTAAATCTTAACTGCCAAGCATTAGACCATTCTTCCAGCTTTTGTAGATCTTTCCTCATGTCATCCACTCCCTCAGGGGAGTCCATTCTTTTGCAAATTTTCGTGTCATCTGCAAAAAGACAGTCCTTTCATTCAGTCCTTCAGCAATATCACTCACAAATACATTGAACAGTACTGGTCCCAGGACCAAACCCTGGGGCACACCACTAATCACCTTCCTTTCATTTGAGTGAGTTCCATTTACCATCACCTTCTGTCATCTGTCAGTCAATAAATTTCCATACGCTTGAAAAAAACACACGTTTAAAAACAAAAAGGGTCGTTGATGTACACCAGGAGCAGTTACTGGCTTTTGTCATTGTCACTGAAAAAGCTCCGTGAGAGTCTGAGACCCGCTGTTCAAAAAACGTGTACATGTTAAAGAATTTTTATAATTCATCACTATTTGTTTTTATCTGGAGACTCAGCAATTCATATTGAGTAAAATATATATTTTTGGCTTAACTGCAATTTTACTCTTGAGTTCAAGACCAAACTAGATTGTTATCAATAAACTCAGCAGTTTGGGGATGGAAATTTGCATGCGCTGCGTTTTTCTGATTCTTTGCAACAGTTGCATTCAGGGCGCATGAACGAGATAGTCGAATAACACAAAGAATAGGCTTATTTGGCCCCTGAAGAAACGGAACATATCCGTGAAACGCGGTGGTGCTGAAGTAGGCGTTGGGACAAACCACATTTTAAGATAAGCCTAACTTCTGTTTTATATTATGCATCTTGGATAAGTTATTTCAAAACGCTTGAAAAAAACACACGTTTAAAAACAAAAAGGGTCGTTGATGTACACCAGGAGCAGTTACTGGCTTTTGTCATTGTCACTGAAAAAGCTCCGTGAGAGTCTGAGACCCGCTGTTCAAAAAACGTGTACATGTTAAAGAATTTTTATAATTCATCACTATTTGTTTTTATCTGGAGACTCAGCAATTCATATTGAGTAAAATATATATTTTTGAGTTTATTGATAAGCCTCCTATGAGGCTTTGCTGAAATCTAGGTAGATCACATCCATCGCATGCCCTTGATCTAGTTCTCTGGTCACCCAGTCAAAGAACTCAATCAGATTTGTTTGGCAAGATCATCCTTTGGTAAAACCATGTTGCCTCGGATCATGCAACCTGTTGGTATCAAGGAAGTCCACTATTTGCTCTTTCAGGAGCACCTCAATTACTTTTCCCACCACTGAGGTAAGACTTACTGGCCTCTAGTTCGTCACTTTTTCCCTACTGCCAGTTTTGTGAAGAGGTACCACATCAACACTTCTCCAGTCCTGTGGAACTTCTCCTGTCTCCAATGATCTATTAAAAACATCCTTTAACGGCCCTGCAAGAACCTCTCTGAGCTCTTTCAGTATCCTGGGATGTATCCCATCTGGTTCCATAGACTTGTCCACTTTCAGTTTTGCAAGCTGTTCTAATGCATCATCTTTTGTGAATGATGTGGTATTTACTCCATTCCCATTTGTGTATTTGTCAGTGACAGGTGGCCTTTCTCCAGGATTTTCTCTAGTAAAAACGGAGCAGAAGTATTTGTTTAGCATTTTTGCTCTTTCAGTGTCACTTTCCACAAATCCATTCCCAGCACTTTTGAGTCCTTCAGTTGAGTCCAGTTGTGTGGTATCATCACTCCTCCACCCCTACCTTTTGTTCAAAGGCAGTGGTAGATGTTATATCTGTTTGGTGTAAGTTGGTTCAGAAGTACATTATTGGTTTTGGTGATCCAGGTTTCAGTTATACATAATCAGGTTCATTCCATCCCAGACGTATACCCCCTCTGTTCGTCCGGTTTGAAACAGATTTATGAGGGTGTCGTGATTCTGATCATGCGGGACATATCTAGTCCTGTGGGACCAGAATCGTGGACAACGCTGTACGTGCAGGCTGGGACTGCGATTCAGCCCATCCTCCACATACAGGGAAAGCCTGACTAACTTAGTCAGGGCTTTACCATGGAGCTGTGGCTCCATTGTAAAGCCGCTATCCCGGCCACTGGCTGAACAAAGGCTTTCCTCACAGTCTGACCCCCGATCTGGGCTGCTGGGAATGTCCTCGGGCCTCCCCTACCCCATCCATGCCCTGTGCCCACCAAAAAAAGATGTCCATGGAAGTTATTCCACTTTGGAGATGGATTAACTTCCCCGCACAAGTCGCCGGCCCTGAACGTATAGGCTGAAATTAGAATCAGCCCTGTATGTCCAGGGCCAGCGACCGCCCACTGCCTTCCCTGACTTCGCCCCCAATCCGCCCCTTCCTCGCCCGTGTCTAAACTCCCCATACAACCAGTGGGGAGGTTAGACACTGGCGGGGAGGGCACAAATAGCGGAGATGGGACGTCCATCCCCGCTATTTGTGGGACAGAATCAGGCCCAAAATGTCCAATTGCTGGGATGAGAGTAGGTCTCTAATGATGGGGATTTTATTTCTGATTGAGTGGGACTTGATGAGTGTGCAATTTAGGGGAGTGAGTGTGGTGTATATTGGTTGTGTTTGTGGTAGTATTAGGGGATGCTAGTATGGGTTTGTGTGAGTATGGTATGTATGTTGGTGGGATTGTGAGGGCACCAAGCCACATTTGAGGGGCTGTGATTTTGTGTTGGTTGTGTGTTGCAGTGATTATGAGAATTGACATTAGTGTATATAACTTTGGGTATAGTGGAAGCCTGGTAACTTGCATGGGTGACTGCTCTCTATTTGGGGGGGGGGGGTTGCCTGTTGGTGTGTGTGAAGAGGCTGGTGTGCTGTTTTTAGTTCCCTGTTGTTGCTTGTGGTTCGCAGATGTGTGAATTGTGATCTTGTGTGGGTTGTTGTGGTCCCCTTCTCAGTCCCCGCCTAAGGGCCACGCCAAATGGCCCTCTGGTGAGGCCCTTAGGCGCAGGCATGCCTGAAGGTGCTCCAAATTTAAATGTCCATTTGAAGGGGCTCATTTGGCCTTGGTGGTGAGGAGCGGGGAGAAGCTTACCTTCCTGCTTCCTTCACAGATGCCGATCGGGTTTAAAGTGGTGGTCTGGCGGCTAAAGGCCCTCTGCATTTAATTGTGTGTTTGCAGGAGCCCGATTGATCTTGGTGGTGGGGAGTAGGAAGGAGCTTACCTTCCCGCTCCCTTCCCCAATGCCAGACTTGATATTCCAAAATAAAATATATGTGTTTTATATAAACAAACAATCCCTATTGCATGTATATTGTATTTTTTAAAAAAAAATTTAGAGTGCCAAGGATATTTGGGTAGAAGGCACAGAAGAAAATGTGAATTATTAACAATATTCTAGTAGATTGTACTGTTTGTCTTTATATATTATTTTAATTGAATAATAGTGACTATTGGCAGTCTACAGTACAGCAGTAGAATCATTTATATGCCGCATTTATTTATTTATTTATTTAACAGGTTTTCTATACCGCCTTTTCCTTAAATCAAAGCGGTTACCAGACACAAGAAGGGAGAACAGAGACAGGGGGGCATACACTGACTAAACTAAAGAGTGAAGGTAAAATTGGGATACGCAACATCAAGGAACCGTTACAGTAAAACAAGTTATATGCAGGCTATAATAATAGAGACTGTTAGATGTCTGTGCCATAGTACTCAGTGAAGAGTACAAATTTCAGTTGTTTTCTGAACTCCTTTAAATCATCCATGGATCGCACATCGGGAGGGAGAGAGTTCCATATAAGTGGGGCCGATAAGGAAATTGCCCTTTGTGTAGTACATTTACACGCTTTTCTGAAACTACTTGGGGTGCTGAGGGTGTTTGATGTAGTTATTCGTCTTGGCCTGTTGTTATTCTGGAGTAAGAGGTTATGAAGGCTAAAAGCAGAGCATTTATGTCTGATCTTGAATATATTAATTACTATCTTGTATTTGACGCGCTGGCTTATTGGAAGCCAGTGGAGCTCTTTGAGAGTAGGGGTAATGTGATCTTGAGATGCTGAGCCAGCAATAATTCTGGCTGCCGTGTTCTGAGCCATCTGAAGAGGTTTAAGTGAGTGTTTTGAAAGACCGTAGTAGATAGGATTACAAAAGTCCAGAATAGGAGTTATTAAGGCTTGGCAGACAGACCGGAAGTGGTCATATGAGAGTAAGGGCTTGAGGCGTCTAATCACTTTCATTCTGTAGTATGCAGACCTCACAGTTTTTCTGATGTGTGACTGGAGGGTTAGACCTTTATCGAGGGTAATTCCAAGATATCTAACTTCATCCTTAACTGGTATTGTAATGTTGTTGTATTTAATGAAAGGTGGGGGGTTGAAGTCGGTGTTTCGAGTGACAATAAGCGCCTCTGTTTTATTGTAGTTTAAGGCAAGGTTATTGCATGTGAGCCAGGAAGACATGTTGTCAAGGCAATTTGTGATCTTGCTGTAGTCGGGGTTAATGAGATCAATCGGTGTATAAATCATGATGTCATCTGCATAAATCGTATAACTTATTTGATGGGCTGCCATAATTTGACAAATTGGCTGAATAAAAATGTTGAATAGAAGGGAAGAAAGCGCAGATCCCTGAGGTACTCCTTGCTTGATATTTGTAGGCTGTGAAGTGTTGTTTCCAATTTTAACCTGAAACTGCCTGTTTGTTAAATAAGAGTTAAACCAACTAAGGACAGTACCAGAGATACCGATACTTTCCAATCTTGATAGGAGGATAGTGTGGTCAACTGTGTCGAAAGCCGCTGAAATATCTAAGAAGATCAATAAAGATCCTTGCCTGTAATTGTCTATGGTCTGGGTGATATCATTGAACAGATATAGCAGCAGTGTTTCAACTCCATGGTTGGGGCGAAAGCCATGTTGATGTAGATCGAGTGGGGCTTGGTCGTCAACATGGTCTTGGAGTTGTAGCTGTACTGCTTTTTCTATTACTTTGGCTAGGAATGGTATGCTAGAGATTGGCCTATAAGCCGCTGGATTGTTCTTATCCAGGTTTGTTTTTTTGAGGATAGGCCTTATTGAGGCTAGTTTAAGTTGTTCGGGTATTATTCCTTGAGATAGGGATATGGATACGATATTGTGTATATAACTGAGGAAGTTATGCTTGGTTGCTTTGAGCCATTGAACTGGGCAAGGATCAGTAGGGGCAGTGCTAGTATTGAGAGCAGAGATGATATCCGAAATCTGTTTGGTTGAAGGAGTGTGGAAACTGTCCCAACTTGTTGTTGTTGTTGTTGTTGTTGTGATGGAGCTGTAGGTTTCGGTATGTATTTGAGTCGGTATGTGCAATAGATGGTTTAGCTACTAATTTTGCAATAAAAAGCCTATGTGATAACTTTCATAAGGAGGTAATAAGAAGGGATCCTTAATAATACTATTGGTTAGACTGAGGAATCAGGAGAAAATGTGCCCAGCCTAAGGTCAAATAGTTACAGCATAGCCGATGAAGTCCTTCCTTCAGAGTGTATACTTTAATAACTAAATAGCAGCTCACATATGATATAATTTTTACAAAGGAAAGAAAGGGTTGTCATTTTATATACATTTTTATAGCTGCATGTTGAACTTCCCTATCATACAATTATGAAGATTCTAATTATGTTGTCATGTAAGGAACCTGTGAAAAATACTGTTGTGGAAAATAAAGTGAAAGCGAGCATTTAATCTGTAGTTAGAAATGTTGGACTGGCAAATTTAAGGAAACAGTAATGTTATCGTTTTCTCTCTTCATTCCCAGATTTGGATGATCCAATTGTAACGGTCCACCAGAGCATAGGAGAAGCAAAAGAACAGTTTTATTATGAAAGGACGGTGTTTCTCCGGTGCATTGCTAACTCAAATCCTCCTGTTCGATATAGCTGGAGACGTGGCCAAGAGATACTACTTCAGGGATCTGATAAAGGAGTGGAAATTTATGAGCCATTCTTTACCCAGGTAGGAATCAAGGTATGGTTCAACACAAAAGCCGCCTTTGACTTTAAAAATACTTTCCTGTTGTCCAAGGGCCATCTTTAAAGGACATGTTTATTTTTCCTATTCTGAACCAGTATAAAACCTTACTTTGAAAACGGTGTAGGTTATATCTGTATTCAGCTTACTTTTGCAAGTGTAAGGTGCACAAGCATTTGAAGTACAGAGATAGTAGAGAACCAATAATGGAATTGTTACTAAATGTAACCAAATAAAGGTGAGATGAAAATAGTTTCTCAGTCAATTAATCAATCAACAGTTTATTTAATTATGTGGCTTTCTGCGCAAAGCTTTGTGACCCAAATAGGCAATCAACAGACCTACAGATTCCAGCAGAATTTAAAGGCAAGCAAATGGCCCATGAAATGCACCTCGTTTTCTAGGACTTTCGTTATTAACTTACAGTGGAATCACCAAACCTTCTTCAAAATCATTCACTAAGTATGTGCTGTTTCTCCTCTTTTGGATAATATACCTGGACAATACATTAAGAAAGAAGCCCTAAATGCAAATTAGAGGCTACGGGGCATGTTTACTAAAGGTTAACGCGTGTTTATGAAAATTAATGCATGTTAAGTGCCACTGCGCCCATAGAAATAAAGAGTTTTGGGCACTTAACGTGAATTAACTTTAATTAACACATATTAAATCCTTTAGTAAACATGGCCCTATGTTTGATAAAGGTTAAGGTACTTAGGGGAGATATTCAGAGGCATTTACCTGGTTTGCAAACCATGTAAATGCCATGGGCACCTGTTAACGTACAAAACAAACTCATCCCCCTCCTAGGTAATTTCACAAATATGACATTTTCCACATTTATGGTGACCATAAGAACAATCTTCATGGCGTGATCACAATACAGCAGGACATAAATAGCCTCTTAAATTTTTCCCTCTGCAGCATGCCATCCTTCTGTTCTGCTGGTGCAAACGGGGGTGCACTTATAATATGCTCCATCATCTTATAATAGAAGCTATCTGTGTAGACAAAGATGAATACTGTAACACACATTCTCCAGGAACAAGCAGGAAGTCAGTCTTCACATATGGGTGGCATTGGCGCCGATTGAGCCTGCATGGTAGCATCTCCCCATCTTTCAAAGAAAGCCTTTGGGAGATGCATCACGCATACATGATGCCCTTCTCACCTAAGGGTGCCATTTTGAACTAGTCTCCTTTTTTCCGTGGAGCCCACCAGACGTGTGTCTGTTTTCCCTGGAAAAAGTGTGTTTTTCTCTTTAATTTTTCTTTCTCTGGTCATGTACCAGTTCCCTTTCCCACCCCCGAGCTCACTTGCATCTCGGGTCTGTTCTTTTTTTTTTTTTTTTGAGAGTTTCTTGACCAGCTTTGCACCCTTTTTCCCTGGCTGGGCATGAGTCTTTCGAATTTGCAGGGACCGTCTTCCCCACCATGGCCTCTACCAGTGGCTTTAAGAATTGTGACTGATGCGCCCACACCATGTCACGCGCAGACCCACACAACTGTTGCCGGACCATGACTCCTTGGACTGCAGTTTCTGCAAGAAGATGACCTCCAAGGCCATCAAAAGCCATCAGTAGCAGCGGGAGTCCTTCTTTCACAAGATAGACTCAGCACTGGAGTCTCCAGTGACACCGTGCTCCGGGGCCCCCTTCAAAACCCCGGAACCCCGGGGAGACCATGCTGCTCTCGGAGCCCCAAGGCCATGGGTCTTCCAGCAGGACCCCAGAGAAAGAGCCCAAAAAGAGCTGGAAACCCTTGAAGAGCAAATCAATGGAGGAGCCTGGGAAAGTGGGCAAGTTCCACATGCCCAGGGCCTGCAGTCCCCGTTGCGAGTCCAAGAGGAAGGAGCAAGAGCAGCTGACCAAAATACACCGACTGGAATTGTCTGCATCCAACGAACAATCTCAGACTCCCAAGGCCATCCTGGTCGAGGACACCCCCTCGACGGAACCAGTGTCTGGCCCGTACCTCGGCATCCGTGCCAAAGGCTGGGGAGCCATCTAGCCTCGAGACCAGGATGGCAGCCGTGGAGCACAGTATATCTGCCTTTGTGGCCCAGTAGCGGGCTCTGCCGATAAGCCCGGCACAAAAAGAAGCAGGAAGAAGGAAGTCCACTGAAAGAAATAAGTACTTTATTGTTGTGGATCTGCCCTACATATTTTTCGGCCAAAAGGCCTTCTTCAGGGGACTTTGACCATATACGCAGAAAACAAAACAACATACACTCGAGATTAATGTTCAAAAACACTAAAGCTCATCCAAGATCCACACTAATAGAGTATCTATTCCTTTCAGTGGACTCCCTCTTCCTCCTGCTTTTTGTGCCTTGGACCTAAAGGACATACATCCTCATCCCCAACCACATGAAACACCTCAGATTCGTGGTAGAAGGCGGCCACTATCACTACAGGGTGCTACCCTTCGGGCTGGCCTCCGCACCGAGGTTATTCACGAAGTGCCTGATGTAGTTGCAGCCTACCTCCATCTCCGGGGAACTTTCATCTTTCCTTACCTTGATGACTGTCTCATAAGAGGCCGCACCGCTGCAGAGGTACAACATGCAACAGCACACACCATTCTCATCCTACAGCACTTGGGGTTCATAATAAGCACCCAAAGTCCCATCTCCTCCCAACACACTGTATGGAGTTTACAGAGGCAAGGCTGGATACCATTCAGGCCAAAGCCTTTCTCCCTCGAGATAGGGCTGATTACCTCAGGGTGCTGGCCATGGCCATGCAGTGCCAACACTTGGTGCCCACCTGCTTCTTGCTCTGCCTGGTGGGTCACATGGGGTCCGCAGTTTGTTACCTTGAATGCCCATCTTCACATAACAGTGGCTCAGTCGGGCCTCTGCTCCCAGTAGACCCAGGCCACAGGCCAACTCTGGGACAGGGTGGTGGTAATCCAGCAACTGGCAGCCTGTCTCACCTGGTGGCAAGCCCCCCAGCACCTCCTGACAAGGATGCCCTTCCAGGCTCCCACCCCCTAGAGGGTCCTAACCACGGATGCCTCCCTCTTTTGCTGGGGAGCCCACTGCGATGGCCTCTGCACTCAGGGCAGTTGGTCACAGGCAGATAGTCTACAGCAGATCAACCTCTTGGAGCTTCGGGCCATATCCCTGGCCCTCCAAGCCTTCCATCACCACCTGCAGCACCATTCAGTGCTGGTCCAGACAGACAACCAAGTGGCAATATTCTACATCAACAAGCAGGGGGCACAGGGTCATACACTCTCTGCCAAGAGGCAGTAGCTTTCTGCTCATATGTGACCCACCACGAGATGCTTCTGCGGGTGGTGTATCTGCTGGGCCAGGATAAAACCCTTATGGACAGGCTGAGCAGGGTCCTCCAGCCGCACAAGTGGCGGCTAGATCCCAGAGTGGCCTACTGGCAGTTACAGCTCTGGGGGACTCCATGGATGAACCTTTTCGCCAGTCTGACCGACACCCAGCTGCCCCACTTCTGCTCCACGCAGCACACCTGTCCCGGGTAGCAGCGGATGCATTTCTCATCCCATGGAAGGAGGGCCTTCTCTACTCCTTCCCATCCATGCCGCTGATTGCCAAGACCTTGTTTAAGGCTCAACTTGACAGGGCATCACTGATACTAGTAGCCCTTTGGTGGCTTGATTCCCACTGCTCCTTCACTTATCCATGGCACTCCCGGTCCCCCTGAGGAGTGCTCTGTGGCTGCTGTCACAGGAGGAGGGCTCCTTCCTACACCCTAAGTTAGGGTCTCTGATGCTAATGGCCTGGCTGCTGAAAGGGCAGCCTTAGCTCCATTCAACCTTTCAAGGGAGGTGGAAGAGGTCCTCCTGACTTCCCGTAGGACCTCCACAAGATGGGCTTATGCCTTCAAATGGTGCAGATTCTCAATGTGGTGCGTGGAGCTACCGGTCAACCCATTCTCATGCTCTGTGCAGCTTGTGCTGCAATATTTGCTTCACCTGTCCCAGGCAGGATTGAGGTCCAACTCTGTCAGGATCCATCTGAATGCACTTGCAGCGCAGCACCAACTTATTGAGGGCAAGCCCCTCTCCGTTCAGTCTTTCATGACCCTCTTCTTGCGGGCTTTCCTGTGGTCTAAGCCTCCTGTCCTCCCACTGGCAGTGAAGTGGGACCTCAATGAGATACTGTCGCAGCTCACTGGCCCATCGTTTGAGCACCTGGCTACCTGCTACCTATGGTACCTTTCCTGGAAGGTCATATTCTTGGTGGCACTCATATCGCCTCACAGGGTCATCAAGCTCCATGCATTGGTGGAGGATCTGCCCTACATGAGGTTCTATAAGAACAGGATCATGTTCTGTACGCACCCAAAGTTCCTTCTCAAGATGGTGTCCCCGTTTCACCTCAGTGAGGAGGTGGTGATCCTCACCTTTTTTCTGTGGTCTCACCCCAGTAAGGCAGAGAATGTCCTTCATACTCTGGACTGAAAGAGGGTCCTGTCCTGTCCTACCATCAACATACCCAGGGCCATTGCCAAGCTTCACAGCTTTTTGTCACCCCCAGTCAGCTGGGGGCAGCGGTGACCAAGTGTACTCTGTCCACCTGGGTGGCGGACTGCATTGCCCTCACCTATGAGCAGGCTGGGCTCTCGCTGGAGCACCGGATCATGGTGCACAGCATCAGGGCCATGGCAGCATCTGCGGCAAACCTGTCTTCTGTTCCTTTGTCGGAAATCTGCCAGGCGACCACCTGGTCCTCAGTCCATACCTTCGCAGCTCATTACTGCCTGGAGAGGGAGTCCCATAGAGACAGTGTCTTTGGTGGTACTCCGTCATCTATTCAACCCAGAGCATCTCTCCCACCCCACTACCATAGATACCTCTAATAGCCTGACCTCACTTTACTTTCCCTACAGACTTTAAAGGATGCTAGAGTAATGTCTCTATAGCCCTGCTATTGTTTATTGTAACCTCTCTGATTAAACTCTGTTTGGCTGTTCACCATTTTGACTGGTAGAAAAACAGTATACTAAAATCAGTTAAATAAATAAAAATTGTATAAATATTCGGGGTGTAGGCATCTCCTGCCCTCTAGCTTTTGTGTGTTCAGGCTATCGCAGTGCTGGTTTCTCGCTGGACACTTGGGCTGCTCTGGTCTGTCTTCTCAAGGACTCATTGCTGCTGCTCACGGCTCACCTTTTCCTAGTCACCTGTGGCTTTTTGCAGGTTTTTGGTAGCCAGTAGCTAGGGAGTCCCATATGTGAGGATTGACTTCCTGCTTGTTCCCGGAGTAAGCGTAGTTACTCATTTGTAACCTCATAACCCTCCCTCCTCCCCGTGGAGTTGCGTTTTGTGTCATTTTTTTCCTTTTAGCTATATCATCCTACTGAGGCAAGATGGCACCCTTGCGCGGGAAGGGGACCATGCATATATGATGCATCTCCCAAAGGCTTTCTTTGAAAGCTGGGGAAAAGCTACTACACAGGCTCCATTGGCGCCGATGTCACCCATAGGTGAGGACTGATTCCTACTATCCCCGGGAACACCTATTATAGGTGAGTAACTATGCTTACCACTGGATCATCTTCCTTCTTCTCCAACACATATATCACATTCTGAGACTGCTCTAACAGACATTTGTGATGATTTTTATATGCTCTTTTATAGGCCTGTGAAATAACCCTATCTTGGTAACCTCTCTCCTAAAACTTACTTCTCAAAACATTCTCTTGAATGCGATAACTAAGCAGTAGAAGAAATGCCCCTATAATGCAGAAATTAAGAGTAAGGAAGGCTATCCTTCAGATTGACAGGATGGAAGTTGCTGTTCTTCAAAAGCGTATTGCGATCAGTCGACTTAGGAATATACTGTTGTCTTCAATGTACTCTCCTCTGTCCGTACCTGAACATCCAAGAAAGTCATCATGGATTGAATATATTGTATGTCAAATTGAATTGCTGCAATTGATCTTCTGTTCCTCCCTGTAGCAGAAATAGATCATCTATATATCTTCTCCATTACAAAATATAAACTGCAAAGGGAGAACAATATATCCATGACTCCTCAAATGATTGCATATAAAGATTAGCTGAAGATGGGGCAAATATAGCCCCCTTTGCTGTACCTAAGATCCGTAGAAAAAAATCATTCTGATATAGAAAATAATTCTTCTTAAGAGCAATCTCAGCTAGGCACATCAGAAAACTTGTAGGCCTCAAAACCTGGTTATTTCATCAGGCCTTTTTAGTTGCTGTTTCTTGTCCTTTCTCGGGTTAAGTAGATTGTTAGATAAAACCGTGAGTCCCTTTCTCCCCTTCCTGCTTTTTTTTTTCTTTCAATTATGATGTAAGCCAGTGGTAATTGTTGTGCTTTTCCTCTCCCTTCTTGTGTTTCCTTCTGTCTGTATTTTGTTGTTCTGCTTACACACTAATGTTGTAAACCACAGGGATGACAAAGTCATTTTGTCGAATAATGGTTTATGAAGTTGCTGTAAGTAACTAAATAAATAAATACTATGACATCTTATTACTGAAACTCATAGTGCTGTAAATATGCCTAGTTTTCATGTTATTCATTAAAATTAAATACAAAAATGAGGTATCATAAATTTGACCAAAATGACATCCAAGCTGAATTAAGAGGGTCTATTCATTAAAGGATGATATAGTAGGAAAGTGATTTGTGGCTTTTGTGTTTCGCTCCCGTTAAGGGGAAAAAGCCGCATGCAACATTTTTAGTATGATGTTTTCACTTTAAGTATTTTTTTCTTTTTGTTTTCCAGGTCTTGATCAAAATAGCAACCGACTCATTTAAATAAAATATTTTTTATTCTATTTGACATAGTTATTTTCTTTTCATGTCATATCAGCATAGTATGAACTTCATTAGCACAAACAAAATAATGTGTTTAGTAAGATTTAGTTATGATTTCTTTAATTTTTTATACTACCTTGCACAACATGGTTTAAATCTAATACTGTCTGCATTTATCTTTAAAAACAAAATTCCAAGCATTATATGAATAAGTTATCTGTTCACAGTACTATGGCGAAGTGTCATTCTTATTATAAAGATGCTATTAATATAGTATCAGAGTTACTTTAGAAGCCGTATTCATGATTTCCACATGGAAATAGAATTCGTATGTAAATGGACATTTTAAAAAGGGCTTAATTTACAAGTGAATATTCATAATATGATTGCCAGGGGAATATATTGGGATGTAGCTGTGGTGGGGCATGGGTGAGGCAAAATTCTACATGTTTATTCCTCATTTCATAAAGGAAATGTATGTATAGGACCAAAAATTTCAAAATTGGGATTTACAGCAGCTCCCCGGCTCGTAAAGGTTTCTAAGAAGTGGTTGTCTCTGCCGTCTCTTTATGGGAGGTATTAAGGGCGACATCCTCCCTAATCCCCCATTGTTTATTTCCCTTCCATATTGAAACCAAAGATCATAGAATGTGTCACATTCCTCCTCGATTCTCACCACCACCAAAAAGTTGTCTAATAGACAATATTTTGGTGGTGGTGAGAAGCGAGGAGGAATGTGACAAATTCTATTTACTCTTTTGATGTCTAGGACATCTGTACCTTGCTAACTCACAATCTTAAATGACAGAGGTGTACGGCAGGGGTCTCCAAATCCAGCCCTGGAGGGCCACAAACCAGTCAGGTTGGCAGGCTCTCTCTAATGCATATATATCTCATGCATATTCATTAGGGATATCTAGACAAGAAAAATTGTTGAATTTGGGCCTTTCGTTTGCCCCTACAGCTTATTATGATGGATTTTTAATGAGGGTCCATCTATACAGATTTTTTCGTAAATTACAAGTCATTCAATTCTTTGGATCCCGTCCTGATATTCCGGATACTTCAGTGATTTCACTCCCCTCAAAATGGATTCCTCCGGGACCTCTTGACCCCATCATAGCTACATTTCAAGCTTTGGTTCTACGGGATCTGGCATTATTAGAGACCAAAAAACCGAGGTGGGTGTCTAATGTGACTCGTGATGATCGCACTTGTCTCCGACAATTGGCCTCTGACACCTCTGTGAAGATCCGCAACGCCGATAAGGGTTGAGCCATTGTACTACAGGGGACGGAACAATATTTGAGAGATCTTCGGGTTCAATTATCTGATTCCACCGTTTATCAAAGGTTGTTGAAAGACCCCACTCCTGCACTACAGGAAACCATTTCGGCTTTGATATCTTTAGGGCTAGATCGGGGTTGGTTGACCAAAAAGGAGGGCGCCTTTCTTAAGGTTCCTTATCCTAGAATCCCCACTATATATACAGTGCCGAAAATTCATAAGTCACTGGTTTCGCCCCTAGGGAGGCCCATCGTGTCCTGCAGGGGATCTATTTTAGAGCCATTGTCCAAATTTTGTGATGTTTTTCTGAAAGTTGAAGCTTCATCGGTTCGTTCCTATATTCGGGATTCCACACATTTTATGACCCAATTATCTGACATAGTTTTACCTGAGTCTCAGATTCTTTTGGTGACTCTCGATGTGGCAGCATTGTATACCAACATCCATCAGGGGGAGGCCCTTGCTTTACTCCATACTTCATTTACCACAGCTCCGTCGCGATTGCCTAAACATTTTTTGTTGGATTTAATTTCACTTGTTCTGACCAAGAACTATTTCATTTTTGAAGGGGCATTTTTTCAACAGATTTATGGCATAGCCATGGTGGCTACCGTGGCCCCCTCAATTGCTACTTTATATTTGGCCCAGATGGAAGAGAGCTTAATTTATAATTCAACATTTTTTGTTTACGTTCTATTATGGAGGAAGTTTTTAGACGATATTTTTTTCATATGGACGGCTGATATGGAAAAGTTGTCAGAATTTCTTATTTGGCTAAATGGTCTTAAACCGAATATTCAATTTACAGCACACAATGACCCACAGCAGATAGAATTTCTAGACATGCTGATTTATCATGTGGATTCCTCCCTGCAAACCACTTTGTTTCGTAAATCTGTTCAAAGGAACAGTCTACTGAATTATAACAGTTTTCATCCTGTCTCGCTGAAAAAGGGTCTTCCATATGGCCAATTTCTACGTCTACGCAGGTTATGTTCTTCCATGGGTGAATTTCATCTTCATGCCCAGGAGTTGAAAAAACGGTTATTTTTACGGGGATACCCCTCTTCCGTGATAGAACGGGCATACAAACGCGCGCGTTTCACTCATCGCGACTGGTTAGTTCATCCTTCTCCTCAGGTGCCTGATTTGGACAAAAAAGTAGTGGGTGTTTTTCCCTATATGGTTTGCAGCAATGCAGTGGTGGGCATTCTCCGAAAGCATTGGTCTGTTTTATCGGTACACCCTTGTTTAGCCCATTCGTTTATGCCGGCGTTCACAAAAGCTTCATGCTTTAGGGACATCTTGGTGCACTCTACTACCACAACAGATAGGCCACCTGGTCCAAGTACATCAATTGGCCACTTTCCATGTCACAAATGTAAATTTTGCTTCAATACAACGTCCGGAATTTCGTGGGATCATCCCTGGACCGGGCGCACTTACAAACGACGATGGTTTACCACATGTTCTTCGACGTTTGTGGTCTATTTAATTCAGTGTGATTGTTCTCTATTTTATGTGGGCCGCACTATAAAACCTGTCAAGACAAGGATAGGTGAACATGCGTCTCATTTGCAACTAAACATCCGATCTGCTCCTATAGTAGAACATTGTATTGAGCAGGGCCATACATTTGATAAACAACGCTGGACAGTCATTGATCACATCCCAGAGGATCCCAGGGGGGGCGACAGGATCGCCCGATTACAGCGCTGTGAACAACGCTGGATCTATGACCTACAATGTGTACAACCAGGAGGCTTAAATAGGGAAATAGAGTGGCTAAGTGTCCTCTCCGTTGAGCCCCTTTATTGAGGGATTCTCTGTGATGGTGGGAATTCCCTCTCTTTTGGACTGTTCTCTAGCATTTGCATCATAGGGCTTTAGGTGTTTTTCATTCATTAACTGGACGTCATCCAATAGGATGAGGAGTTGAACAGGGGTTCCCCTCTCCACATCAGGTTCCCTTGATGATTGATGAGTTAGCTGACCAATGGAGATTCTTTTAATCCTCGGCAGTGATTGGCCATCCGGTGGAAACCGGCGTTTTTTAACGTCGATGAGTAACGTCTGTTTTTGACTAAAAACTGGGGAAGAATCATATTGATGTGACCGGCATAAAGAGCACTTGATACAGGGGCGGTTGGTTCCCGAAACGTGCACGTCGTGTTCTCTGAGTTTGGACATTCCACGCAACGACAGCATTCTTCTCTTGGAGTTTTTAAGATAAGTTTATTATCATATTAAGAAAATTTGCTACAGAACAGTGTTTGTTTGATTAAAATGGACCCCAATTGGCGGGTGTGGTTTTGAAGACTATCTAAACCTCCCTCATTGTGGTCCGACAAAAAAAAATTCTTAATTCACATGGTGGGGATTTTTTCAGGGATTATTTAGATTGATTGATTTACACATCTCTGGCAGCAGGATTTTTTTTGGTGTGATTACTTCATATAATAGCTGCAAATTATATGCATCAAATGTGCATTTACCTAGGAATCCCTTATAAAACTGCTCTCCACATTTCTATGAGTGGATTCAAACTGAAAATTTGCATGAAATTTGCATGAAATATTTTTTTTTCCTTTTTCCCAAGGTGTGCATGATATCTGAACCACGTGAGTAAATTTCTTCTCCAAAGATGGGGAAGGTAGCTTTCATGGAAATGTCTCAAATTTAGGAGAAGCAACTAAAAGTCATATTAAAGTGGTAGTATTGTGTTTATTCCTAAGTTTCTTAGGGACCTATTTACTAGTGTGCATTAGGTGTTTTAATACCCCTGAATTGGATAATGTGCATTAAAGATTTGTTGCCACTCAGTAAATGTTAACGTGCATTAAATCCCACATTAACAAAATAACACAAGGTTTTGTTTATAGCAGGATTTGCATGGGAAAGAAATATGGAGGGGCAGCACTAACATTAATGTGGTGTTATAAAGCATAGTTGCTTACCTGTATAGGGGGTTCTCCATATACAGCAGGGGTATGCAGCCACACTCTAGGTGCTGTCCACCAATAGCGCCTGTGTGCCCAACACTCCCCAAGCTCAGAAATCCTGCCTTGCCTGCTGAAAATATTGGTAATGGTAAGGTCTCCCTATACTGAGGATTTGGAGGATGGCAGGACTGTGAAGCTTGTTCCGGTGGTTGGACTGAAAGCTCTCTCACTGTGGAGGAATGATCTTTCACAGCTTTCTGTACTTTAGAATGAGTAGGCTATGTCCCTAAAAGGGAGCATCTGCCAACCGATCATGAAGATCTTCCCTGAGACCGAAAACTCAGCCACGCTGTGCGACAAGCAATGATGGATGTAGCTGTGGTTCGGGCAGCCAAGTCAAAAGCATTATAGGTAGAGCAAATGATGTGACAGAGGGGCTCCTACAGATTGTCTTGAAGAGTCTGACACTCCGGAGCTGACATGGGAGCAGTGTCTGGGGGTCTGTGAAAGAAGATCATGATGGTATTGAAGCATCTGAAGATGGTGGGGCTAGTATTCTCATGGTTTTCTTCCCAATAGAGTCTAAAATTCACTGATCTTTTCCTGCGGAGTTTGGGCAGACGTTTTGGCAGACTTAGCCTTCTTGAGGACCGCCTCAGAGATGACAGACTGATGAGGGAGCTGCTGATGTTGGAACCCTGGTACGAGCAGCATTTTGTACATAAGATCAAGGTGACAAGATGCAGTGTGCCCTGACACCAGTGTTCTCCAGACAGATGGAAGAAAATACTGCAAGACCTGAGGGACCAGCATAGCAAGGACCTCCTTGAATGCATTACAAGTCCACTAGATGGACTGAAAGTCTTTCTTTTTATTGGGGTCTGAGAGTTACTAAGAACCAGCGCCCTAGATAACTTCTAGAGAAATTTCAGGTAAGAGAAATCCTCAGGAAGTTCATGCTGCGTTACTGGAGATGGTGAATCTTCAGTATCTCCTAAGAGGGAGGGCTGGAGGTAACAGGACAGATTTACTGCCGAATAGTCATTGTCCCCCAAGGGAGATTTTGGCAGTCCACAAGGGGCGGTGACCGTGGGGAAGCAGAAGGCTGGTAAGAAGGAATCATTGTCGATGGTGAGCATTTGGTTTGAGGTGCAACTCCCAGCAGGGCAGCACTGTTCTGGATGAAACGCATAACAACTGAAGGAAAGGGCCCCTATTGAAGGATGTGTCCTCTGGTGTATGAGATACAGGAGACAGGGTCGGAATGGTGTCCGAGTGACGTCTCGGTTTCTTGAAAGTGAGAGAGGAGGTCTCTGATGACTCACCCTCTTATGCTTGTGGGGCCGCGACTCCTTGGAGCTGAGAGCACTGGCGAGATCGCTCTTGCAGCTATGCCTCGATTTAGACTTATGTTTTTGACTTATCAGCATATCCAGCCTCACAGGGTGACCAGCAGAAGCTAAGCTAAGAGGAGATGGAGTCTGGCCTCTGGCCTGAATTTTTATGCTCTGGGCAGAATTTTTCAACACTGGCACCGGCAGGGAGTCTACCTCTGGATGTACAGTGGCTCCTTCAGGTTCCGATCAAGCCTTGTCTGGGCCTGATGGGAGAGGGGATGAGAGAGGAGCAGAAGTCATGGTGCAGCAGGTGGATGGAGGGCTGCCAGCACAGTTGTTCTTTCTTGGTTCCTGGTTTCTTTCCTTTCTTTTTACAGCCTGTTGCCTGTTGTCTGCTACTTCAATTCTGCATTTGCTTTTTTTTATTTAAAGAGCTATGGAGAATGAGGAAACCCTCCACAAGCAGCTCAAAAGAGAAGTAGGGCAAAACGCTTCTTTTATTTTAAAGAAACCCCTGGGGAACAGGAGACATGAACATGGAGAAACTGAAAGTGAAAATAAAGAGAGAAAAGAAAATGAAGTGTGACAACCGACAAAGGAGGGAAGAGCTGTGAGCACTCACTGAGCAGTAAACACAGACTGAGGCAGCTCAGAGTGGGGCAGCAAGGCGGAAGGTGGCATGCCTACTCAGAAGTCCAAAGGACTTCTCTGAGCTTGTGGAAAGGTGGGCACACAGGTGCTGTTGGCGGACAGCACCTAGAGTGTGCCTGCATCCCCCTGCTTGTATCCAGAGAGCATGTTTTAATAGCAAAGTAACTGCAAAAGTGACTGTACTTTCCATAATAGTTGTCACGGTAACAAGCAGTAACACACGTAAATATTGCAGCTACATCCCGCCCATTGTGCTTTGCACAACCATTTTAACTAGAAGATATTGCTATGGAGGTTTTTATAGCTAACACTCCTTAAATTTTGTCATTAACAGGCATTAATAGCAAAATCTTAGTACAGTTTAGTAGACAAGGCCTTTATTCTGTCCATCAGTTCAACAGCTGCTGCACACCCCTTTTGACCCCCCTGCTGCATACCCCTTTGACTACTATGAGGAAGCAAAGCAAAAAAAAAAATGGGTGTGAATATTTTTGACAGTACAGTAAAGTTTCCTCCATGAATGTTACCCATGGTTGAAATGGTATTTAAAGGTGATGCTGAAGAAGAATTGAAAGAAATTTCGATACACCAGGAAGATGTATTCCGACTGTTTGATAAACTGAAGCACAGAAAATCACCTGGATGGTATACATCCAAGAGTGTTGAAAGAACTGATTGCAGACCTACTATTAGTAATTCTGTGAACTATCATTAAAATCATCTGTAATACCTGAAGATTGGAGGATGGCCAATGTAACGCCAATTTTTAAAAAGGGTTCCAGGAGTTATCCGGGAAACTACAGACCAGTGACATCCGTATTGGGAAAAATGGTAGAAACCATTATAAATAACAAAATTACTGAACATGTAGATTGTCATGGCTTAATGTGAGACAGTCAACATGGCTTTAGCCAAGGAAGGTCTTGTCTTACTAATCTGTTATGTTTTTTTTGAAGGTGTGAATAAACAGGTAGACAAAGGTGAGTCAGATGATATAGTGTATCTGGATTTTCTGAAAGACTTTGAAAAGGTCCCTCAGAAGAGACTTTTGGCGAAATTAAAAAGTCATGAGATAGGAGGCAGTGTACTATTGTGGATCAGGAACTGGTTAAAAGATAGAAAGCAGAGGGTAGGACTAAATGGCCAATTTTCCCTATGGAGAAAGGTGAAGAGTGGAGTACCCCAGGGATCTGTGCTGGGTCTGCTGCTTTTTAACATATTCATAAATGACCTGAAAATGGGAACAAGTGAGGTAATCAAATTTGCAGATGACACAAAATTATTCAAAGTTGTTAAAACCCAAGAGGATTGTGAAAATTACAAGAAGACCTTGATAAATTGGAAGGCTGGATGTTCAAATCGCAGATGAAATTTAATGTGGACAAGTGTAAAGTTAAGCACCTAGGAAAGAGCAACCCAAACTATGGTTACACGGTGCAAAGTTCCATATTAGGAACCACCACCCAGGAAAAAGCTTTAGGCATCATTGTAGATAACATGTTGAAACCCTCCATCCAGTGTGCATGGCAGCCAAGAAAGCAAATAGAATGCCACGAATCATAAGGAAAGGAATGGAGAATAAAACAAAGGGTATTATAATGCCTCTGTATTGTTCCATGGTGTGACCGCACCTTGAATATTGTGTTCAATTCTGGTAGCCATATCTTAAAAAGGATATAGTATTATTAGAAAAGGTACAGAGAAGAGCCACCAAACTGGTAAAAGGGATGGAAGGATACCCCTATGAGGAGAAGTTATAAAGGTTAGGACTCTTCAACCTGGAAAAGAGATGGCTGAGGGGACATATGATAGAGGTCAGTAAATTAATGAATGGAGTGGAACAGGTAAACGTAGATCGATTGTTTACGCCATCAAAATATAGAAAGGCTAGGGGACATTCAATGAAGCTAATGTAACCTATTTAAGGCTAATAATAGAAAATACCTTTTCACTCAACACGTAATCAAACTCTGGCATTTGTTACCGGAGGATGTAGTAAAAGCTGTTAGTGTAGCTGGGTTTTAAAAAGGTTTGGACAAGTTCCTGGAGGAAAGGTCCGTAAACCAATATTAAAGGGGACCCGGAAAATCCACTGCTTGCCCCAGTACAAGCAATGTGGAACCTGTGTCCTTTGGGGAAACTGCTAAGTACTGTGATGCAGCGGGGGCTGATGAGAGCCCTGATGAGAGAAATGAAACTGTTTTACACAGAGAAAAAGATGTGCACAGAGTGCAATGTTCACTGGGACCAGCTAGAGGGAGCAGGAGTGCGGTCAGAGAGACTGGAGTGCCACGCCCAGCTGGTCAGGAGCACATGAAAAACAATTCACAAGCCTCAAGGAGAGGAGTTATTTATAAGGAAGAACTGCCTCAAGCTAAACAGAGAGGACCAGGTCAGATCCAGGGAGGATCAGGTCGGATCCAGAGAGGACCAGGTCGGATCCAGAGAGGACCAGGTCGGATCCAGAGAGGACCAGGTCGGATCCAGAGAGGACCAGGTCGGGTCCAGGAGAGAGGACCGGGTCAAACTGGAAGAGAATCGTCTCAAGCCAGAGAAGGACCTAACAGAGAATCTCCAGGAGCTAATAGGAAGCCACAAGGAGCCAAGGAAGGACCGGCTCAGGTTGGTGAGAAAGCTGTTGGCTGGTGGAAGAGAAAGCCTTACATTGATTGCAAGCAAGAAGCAAGTGGGAATCAGCTGGGAAGGAAAAGCCAGGCTGAGCACGGAAGCCAGGATTTGGGCTGTTGCAGGAGCAGGCATTTACCAGGAGAGCTGTTCCCACGGTTGAAAGCTAAAGCAAACTTTCAGAGAA
Organism: Ichthyophis bannanicus; assembly: GCA_033557465.1. NCBI lineage: Eukaryota > Metazoa > Chordata > Amphibia > Gymnophiona > Ichthyophiidae > Ichthyophis > Ichthyophis bannanicus. The sequence continues at coordinate 860,971,134 of CM066034.1, forward strand.
AGGATTGGCACGAAGCTTCTGAGGGGAGGAAGCAAGCCAAAGGAGAAAACCTTTCATCACCAGGCAGCTGCAATAAAAGGTATGGAAAATATATGCCTAAGAAGAATGCTGTGAAGGATAAAGGTTTATATAATGCTGATATAAAACCTCCAGGAAGAAGGGATACTTGTAAGCTCAATATAGCACAGGGCCGACGCCATAGGTTAGGCCCATGACATTGGGACTTGCTAGAGCAAATATATAAAACCCCTGAATATAGTTTGCATGAAACCAGGGACACTGAATCAGAGGTGTCGGATTATGAGCAAATGCAAGTGGATCCCATAGAAGATGTATCTGACAATGACATGGATTGCACATTGTGTATTTCAGGAAGTCTAGAAGCTCTGCCAGGCTTGTGATCTGTTTAAAGCACCAACAGAGCATTCTTGATTTGTTTAAGCACCACCATTCCTGTAATGTATGATAGTTTTGTTTGAAAAACCTAAGTTTGTTATTCTACCTGAAGTAAGGACTTTTGCTTTCACGTTGTAACCCAATATATTTGAACCTCAGCAAAGACGGGAAATAAAAGCCTTATTTTTCCCACCACTCTGCTTAAGTATTTTCTTAAAGATTTGGAGCTCAAGAAAATTACAAGGACCAAGAGCCATTTGGGCCTTCAAAAGACTCTCAAATCTTAACTTTATATTTTGTGTCGCATCTGCCCTGGCATCCACTGGCCACCAGGGAAGTGTTGCTGACAGTACTTGTGACCTAGACTGACCACTGTTGGAAACAGGATACTGGGCTTGATGGACCTTGGTCTGACCCAGTATGGAATATCTTATATTTTTATACTGTCCTCAATTCTTGCCGAGTACTTTTACGTGGTGACCCTGTTGTATAACATCTATACCAAATCTCAGCAAGGTGACAGTACAATTAAAGCATGGTAGGAATGAAGAAGAAAAATACACACTGGCCACACGTCATCTAGGATAAAATGGTGCCCACCTGTAGGGCTAACTATGGTGGTTGCAATAGTGCAAGTGCTGCAGATGCAGATAACATCCTTGTTACAAATAAAGGCCACGGTGCGCCTAGGTATTCGTGGACCCACTGTGGCAGGAGATAAACCACAAGAAATAAAAGAAAATGTTAAGAGGATTAATTACGGTTAAGTGAAATTCTGCAGATAAAGAGGAGATAATGTACTGCTAATCTTGTTCTCGACTGCCATAGTATGCACAAAACTAACCGATTTCGAGAAACTACCCCTAGCAACTTAGTGGTGCTTTTACTAAAGCAGCTGGTAACAGCCCATGGTGCTAGTTAACATATGGTGCCAAATCATCAAGCCCACTGACTATTACCCAATGTTGCTAATCCATGTTGGAACAAATGATACTGCCAGGTATACCTCGGAACATATCAAAAGTGACTTCATGGCTCTGGGACAGAGGGTGAAGCAGTTAGGTGCACAGGTGGTGTTCTCTTCAATCCTCCCTGTTGAGGGTAAAATGCAGCAGCTAGAATTATAATGAAAGTACACTCGTTCCAACACATAACACCAATACTAGCATCCCTGCACTGGTTACCAATACAAAGCAGGATAATATATAAAACAACAATAACTTCATTCAAAGCTTTAAATGACATGGCTCCAATCACACTAAGTAAACTAATTAGCAAAGAATCACAAAAAGCTACTCACAGAAAAGGACAATCAAATAAACTAAGGACTCCTAATGATTTCATAAAAGCAAATACATTAACTAATAATAGAGACTTTTCACATGCAGCCCCAACCATTTGGAATTCCCTCCCAGATGACCTACGAACTTTAACTGAGATTATGGAATTCCGTAAAAAACTGAAAACCTATCTATTTTCCACGCACTACAGCAACATAGATAATCCCCCGATCAACTCAGATAAAGGCTAAAAAGATACCTGACTGAGTCAAATTAATTCCAACAACTTAAACAGATAATATACCGAGCTGAAAATGTACCGTGATTCAATTCTAAAGTTCCCACAAACTTGTAATTGTATATAGTTTATAATGTTTTATTTTGTTTTGTATTAACATATGCTGTTAGCTGATATATTGTTTACTGCTACAAGATATTCCATGTAAAACCAAGCTCCTGCTTTGTTGGTTGATGTTTATTGTAAACCGCAACTGATCTCCGGAAGATGCGGTATATAAATGATTGTTAAATAAATAAATAAAGGCCAAGGCAGAGAGGCTCGCATCCTGGAGATGAATGCATGGCTGCATGGATGGTGTCATCGAGAGCGTTTTGGTTTCCTAGACCATGGGATGCTGTTCCAAGGGTTGCAGAGCAGAGATGGCATCCATCTGTCCAAGAAAGGTCAACGCGTCTTCGGTAGTAGACTGGCTAATCTACTGAAGAGGGCTTTAAACCAGATTCGTTGGGGTTGGGTGAAGAAAGCCCCCAGGTAGGTGAAAGCCCCCAGGTAGGTGATACATTAAATACCTTTATGGATAACAGGGGTAACATATGGAAAGCAGTGTATATAAATGCCCGTAGCATCGGAAATAAGATCCCTAATGTTGAAGCTTTGGTGGGAGTGGCTGACTTGGATTTAGTGGCAGTTACAGAAACATGGTTCACAGAAAACCATGATTGGGATGTAATTATACCTGGCTATACTTTATTCAGAAAGGACAGGGTAGGAAGAAGGGGAGGAGGAGTGGCACTATATGTAAAAACTACTATTAAAGCTTTGGAATTACAGAGCTTAAAAGGGAGAGAGGAGGCATTGTGGGTTAAACTAGAAAGAGGGAAAGAGAAATCTATTTGCATTGGTGTGATATACAGACCTCTCTCACAAGAGGAAGAGGTGGACAGAGAGTTAATTGAAGACATACGCAGCATTGCTAGGAAAGGGGAAGTGCTACTGATAGGAGATTTCAATATGCCAGATGTTGATTGGCACATTCCTGCTGCAGTATCATCTAGAAGTAAGGCGATCCTGGATTTTCTACAGGGAGAACTATTCAGGTAATTGGTAACAGACCCCACATGTGAAGGGGCCATACTGGACTTGGTGCTTACCAATGGTGAATGTGTTTCTGATGTTGTAGTGGGAGATCATTTTGCATCCAGTGATCACCAGATGATGTGGTTCAGTATTAGGCTGTTAGAATCCATTCAAAGGTGAGGATATTAGACTTTATGAAGACTAACTTTGCGAAGATGGGCCAATACCTCAGGGAGTCGTTAGTGGGATGGGAACAGCTGGGGGATGTAGAAAAACAGTGGGCAAAACTGAAAGGGGATATTTTAAGGGCAACCAACCTTTTTGTTAAAATGGTAAATAAAGGTAAAAGGAAAAGGAGAGCGCTATGGTTTTCGAAGGAAGTAGCTGAAAAAGTGAAGAAAAAGAGGGAGGCCTTCATGAAATACAAGAGATCACAGAGAGAGGAAGACAGGCATCTGTATTTGGAAAAACTTAGAGAAGCTAGCAAAGTAGTCAGGAAGGCAAAGATTCAAAAGGAGGAGGAAATAGCCAATGCAATAAAATGGGGGGATAAGACATTTTTCAGATATATTAGTGAGAAGAGGAAGGGCAAAAGTGGTATTGTCAGACTCAAGGGTGCAGGGGAGGAATATGTAGAAGCTGATAAGGATAAAGCGGAATTGCTTAACAAATATTTATGTTCTGTGTTCACAGATGAAGAACCAGGAGCAGGACCTCAGAAAACATCCACAAACAGGAACAGAAGCGAGGGACATCTTGAACAATTTTCATAAGACTGTGTTCGTGAGAAACAAGCTCAACTTAAAGTAGACAAAGCGATGGGACACACCCTAGAATACTAAGAGAACTTGGGGACGTTCTAGCAGCTCCACTGACTGACCTTTTCAATGCCTCGGTGGAGTCGGGAGTGGTGCCAAAGGACCGGAGAGAGGCTCATGTGGTGCCTTAACAAAAACTGCAGAAGTAAGGATGTGGTTGAAAACTACAGGCCGGTTAGTTTAACTTCGGTGGTGAGTAAATTATTGGAAACGCTGCTGAAAGAGAAAATAGTGAGGTTTCTGGAGTCCAGCAGATTACAGGATCCGAGGCAGCATGGATTCACCAGAGGCAGGTCTGGTCAGACAAATCTGATTGATTTCTTTGACTGGGTGACCAGGGAATTGGACCGAGGGAGAGCCCTAGATGTGCTGTATTTAGATTTCAGTAAAGCTTTGACACTGTTCCTCACAGGCGACTTATAAACAAACTGAGCACCCTAGGGATGGACCCTAAAGTTACTGCTTGGGTTAGAAATTGGTTGGGTGGGAGGCGACAAAGAGTACAAGTAAATGGAGCTTACTCTGAGGAGAAGGATGTTACCAGTGGTGTGCCCCAGGGATATGTCCTTGGTCCGAATCTTTTTAATATCTTTGTTAGTAATATAGCGGAAGGGCTGTCGGGTAAGGTTTGCCTCTTTGCAGATGATACCAAAATCTGCAATAGAGTAGACACACAGGAAGGTGTATATAACATGAGGAGGGATCTAGCTAAGCTTGAAGAATGGTCTAGAATTTGGCAGCTGGGATTTAATGTTAAAAAATGTAAGGTCATGCATTTGGGCTGCAGCAATCCAAGGGAGCAATATAGTATAGGGGGTGAAGTACTTTTGTCCACTAAAGAAGAGTGGGACCTAGGCATGGTTGTGTCTGATGATCTTAAAGTAGCTAAACAGGTAGAAAAGATGACGGCAAAAGCTAAAAGGATGCTTGGGTGCATATGAAGAGGAATGGCTAGCAGAAAAAAGGAGGTGATAATGCATCTGTATAAGTCTTTGGTGTGACCTCATTTGGAGTATAGTGTGCAATTCTGGAGACCGCACCTTCAAAAGGATGTGAACAGGATGGAGTCGGTGCAGAGGGTGGCTACTAAAATGATTAGTGGTCTTCATTATAAAGCATATGAGGACAGACTGAAGGATCTTAATATGTACACCTTAGAGGAAAGGCGGGATAGAGGTGATTTGATTGAGATGTTTAAAAACCTCCGTGTCATAAATGTTCAGGGAGAGAGCCTCTTTCAATTGAAAGCAAGTTCTGCTAAGAGGGGACATGGGATGAGGGTGAAGGGAGATAGATTCAGGAGTGATATGCGGAAATATTTCTTTACGGAAGGAGTAGTGGATCCGTGGAATAGTCTCCCAGTGGAGGTGGTAGAGATGAGGACAGTAACTGAATTCAAAAAAGCATGGGACAAACACGGAGGATCTCTAAAGGTAAAAAGGGGACTGTTGTAGTTGTTATGGAAGGACAGACTAGATAGGCCATTTGGTCTTTTTCTGTCATATTTCTATGTTTCTGTGTTTCTATGTGTCTATGGGCATGACAGCTATTGGCTTCTGAAATCCATGTTAATTGCCCATCACATAAATGCACCGTCAATGTGGCAGTTATCATGGGTACACATAACAATGTCTATGGGTGGCGTTAGGTGCACTCAAGTTCATTGTGCTGCAGGTTAGAGTATGCGTCCGTGTGGTAACTGCCTGGAACATGCTCGTGACACCCCTGATAGTTGCCGCAGAGGCTTTGCAGTTAATGTATGTTGGTTTTCATGCTAAATGTTACCAACGGCCCCTTAATCTTTCATATTATTAAAAGTAAAAGTATAAGACATGCAAAGAAATGAATACAATTAATATATCAGCTCCTATTCAAATCAGTTTGCAAACTAAATTTCCTTAGATGTTAACATGTAGGAGAACACAGTATGCAGCAAAGAAAACTATTTCCCACATTTATTCACTAGCAATGCACATGACGATTATCAACCAGCATCTTTTTATTTTAAGTGTACTGGGAGCAAATGTGCTGTGACTAGATTACAGTGAGCTATTTCAAAAGCCGCAAACAAAAGAAGAGAGGCCAGTTGGTATGGGTAGGTGTTTTCGACAGCCTCGGGTTTTTATAAATAATTCTAAACTAATGATTTGAGAATCTTTTTTTGCCATCTATTACACATGACAGCTTTATATTGTTAAAATAACGTTAGACTCTGCAGAGAAATGCTGGAATTAGAACCTTGCAGAGAACTGAATTGAATTGTGTAGTCTCTTATAAGACTAAAGAAAGCATTAAGATTATTCTTAATGGATTAAACAAGAGACTGACAGAGATGAGGGTTGGTGAAGTGGCTGGGTTGAGGCTCGACATACTAAGAAATTATTTTTGCTGGATGTGGGCAGGAATGGATTTAGTTCATGACTTTTTCAGTAGTAGTTCAAGGCAAGTTGAATTCAGATACATTATGTATTTCTCTGGCCCTGGGGAGAATACTTAGGGGTCTTTGAGCAAAATGTTTTCATTTTGTTTAGTTTTCCGTGTCATTCACAAGTTTTTCATTCTATTTGAGGATTTTTATTTCACTTTTTTCTTACAGTTTGGTGACATCATCAATAGTGCGCCCCATTGCTCAGTAGGCCACACTATGAAGCAACAGAGTGCACTACTGGCCAATAAGGCACAGTATTGCAGAATATAATGACATAAGGACTCATTCTGTCCTGGACGTAGATCCCCTCTGTACACCAGGTCTGAGCTGGATGTACAGAGGAGATTGCGATTCTGATCCTGCGGGGCACGTCTAGACCCGCGGGATCAGAATCACAATCAATCTTGTATATGCAGACCAGGACTGTGATTCAGCCTGGCCTGCACGTACAGAACCTTTCCAGCTAACTTTGTCAAGGCTCTTCAATAGAGCCACGGCACCATGGCTCAATTGAAGAACCGTGATGCCGGCTGCTGGAAAAAAAGCTTATTCCCCACAGCCCGACCCCCTGCCCCATCTGTGCCCCGGGCACAAGAAAAAATGCATCCAGGGAAGTTATTCCACCTCATGAGGTGGAATAACTTCCCCGCACAAGTCACTGGCCCTGGACATACAGGGCTGGCATTAGAATTGGCCCTGTATGTCCAGGGCCGGCAACCGCCCACCGCCTGCCCAGACTCCGCCCCTGAGTCCCCCTTCCCCACCCCCATCTAACTTCTCCGCACAACTGGCAGGGAAGTTAGACATGGCGGGGGAAGGCACGGATAGCGGGGATGGACATCCATCCCTGCTATTCGTGGCACAGAATCGGGCCCATAGTAAATATTGGCAGATAAAAAAAATAGCATGGTCCATCTAGTCTGCCCAGTAAGGTGGCTAAAGTTGTACCTGCCACTCCATACAAGTTACCCCTTCTATCCCTTTGTTTAGGGTGTACCTACTGCTCCATGCAGGTACCCCACCTAAGCCTTTGTTTTTGGGCTGTATTTGCAATGTGCACTACTGATGGACAGAAAAATCACAAAATTTCAGGGATTTCTGTTTTGGGCTAAAAATGACATGAAACAAATGCACATCCCTAGGACAAAAAATCCAAGGGGCCAATGCAGTCAAGTACATAGAGGTTAGCACAATGTTTGTGCATAATATTCTGTGAAATTGTTGGCACATAGAGAGTAATTTTTTAAAGGCATGCCCAGTTAGTGTGTGGGCTGCTGCTGGGCTTCTGCACTCATCTGAAATGAAATGGGGAAATGTCACTGATATCTCCTGTTTCATTTTGTATTTTCAAACAAAAACGATAGAGGAAAAGACAAAATGTCACCATTTCCAGATTTTCATCAATAGCACGCCCAATTAGCAAATAGTGTACACTGTTAAGCAGTAGTGCATCCTTATTACATAATAGTGTGCACTATTTGCACATTCATGACTAGTGCACAATATTGTGTTATAGTGCACACTATTTGTCAATAGTGTGCTCTATTGATGAAAACTCTGAAATGAGAAAAAAAAAGTGCTCAATGCAAAAGGTACTGTGAATGTTTAATACCACGGTATGCACGGGTTTTTACATCAGGTTTGTTAAAGGGGAAGAGTCCGAAAAAACAGAAACGGGAAGAGAAACTGAAGGGGAAGTATGTTAAAACCAACAGTACAATAGTGGAATGCCAACAATGCTATTTCTGTGCATAAGAGCATTCCAGTATAAGTGCAGATATAACTTGCAGTTATTTGTGTGCAGAATATGACCGCTGGTGGCACAGATTCATGTGTTCATGCATCCAGCATGCCCTCTCTTGTTCTGTGCAAACGTTTTGCATACAGCCTCTTTGTGTGCTATTTCCTTACTGCATTGAGGGACAACATTTTTGATTTATGCTTGTATTAAGAAACCATGCGGTTGCACGTCCATAACACAGAGTACAGCATCGACTCCCAAGTTTGTACCTTGGGCAATAGAGGATTAAGTAACTAATTAATTTTATTTATTTATTACAAGCTCTTCTATACCGCGTTTTTTAGTATCAGTGCGGTTTACAGATAACAAAAAATTTTTTTGCAGCAGACAAAATGGCCTTAAGCTTACATTGTAAAAGGATAGATAACTTGGGACTGTAACTGGCATAACTATATACATGTACAAACAGTATTTACAAACAGTAAAACTATTTAAAATTTATAATACCTGATGGAAGGTTCTGTTGTATATTTTGTCATAAGTCATGTTATGGGTGTGTTAGAGGCTGTATGAGTGGGTTGAGGTGTGGGGGGTGGTTGTGTTGGGTTAGGGTGGGCAAAGTGGAGGAGGAACAGGTGATGTTTAAGAGCTTTCCTGAACTGATAAAGGTCCCTGATTGATCTGATATGTGGTGGGAGGTTGTTCCAGCACCTCAGGTCATAGAAGGCAAAGGATCTATTCCTGGTTGTTTGTGTGCATTTTGTGGCTTCCGATGGTATAATGAGCGTATTGGCAGCTATTGACCACCTCAGCCTGTTGGGGGTGATGGTGAGGAGAGCAGTGAAGGATGAGGGGGCTATCAGGTTGATTGCTTTGAAGGTTAGGAGTAGTGCCTTGTAGGTGAGCCTGCTGTTCAACGGTAGCCAATGTAACTCCATAAGCAGGGCCGGCCCGTCCATTGAGCAAGAATGTTTTTTGCACAGGGCCCCGCATTTCAGGGGGCCCCGCGCAAAAAACATTCTGCTTCAAAAGTAAATTTTAAAATAAAAAAATAAGCGGTCTGCTGTTGCTGTCGCCACTGCCGCAGCGGAAACAGCAGAATCAAATATCCCGCGGGGCCCTCCCCCCCGCCCAACAGAGCCTGCCCTCCCTGCATCAGCTCCGTTTCCGCAGTCGCACCGGCTTTCAGAGCGCAAAGGGAGACTAGTTTCCCTTTTGTGGCTCTGTTAAGCCCACAGGGGCTGATGGGACTTTCCCATCAGCCCCCGCGGGCTTAACAGAGCCGCGAGGGAGAAACTCTCCTTTCGCGCTCTGAAAGCCGGTGCGACTGTGGAGACGGAGCTGATGCAGGGAGGGCAAGCTCTATCAGGCAGTGGGGGGCCCTGTGGGATATTTGATTCTGCTGTTGCCGCCGCGGCGGCAGCGGCAGCAGACAGCTTTTTTTTTTTTTTTTACATTTTCCCTGGGCTGTTGGGGTGGGAGTTAGGACTGGAAATGGGCTAATGGGGTTAGGACTGGAAATGGGCTAATGGGGTTAGGACTGGAAGAGGGCTGATAGGAGGTTAGGACTGGTAATGGGCTATGGGGGGGGGCTAAGACTGGAAATGGGCTGATGAGGTTAGGACTGAGAGTGGGCTGATGGAGACTTAGGACTGGTAATAGGCTATGGGAGGGGGGGGCTAGGACTGGTAATGGGCTGGGGGGGGGGTTCCTAGGACTGGAAATGGGCTGAGTGGAAGGGAAGGCTTGAACTGCAAATAGCTGATGGGGATGGGGGCTTGGAATGGAAATGGGCTGAGGGGAAGGGGGGCTTGAAACACAAATAGCTGATGCGGAGGGGGGCTTGGAATGGAAATGGGCTGAGTGGAAGGGGGGCTTGAACTGCAAATAGCTGATGGGGAGGGGGGCTTGGAATGGAAATGGGTTGTGAGTGGAGGGAGCTATGACAGGAAATGGGCTGATGGAGGGGGCTAGGATAGGACTTGGAATTGGGTGTTGGGGGGAACTAAGATTGGAAATGAGCTGTGGTGGGGGCTTGGATTGAAATGGACTCATGGAGGGGCTAGAACTGGAAGTAGGCTCATGGGGGGCTTGGACTGGAAATGGGCTGAGTGGAGGGGAGCTAGGATTTGACATGGGCTGATGGTGGGGCTAGGAAAGGACTAGAAATGGGCTGATGGGAGGCTGGTATTGGAAATGAGCTGATGGAGGGACTTGGATAGGACTGGAAATGGATGGGGGAGCTAGGACTGGGAATTGGCTGATGGGGGGGCTAGGACTGGAAATGGGCTGATGCGGAGACTAGAAGGGAGCGGATACTGGGTGGGGCTGGAACTAGAAGGGAGCTGAAGTTGGGAGAGATTAGAATGGGAGCTGGGAGAGTGAAATGGAGAGGGGAAAAATATTTTGTGTGGGAAGGAAGAAAAATCTACAATTGGCTGGGTATTGGGAGAGTAAGTGGAGATTGAGGATGGAGGGGTAAAATTTGAGTGGATGAAATAGGAATGAGGAAAGAGCAAAAAGAGAAAGATTAGTATGTTAAAGCAGATGTAGAGAGAGAATGGAAAAAAATTAGAAGAGAGAAGAAAGGACAAATGGACAGCAGACGATGGAGAGTTAGCAGAAGACACAAAGAAACCAGAAGAAAGTGGCTGGAGCAATTGCAACTGAAAAAAAATGCACAAAAGGTAGAAAGATATCTCTTTATTTTGAATTTATTATCTGGAATATGTCAGCTCTGGGAAATGTGCATCATTAATGTCTGCGCTTTGTTTAGTACAAGAGGAAATTAATTTATAGTTTTATTTCGACAGTGTTGTACATTCCAAGTTTGGCTTTTGGGGTTCCCAGTTTAATTGTCTTCCTGTTTCTAAATTGTGATTCCTTGTTTGGTGATGGTCTGTGTTCTGCATGTGTAACTGAGCTGAGGTATTCTGTTTATGTAATTCCTATTTGACATTGCCACTTTTTCCCTTTCCCCAGTAGGTCATGTATTGTTCTCTGAAATGCATTGGTTTTATATTTGCAGTGTTGCCTTTTGATAGGTAGGGTATGGTGCTTTGTGAGTCCTGGTAGTGCTGTTAGGATACGGCGGGTTTGCTATGGGTTCTAAATGGGCAGTGTTTGTAGTAGTTCCTAATGTGCCTGGCGGTTGGCACTGGATTATAGTAATGTAGAAATCCTTTAGTCTTTCTTTATCCATACACTCATTAAGAGGCATGTTTACTAAAAGTTAGTGTATGGTAACATTATGCAAATATTTATGCCAATGAGGCCCCTTATGCAAATGAGGCCCCGCATCAAGTCTCCGCACATGGCCCCGCCCCCCCTTGGGCTGCCCCTGTCCATAAGTATGGGCATGATGTGATCTCTTCTGGATAAGCCGCAGAGAATGCGGGCTGCTGCATTCATCACCATTTGCAGTGGATTGAGGGTGCTCTTTGTGAGACCGTGTAGAATTATGTTTGCAAAATCGAAATGTGGTGTTACAAGCATCTGTAATATTGTTCTGAAATCATCTGGAGCCAGCAGAGGTCTTAGGTGCCTTAACGTCATGATTTTATTGTAAATGGACTTGGTGGTGTTCTTTATGTGTTCATTGAAGTTGAGCTGTTGGTCGAGCATGACACCCAGGTAGCGTATCACAGATTTGCATGGGAGCTCTGCATCTCTCACCTTCAAGGTAGTGAGGGGAGAGAAGTTCTTGTTCTTTGTGATAAATAAAACCTCAGTTTTACTAAAGTTTATGCATAAATTCTGAGATAGGAGCCAGTCGGTGATTGCGTTGAAGCAATCTACTAGCGGGGAGAGGTCAGGATGCATAATTTTGATTGGAGTGAACAGCAAGACATCATCAGCGTAGATCAGGCTGGATATGTTAAATGAGCGGATGATGTCGCATATATACGTTGAAGAGTAAAGCAGACAGGGAGGAGCCTTGGGGTACTCCCTGCTGTTGCTGGAATGGATCAGATGTTGAGGATCCTATCCGAACATGTTGCCATCTGTCAGCTAGATAGGATTTACACCATTCCCAAGCCAAGCCCTGAATTCCCTTTTCCTGGAGTCGGATAAGGAGTTGCTCATGATTAACAGAGTACATCTCAAACCTTGTCCAAGATCACAAAGAATAGCAAGATTTGAATCTTGGCTATAATGAGCCTTTAAAAATAAACAAGGTGAAATGGGGTCAGGCAATATAGGCTAATGATTTAACATTTGATAAATCAGCATAAACATATAAGTAGTGATTTTAGAATAGGCACAATGTATACATGAATGCTGTGGCAAGCACAAATTTAATGTAGGCAGATTTAAAGGCTTGTGAGGCTCTTTTCATGCATAAATAGCGGCATTTGCAAGTGTAAATGCCCAACATGTATAAACAACTATTCTAGAAAGCAGCTGTTTACAATTGTAGATCTGCAGCATGCATAGTTTCCCAGGTGGGGGGAGGGAGGAGGGAATTATGTGTGCTTTTGCTGAACCAGAAAAGTATGCGTGTATTGCCGATTCCACAGTGGCAATACTTTTAAAAAATATCTAGACATTGGTATATATTTGTATTTATTTTGTTTGTATACCATCTATCATTAGCTTCTAAATGGTTTACAAGAAAAGATAACTTTGAGATGTACAATAGAAATTAAACTTAACTTCCCATTACATAACTACTAAAAATAATACAATTACAGATCATTTACTCATGGAAATATTTTCCCTAATCAATAAGCTCCCTCAAAAAGCCAAGCTTTTTTCCAGAAGTCCTTGATATCCGCCATCCCAAGAGCTTGGGTTGCATAGTCCACTGAAAATTAAATAAATGTATAACTCCTCTTACAATTCTCATCACTTTCCAAGATTCACAAACAATGAATTTGAAAAGACCTTCAGACAGGACATTTACATATATCACAAATGCATTTTATAGCCCTTAAAACCATCATTGGTCTCCACAATTATGTTTTTTTGGCATTTATGTATATTGTTTTGCATTTAACAAAACTTAGCTTGTGCACAATGGTCCCAACATGAATTCCTGTTTCAGGCTCATTCAGAGTCTTGCTTCAGGGGAGCATTTCACTACTACTACTACCATTAATCATTTATATAGCACTACAAGGCCTACGTAGCGCTGTACACATACATGTGGAAAGACGGTACCTGCTTGAAGAGTTTACAAACTAGACAATACAATAGATGAGAAAAGGGGTACAAATAGGGAAGGGTAAGGAGACACATGGAGAACAAGGGATCAAGATCCAAAAGCAGCCTCAAAGAGGTAAGCTTTCAGCATGGATTTGAAAATGGGCAGAGATGGAGCCAAGGTTAAAGGAATCAAGTCTGGAGTTGGCAATGGAAGAAAAGGGCATAGAGAGAAGCAAGCCAGTAGAAGAGCGGAGCTCACAAGGAGGGGTGTAGGGGGAGAGGAGAGGGGAAAGGTAGTGAGGAGCAGCTGAACGAACACATTTGTAGGCCAAAAGGAAAAGTTTGAGTAAGATTCGGAAAACGGAAGGGGAGCCAATGGAGTGATTTGAGAAGAGGGGTTATATGAATATATTGGGGCTGGCAGAAGATTAGGCTTGTAGTTGAGTCCTGAACAGATTGAAGGAGAGAGAGATGACTCAGAGGTAGACCAGTAAGAAGGAGGTTACAATAGTCGAGACAGGAGCTGTTTAAAGAGTGGATAAGTGTTTTAGTAGTGTGTTCAGAAAGGGAGGGGCAAATTTTGTTGATGTTAAAGAGAAAGAAACAGCGGGTTTTAGCTATCTACTGGAATGAATCTCCCAGCTATCTACTCACCTTAACTCCACTCATGCCCTTCACTCCCGACAATCTGGTTTCAGGTCTGGTCATAGTACAGAAATTGTCCTTCTCTCTTTCTTAAAATGAACTCCACACCTCACATGATTGTGATGAATACTTACCTTGCTGTTTCCCTGGATCTTTTCTCAGCTTTTGATTCGGTCGATCACCCTACCCTCCTCTCCCGTCTTCATGAGCTCGGGCTATGGGGAACTGTGCTGTACTGGTTTTGTTCTTTTCTTATTGCACGATCCTTCACTGTCCATTCTGGTCTTTCCACCTCCTCTGCTACCCCCTCCCCTGTGGTGTCCCCCAGGGCTCTGTTTTGTCCCCGCTCCTCTTCAGTATCTTTCTGACTCCTCTTACCCTCATTGTCCAGCAGCATACTGTGTTCGCCTACTATTACACCAACAATATAATCATTCTTTACCAAACTAGTCCCACTGCTCCTGATCTGGCCTTTCTGAATGCCCCCGTATCTCCTCCTGGCTATCCACAAATTACTTACACCTTAACTCCTTGACATCTGCTGTGATATGGTTTACGTTCGGTGCTCTTTGCCCTCTCCTGGCCCCCTCACCTGCGATTACCCCTATACCATTGGTATCGTCCCTCTGTTACCTCTGTGTTACCCTCAATTCCTCCTTATCCTTCCATGAACACCTTTTATCCTTCGTCCATCATTCCTTTCATTCTCTATGTCAGCTTTGTGCATTTTGGCCCTTCCTGACTCCCTCGTACTTAACCACCCTTCTGTTATCTCACGTTATTCAAAGACTTGATTACTGTAATGTTGCCCTAGTAGGTCTCCCATGTTATCAGTTACAATGATTACAGCTTCTTCAAAATACCACGGCATACCTTATCACTAATCCCTCCTGGTCAGACCGCATCACTCCTCTCCTCATCCATCTCCATTGGCTCCCACTCCACTTCAGAATCCAATACAAGATCCTCACCCTTGCCCACAAAACCATTCATACTTCTACCCCTCAGTACTTGGTCGACTTTATCCACCTCCACGTTCCCCCCACCTGCTTCACCCAGTCCATGATAACTGCTTATTCCTCACACCTCTTTCCATGCTCATCTGGAATTCACAAGTAGCTCTGCTTTTTATTTCCTTGGTCCCACACTTTGGAATTCCTTACCCCACACTGCAAAGATTCAAAAGAATATTAAAAACTCACCTCTTCCACTTGGCCTTCGATCTCCCTCCCCTTCATTTATTTATTATTTATTACAATTTCTTATATACCGCACTATTCGACATCAGCGCGGTTTACAATAAAACAAAAGGACCAGAACAACAGGCTGTTCGGTTTTACAGAGAACAGGTGTACAAACTTGGATAACATGGGTGAACTATTTACATAAAATATCTACAAGTAGTGTCAGATGGCTGCCTGGGTGAGAATCTTCACACTCTTGGCAAGTGCATATTTCTATATGATTTGCAAGGTATTGTGGGCAATGTAGTTCATTCACACCAGACACAGCTGCTGACAATAATTTAGTTGTGCTCTTGGGTAAAGCCAATAAGATATTTATTTATGGGGTTATTTCTCCCAACACAGATATGCTTGGTAGCACATAAATTAGGTTACTTGCTTTCAGTGTTAACTTGGAAAAACAAAGTCAAAATCAGGAAAACAACAAATGAAAAGCCACAAAGCAAGAAACAAACTGTTCTTTTCAGGTTAACTTCTGATTACTTCCCACATAGATGCAGAAGTGATTCTCTCCTAGCTCACAAGCAATTAGGTAAGGCTTAATTGCTAGCAGTTATCCAGCTGAAACCCCTTTAGCTGGCTTGCTTTCTACTGTGTGAGTCAAATCCTGCTTCAGGAGCTTTTCTGAGTAGATTAAAGAACAAATTTGTATTTCTTTGTGATGGTTGCTGTACTTTATAACAGAAAGTTACCAACGGAGTTTAGATAGAGAACAATCCATATAAATAGGATCTTCATCTGCTATTATTCCCCCTTGTTCAACAAGCATGGGTTCAATATCATGGATTGGCACAGATGAATCTCTCAATGGAGCATTTTCAGGAGAATACTTGTTTCCCTGCTGTCTTTCAAGGTTATAGCTAGGGCATAGATCAGTGTTCATACCTGAGCTTCCATTGCTGCTAGAGTTCCTCTCTATATAGCCGGGCCAGTATGTAGTCCAGTTCTTATGTCCAGCCTTCCAATCCAGATCCCTGGACACTGGATCTCTCTTCACATACCTTCTGGCACGGGTCTTAGGGTCCCTTCCACGTGCAGCCGTCTCCCTCACAGGTAGCCTTTGGAGATTCCTAGCTCTGCAGCACCATTCCTCTGGCTTTCCCCAGTCCAATGGTGTATGCTGGCCCTTGGAATACCTCCCAGTATACGTACTGCTTTGGACTCTTCTAGACCTCTCAAAGGCTTTTCTCCTCTTTCTTCCAGAGGGCTTCTTTCCCTCTCTGTCCATCCGGTTTGGCTTCTGCTTCTGATGATCCTTCAGATGAAACTGATGAACCTTCTTTGGATACCCAAGGTGATCATGAAGATCATGAAGATGGTCATCTGTAGAATAAACTCTACTCTTATTCTGCTTAGATGAGTGCTCCTCCCTAACACAGCGCAGCTGTGCTGAATCAGGCCCTGCCCTTTTAGATGAGTGCTTAGGGATTACCTCATAGCCCTCCTGATTGAACACACGTTTTCTCACTTCAGCTCCTCTCATGGCTGTTGGAAACCTGGTGCATTCTGGGACTGGTAGTCTTTTATGGCAAAATTCTGTTTTCTCATTTCTACCAGCACTGACAGGTTGCTTGTTCAGAGACACTTCACCTTTTCTATAGCCCCTTCCTGAGCTATGATAAGCTTCCTTATCACAGTAGGCGTGCTGACACAGTTCTAGAAGTAATAAGTGGTACTTTTTTCTTTGGCGGGGTTATCTAGGCTTCATTGCTGACTGGGTAGTATTTGAGGAACAAGTGAAATTTGAGTGCCTTTCTGAACTGAGTTAAGTCAACGATAGAATGAATGTCAGATGGTAGAGCATTCCAGCATTTTGGGGCGCAAAATTTGAAGACCCTATTTGCAGTTGTTAGGTTGCATTTTGTCAGGGCCTTCTGAATTATTAGAGAGTTTAAAGCTGCTGGTCTTCTGGATCTGTTAGGCGGCACGGTGTGAATGAGCTCTGTAAGTGAGGAGGATGAGAGACCATTGATGTCCTTGAAGGTCAGTAATATGGTCTTAAAGACAAGCCTTCCATGTATGGGGAGCCAGTGAAGCTGCTTCAGGATAGGTGTCACATGATCACTCCTAGAGGCACCATGGAGGACCCTTGCTGCAGCATTCATGGCCAGCTGTAGCGGGCTCAAGGTAGATTGTGGGAGGCCTTGTAAAATGGCATTGGCATAGTCTAAGAGGGTTAAGATTAGTGCTTGGTATATAGTCCGGAAGTCGTCTGGATCTAATAAGGAACGCAGATGCCTGAGTGTACGGATCTTGAAGTATATTGCTTTTACTATATTGCCTATGTGTGATTTCATATCAAGACGTTGGTCCAATGTGACCCCAAGGTATCTTATTGCGTCTTTTGTCTGCAGATCTGCTTCCTTAACTCTTACATGGGATGGTGGGGTAAAATTGGGGTCTCTCGTGATGAAGAGTACATCAGTTTTCTTGTGTTGAATACAAAGGTTTTGAGATTGGAGCCATTCTGAAACTGCGTTGAAACATTGTATCAGGGGGGAAAGGTCTATTTGATCCGTAGAGAACGGCATGTATAAGTGTATGTCATCTGCATATATCAAACAGTTCACATTAAAAGATCTAATGATACTGCAGATGGGCTGCATGTATATGTTGAACATGAGTGATGATAGAGAAGAACCTTGCGGAACACCTTGCGTTTGATGGAAGGGTATAGATTCTTCAGATCCGGATTTTACATGTTGCCATCTTCCGGCCAGATATGATTTGCACCATTCGAGTGCAGTGCTGCAGACACTCTTCTCTTTCAGTCGCCCGAGGAGAAGTTCATGACTTACTGAGTCGAATGCTGCAGCGATGTCTAAGAAGATAAGCACAAAACCTTGCCGGATGTTGCCGATGCCTGATAATATTATTGAAAAGGGTGGTAAGGAGGGTTTCTACTCCATGAGATTCTCTGAACCCATGTTGGCACTGGTCTAGAGGGGCTGCAGAGTCTATAAGATCTTGGATTTGTCTTTATACCTCTTTCTCAATTATCTTAGCTAGGAGAATTATCATGACTAATGATTCTGTTTCCTCCTCTTCCTTTACCTCGCCTGTTGTATTTTCTTCTCCCTTGCTTTGCATGACTGTCCACTCTCTATCGTGTCAAATGTTGACATTCCTTTCACCCTTTATTGTTTTACAGTGTTTTATTATTGTAAACTGCCCTGATGGTGCCACCTGGGCGGTATATCAAATGCATGAATAAAGATAAAGATGTGTAGAGAAGGAGGAGTCAAAGATGAACCCAAGGTTGCAGGCTGAGGAAACAAGAAGTATAAGAGTGTTATCATCAGAGATAGAGAAAGGAGGTTTTATGGGGGAAAAATAAGAAGTTCTGTTTTGGCCATGTTCAATTTCAAATGGTGTTAAGACATCCAGGCAGTGATATCAGATAGGTAGGTAGAGATTCAGGCCTGGAGTGTCTGAGAAATATCAGGTGTAAAGAGATAAATTTGAGAGTGATCAGCTTAAAAATGATACTGAAAGCCATGGGTGGAGTTGAGAGCACCAAAGGACTTGGTATAGAGAGAGAGAATAAGAGGGCTCAGAACAGAACACCAACTGAGAGTAGTGTAGCAATAGAGGAGGAGCCACCAGAACAAAGACTAAAAGAGAGACGGGAGAGATCAGAAGAGAACAAGAACAGCACAAAGCCCGTAAAACCAAGTGAGGACAATGTGTTGAGGAGAAGAGGAGTGGCCTAGTAGTTAGGACAAGTTACCTCAGGCCGGAGGGCCCAGGGCTTTGATTCACACTCAAGGGACAGCAGTCTTGAGTCGGAGGGACTGGGGTCTCTAGTCCTATAGGCATTCCTTGTGGTCTTGGGCAAGCCACTTAACCCTCCTTGCCTCAGGTATGCATGTAGATTCTGAGCCCTTTGGGGGACATGGGAATATATCCAATACCTGCTTCTAGCATTTGTAAACCACTCTAAAGCCTTTAAGCCTGGGTGTATATCAAGAAATAAAAATCCAAATCCAAGGTGTTGGTCAACAGTGTCAAAAGCAGCAGAAAGGTCAAGAAGAACGTGGACTGAGTAAAGGCCTTTGGATATGGCCAGGAACAAGTCACTGGAGACTTTGGCAAGAGCCGTTTCAGTAGAATATAAAGGACGAAAGCCAGATTATAGTAGATCTAGAAGGGCTTGAGAGGAGAAAAAATCAAGGCAATGGCAGAAAACTGCACATTCAAGAAATTTAGAAATGAAGGGAAGAAGGGAGATGGGCTGATAAATTGGAAGGACAAGTAGGGTCAAGTGAAGGTTTGTTGAGGAGAGATGTGACCACAGCATGATTGAAGGCTGCTTGACAGAATCACATATTCAGTGTTCCTTCTGGTGATTCAATGCTCTTCCAGCCTTGCTGTAAAACACAACGGAAGTGATATCAGATTTTAAAGCCCCACAACAAACCAGGGTTAATTAATGGAAGTAGGCAGCAAGCTAAAGAGTTAGAACAAAGATAACCATTCAATTTCATTATTAAGGCCCTGGGGTCCACAGCATGAAATTTAAAAATTGATTGTTGCTCTCTTAAATTTAGTAGTTAACAATTGCCTCCTTTCCCATGCTCTGGTATGTAATCAATAACCTTGGATGCATCCTTTGACAAATAAAGTTTATTTGGCCAGACATCAGACTTTGTGTGTGCCATCTTATGTGTTAATGTGCACATGCCTAAAGCTTTATGTTGGGTGGACGAAACACAAAGTTCACGTACGACTGATGGAACATCTTAGCAGATTGAATACTGGCATATTATCTGCCCCTCTAGTATCTCATTTTGTCAGCATGATGGTAAAGATTTTACTTGGTGGGTTATTGATCACATACCAGAGCATTAGAAAGGAGGCAATTGCAAAGAACTGTTAAACTTAAGAGAACAGCAATGGATTCTTAAATTTCAGGCTGTGGCCCCCCAGGGCCTTAATAATGAAATTGAATGTCATCTTTGTTCTAACTCTTTAGCTTGCTGACTACTTCCATTAATTAACACTGGTTTGTTGTGGGGCTTTAAATTCTGATATCACTTCCGTTGTGTTTTACAGCAAGGCTGGAAGAGCGTTGAATTGCCGGCAGTTGATCATTATGGATTTATGAGAAGGAACGCTGATTAGTGATTGCGAAATGTTGCCCTGAAGCAAGGCTCTCAATGAGCTTGAAATATGAATTCTTGTTGGGACCATTGGACACAAGATAAGTGATTTTAGAAGTAAGAAAATAATTATAAATGCCAAAAAAAAAACATAATTGCAGAGACCAATGATGGTGTTAAAGGATATAAAATGTGTTTGTAATATATGTGAATGCCCTTTCTGAGGGTCTCTTCAAATTAATTTTTTGTGATTCTTGGAAAGTAGGAGGAGTTAATTGTTTGTTTAGATTACTGTGTGGTGACTCCTGCTAAAGATTATATTTGTTATATATTCCAGAGAAAAGGCATCACAATAGAATGGCTGTGTCAATCTTCAGTTCTTAAAAACCAGTAAAAGAATTAAAAAATTTTATTTGCCGTCTTACTGGAAACCAGTGAAAATTTCTTATAGTTGAGGTAATATGATCAGACTTATGTGTCCCTGTTATTAAACAAGCTGCATCATTTTGAACTGCCTGAAGAGCTTTAATGCTGGATTATGGCAAACCTATAAGCAATGACTTATGATAATCAATAGAAGATAGCACTAATTGCTCTAATACACTGCAGAAGTCCTCAATAGTGCGATATATTATTGTACTCTTCGTAAAAGGCACGGTTTGAAGAAAGCATTCTTAACAACCTATCTGATATGAGGTGGCAATGACAATTTGTCATCTAAGATAACACCAAAATATTTCACTTGGCTACAAATATAGATCTTTTCATTATTTATAGATATTGACTCCGGCAATGATTCTAGATCTTGCCTGTGCAAAATTAAAACGCGAGTCTTTCTGAAATTTATATCCAGGCCATTAGCTGATAGCCAACTCAACATAATTTTAACAGATTCAGGCATCACTTCCAATGCAAGTTAAACATCTCCAGCAGAACAGCGAACTAATATTATCTGCACAGGGGTTTAGAAAAAGTCCTAAATCAGTCAGCAAATCACAAAATGGGCATAAATAATACTATAGCTTATAGTATTGACCCCTTGAGGTACTCTACTCTTCATTTCAAATGATTGTGAACTATCCTTTCCAGATTTCACAGCTTGAGTCCTATCGAACACATAAGACTAAAACCATTGCAAAACATTTTCTTTAATGCCAAATGCTTTCAAACACTACCACAAAATATCATGAAATACACCATTAAAGGCTGCAGAAATATCTAAAAATATGGCAATGACTGCCACATCAGATTCCAAATTATTAACTAATAGTCAGTTGTAGAGAGCATAACGTCACTGTACTATGCTGGGTCCTAAACCCATACTGATGATCATGAAAAATATCATTTTTGTCTACATCACCTTTCATACTGTAAGTATACTGCTTGTTCAGTCACCTTAGCTAAAAACAAGTAAACTCTAACTTTTGGATTGGCCACTGTTGGAATCAGGATACTGGGCTTGGTGGACCTTTGATCTGACCCAGCATGGCATATCTTATGTTCTTAAACTCTAAATAAGATCCTTCCTATCACTTCCCTGCTTCAAGACTGGACAAACCATTGGGGATTTTGAACGCAATGGTATATAACCCTCAGAAAATGAGGCATTAATTAAATCGAGACATACATAATTTTGACTGTATTTTAGAAACACCTGCTAGATATGGAGCTGGAGATCCACATGCAATGGGCAGAATCATTTTAAAAATTTACATATGGGAAAAATTGATGGAGGGGACCCAGCTTACATATGGCAACGTTGGCATTTCACAACATGCATGTGTAAATGTCGGCACTTACAGATTGGATGTGAGCCATTCTGAAAATATAAGAACATAAGATATGCCATACTGGATCAGACGAAAGGTCCATCAAGTCCAGTATCCTGTAGATGCTACTACTGAACTAAAGAGGCTGATTTTTAATCAAATTTTAATTTGGAAGAAGAAATGACCTAGGAATGATTAAGGGGATAGCACCCATAATATTTCCTATAAAGAGCGGTCCCAGACACCTACATTTGCCAGGAAGTAGATGTAAATCCCAACATACAATATTTTGGCCTTCAAGTGTATTCCCTATGGGGTTCATTCTGAAACACGAATAGCGGGATTGTACATCTGTTTTGGAAGTACAACCCCCACTATTCACAGGGACCCAATTCTGTACATCTAGCTTCTCACATGCACAGGACCTTTGTACGGAGAGCTCCGGACAGGAGAGAGAAGGGGCGGGGGCAGGACAGAGAGTGGGCGGAGTGGAGGTAGACTGCACAACCTGGACATACAGGACCTATTCAGATCATGGCCCTTTATGTCCATCGCCGTCCCATGTATAGCGGGGATTGGGGCCCGCAGATGTCACAGGGCAGCCAGAGGTAAGTCCCTACTGGCTGTTCCCATCAGGCGGTGTGAAAAGAAGAGCGGGATGGTGTCGGGCCTTTCAGCGCTCCTGCATGGTGTCCTGGTGCCATGGCGACGAGATGCCATGGCACCAGGGCTCCAGCAGGAGCGTAGGGAGGACTAGCCGGGGAGGTTGATGGACGTTCAATGTGGCAGAATCGGGGCCCGTCTAAGTGCCTGATTCTGCACCCACAGGAACATCTAGCTCCCGCAGGTGCAATATTGGGTACTCATTTGGGCCATCTGTATTTTGGACGGCCGGACGGTCTCCGAATGGAATTTGCCTCTATATGAAATGAGGAATAACCTGTAACTTTTTGTACCACCCAGGCCAAACTCCCAATATGCCCCCTTGAAACTTCCACTAACTGAGGACATCCACATGGAAATTGAACCGTTTCTAAGATGCCTATTTACACATGGATGTGATTTGCATGTCTACGTATATGCTTGAGTATACATGTGTAAATCCCGAATAAGGCTTCTAAAATAATCCCTACAGAGGACAATTTTATAATCTGTGCAGTTAAAGCTATTACCATGCAAATATGTGCGGGCATGCACGCTTTACTATATAAAATAGGGACATAATGATGATCATTCAGAACATAAGTTATAATATTTTATAACTTATATGTTTACATTTAGGCCCCCACCCAAGCTCCGCTCCTGTGTACAACCAAACAAAAAATACATGTGATGGGTCTTAGATGCACACTTACAGAATAGCAATCACCTAAAAAGAGCACACAAGTGTCCATTCGTACATGTAAGTCCTTTAAAACAGAGACTTGTGTGCATTTCTAGTGTGCAACTTTCCACATATTCCTTATGAATAATCTTTGTAATGCTCATCTGTCCAGTTATCCAGACCATTGCCCACATATATTCCACTGTGGTACAGTTAAAATTCTCAGAGGTCATTTTAGAAGGCTTAGGCACTTTTTGCACATGTAAACAATGGCCTTGTATGTGCAAAATGTCACATACATGTAAACAGCTATTTTACAAAAGGTACATCTTGCGCAAATATAGGGCCACACATATGAATTTAAAGTAGGCACATTTTGGGCAGGCTTTACAGATATACTATATGTGTATTTCATATTTTATTTATTATATATGTATTTTATTAGCAAGGCTTGATATACCGCCCATACCGAAGTGTCAGGGCGGTGTACAATAACAAACAAGGAGGCTGCTAGAAGATTAAAGGAGGAAAGGAACGCCATTTGATTGACAGGAAAGCACTAGTGAGATAGAGAAAGATAGGAAAGGAGCGGAATTAAACAATGAGGCATCTTGTACCTTGGAAGTTTTACCAGTTGGCACTTGTATCTGCCTCAAGGTGCTCGTAATCTCTGGCTCACTTCTTTTTAGGACATGGTGCTTGGAGGAGGGCTTGAGGGGCAAACGTGCTCACTGACCCTTGCAACAAAGTTTGAGTTTCCAAGGATAGCTCCCTAATCTGCTACTCTTGCAAATTAATGTTTAAAAGATTCACCACTTACACATGTAAGTGGTACCACATAAATGCATAATAGCTTGAAAGGTGGTATATAGAGCCCGAAATAAAGATAAGTTTAAAACCTGCATCATATGTGTGTATGTGTCGCTACTTAAACAATCCCCTAGTGATCCTGCTTAGTTTTGAATGTATTCATTTATAATATGGCCTTTTCTGCTGTGCCTGAAACCAAATATAAGTGCTTCTTCTAGGATGGTTTATATATTTTATAAAAGGCTCCACAATGTGCAAATTATTTATAAAATGCTTGTGTGATTTCAAATAGGACAACCTATGCGTGTATTTTCCCACCTAGGTGACCTATCTAATTATTCCCCTTATTTGTAACAGTTGCCATTTTAGTCTGTTTCAATACATGGTATAAAAATTAATAAGGCATCATTTTGTATATATATTTTTGCTTATCATTGGACTAACTTAATACATTTCTTGACTTCCTTTTGGGAGATAACATTCCCTTTCTCAGGTCAAACTAGAATGAGCTATAGAATAGCGAGAGTGCTTTTAAGTGCTACTTGCATATTTTCTCTCAAACTGGCAGGAATTCTGAAACAATTAATGATGATTTTGGATGTCATATTTTCTGTAGCGCCATCTGGGAATCTGCAGGACATGCCAATAGCTTCAAAGCAAACTCCTGAGATCAATTAGAAAAAATCATCACTTTCTTCACTGTTGGCTACCAATGCCCGATGACTATTTGACATTTTGCCAATATATTTTTATATCATAAAATTAAATTAAATAATTTCCAAATGATAAAGATTTATTTTCTTCCTCTAAGGGCACATTGCTAACATGGCATTTAGCTCTTGAATTTAATATCCTGCCTTGTCATCTGATTATTTATAGCTATCCATGAAAGTTTATTGGTAAAAATGTTTCATAGTGTTAGTAATATGTCAGTTTCTTTAAACTAGAATTCTTATTTTCTAGCATAGTAACTATTAGTGGACTGAACCGCTGAGTTAGGGGACTTTTTACTAAAGCATGCTAAGCAGTTAATAGGGGAATTAATATGCAGCAATGGTTAGCGCAGGGCCGTGGTAACTGTTACCATGCTAATTCCCGCATGGACTGCTCATTGTGTGATGGAACAGAAACTGAGCAGGTTAATGGCAGGGAATGGATATGGACTGTACATTGTAATTAGCATGTGCTGTCACTGGCAGTTAGCGTGAGTGCATTTTATGCCAATTCAAGAGTGCTAACTAATACATGGTAAGGGACTTTTCATTGCAGTAGCTGGAGGGGGGCATGTTGACCAGGCGTCAGACAATTAGAACAGGCCTTTGCACTTATGCCTTGCCTTTCATGCCTAATGTGTGGAAAGTGCAAAAACTTGCTGCGCTTTATTAAAAGGGCCTCCAAAACATAAATCTAAGTATTAATGTGAATATGCTGTAATTGGCCACGGTTGGAAACAGGATGCTGAGCTCGATGGAAATTTGGCCTGACCCAGTACAGCAGTTCTGTTTTTGTTATATTCGCATAGCTTTATGTTCCAAAAGCTGCAGCATTTTTCAATTTCTGGACAAAATAGACTAGCAATGAATATTATTGTGGCTATACTATGTTCCTAAAGTGTCGGTGCTGCTGTCAGGTTATTTAAATGCAAGAGATTGTAATAGATACTTAATCCAAGGGATGGATTTTTTTTTTTTTTAAACTTTTATTTTCATTTTGCAACAAACAAAAGAAACAACACACCAAAGGAGACAAAACAAGTATACAATAAGGAAAAGCAAACCCTATTACCCCCCACCCCCCTGCTTCTTCTCTAAGCCGACAGTATCAGCATGTGAGCGCTTCCAAACAACAGTGATTGTACATCAAAACGAACATAAATAGCATCTGCGATACAGAATGATCATGTGACAGAGATTTATACAAATTTAAACAGTCAGATGGGAGCATTTAGCGGTGTGAACATAGTCATTGAGCATCTTCCATTTAGACAGATGATGGGGGGTCTGAACGGAAGAAGCAAACATACGAGGTATTTGTTCATATTTACTGTAGAGACAGACATGATTCCACCATTCATTGGGGCTCAGATGGGAGCTATTTTTCCAGTATTTCGTAATTAGGGAAATAGCAATGCCCAGCATAAAGTCTAAAAGGAAGTAAGCCGATTTTGGAAGAGAGGGGATCCCCGCAGCTGAGCGGAGTCCCACTATCCTCCAAGACAGGGGCTCTTGAAAGTGCAAAATAGATTGGATACGACCCCAGACCCGACGCCAGTAATACTGTAGTGCGGGACATTCATACATAACATGAGTTAGTGAACCTATGGCCGCATGGCATGTCCAGCATCTATTGCCCTGGGAGGTGTTCCATTTGGCTAATCTGTCAGGAGTATAGAAACACCGGTGGGCTAGAAAGAAGAGTGTCTGAGTGAGTGAGGCGGATCTGGAGACCCGTGTCACTCTACTCCAGACAAGGCTCCATTGCTCCGGGGTCAAAGTTACATGCAGTTCCCGCTCCCATGCTTTCTGTGCTATAGGGGTACCTCTATTTACAGCATTACTTAAGGTTTTGTAAAAGTTAGATGCTACACCCGGTGAGCTCCCGCTAGATCGGATAGTCTCCGACAAGTCTTGGGTAGGGGATTCCGATGGCGGGAGCACCTTAGCACTCCGAAGACAATGCTGTAGTTGCACCAACTGAAAGTAGTGTTTCGCTGGGAGACCAAATTCAATTTGCAATTCACTAAAAGTTTTCCAGCGACCATCATGGAACAACTGGGTAGGGGTCCAAATGCCCCTAGTGTACCAGGGGCTCCACGCCATCGGTTTATTTTGTATTTGAAATCGAGTATTGTACCAAAGCGGGAGTCTGTCTAACGGACAGAATCGGGAGTCTAGAGATTGAATAAGAGTATTAAAGGCACCTAAAGTGTCTAAAAGCATTGGTGGATAGTGGGAGTCTGATGGGAGAGTCATACCAGGGAGAGAAGTAAGAGGAAACGGTTTGCAAAGGTTCTCCTCTATGTCTAGCCACACAGGTCTACTCGGTGCTAGATCTTCCAGCCAACGAGCGCCTTGTTTGAGAAGAAAAGAGTGGTGATATTTCAGGAAATCAGGGAATCTGACACCCCCATTTTCCTTATCAGCTTGCAATTTATGCTTCGCTATCCTAGGTGTCTTGTTTTGCCATAAGTATCTAGTCAGAAGGCCCTCTAAATCTTTATATGTACGTCGAGGTAGGAGACAGGGCAACATTTCTAAAATGTAATTCACTTTAGGAACGATCATCATTTTTATGGTTTCTAGGCGACCCCACCAGGTAAGTGTTAAAGGAGTCCAACGGTGAGTAAGCGCCCGGACTTTAGAGGTTAAGTCTTTGGCATTAAAGGAGATAGCGTCTTCCAAAGGAGAGCAATAGTGAACCCCAAGGTATTTGACCATGCGAGGTTGCCATAAAAAGGGAAAGGATTGCATATCTGCTTGATGAATCAGAGGATTTAGTGGAAAGGCTACCGATTTGGTCCAATTTATCTTATACCCCGAGAGTTGTGAATATTTACCGATTTGCTCTAGGACAGCCGGCACTGAGTCTAAAGAGACAAAGAGCATAAGGTCATCAGCATATGCTGAAATTTTAATTTCCCTATGAGAGAAGGGGACTCCATGAATCTCCTCCGATTGCCGGATTAGTAAAGCTAAGGGTTCGAGTGCAAGATCGAAAAGAAGTGGAGACAGTGGGCATCCCTGACGAGTACCGCGTTGAAGGGGAAATGGCTGAGACTTTAAAGCATTAGCACAGATACTGGCTGTAGGCTGTGCGTACATGGTGTGGAGACAACGGAGAAAACCTTCTCCGAATCCGTACCAGCGGAGAGTTGCAAACAGGAAAGGCCATTCTAAGCGATCAAAGGCCTTCTCAGCATCAAGTGAGAGGCCAACAAATGGTCGATCAAGATTAACTGCGGTAGTCAGTACATGACATAGAGCCAGAGCATTGTCAGCAGTTGATCTACCGGGAATGAAACCGCATTGATCTGGGTGTATTAAAGTAGACATCCTATCAGAGAGCCGGGTGGAGAGAATGGTGGCAAATATTTTATAGTCCGCATTTAGGAGGGAAATTGGACGGTAATTAGCTGTTAGTTGCAGATCTCTCCCCTCTTTCTCAAAAACTACTACATTTGCCATTGAAAAGGACCCAGAAGGAGATCCCTCCTCGGCTAGAGCAGAAAAATAAAGTTTCAAAACTGGAGCTAAGTCAGCGTTAAAGGTTTTGTAGAATTCAGCAGGGAGACCGTCCGGGCCTGCAGCTCGACCTGTGGCACATCTCTTGAGAGCAGAATGAATTTCTGATAAAGTGAATGGTTTGTCCATGGCCTCTCTATCTTCGTCAGATAGGGTCGGTCGTTGTACCCCTGAGAGCAATCGTTCAAATACTTCTGGCTCAAAATCACATTCAGATTGATAAAGCCGAGTATAAAAGTCACGAAAGAGTTCTAAGATTTCTGTATCTTTAGTGACCAGGCCCCCCCCCCCCCGACGGATTACGGAGAGCGGTAACACGCTTGGCTTCTTTTTGACCTTTCAGGGCATTCGCTAACAATTTGCCAGCACGGTTATTTTCCCGGTAATACAACCCTTGTTGTGATTCAATATTTTTAGCAGCAGCAGTATATAAAAGCTGATTGTATTGAAAGCGGAGGCGTTGTAAACGGAGTAAAATACATGGGTCAGTACGGGACGTGAGGAGACGCTCCCCAGCTTGTATCTGTTGCTCTAGAATCAGTAAGTGTTGCTTTCTTTGTTTCCCCTGTCGAATTTGATAGCTGGTTATAGTAGCACGGATAAATGCCTTAAAACCCTCCCACCAAGCCCAGCTCGCTGTGTCATGGGGTGAGTTAAAATGAAAATAATCTTGGATAGCGGCCTTTATGTCAACCTGAAAATCTTTTTGATCTAGTAGGGATCTATCAAAAAACCAAGCACGGGGATGATCATCTCGCGTAGTGACATGTAATGAAAAAGATATGGCAGCATGATCAGAAATATGGAGAGGATGAGTCCTAGCCGTGTCCACTTGAGAAATCAGTGCTTTGGAAATGAGAAAGAAATCTATTCTAGATTGTGAGTGATGGGGGGCAGAAAAAAAGGTGTACTCTAAGTCGGAGGGGTGAAGCAGCCTCCATACATCTACTAGCGCAAGATCTTGCATCAGAGCTGTAAGGGTAGCAAGACTCTTGGGTGGACTACTCGTTCTAGGCGGTTGTCTATCTATCAAAGGGTCTAGCACTTGATTGAAATCGCCACCAAGTATTAATGGAGTATTGGCAGAGGCCTGTGCCAACTGCGCAATACTTGCATAGTAAGCAGGGTTATCCACATTCGGGGCATAAATACAAATACACGTGAATTCACTATCTCCAACCTTAAAGTGTGCACGGGCCCATCTACCCTCCTTATCAGAGCTAGTATCTATTACAGTAGCTTGCAAAGACTTCTTAACCAGAATGGCTACCCCACACCGTTTGGAAACGGCGGGAGAATAGGCAGCCACCATGTAAGGTTTAGCATTGAGTTTCAGTGTTTCAGCGGAATTTAGATGCGTTTCCTGAAGAAACACTAAATCAGCATGCTCATGGTTAAGATAGCTAAGAATTTTCTTTCTTTTGATTGGACTATTGATGCCTTTTACGTTAAGTGATAAGATCTTACATAAGGCCATTGAGAAAGGTTAAAAATTCTGAAAGAGAACATAACGCACATAAGTTCACAATGTCCCTCATAGTAACTGTATCTGGCTGTACACATGACATGATAGAAAATGAGCTAATGTAATACAATGAAGCGCCCCACATTAAAAAATAAGAACCGCAGTGCGGTAGAGAAGAAGCAGAACCCCAGAAATTACTGGCGACCATGTGTCTGCGGGGAGAAACCCCAGAGAAGGCCGAAATTGAAAACATATAACCTGTATAACTGTGCGTGCTCCGAATCCAACCGAGGCACACATCATGGAGGGATAGAAGACCAAGAAAGTCATATAAAGACAGAAAGAAAAGTCCAGGCAGTCTCTGTGCTTGGCTATGACCACCGCGTCGGGCCCTTCAAAATGGCGGACAGAGCCGGCAGATAATAAGTCCAAGTTGTTGGGTTAGCGCATCTGCTCTGCTTCTTTGGAGTCTAAAAATGTTGATAGTAGATCAGGATCTTCGAATGTCCTAGTTTGGTTGTGGAGAGTCACTCGGAGCTTCGCTGGATACAACAGGCCAAAGCGAGCCTGTAGCTGTTGAAGTCGAGGGCGAAAAGCAAGGAGTCTCTTCCGACGGTCAACTGTGGGCTTTGCCAAATCAGGGAAGAAGGAGACTTTATGACTTTCAAACTCCAGATGACGATTCGCCCGGGCAGCATTTAAAATTTGTTCCACTTGTTGATATCGTAGTAATCGAAAGATAATAGGCCGGGGGGTCGTTCGGTTGAGCGCCATATGGGTAGGAACACGATGTGCTCGATCAATTTCCAGATCTCTATGAAATGTGATCTTCAGCAAGGAGGGAAGAGTTTTGAGCAGGAATTCTCTTATATCTCCTGCTTCCGCCCCCTCCGGTATTCCAAGGAGCCTCACATTGTTGCGACGGGCTCGATTATTGCTATCTTCTAACTCTTTTTGAAGATTCTGTATCTGGCGCTCAGCCTTGTCCAGTTTGACCAAGCGCACCGCGTGCGAGTCGAGGACCCCCGCCATGTTGTCCTGCCGTAATGAAAGACTTTCAAGTCGGTCCTGGAGCACACCGAAGTCTTCTCGCAGGGCTCGAAGCGCTTCTCCGTTGGACTGCACCAGTTCCTTCACGCCGCGTACTTCCTCTAAGATCTCCTGATGCATTTCGGGGTTTTCCCGAAGTGGAACCATCTTCTGTGGGGAAGACACCTCTGTTTTGGAGCGTTTTCCGTGTGAAGAAGAAGGAGACCCGAAGTCCAAGCGCGCTGGTTTATGGGCCGCCATCCCCCCCGAGGTACCCCGGTAAGTTCGGAGCAAAAAATTGAGTTTATGTAGGTATTAAGTCAGGATTCTGAGTAGGCCTCTCGGGAGCTTCAGCGCGAAGCGTCTAACCCGCTGGACATCAGGCTCCGCCCCCCCCAAGGGATGGATTTTGAAAGAAAATTATTAGAGATCTTGAGGCTAAGGTACGCCTCTTCGAAGTTACCTGGATAAATCCCTTGTTTTAAGTATTTGCTGGTATGGATACTTTTTTTTTTTATAATCTGTTTAACTTGACGATCGGTTACATCTTATCCATCTAAAGAAAGGAAGAGCTATGGAGGGCCCTGGAATAGGCTATATGGAGAGCGGAGATGCTGTCCAGCTAATTTCATTAGGATATCTCAGCAACTGAAATAGCAGGTCTGAAAATATTCAGATAAGATATATGAATTTCCCTGAGTCATGATATTCCACAAGTTAGGGATAGACAGATATCTTTTTGAAGATCTGCATAAAGATATTAAAATAATTTATCTGGATTCTTTATGCAGATTCAGCTCCACTGAATATTGCTTTCCTTATTTTCAGTAGTTGGATCAAAAAATATCCTCGCAAGGCATGTCCTTGAGTCATTGAGGAAAGCACTTTAAACAACCAGTGAGCCAGATGTAGTTTCTCTAGTACATATGCATTTATGGTAATCCATTTTGAAATCATGGTGGTAGGTTGGGGATACTTCTCCCTTTCTCAATCCTTCAACAGGTCCAGCTGGGAGTAAGGAAAAGAGACATGACAGCCTAACTTGGCTTTGGAGATGGGTGTTCCAAATCAACATTCTGACATTGTCTTGGGAACGTTAGTAATTTGTGTTTGCAATAACACTGCAGCCATTGTTTTCCAATCAACACAATGTATTTGTTTAATCAGGAATAGATCCAAGAGTTCAGGGAGGTTGGGAAGATAGCAGGGATGGTTATGGATGCCCATGTTATGACTTGGATAAAACAGTGTGGCTGCCATGGTATTCCACTTGAATGCACAGAAGTAAACATCAATAACAACAAAAAATAAAACCAGTATGGCTATTTTTTAATTGAAGTCCAAAGAGACAAGGTATCCCAAGCAAGTTAGGAGAGAGGAGTGATGCCACCAAAAATACAGACAAATGAAACTAATTTTGATAAAAATCTATAAACTAACATGTAGGGCTTAAAAAGGGCCCTACATGGCCTTGGTTTCAGCAATAGCATGCATCAGGGATCATATAAGATATGTGAAAATAAACAAAAAGCCTTTTTTGTCGCAAAATTTAATACATAATATAAGTGAATAAATTGTGAAACAAATTGATGGTATACCTTGTGGTTGTATCAGTCAACTAAGTTTACCAAAATGATGTTCCACCCACCTAGCCAAATTGGATGTATCAATTATTATAAGGACTTGTCTTTATAAAATAGACTGTTGACTGCTTTAAAACCCTTTCCAGGCCGAGCCCAAAACTCTTGGGATCCAAAATTCTGACTAAATATTGCTATCAAATGGTATATAATACATGACCATAGCAGAAGGAAAATCACTATTAGAACATATTGAATAAGACGGGTACAATTTTCCTGAAATATACAAAAATTAACCCGGCTGCAGAATGTGGATTAAAAATTTAAAGTAGGCCTTGAAAGGGTTAACCTAGGCATCCTGTTATAAAATGGGGCTCTTTACAGAAAGTGCCACTGAAAACAGATGGACAGGGCACTTACCCAGACAGTGGCTGTCCCTGTCCAGCTTAATGCTTAAGAATATCAACCAGTAAAACTTTACCCAAAACAATCTAGAGGAAAAGACCTCAATGAATCGGGCTATAGTTGTGCCATCTTCTTTTGTTTGTACCATGTGACGTTTTACCTTTTCAGACTTATTTGTTGATGTTGTTGTATTATGTTCCTTATTACTGTAGTTATTTGGTGTCGAAATTTCCTACATGACATTATAATCTTCCGTAGACTCTGTTAAAAAAACTGACTTATTAAATATACTGTTCACATCCGTGCTGAGCAATTTACATAACTAATGTCTAATAATAGATTTTTCTAAGAGTGCCTCTTTGAAAAAGAAAACAGCATGTTTTCATTTCCATTACTTTTAACATTTTCTATTTAGCTCATTCTTCCTCTGAATATGTTACCTGGA
Source organism: Ichthyophis bannanicus (assembly GCA_033557465.1). Classification (NCBI taxonomy): domain Eukaryota; kingdom Metazoa; phylum Chordata; class Amphibia; order Gymnophiona; family Ichthyophiidae; genus Ichthyophis; species Ichthyophis bannanicus. Next base: position 861,004,322 of record CM066034.1, read on the forward strand.
GGGCTCAGTAGTTGGCATAGCAGTAGCTTGAAATTCATTGCTCAAACGGAACTTTTCAAGTTAGTTGAATGATTTTTTGGAAAACTGAGAGAAGTACTGTTAACGCCTTTGTCGGATTACCTCAAAGGATACCGGAACATGATTGTTTGTTAGTGGCTTGATATACGGTTAGCATCAAAGCGGTTTACGTAAAACTCAAATGCAAGAAAGAAAAGAGCTCCATAAATCAATTAGGACAGGGAAAGCTAAAGAAGGTAGCAAAGAAGAATTGCAGACTGCCTCCGCACTATCCAAATTGTGCCAGGATGGAGTGAGGGCAGAATTCGGGTGTTCCACCTAATTATATGGAGAGTCGCGATATCCAGTGCGCTGTCTGTATAGCTATCCAGATAAATTTAGGACAGCAAACTTCTTATAGTTCTCTGGATAAATTTAGGATGACGGACTGAATATCGTAACAATCCATATACAGTAGTAGCTGTACTTGCTACTCTATGGCATATGTTTAATAATCAGGGCTAACGGTTAACCTGGGCTGTCCGCTGAAGGCAAAAGTGAAACGGGATATTCAGCAGAAGTGCCCAGGTAGTAGCTTCCACTGAATATCTGGTTTCAGAGGAGACCGCTACAGGCATCCCAGATAACGGTAATATTCAACTACTATCCTAGACAGCCACCCTGCATAAAATTAGGCTTGCATTTTTTTGCCTATGAAAATTGCTGCTATCCAGATAAGTGCTTGCAACCCTCTTCTCCTGCCCTCGGATCTGGATAGTTACACTGAATATTGGGATGAGCAGGGTATATCCGCTTAACAGGGCCTCCTAACCGGATAACTCCTCACTATCGGGCCCTAAAACTGTACATATGGTATTACTGAGAGAATTTACATTGACTTACACTATTGAATGGGACAAATGATTGGAGTAAGGAGGTGAAAGAGAGACAATTTAAATAAATAGGATTGCTTCATATAGTTTCCTTGCCGTATTTCATTCCCTCCCTCTGAGATCTCACTCATAGTTATATTTTTTTATCTCCATACAAGTTCACTATAGTTTATTTTGATAAACAGAGTGGAGGAGTGGCCCAGTAGTTACGACACGGGGCCGGAAGGCCAGCGGTTCAAGTCCCACATGGGGACAGCAATCTCAGGCTGGAGGGACTGAGGTTTCTAATCCTATAGGTATTCCTTGTGGCCTGGGGAAAGACACTTAACCCTCCGTTGCCTCAGGTACACATAGATTATGAGCCCTTTGGGGACAAGGGAATGTATCCAGTACCTCTTTGTAGTGATTACATAATGTAAACCGCTTTGATTAAAGGATAAGGCAGTATAGAAAACTGGTTAAATAAATAAATATCAGTAGCATTGAAGATATAGTCCTGAAGTTTGTGATCTTCATAGGACAAGACTGTTTCTGTGGCTAATCATTGTTTGGCTGTTCAGTTTAGAAGCTGACTATGTGCTTTAGGAAGCATATGAAAATTATATTTTTGAAAGAAACTTTTAGGGACACAATGTCAACAGTACAGAGCTGAAGTTAATTTTTTAATTTTGCTTTAAGTTAAGAACATAAGATATGCCATACTGGGTCAGACCAAGGTCCATCTAGCCCAGTATCCTGTTTCCAACAGTGGCCAATCTAGGTCATAAGAACCTAGCAGTTTCCCCAAAGACACAGGTTCCACAATGCTTGTATTGGGGCAAGCAGTGATATCCTGGGTCCCTTTTAATAAATGGTTTATGGACCTTTCCTCCAGGAACTTGTCCAAACCTTTTTTAAACCCAGCTACACTAACAGCTTTTACAACATCCTCCGGTAACAAATTCCAGAGTTTGATTAAACGTTGAGTGAAAATATATTTTCTATTATTAGTCTTAAATAGCTTACCCTGTAGCTTCATTGCATGCCCCCTAATCTTTCTATATTTTGATGATGTAAACAATCGATCTACGTTTACCTGTTGTACTCCATTCATTAATTTGTAGACCTCGATCATATCTCCCCTCATCCGTCTCTTTTCTAGGTTGAAGAGCCCTAACCTTTTTAGCCTCTCTTCATAGGGGTCTCCTTCCATCCCCTTTACCATTTTGGTGGCTCTTCTCTGTATCTTTTCTAATGACACTATATCGTTTTTAAGATATGGCGACCAGAATTGCACACAATATTCAAGGTGCGGTCACACCATGGAACAATACAGAGGCATCATAATATCCTTTGTTTTATTTACCATTCCTTTCCTTATGATACCTAGCATTCTATTTTCTCTCTTGACCACCGCTGCACATTGGGAGGAGGGTTTTAACATGTTATCCACAATGACGCCTAAATCTTTTTCCTGGGTGGTGGTGTAGCAGCGACGTGCACGCAATGAATAAAACCAGGAGTCAGCTGCAGGATCCAAGCCAATTTATTGTGCACAGGCTCAGACAGGAGTGTATCCAAAAAGGACTGAGCCCTGGAGTACAGGAGCAAATTCCTTATATACAATTTTTACAGTTTGATACAGGCAAACTTTCTATTGGTCCCAACGCCCCTTGCACCTGTCCAATCAGGGACCCTCTCTGGGCCCCGTTTCTCATTCCCCCTTCTCAAACTGTTCTAACAAAGGCATAGTCTTAGACCTGGTTACATTTCTACTTCAAGGACATTTCTAGCTCAGAGAATGCAAGACCAGTTCTATCATCAGCATAAAAGAATTATACAAACTTTTCAAAAGCAGTTTAAGGCAGATTCTCAGACTCTGGTTCTTCTCAGCACTACTCCCAGGTGGGGGTTAGGATCTAGGCCTAGTTTACAGGCCATACCCTACCACATTCCTCCCTTTGATTATTCTCACTCCTAGCAAAAGAGGGTGAGAATGAAATCAATTAACGTTTCTTTAAACTGATGCTTCTTCACGGGGTATAGCCTGATACTTCCACATGGCCAGTACCCTGGTTGCTGTTATTCGTTCAACTGTACTGTCAATGACTAAAGTTACCATACGGAAGCAAAGGGGCAGGAAACGTGGAAGGAGTAAACACATAGCTATCATGACTAGAACTGCAAACATGATAGTCTTCAATCCCCCTAGCCCTGAAAATAGGGTTCCAAACCATCCATTTAGCTCCAGTCCATCCCAAGTCTGAACTGGTACATGTGCTTGTCTACGCATATGGTCAGCTGTTTCTTCAACAACCTGACCCTGATCATCAATCTGCAAACAGCAGTTGGTAAGATTAAACTTTCCACATACCCCACCTTCAGATGCTAACAAATAATCAAGTGCTAATCGGTTCTGGTAAATAGCAGTGCGCATCTGAGTACTTTGTTTTGCTAAGAGGGTAAGTGCCTTACTTGTCTCATTAGTTATAATTTCTACAATAGCTTGCAAGCGTATAATACGATTCAACATATAAACAGGAGTGCGGTATCCCCAGGTCCCAACTTGTGCCCAAGTGGCTGGTCCATAATATGTGATATAGCAGTGGTCATTCTAAGGGGCCCCAGGGCTACCGCAAGTACAACATATATATATATATATATATATATATCATAATTACAGTATCTCAATGAGTTCGTATAGAGGTTGCAAATTCTTCACTTAAGTTCTCTTCTTCCACAGCTTCCACCGTACGTAGACCTGTCAGCTTCCGATAGGTGACAGGAGTAGGGTTGTAGATTCCTCAAGCTTCTGCTGTACGTGGACCTGCCAGCTTCCGGTAAGTGGCAGGAGTAGGGCTGTAGACTCTCACAGCAGTGGTTTTTGTCGTAAGGTGAGTCGCAACAGTTATCCTGGGCGGTTTGTTGAAGTTCAGAGACGAGATTCGGTAGCGGTTGCTGACTTCACTCGACTGTGGTGGATCCAAGGCTCAAGCTCTGCGACTTTAACTGCTGTAGGAGTTGATAGTATGATGAAGTAGGATCCTCTTCAGTGAGGCGCTAACGGTTCCTTCTTCCACTCCTTGATCCACACCGAGGTTGCGGGCTTGGAGGGATGCAATGGCTCAGTCAGATTAATGGGCAGTTGGCCTTGTACCCAAGCATGGAGAATCTGCAAGACAGAACCTAATGCCAGCAGCTCTTGTCTAGTGATTTCGGATCCAATCTGATTCATGTCTCCCTTTATCCCCTGGACAATGGGCGGAGGTCGCCCATACAGAATCTCGAATGGGGAAACTCCTAATGACTTGGTGGGGGCTGAACGTATCCTGAGGAGGGCTATAGGAAGAACCTGGGGCCATTTCAGGCGGGCTTCTTGGCAGAGTTTAGACAGCTGGGACTTCAGGGTACGATTCATACGCTCTACCTTCCCTGAGCTTTGGGGTCTATAAGCTGAATGTAATTTCCATTGCACCTGTAGAGCTTGGACCAACTGCTGAGTTACTTGAGATACAAATGAGGGACCATTGTCCGATCCCATGACTAGTGGTATACCAAACCTGGGAATAATTTCATGGAGTAAAACTTTTGTGACTTCCCTGGCTTTCTCAGTCCTGGTGGGGAAGGCTTCCACCCACCCTGAAAATGTGCAAACCAGGACCAACAGATAACGATATCCGTTTGCACGTGGCATTTCAGTGAAGTCTACCTGGATATTTCCCATAGGGGTAACTCCTACTGACTGAACTCTCGGGGGCAGGGTAGGACCCTGACGGGCATTGTTCTTTGCACAAGTTAAGCATCTATGGGCTGCTGATGCTCACAGGGGTCCTAGTAATGGGATACAGAAATGAGGTCTAAGAGCTTTATCCATCGCAGTTTTCCCATAATGTGTGGCTTGGTGGAAAGCATGGACAAAGGCTGACCCTAATGATTCAGGGATTACAGTTGGACCCGGAGGCTGACCACCTACCGGCGGTGGTAGCACTATCCATCCGGTCTCTTTCAACACGCCCCCTTCTTCCTGACAGAAATAGTCTAACTCTTTGGAGGTATATCGAGGAGCCCATGCACTAAGTGGTACTGGGAATAATGCTGCCTGGACTGGGGTATTGGGGGCAGGGGCTTGCCCAGATATGGCCACTTCTTGGGCAGAAGTGTCAGCGAACCTATAAGAGAATGCAAATAAATAAATAAAATAAATTTCCCCGTGAAACTTGTCCTTTTCCTGCCTGATGACCTCGGCAATGCATTACTGCGACTTGTTTGTGGGCCCATACAGCATCTAGTAGTGTCAACATCTCGGGCCCATATTTGATGGACTTGCCTCCTAAGGTTATTAACCCTCGTTCCTTGTACAGGGCTCCATGGGCGTGTAATGTTGTTAAGGCGTACATGGAGTCTGTGTACACCTTCAAGCAGAGCCCTGTCCCTATTATCAGTGCCCTAGTGAGGGCTATCAGTTCAGCCTTCTGTGCTGAAGTTCCCGGGGCCAGGGCTGAAGATTCAACTACCATGTCCAGGGTCACTACTGCAGCACGACGTCCGTTGATGACAAGACTACTTCCATCCACAAAGAAGGTTCGTTCAGGGTCGTTCAATGGGACATCAGTTAGATCAGGGCGACTTGAGAATACAGTGTCCATTATTTCCAAGCAATCATGATCGGGGGGGCCTGAACCAATTGGCAACAGTGTGGCTGGGTTCAAAGCTTGACTGACGATCAACTGCAATCGGGGGTTTTCGCACAACATGCTTTGGTACTTCAGCATTCGGGAATTTGTGAACCAATAATTTCCTTTGTGTTCCATAAGGGTCAGGACAGAGTGCGGTACAGTGATTTGGAGATTCTGACCCAGGATGAGCTTGTCGACTTCACCCACCAGGAGGGCTGTAGCTGCAACGGCTCTCAGGCAAGGTGGCCATCCTTTTGCGACGGTATCCAGTTGTTTTGATAGATAAGCTACAGGTCGCTGCCAAGATCCGAGGGATTGAGTCAGTACTCCCAAAGCATTTCCACTTGACTCATGGACATAGAGGCGAAATGGTTTCTGTACATCTCGCAGGCCCAAAGCTGGTGATGACATCAAAGCTGCCTTCAACGATCGGAATGCCACATCCTCTTCTGGGCCCCATTCCAGGGGAGATCGCTCCATTCCTTTGGTGGCCTGATACAATGGCTTTGCCACCAGCGCAAAATTGGGTATCCATATTCGACAATAGCCTGCAGCTCCCAGAAAAGTCCTCACCTGCTTTCTGGTGGTTGGGGTAGGGATGCGACACACTTCTTCCTTACGCTCTGGTCCCAACCTCCGAATCCCATTGGACAGATGGAATCCCAGATATTTAACCTCAGTTTAGCATAACTGCGCCTTGGCTCTTGAGACCTTGTATCTGGCTTCATTCAGGAGGTGCAAGAGATCACTGGTGGCATGCACGCATTCATTTTTGGAGTTGGTGGCTACTAGCAGGTCATCCACTTACTGAAGAAGGACTCTCTTTCCTGGAGTCACAGAATTACTTGAAAGATCCTGATTGAGGGCAGCACTGTAGAGGGTAGGCGAGTTCTTGAATCCTTGGGGTAATCGAGTCCAGGTGAGTTGACCCCGCCTTCCTGTAGTAGGGTCCTCCCACTCAAAGGCAAATAGAAGTTGGCTGGCTGGTGCTAAGCGTACACAGAAGAAGGCATCTTTCAAATCCAGAACGGTGAAATAAGTAGCCTCAGTGGGGATCAGTCCCAGGAGAGTATAAGGGTTTGGTACTACTGGATGTATGGTTACAACTGCATTATTCACTCGTCTCAAGTCCTGCACTGGGCAGTAGTCACCGGTCCCAGGCTTCTTGACTGGGAGGAGGGGGGTATTCCAGGGCGATTGGCACTTCCGGAGAAGTCCATACTTCAATAATTTCCTTAAATGACAGTGAATTCCTTCAATCGCCGGTCGCAGAAGAGGGTATTGTCTCACGTGCACTGGTTCCGCTCCTGGTTTGAGGGTGACAAGAACAGGGGCTACATTCTTTGCTAGGCCTGGCGGATTATCCTCCGCCCATATCTCAGGCGGAGCTAAGATTCTGGTGGGTATACGGGGACTGGCTGCCTTGGTCGGAGATGCACTATAAGAACCGCCATTCTTCTTCCCTGGGGACCGCCAGCAGATTTCGATTTCAGAGCCATTTCCATTTTTCCCCTTCAGCAAAGGATATCTGCGCCTGGAGATTAGCAAGCATATCTCGGCCCAAGAGGGGGATTGGGCATTCAAGCATGTACAAGAGCTGGTGTGTTATCTTCCGTCCCTCCCCCCAGTTCACAGGTGCAGTTCTGCAAGAAAGGTTTGGTGGCCCGAGTACCGGTGGCTCTGACAATAGTGATAGTTCGGGAAGACAGAGGGGCCACAGGTCTTGCCACCACCGAGTGTTCGGCCCCCGTATCCACCATGAAGTCCATATATTGGTCCCCAATTTTCAGACTGACCATAGGCTCCTGGGGACCCAGAGGAAACGGAGCCCGGTCTGGCCTAGTACTCATCCGAATTGTAGCCCCCTCCAGTTGCCACTCCCTCTATAGCTACTTCTTCTCATTGTAACTGTGCACGGCACGTCTCTCCATGACTCTGGAATTGTCCCCCTGCTCTCCCATTGCTCCCACCTCCCCTCCGGGGGGCGGGGTCGAGGTGCGGGCATTCGTTTCTCCAATGTCCTTCTTTCTTACAGTAGGCACACTGATTAATGCCTACCGGGGGCCGGCCATTCCCTCGGCCCCTTCCACGTCCTCGGGTCTTTCTATTAGGAAAACCTCTTCCTCGTCGTTCAACTAAAGCTGCAGCGAAGAAAATCAGCTTTCTTCTTCATCTTATGTTCACTTTCCCTCTGATGCTCTTGATCACGATTCACAAACACCTTCTGTGCAACTTCCATTAACTGGGCCGCATTCATGCCCGCAAATCCTTCTAACTTCTGCAGTTTCCGTTTTATGTCTCCCTGGGACTGACTCACAAAGGCTGCATTTACCATGCGCAAATTTTCCTGGGCCGCTGGATCATATGGGGTATAAAGTCTGTAAGCTTCAGATAAGCGTTCATAAAAGGCCGCTGGGCTCTCGTCTGGATACTGGATGACTTCTGATACCTTTCCGATATTCATGGCCTTCTGGCTTGCTTTCTTCAGGCCTTGTAGTAGGGCCTGGCGGAACCAATTGAGGGCCGCCGCCCCATTTACATCGTTCGGATCCCATCCAGGATCGTCATTTGGAAAATCCGCGGCGGCTGCTTGCCGAGGATCTAGGCCTGCTTCTCCTACGGGATTTTCTTCTACCCATCGGTGGAGGCTTGCACAATTTGTGCTCGCTCTTCAGTACTGAAAAGAGTGGACAGAAGCTGGCAGCAGTCAGACCAGGTAGGCTGATGGGTCTGCATAATGCTAGACATCAATTCAATCAAATCCTGGGGCTTCTCAGTATAGGAGGCATAGTGCGTCTTCCAGTTCAGTAAATCAGTGGTGGAGAAGGGCACATAAACAAGGCTAGTCGGCCCTACCATGACCTGGCCCTCGGTATTAAGAGTAGGTAGGCCCTGGACCTGGCGCAATGGCATAACGTGACCATCCCTTTTGCTGGCAGTTGTACTTCTGAAAGCATACGGCAGTCGGGACTGTCAGGGTTCTACTCCATGTTCTTGGGTGCCGGCAGTGAGTGACCGTGAATTGGCAAATGAATCCCCGCTTGTAGTGTCATCGGTGGACTGCGGCCCACTCGAGGCACTCAGAACGGAGCTAGGGCTCCTGGCCGGGGAGGGGTACGTGTCCTCCGGCTACGGAGGCAGTTGGGGGCCTACTTGGGGTGAAACGGCAGGGATGGATCCCTCCTGGACAGGCTCTGCCTGTGGTGGTGGCAGAGCCGAGGGGATGGGCCTATAGAGGAACTGGGGCGGATGGGGCAGAATGTCTGGAGATTCTGGGGTAGAATAGACAGGCAGCTTCTTTTCCCCAGACTTCCGGGCCCCCGGGTGGTTGCTACAAATATCCTACACTGTTCCTCATAACAACGTTTCATCCAGGAGGGCTCTTTTTCACAAATACTTAACCAGGAATCTATATAAGGGAACTGGTCAGGGTGTTCTTTACGTACAATCTGGTGAACTAGGGATATGATACTAACATCAAAGGTACCACCAGGGGGCCATGAGGTGACCAGTACTGGTCACTCCCTATCACAGAGCATTTCTAATTGGGACGGAGACATTTTTATTCCATAGTCTCCAGCGTATCCCTTGCTAAAATTCTTGATCATACATTTCAGCGGAGTTTGCGTGGACTCCGACCCTCCCATAATGACGTACACAACAACAGACAGAGGGGCCATTCCCGTTCACATAAAACTTCCCATCGACCAGGGGGTCATTACAATTACATAATCACCAGGGAAACCCTTCTTAAAGTTCTTAAGGAGACATTGCAGAAGACTCAGTATAGATACACCCCCTCCCATGCTGTTCAAAAATACTGTTCAAAACCTTTGTGTCTCTCTCACTCATCCAGGTTTCTCTCTCTCGAATTACAAAGAAATCACTCTCTCACTTGGTCTGTACTCGGACCTCTAAGCCGTTCAGGTTTCCCCCAGAAATCAGAAAAAGGAAAAAAATAAATAAATAATATAACAGGAACAGTTGACAAAGGAATACAGGCAGGGCTGAGGTGTAACCAGCAAAATAATATAACAGGTACAGTTGAAGTAACAATACAGGCAGGGCAGAGATATAATAAGAACAGCTGAGGAGATCCTAAGGGGTTAATGAGACATTCCTTCTCTGCAGGCTGTGTGAAAGACACACCCCTTCTCCCTCTGCTTGCTAGAGATACCATCTCTCAGGCTGTGCTGTGCTTAGACTCGATTCCTTAAAGTGACTCCTGAGGCTTTTTTTCTCTTTCTCAGTACTGTTCCTTAATCGGTAAACTGTTTCACAAATTACCCAACAGAATAATCTTACATTATACCTGAAGGGAAACCAGCGGTTAGACAACAGACAGAGGGTGCGGGTGATCGGACTGCCGGTAAGGGGTCTGGGCAGCCCTAGAAACAGAGAGGGACACAAACACCAGACGCTTTTTCAAGACCTCTCACTCACACACACAAACAGACATGCCGGCAACATTCCCAAATTCCCAGGCCTTACTGACTAACCAAGAACAGCGGTTTCAGTCTCGTGCATACTCATGCAAGACGTACTAGGGCTGCCTGTTTTATCAAGGGCTGTGGCTTCGGTCTTGCGCATTTACCATGCGAGACATACTAAGACTGCCTTGAGAGGTGATCAGTCTCCTGGTACCGTATTCCCATATCAATTCAGTCTCGCGTATACTCATGCGAGACGTACCCAAAACTAACTGACTGAGGAGCAAAGAAATTTCTACTCACAAGATCCGGTACCCGATTCAGAACCAGTTCTTGGGTTGAATCCCAGACTCCCCTTGGGTTCGGAGGTGTTGGCCGGCCGGACCCAATAGTCCGCCGATGTCAGGCGGAACCCTCTCCAATACAAGAGGACCGGTGGCGTCTGAGGTTTCCCCTGCGGTCGGACAGACACGGTTCCAACCGGGCCAAACCTTGAGGCGGTAATAAGTGGTATACTCACTTGAATACCATCCACTACTCGCACATTCCCGGCCCAACGCACCAAGAATATGTAGCAGCGAAGTGCACACAATGAATAAAACCAGGAGTCAGCTGCAGGATCCAAGCCAATTTATTGTGCACAGGCTCAGACAGTAGTGCATCCAAAAAGGACTGAGCCCTGGAGTACAGGAGCAAATTCTTTATATACAATTTTTACAGTTTGATACAGGCAAACGTCCTATTGGTCCCAACGCCCCTTGCACCTGTCCAATCAGGGACCCTCTCTGGGCCCCATTTCTCATTCCCCCTTCTCAAACTGTTCTAACAAAGGCATAGTCTTAGACCTGGTTACATTTCTACTTCAAGGACATTTCTAGCTCAGAGAATGCAAGACCAGTTCTATCATCAGCATAAAGGAATTATGCAAACTTTTCAAAAGCAGGTTTAAGGCAGATTCTCAGACTCTGGTTCTTCTCAGCACTACTCCCAGGTTGGGGTTAGGATCTAGGCCTAGTTTACAGGCCATAGCCTACCACAGTGGTTCCTAATGTGCAACCTTGTATCGTGTAACTATAGTTTGGGTTGTTCTTTCCTAGGTGCATAACTTTGTATTTGTCCACATTAAATTTCATCTGCCATTTGGATGCCCAGTCTTCCAATTTATCAAGATCCTCTTGCAATTTTCCACAATCCTCATGGAATTTAACAACTTTAAATAGTTTTGTGTCATCTGCAAATTTGATAACTTCACTCGTTATTCCCTTTTCCAGGTCATTTATGAATCTGTCAAAAAGCAGTGGACCCAGCACAGATCCCTGGGGTGCTCCACTCACTGTTCCCTCTAAGCTGTGCGCGTCTGCGCGCGCACACACCTCGCTGAGCGAGCGCACATACTTTACAACAGAGCGCACAAAAATTACCGTTCTGATTCTGATAGAAAACAACACAGGCACCTTAAAATTTAAAAGTTGTTGTGTATTTACGGTTTTCACAAGTTCTACAATATTTTCTAGTGCAATCAATGTGGTGTACATACTGTCTTCTGACGTGTAGTCAAATTTTAAAGTATATAACTCAGAGTGTCATTATGTGGTGCACAAAAATTTAACCTTCCTTCAAAAGCTGCACAGCTGATATTTTATGCGCACACAGCCTACAGAAAATTAGAGGGAACATTGGCTCCACTATTCACCTTTCTCCACTGGGAAAATTGGCCGTTTAGCCCTACCTTCTGCTTTCTGTCTTTTAAGCAGTTCCTGATCCACAATAGTACTCTGCCTCCTATCCCATGACTTTTTAATTTTGCCAAAAGTCTCTGATGAGGGACCTTGTCAAAGGCTTTCTGAAAGTCCAGATACACTATATCATCCGACTCACCTTTGTCTACCTGTTTATTCACACCTTCAAAAAAACATAACAGATTAGTAAGACAAGATCTTCCTTGTCTAAAGCCATGTTGCTTGTCTCCCATTAAGCCATGACTATCTACATATTCAGTAATTGTGTTCTTTATGATGGTTTCTACCAATTTTCTCAGTACTGACTTCAGGCTCAAGGTCTGTAGTTTCCCGGATCACCCCTGGAAGACTTTTTAAAAATTGGCGTTACATTGGCCATCCTCCAATCTTCAAGTATTACAGATGATTTTAATGATAGTTCACAGATTACTAGTAGAAGGTCTGCAATCTCATATTTCAGTTCTTTCAACACCTTAGTATATATACCATCTGGTCCAGGTGATTTGCTACTCTAAAGTTTATCAAATAGTTGTATACATCTTCCCAGTGTATCGATATTTCTTTCAATTCTTCTGCAGTATCGCCTTTAAATACCACCTCAGTCATGGGTAACATCCCTACATCTTCCTCTGTAAAGACTGAAGGAAAGCATTCATTGTCTCCACTATGGCCTTGTCCTCTCTTAGTGCCCCTTTTACACCTTTGTCATCTAATGTTCCAACTGACTCTCTCACAGGTTTTTTGCTTCGAACGTGCTTGAAAAAGTCGTTATTATATGTTTTTGCTTCCACAGCAGGCTTCTTCTCAAATTCTCTCTCTTTGCCTGCCTTATCAATGCCTTGCATTTAACTTGCCTCTGCTTGTGCTGTTTCCAGTTTTCATCATTTGGCTCTTTTTTTTACATTTCCTGAAAGATGCTTTTTTGGCAACATCAGCCTCTCTGACCTCACCTTTAAACCATGCTGGCAGTTTTTTGGACTTCCTTCCACTTTTCTTAAAGCATGGAATACAGTTGATCTGAGCTTCCAAGATAGTATTTTTAAACACCACCCATGCTTGATGTAAGTCTTTAACATTTGCATCTGTTCCTTTTAGTTTTTTCGTAACTATTTTCCTCATTTTATCATACTCTCCCTTTCAAAAGGTAAAAGGTAGTACTGTGGATTTCCTTACCATCCCTCCTCCATTAATTAAATCATATGCGATCATGCTATGATCACTATTGCCAAGTGGCCCCAATACCCTTATCTCTTGCACCAGATCTGGTGTTCCACTAAGGACTAGGTCCAAAATGGCTTCCTCTCTGGTCAGTTCATGAACCAGCTGCTCCAAAAAGCAGTCATTTATTTCATTTAGAAACTTTAGAAAAGTCCTGCCATGACACTGACCCAGGATAATTGAAATCACCCATTGTTATTACTGTGCTGTAACTTTTGTTAGCTTCCCTGATTTCTTTGAGCATTTCATTATCCATTTGTTCAGTCTGGCCAGGTGGTCGATAGAACACCCCCACTGCCATCGCCTTCTCCTTTTTATATGGAATTTCAATCCATAGAGATTCTACATATAAATGTTTTTATGTTTTATGTATGTCTTGTATTGAAAAATATTATTTCTTATGTTCATTGTACTCTGCCTAAGAATTATGATAGGCAGACTAGAAATATTAAAAAAAAATAGCCATAAACAAGGCACCTTTTTGGATTTTTCACATACGTATAGATGCTCTGCTGTAAAATGACTCTGACAGTATTTAAATATATTCATACATGATGGCACTAGTCATACAGTCATTCAGCTGTAGGATGTAGTTTGCTGAAATGCCTGTGATATACTGTATCCAATCAACCCAACAGAGGACCCTGTTTACTAAAGGTCGTCTCCCATTTTAGGTCTATAGGGAAGAATGCTTAGTAAGCAGGACCCATAGTCTATTTCACCTAATTAGCTGTCTTAAGAGAGTAACAGCAGAAATCAGATACAAGGATTTGATAATATAATATCTGTATGTAATTTTCCTCCCTGACTTGTCTCCACCCATATATTTGTGAGGTAAAAGTATATGCACTGTGATCATGTTTGAATTTCTACCTGCGAAGAGGGATTGTGGGAGTAGGGGCCAGGCAATAAGCAGTTTGAGATTTCACACAAGTTTGGCTTTGTAAAGCACTTTGATTATTGCCTCTATAATGACTACTCAGGAATTATCATATGTTATATATGCTTGTGTATTTTTCTGTTCCTACAACTTGCCTATACAAAAGAAATAAGGTATATGAATAAACCAATTGGAGTGAAGATTAGCAAACATGTTGTATGTGATGCCTTTCTTTTGGCTGTTAATACCTAATACATTAATCATCTTTATGTTTGGTATTCCATTAAGGCAACAATTGCCATGACTAATCTTGAGATATGATTTCACCTAATATAGTGGTGTTCCTGGGCCATTCTCACATGAATAGAGGGGTATTTCTGAAGATCACTTTGTAGGATGTTTCCTAGACAAGATTCAGAATATGCATAGGTCTTGCTTAAACACAGATGGTGGAGAGTCAGGGAGAAAGGTGGAGCATGAAGTATGCTCAACTGAAGTGTTTCCTTCCCTATTATTTGGATTGCATGTAACTAACTTATTGGGGGGAATATATGATCATTTTTCTCTTCCAAATGAGGTGAACATAGAGAAAGCACTCAGTAGTTTGAAACCATCTAGCTCAGAGCTGGATCCTTTGCCTACTTATTTGGTCCAATGTGCAGCAGGAGTGGTTCTCATTGTGCAGAAATGAGCTGCAGTTCCTTCTTCTTCCCACATTTTTGTTTTGTCACATTTGCCTTTCGAGTCTGATTCTTGAGAAGCTGGTGCTTATGCAGCTTCTTCCATTTTTGGAAAAAAATTTGTTTCATCCTATACGGTCTGGTTATCAGCCCAGATTGCGATACTAAATGAGATTTGGGTAGAGTTAGATGCAGGAAATGTCGTGATAGTGGTCTTCTTGGTCCGCATTTGATTTAGTTGATCATCAGCTTATGGCTCGATCACCTTTGGGAACTTGGTATTACAGAGAGAGTGCACAGCTGGATTCAAGCATATTTGCAAGAGAGATCCTTCCGTGTTTCTGCTGAAGGAGGTTTGTCCATGTCTTATCCATTAACCTGTGGTAAGCCACAAGGGTCACTGTTAGCTCCTATTTTATTTATTGTGGTTTTGGCACCATTAGTGACTCTAATCAGTCTAAGGGGTTTAGCCAATTCATCTATGCTGATAATATACCCATTTTAGTTTCCTTTGATTCTACATCTCCTAATCTGTTTTTGTTGAATAACTGTTTGCAAGCAATGGTTAAATGGCTTAAAGCCTCTCCTCTAGTGTTGTACATTTCAAAATGTGAATCACTGTGGTGTGTGAGGAAAGCTTCTATGATGGTGGAAGCACCATTCATTCTTGGTAGTCTTATAATTCTGAGAGAGAAAGCGGGTATTTTTTGTTGACCTTGCAACTACAAGTGTCAGCGGTAATGAAATCGTCTTTTTCGGTGTTGTGGAGCATTCACTCAGTGTGGTCTTGGTTAGACTAAATAGATTGTAAGATATTAATCTGTAGGTTTGTCTTATTTAAGATTGATAAAAGTTGTTATATAATGACTTGCTTTTGAATCTCCTAAAATGTCTGCTGCTGGTGAAGAAGACCGCTGCAAAGTTGTTGATGGGATCCAGAAAGTATACGTAGGTGCCTCCTCTAAAGGAAGTACAGCACTTGCTCCCAGTTACATATCTGATAAAATTCAAAATGTTGATATTCACTTACCAGACCTCCTTCGCAGACTGGCCTGGTTAATTAGTAAACTGTTTGATTTCATATATTCTGGGGAGATTACTACATTCTTCTCAAGTTTCACTATGAGAGATAGGATTGTATTTAACTTTTTTTTTAGCAATGTTGTGGTATTAGCAGACAGGTAAGATAAGATATGCACAGTAATTATACCCAGGAGATGTCTGCTTATCCCTCCCATTTAGTTCTCCAAGACTGGTTACAGAGAAATAAGTTAAATTTGAGCCTGGAAAAGACTGAGGTTTTATGGGTGGGGAAGGTAGTGATTCCAGATGATATCAAATGTGTCCAGCTTTTGGGACAGAAAGTTTAAATATCTTTTAAAGTACTTACCTTGTTGGTAATCATCAATTTCAATTTGACTCTTGAGCCATATGTACAATATATTCAAAATAGAGCTTGGCATAAGTTGAAGATAGCGAGACAATTGAGGTCAGTTGTGAGGCCACAGGATTTTCGGATGATGGTCCAATTGACAGTTTTGATTCATTTGGACTATTGTAATTCGATATTTTTAGGAATGCCAAAAGTGTTACATAAATTACAACAGATTCAAAATGTTGTTGTGAAGATGATCACACAAAGCAGCCATAAGGATAGGGTTACTCCCTTACTATTAAATCTTCATTGCCTGCCAATAGAACCCCTTGTTTTGTTTAAGATGTTGTGCCTCTCTTTTAGAAGTATTCATCAGATTGGGCCTATCTATTTGTCTTTTGTGGATCTTCATGCTGGCTACGTTACACACCTTCCCCAAGGGCAGGTCAACTCCCTTTTATAGCCATAACTCAGTACCTATCATATACAACCCACGACAGCTAAGGCAACCAAACAAATGGAGCCATTGGCAACCTCCAAGAACTGCCAATTACAACAAAAACATTAAAATTCCACTAACAAACCGCTTTGCAATACATCACAGTTCTTCTACAAACAAAGACGAAATCAGATGTGCCCTAATCAATGCCAGATCAGCCGACAACAAAGTACAAAGAATACATGACCTCATCGAGGATAACAAAACAGACATCATTCTTATAACAGAAACTTGGTTCACAGATGCAATGTTCTCTTAAACCAATTAAACCTGTCTACCCATAACATCCACAACTGTCCAAAGACATCTGGAAAAGATAGAGGAATATGCATCCTCACCAACAAACAACTTAACTTTAATCAGTATACTGTCTATACATAATCTGGAGCTATTCACCATCGCAAATAAGCAATACACTATGGGTCATTTCGAGCCACAAATATCGGGGATGCATACCCTGCCTGTTATACATCCCCCTTGCTATTCCCGTGCAAGGCTCCCTTTATGAACAGCGGGGTTGTACAAGGAGCCTTAGATAAGGGCGGGCGGCGGTGGTGCGTAGGTGGGCCATCACCCCGGATATACAGGGATGATTCTGAGGTGTGTCCTGTACGTCCAGAGTAGGTCAGCTAGATGGGGACTTATTCCAGATTAGAGGTGGAATAAGTCCCCCTGGACACAGGGTAATAGCAGCAGCCAGCAAGAACAAAATCAGGAGGCACACAAGAGCCTGGACATTCAGAAGGGAATAGGCCTCCACCTGTCTAGCCTACAGACAGAGCTCCTACCCACAATCCTGGTGAGCTATCTACCATTCTGGACACAGTCTGCACCCACTCCATTAAGCAAAACACATTCATCTTGCTGGGAGATTTTAACTTGGTCTCCATGACTAAACCACAAGTCACAGCATTTATAGAAGCCATGTGTGGCTTACAGTTTTCTGAAATCATCAATAACCCCCCACACACCAGTGAAGGAATGCTAAACCTCTTATTCTTCCCATCTACAGCGGACCACAGCTTAAATCCACCACAGTCATCCATCTTCCAGATTCCCTGATCAGACCACTACCTGATCGCATTCACACTCCCTCACCAAACCATCATGAAACGGAGAACTGAAGATAAAACCACAAAGAGAAAGTTCATGCCAAATTACAATCAAGGCTTCATGTGCATAGTTTCAGCACAACTAACAGAATACAACACATCCGAGCACATAGAATCACTTATAAAAACATGGAATTAAACAATAGCAGTTGTTGCACAAACCCCAACAAGCTATACAACCAAACGTAGCAAGATCGTGCCATGGTATTCAACAGAGCTGAAGAAGCTAAAAAAGCAACCTATGTTGCCTCGAGCGGAAGTGATGACATACCCTTGACAAACAGACACAATCGTGCTATATTCATGAGTTGAACAAATTCCATGATTTCACCAATAAAGCTAAAAATGAATATTACGCAAATCTCATCAAAAAAGCAATCAACAAGCCCTGAACACCACTACCTCCCCACTTGACTCCTGCCCAGTGTCATGGGTCAAATTTGCAAGAACACACCTCATACCTTTCATACACATCATGATCAACCACTCACTAAAGCAAGGAAGCCTACCATCTGACCTCAAGCAATCTTCTATATGTCCTATCCTTAAGAAACCCAGCCTTGATCTATCCTGCCCATTATTTATTTATTTATTTATTTATTTATTTATTTAGACAGTTTTGTATACCACCTTATCCTTCAATCAAAGTGGTCACAACACAATTGGAGGATACATTTAACTAATACTTACAGGGAACATGGGCAATGGAGGGCTAAGTGGCTTGCCCAAGACCACAAGGAGCACCTGTGGGACTAGAAACCCCAGTCCTTCCGGCCCAAGGTTGCTGTCCTCTAGTGGGATTTGAACCCCCGACCTTCCAGCCTGAGTTAACTTGCCCAAATCACTAGGCCACTCCCCCCCCCCCCCCATTATCTTACAGACCAATATCCAGTATACCTTTCATAGCTAAGATTATTGAAAAGGTCGTTCAATCTCAGCTTCAAAACCACCTAGACAAATATGTACCTCCTAGACCCACAACAACATAGGTTCTGACCATACCATAGTGTAGAAACCCTCTTCACCTACCTCAACGACATCTTAATCAGAGGCATGGAAAAGATATTGCAAGGATTTATACACTTGTTCTTGGACATCTCTGCCACATTTGACTCAGTCTCAAATCAGCTCCTTCTGAACAGACTTCACCAAATTGGCCTCCAGGGTACCATCTTAAAATGGTTTCAGTCGTACCTCTCTGATCGGGTACAGCAGATAAAAATAGGACCCATTAATTCTCAGCCTTTCTCCCTCAGGCAGAGAGTACCACAAGGATCAACACGATCATTTATTCTATTCAACCTCTACATACAACAAATCTGTGATGTTATCAAAAGCTTTGACATTAAATGCCTACTCTATGCAGATGACATTATGCTATTCACATTATTCACCACTGCTGACTACACACATTATTCAACACTGCTGACTACACAAAGCTCAATAACTGTTTCATGGGAATCTCCAAATGACTACAGGCACACAATCTCAAAATAAACCATGACAAAACGGAAATCCTGCATGTTTCAAGAGACCAGAACTTCATCCCACCAACAACAATCACTATGGATAATCTCCAAATCACAGTCAAAACTGTGTAAAACTGGATCAACAGCTCAATCTCCTTCCACATATAAACTGCACTACAAAAGCAATATACTATAAGTTATGGACCATAAAGAACTTATGTCCACTCCTGTCACCTACAGATTTCCATACAGTTTGTCAAGTAGTAATCACATCGATGCTTGATTACTGCAACTTGATATATCATGGTATCCCTAAGAGCTCACTATATCCCTTCAGTTAGCACAGAACACAACAGCAAGATTTATTCTTGGACAGTCTCAGCAGTCTTGCATCATGCCACTCCTCAAACAACTGCAATGGTTACCTATATAACAAAGAATCAAATATAAAGCCATCAACAGTCTATCAGCTGTCAACCTAGAATCCTTAATCACAACCCACAGTTTCAGTAGACCTAGGAGAAAGAGCAACATAAACACATTAGAAATACCAACAAACAGAGCAAAGTGCAGCCAAAGGGCCAACAACAGGGCTGCCTTGTTATATGCCCCATCACTGTGGAACTCACTTCCACCACAATTAAGATCCATACAACATATGGAAGGTTTCCTCAAAAGTTTGAAGACATTTTTATTCCTTGAATACTATGAACCAAGCCCAGACAATGAATAAATTCTCCATCATAGCCTCACATATCAAACAACCAATCTCTTCAGCCTAATTTGTACATAGTTAGCTGACCCCATTAGCACCTGTAATAATATGTTTAATATATGTTCAGTGTAATGTGCACTATTGGTTATAGTAATTTCTGTTCCTGCACTGAGTTTCATGTATACCGTCTTGACTTGTAGAAAGATGGTATAGAAAAATTATTAAATAAATAATAGGCTGTTTCATTGTTCATCAACTAAATCACTCCTCTTGTCGACTCATTGGACATCAATATTGCCCTCTGATTCTGTCTTTCAACAAAAGAGGATCAGGGAAAGGTGTTTTTCAGGTCTGGTTCCAAAATTGTGGAATGAATTGCCTGTTATAATTAGGGCCATTGAGGATTCTGTGTAATTTTGAAAATTTTAAAGACGTTATAAAATAGTTTTAATCATACTTAATGTGAATTGTCTATACTTCAATTTTGTATGCCGTTTTGTACGTCTGTAGATTGTAACACAGTAACATAGTATATGACAGCAGATAAAGACCAGCAAGGTGACAAGAGTAGGTGCACCTGCCACTCCATGCAGGTCACCCCTGTTTGTTCAGATATGAGAGTTATGTTTATTTTCATTTTATCCTGTTGCTATAAAGGGATCCACTGTGTCTGTCTCATGCCATTTGAAATTCTGTCACTGTGTTTCTCCCCACCACTTCCATCGGGAGGACATTTCAAGCATCCACCACCCTTTCAGTGAACAAGTATTTCCTGACATTGCCTTGCAGTTTGCCTCCTTGCAGTTTCATGTTATGCCCTCTAGTTTTACAGCTTCCCCATCTTTGGAAGAGGTTTGTTTGTTCGTCAATACTCTAAGTATTTAAAGGTCTGAATCATATCTCTCCTGTCCCTCCTCTCCTCCAGAGTGTACATATTTAGGTCTTCAAGTCACTTCTCATAAGTTTTCTGACACAGGCTCTAAATCATTTTGATCGCCTTCCTCTGAACGGCTTCCAGCCTTTTTATATCCCTTGCGAGATATGGTCTCCAAAACTGAACAAAATATTCCAAGTGAGGCCTCACAAGCGACTTGTACAGTGGCATTAGCACCTCTTCCTTTCTGCTGGTAATTCCTCTCTGTATGCAACCCAGCATCCTTCTGGCTTTTGCCACCGCATTGTCACACTGTTTCAACATCTTGAGATCCTCAGAAACAATCACTCCAAGGTCTTTCTCCTGGTCCGTTCACACCAATCTCTTGCCCCCTATCGCATACAATTCCCTTGGATTTCTGCTTCCCAAGTGCATGACACTGCACTTTTTCACATTAAATCTTAACTGCCAAGCATTAGACCATTCTTCCAGTTTTTGTAGATCTTTCCCTCAAGGGAGTCCACTCTGTTGCAAATGTTCATGTCATCTGCAAAAAGACAGACTTTTCCATTTAGTCTTTCAGCAATATCACTCACAAATATATTGAACAGTACCGGTCCCAGGATCGAACCCTGGGGCACACTGCTAATCACATTCCTTTCATCCGTGTGAGTTCCGTTTACCCTCACCTTCTGTCATCTGTCATTCAACCAATTTCTGATCCAGTTCACCACCTTGGGACCCATCCCCAGCTGTTGAGTTTATTGATAAGCTTCCTATGAGGAACAGTATCAAAGGCTTTGCTGAAATCCAGGTAGATCACATCTGTCGCATGCCCATTATCTAGTTCTCTGGTCACCCAGTCGAAGAACTCAGTCAGATTTGTTTAGCAAGATCGTCCTTTGGTAAATCCATGTTGCCTCGGATCATGCAACCTGTTAGTTTTGAGGGAGTCCACGATTCGCTCTTTCAGGAGCACCTCTATTACTTTTCCTGCCACCGAGGTAAGGCTTACTGGCCTCTAGTTTGCCACTTCTTCCCTACTGCCACTTTTGTGAAGAGGTACCACATCAGCCCTGTGGAACTTCTCCTGTCTCCAAGGATCTATTAAATGATGTTTTTAACGGCCCTGCAAGAACTTCTCTGAGCTTTTTCAGTATCCTGGGATATATCCCATCTGGTCCCATAGCCTTGTCCACTTTCAGTTTTGCAAGCTGTTCTAATACATCATCTTTTGTGAATGGTGTGGTGTCTATTCCATTACCATTTGTATGTTTGTCAATCACAGGTGGTCCTTCTCCAGGATTTTCTCTAGTAAAAACAGAGCAGAAGTATTTGTTTAGCATTTTCACTTTTTCAATGTCACTTTCCACGAATCCGTTCCTGGCACTTTTGAGTCCTGCAATTCCACCTCTGATTTTCCTCCTCTCCTGTATAAACCTGAAAAAGGTTTTGTCACCACACTTCACATCTTTAGCAATCTTTTTTTCTGCTTTTGATTTTGCTATTCTTATTTCTCTTTTATCTCTTTTATTTTGATCTTGTATTCTTTTCTGTGTTCCTCTGTTTGAGAGCTTCTGGGGAAACTGCTAGGTACATATGACCTAGATTGGCCACTGTTGGAAACAGAATACTGGGCTTGATGGACCTTGGTCTGACCCAGTATGGCATATCTTATGTTCTTATGTTCTGTGTTTTTTGCCTTTATTTGTGCAGTCACTTCTTTGGAGAACCAAATAGGTTTCCCTTTCCTCTTGTTTTTATTTACTTTCCTTATTTACGTATTTTTATTTATTTTTATTTATTTACATTCTCTTATATACCGCGCTATTCTGCATCAGTGCGGTTTACATTGAACAAACTGAAATTACATTGAACAGGGCATTATAACTTGGAGATAACTATTTTACAGGGAACATGGGCTATGGAGGGTTAAGTGGCTTGCCCAAGACCACAAGGAGCACCTGTGGGACTCGAAACCCCAGTCCTTCCGGCCCAAGGTTGTTGTCCTCTAGTGGGATTTGAACCCCCGACCTTCCGGCCTGAAGTACCTTGCCCCAACCACTAGGCCACTCCTCCACGTATGTATCTGTTGCACCTTTTATTGCCTCCTTTAGTTCAGCTTATTGTAATTCCACTTCCCTTATCCCCTCCGACCCTGCCAACTCCTCCTTGAGGTACTTGGCCTTTTTACCGAAGTCAGTGTGTTTGAAGTCTAGGACTTTGAGCTTGCTGTGATTGGATTCTACCTTGGCTTTTATCTCAAACAACACTGTGAGATGATCGCTGCTGTTCACATGGGCACCCATCTGGATATTTGACATGCTATCTCCTTTGGTGAACGCTAATCCAGCACGGAGTTCTCCCTGGTCGGTTCCATCATCATTTGTTTAAGTAATGCATCTTAGAAGGCATCCACAATTTTTTTTTACTTTTTTCTAGGTTTGCATAAAGAACACTCCAATCCACATTCTGTTGATTAAAGTCACCAAATATGATCAATTCCCCCTTCATGGCTATCTTTGCAATATCAACAATCAATTTGCTATCCATTTCTTCATTTTGAGTTGGAAGCCTGTATGGGTGACAGTGTCATCTCCTCTTTCCAGCACAATCCATAGTGCTGCTTCTTTTCCTCATGTCCCTTGCATTTCAGCAGCTTTTATATTGCTTTTGACATATAGGGCTACTCCACCTCCTTTTCTACCCTCTCTATCTCTTCTAAATAGAATATAGCCAGCTATGGATATATCCCATTCATGCCACTCGTTAAACCATGTTTCTGTAATGACCACAATGTCCAAGTCCATTTTCACCATTAGAGCTTCCAGATCAGGAATTTTGTTGGCTAGGTTTCGAGCATTTGTGCTTATTGCTTTCCAGCATTTGTTGATTGGCTTGCCTGCGTTTTGCATGAATTTTTTTCTAGACGCCCTTTCCTGCTTGCCATTGATGTGTGGTTCAAAAGTATGACTGTTTCCATTGCTGTTTTGCCTTTGCTGGGAGTGACATACTGAACTTGTCGTCCTACATCTGTCACCTCCCTTTTCCTAGTTTAAATGCCTGTCCACATACTGACTGAATTTTTCACTTAGGATTCTTTTCCCTGTGACAGATGTAGTCCATTAGACTCTTGTTGATCAATATGTTTCCCTAGTTACCTATATATCTAAATCCTTCTTGTTTGCACCAGGTTTGGAGCCATGTATTAAAGTTGTTTATGCAAAGCAGCCTTTCTGCCCCCTTACCATGAACGGGTAGAACTTCTGAGAATGCTGTAGTGTTAGCAATGGGGAGTTTGTCTTCCAGAGTCTGGAAGTCCCTTTGCACTGCAGAGGCACTGTTTGTAGCCAGGTCATTTGTACCCAAGTGGATGACAATATCAGTTTTGGAGTGCTCACTTTCTACACTAACTATACTAACAATTTGGTTGGTATTCCTGCTGGTTGAAGAGCCTGGGAGGCATTTGACCATCCTCTCTCCTTTGAACTGTGTTCCCAAATTGGTGCCTCTGATGATGGAATCTCCAAGTAGTTTCCACGAATTGGACACCCTCATTATCCAAGGCAGAGAAGGCATTATGTAGGGATATCTCTTGATATATAGGGTTTCTCTGTGTTACAGGTTACAACCTACCAGAGTCCACTGTGATCCATTTGTTCCTGGGCTGTTTGATTCTTTGTGGGAGTGGTGGTGGATTTAGTTCAGTTTGTACTCTAGAGGAGGTGTGTTTAATTGCAGCTAATTCTTCTCTTAGTAGAGTAAATTCTTTATGCATAGCAGTTAACTTGAGACATATAGGGTAATCTCTTAGGATCCAAATGATTCTTCTCAGAATGAAAGCACCACAGTTATTGCATTGAATACACAACATTCTGATTCAGCTGTCCTAGGAGGAGAAAAGGAGAAAAAGTGGGTGTAACACCTAATTAAAGGACAGATGTCAATATATATGATGACTATATAGGCAATGCAACCTTGGGGTAGGTGGGCTGAGGGGTAGGGTGGCTGAGAAGTTAAATGTCCCTGGCCAGTAGACCTATGAACTGAGGGCACACTCAGATATCTGATTTGAAGGCTATGCAAGGAACATAGCCAGGCTGAAGGTTCCTAAAAACCTATATTCAACAGTTAAAGTTTATCAAAACGCAGGCAATTATAAAGTTTGAAAGCCTTAGCTGAGTGTGTAGTCTCTTGAAGTTCTGTTGAGCGGACTGGTTCAGGTATTTGGTCAGTTGTAGAGCTGCAGTTGTAAAAATGAAATATAAGCGCTAATATTAAATTAAATCTGGCATTGAACAGCAACAAAAGGCAGGTTCTGTGATTATATATTAGGATTTTATTATGGTACAAAAATAGAAATCTATATGGCTAATATTAGTGAATGAGTTAATTATTTTATGTAGCAAATTAGAAAAGGTTCCTTATCTAAAGACAAGTAAATTACTACGTCACATGGTTCACTCTGCGCTCATTATAATATAGTATGGGACTATCTAGTTAGACCACTCCCCCCACCACTAAAGGAAGCAAAATCCAATACTTTCAGCCCTGCCTGGAGGAAGGAACACTGCTAGGGTTTGATCAGATTCCAAGGCAGCCAAAGGTCCAAGTAGGCACATAAGCTGTCAGTGCAGGCTCCAGCCATGGCAGGCGAGTTGTGTGGTATGATAGGTGCCTGTGGGGGTCTTGGCTTTTCTCACAGTCTCTATGCTATGCTAGTGCAAGTAGCAAAAGGCAAACCCCCGAGTTTTTCCATATAAATATTCTTATTGTTTTTGCAGAGTTGTTATCTTGGCCCATGGCCCATTCTTGGATTGGGTTAGACCCAGGTCTTCATCCTGGTGGCTAGGTGAATCAGGACACAGCTTTCAGGAGTTGGTCACTCATACAATAGAGTCCATAGTAGGAGAAGGAATACAGAGGAAGATAACAAGAGTCCCAATACACTGTTGTAACTTCCAAAGTCTGAAGAAGCTCTCAGGCTAAAGAAAGCTTGAAGGCTATTGTCAGTGAATAGGCAGAACACAGAACAATGGCCGTTAGTGTCAATGCACACAGTATTTGGCAGGAAATGATTCTGTAGCATCACCAGGTGCAGGACTGCTTTTGCCTATGGGCAAAAGAGGCAACTGCCATGGGGCTTTGCACAACAGGGGGCCAGCTGCCCTACTGCCTGTGGGTAACAGCGGCCTTGCTCCTGGCCCTGTGCCTATTTCCGCCATGGCAGTCCCTCTCTAGGACATGCAGTGGCAGGCAAGACATAAAAAAGACACTGCGACGCTGGAATTACTTTCTTTTCTAGTGCCGCGGTGCCATTCGCTCTTCCGCTTCTACACCCTCAGACTCATTGGAGTGAGTGGAAGCAGAAGTGGAAGCAGGAACTGCACTGCGGCACCAGTGCCATGGTGCCTTTTTTTTATGTGTTGCCACCATTGTGCGTTGTGAAGAGGGGCAGCAGAGGCGGAAGAAGGGAGGGAGGGGGGCCCACGAATGAGGGGGTGCATGGATGAAGGTGGGGCCCAGACAAGGGCCTCCACTGGGAAAAGTTTGCCCTAGCCTCATCAGGGGTTGAAACGGCACTGAGCAGGTCTGAGGCTTCAAGTAGGAATCAATGTTGTGGTTCGGGAGTTTAGTT
Organism: Ichthyophis bannanicus; assembly: GCA_033557465.1. NCBI lineage: Eukaryota > Metazoa > Chordata > Amphibia > Gymnophiona > Ichthyophiidae > Ichthyophis > Ichthyophis bannanicus. The sequence goes on from CM066034.1 coordinate 861,030,496, forward strand.
CTGTTGTAGCTACAGGCAGGCTGCTGTTATTAGCCCCATAGCACTAGACTTTCGATATTTGTGGAATGCTGTACTGTTATATCTCATGCAGAAGAAATTCTTGAAGAAATTTAAAGCAGAGTTCAAGGCATCTGATCTGTGAAGGGGAGGGGGTGGTGTCAGAGTGGGGTCAGTTAGAATTTTGTGTATATGTGTCTATGATATTGTACTTTTATTATTATTTATATTTTATTGAATATTGAAAACTTATTTGTACAATAAGTAGCAGAAATTATAAGGAAATACAAAATATAAGAAATCCAGAACCAAACACATTCATTATATAACAGTCCACATCATAGGGAGGAGTGGAAGACTCTCACATCAATATGATTTAATAAGAAAAACAAACAAAACCATACCCAGGACCCCACAATTCAATCTATACCTTTAACTACTATCCCTTCATCCACATGAGACTCATGATTTTTTAGGAAGACAGTCAAATGAACAGGATCTACAAACCCATATCGTTTCCCTCGATGTTCCACTAAGCACTTGCATGGGAACTTTAAAAAAAAAAGTAGCTCCCAATGCTAAAGTGCGCTCTCTCAACTCCAGAAAGGCTTTACGCCGATTCTGTGTAACACGGGACACATCGGGGGAAAATATTTATCTTTTGACCACAAAAAAGTACATTCTTTTGCGGAAAGTACGTTTTCAATACAGAATTCTTGTCCATCTCTGTCAAAAAAGTAACAACTAAAGTAGCACGATTTAAAATATTATCAGAGGAGGACTCCAAGAATTCTGATATATCCAAACTAATGGGGGAAAGTGACTGAACAGGTTCATCATCTCCCCCATTACCTTCCACTTTCTTTTTAAATCTCGGTACATAATACAAATTGGCAACCTTGATGACTTCAGGCTGATCAAATTTCAAAACCTCCTTTAAATATTTATGAAACAAAATCAAAGGAGAAATATAATGTGTAAGTGGAAAATTTAAGCACCTCAGGTTTTTAGACCTAGATGCATTCTCTAATAATTCCAACTGCCTATGTAAATACAAACTATCCTTAGCTACAGAAGACTAATCTACCTGAGTAACATCTATTTTACTCTCTACCTGTTTCAAACGTGCATCATAACCCAAAAATTGATCATCATAATCAGAAAACTTAGCTATCGAGTCTCGAGTATATTCTTCTATTTGAGACAAGGTTCCGGTAAGGGCAGCCTCGGTGCGGGTAACAACCGCCCATATATCTTTTAATGTTACCTCCTGAGGGGACGAGGAGATATCAACAACATCTCCTAGTACCAACGGGATTTTAAACACTTTAGGCATAGGAACAACCTTACGTTCAGGGCAGGCCTACTCCGAGGAGCCCGCCGGAACCGATATGGCTCCCGAATCCAAGCCTACATTTCCCAAGACCTGGTCGAGAGTCACTACTTGCTCGGGCAAAGGGAGGGGTAAGGTAAAACCCCCAATCGGAGAAGAAGCTGGAGGAGACAAAGTACTCACTGAAGCCGAAAGCTCCAAACTGCAATTTTCCACAGACTGACGAATCAGATGTTTGTCCATCGGACCTTCCGATTTAGAAGCTTTCATTGTAGAAACAGCCGACGCACTCTTCTTCCGGCGTTTCCCCATACCAGAGTAAGCCCTCGCTCTAACAGCTCAAAACTCCGAAAAGCTCCGAAGGGGCTCCAAAGGGGCGTGACCTGCCCCATTTGGTCACTCCCCTTCGGGCATGCGACCGCGTTCCGCGGTGTAGCCCAGAGTGAAATAGGGCTCAAACAGGTGCAGCAATCAGCGCCGAACACACGGGCAGGGTGGAATCGCCGGGTAGGATCACTCTCCACTCCTCAGACCCCGCGGTGTAGCCCAGAGTGAAATAGGGCTCAAACAGGTGCAGCAATCAGCGCCGAACACACGGGCAGGGTGGAATCGCCGGGTAGGATCACTCTCCACTCCTCAGACCCCGCGGTGTAGCCCAGAGTGAAATAGGGCTCAAACAGGTGCAGCAATCAGCGCCGAACACACAGGCAGGGTGGAATCGCCGGGTAGGATCACTCTCCACTCCTGATGATGTTGTACTTTTGTAGTTTATTTCTGCTTTTTTAATTTTTTTTTAAATTGCAAGTCGCTTTGATGTGCCCAGTGTTTGAGGGATGGTTAAATAAATGGCATATTTTACCATTACCCTGATAGTCCATTCTCCTGTTTCCTTTCCTGGCAGAGAAGATAGACAGATCTCCAAGTCCTGAGCTTTGTGAAAAGTCTACTGGCATCTCCCATTAGAACAAAGTCGCTCAACCACACCAAGCTGGAATTGTTCTAAAATTAAATAGTTTATTGGGGTAGCTGATGCAAATGAATTATTTGGCAGACGATACATTAAATCTGATGCAGTACTTACAGAAAATAAAAAAGTCAGTACAGGCCAGAAGGTAGTCATTGGAATTTGCACGCATTAGGAGTTTTCTCATCAATTCCCCCCCCCCCACCCCCGCCACCTCCCCATGTTTAACTAAATGTGAAACTCTTTTTGGTAAGGTGTTCTTCTCCAGAAAAAAATTAAGCAGTAGCTCGGAGACACATTCACTACTCTAAAGGTTTTCCCTTATGACTTCAGCTATGAAATCCGCTTGTTCAGACATCTGAAGTGACCCTTCAGTGAAACAAAAGGAGTATGAGCTTTGACCACCTATAATCTCTTGTACTCTTAATATTCAGACCTCCCCTTTGTATCCTCCTGAATCCTAGTGTAACTCCTCTCCCGCAGGCCTGAGTTCTCTACCCTTGACTCAAAGCACTCTCCTAGGATGTGACCTGGGAAGAAGAAAGAGAAGCAATAATAAAAGCCAAAGTGAGCTGATAAGCTTTAAAGAAACACACCCCTTCAAAAGAACCCTCCCATGGAGAAGAGTGTCTGAGATATAATGCATACCGCCTTTGTGACCTCACCGTTCAGGGTCGACAGAGGCACCTTTACAGTAGTATTACATTAACTTGACATGATTTAAACCAATGCTCCTCAACCCAGTGCTTGGCTTCACTGGGCAGCATAATGAGTAGGCATGAAATAGATTTACATTAGGTGAATCTGTATTGTATGCAGATCTATCTCATGTATATTCATTATGGAGATCATGAAAACCCAGCCAACCAAGCAGTCCCTGAAGATTGGATTGAAAACCACTGATCCTAAACAATACTGCATTTGTGTTCAGCGTATCTACCTCTTATAGGAAATTTGCCTTCTTTTGAATGATATCTAGGAAATAGTTTTTCTAATATAGATAGCTTGAAGATAGTAAAACTGGACTGCTTGATCATAATCTTTTTGTAAGTTATTAAATTTGACAATATGCACTGGCTACTATGTTTATCTTTCATTTCTTCTCTCTGAGCAGGGTGAAACAAAGATCTTGAAGCTAAAGAACCTTCGACCTCAGGACTATGCGAATTACAGCTGCAGCGCTTCTGTACGAAATGTGTGCAACATTCCTGACAAGATGGTGTCGTTTAGACTTTCCAATAGAACAGGTACTAAACTCTTTGTATTGTACTTCATGTATTGAACCTGTTATTTAGAGACAATCGGTAGAGCATATTTGTGCTAGGTTATAAATGTGCATAGTCACAATTTATAAGAATGAGTTGAGAGGTCACACTGAGTAGCGACAAGATGAGAGGAGCTTCTGCTCTTAAGCCCCTTCCGTTGTGGCGGAATTTCTTGCAGACTAGAGAAAACAAGCTGGAAAAGAAGGGGGGAGGAGAGAAGTGTCCTGCATTTGCAGAATTGTCTTTCATGCATTTTGGAAGAGGTATGGCAGTTAAGGCCCTCCAAAAAAGCACACATACCTGAGATAAAGATTGTAAAGGACCATGGGCAGGCTTCCTTGACATGCGGCCAAGCACTGGCCTCCGGGATCACAGTGGAGGCGACTGCTGCAATGGAACAGGCTCTGGAGAGAAAGATGCAGTTAGTGCTTGACAAGCTGGAGGTCACCAAGAGGAGACACATTAATTCACCCTACTGCAGGAGGCCAAAAAATTTCTAAACAAACTGGACAGTACTGACCTGGACACTTCAACTTAAGAGTGCTTCTTTACTAACTGAGCCTTTGGCTGTACCACCAAGCAGTATTAGACTTTAGTACTGGATGTGAAGTTTGCTCCTGGAAGCCTTTTGGGCTGATTTTTCAGCTTTGGTTCAACATGTATCAGATGTTGAAGAAGCTGCTCAGGCAGGCAAAGCAGATAGCACAATTGTGCGGTCATGGAACAGTGAGGATAAATTAGAAAATTTGGAAAATCACTCCAGGAGTAATAACTTTTTACTGGTGGGCTTCCCAGAGATAATAGAGGCATGAGAATTACATGGGTTTTTAGAGACATGGTTGGTACAGTCTCTGCAGCTGTGCATCGAGAGAGCTCACCGCTCAGGGCTGTAAAGGGAGAATGGAGTGAGACCCCAGACTGGTGATCCTGAAAGTGTTTAACTTTGCTCGTAAGACTGAAATCCTACAGGACCTCCAGAGTAGTAAGGCCTTGGACTATGAGGGGGAAGCAAATCTTGTACTTTCAGAACTATTTAGCTAAGGTTGCTGTGCTCCACTTTAAGTTCAGCAGTACCTGTTCCCTGCTATTAGAGAAGCTTCATTTTGCTCTCCAGTATCCTGTGAAACTGGGTTAGTCACCAAGGGGAGACACATTTATTCACCCTACCACAGGAAGCCAAGAAATCTGTAGACAGGCTGGACAATATTGAGCTAGACTCTTCAACCTAAGGGCGCTTCACTGCTAACTGAGCATTCAGCAATATAAGACTCTGTACTGGATAGCTGAACTTGAAATTTGCTACTGTACTGCTGGAATGTGGGACAAGTTTGTCAGCTCATCCATGATTTGAGAGCCTCATTGTCAGTCGTCTGCTTGGAGTAAGGCTCATTCCAGGTGCCAGAGCTTGCGGTGCTGGCAATGGGCCTTATTTGACAACCCAGAACTATTAATTAATGAAAGCCATGCTGTAGTCCATTATGGCCAGAGTTTTAGACTTTTTTGTCTTGATTGTTACTTTGCATGGGGGAGACTCAGAGAGTGCAAATAATATTTAGCAGTTTTCAGAGGTACTGTCAGGTCCCCTGGTACTCTTGGATTTGTCATAGCCAAGGGGCCACCTCTCTTCCTTGGTTTGGAAATGTTGGACCCCTGCCCCTATACAGTGGAAGTTTTGGTTATGGTTGGACTATAGTTTATCTGTGTGTTGAATTTGAAACTATTTTTTCTTGTTCTCCTTCTGGGGTTTGTTGCTGTGTGGTTAGGCGGTGAGAGAGTGGGGGCTATCTGTGGACCAGCAGAAAGGCTATATGTGTGAAGCCTGTATGTAGGATTGAGAGAGTGGGAAGATATACTAAGCTTGATGGATAAATGTGGGGTTTGGGCGCGATTGAAGGGCGATGGGGAGATAGCGGATTTTTTTCTGTCTTTTGAGTGAGATTTAGTGCTAGGAATTGAAGGAAGGACTGTGTGGAATGGGTACTTCAGGATAGCATGTCTTTACCCAATTATGGGATTGTTAGATGGATGGTTAGAGGGGGATTATTGGGGGTGGGGGTGGGAGGGTGATATACCTGTGGACCAAATTGGATGTAGGGCAACCTGGGATGTTTGGTGGAATAGAGCAGTTGGATGGGGGCTTGGACTATACCTTGAGGAAAGAAAGGAAATGAACGGTCTCTTGGGCTGGATTTAGGAGGCTGTCACATGTCAAAATTGCACTGTATCTCCTGGAACCTTGTTGATTTGTAGTCTCCTATTAAGTGCTAGAAAGCTCTTTAAGCATTGAAGAGGCATAGCACTAGAGTGGTGATGTTGCAGGAGACACATTAACTGACAAGGAACACACTGAGTTGCTTGGGTAGAGGGTGAGAGTGATATGGGAGCCTCCTCAGGTATTAGGAAGTCAGAGTAATTATTTATTTCACAAGTAGCTGGGGTGGGAATCAGATCATGGGTGTTGGTTTGCCGTTATGTAGACTATGGCACTAAATAAAAAATTAGCGTTTTGCAATATACTGTATGCTCTCAATGCCTATGATGCAAGCATTTTCCAGAGATATTCCAAGAATTGAGAGTATTTGACAGGGAAGAGTTAATTATGAGAGACAACTTCAAAATGGTTCATGATCCTGTTTTGGGTAGGTCTCACAATCTCACTAAGAAACATAGAAACATAGAAATATGATGACAGAAAAAGACCACATGGCCTATCTAGTCTGTCCTTCCATAACAACAACTACAACAGTCCCCTTTTTACCTTTAGAGATCCTCTGTGTTTGTCCCATGCTTTTTTGAATTCAGTTACTGTCCTCATCTCTACCACCTCCACTGGGAGACTACTCCATGGATCCACTACTCTTTCCGTAAAGAAATATTTCCGCATATCACTCCTGAATCTATCTCCCTTTACCCTCATCCCATGTCCCCTCATAGCAGAACTTGCTTTCAATTGAAAGAGGCTCTCTCCCTGAACATTTATGCCACGGAGGTATTTAAACATCTCAATCATATCACCTCTATCCCGCCTTTCCTCTAAGATGTACATATTAAGATCCTTAAGTCTGTCCTCATATGCTTTATAATGAAGACCACTAATCATTTTAGTAGCCACCCTCTGCACCGACTCCATCCTGTTCACATCCTTTTGAAGGTGCGGTCTCCAGAAGGAGTGCATTAATATCAGGAAAGGGGTACCCCTAACGTGTGAGTTATTGGATCTTGATGTGTAGAGAATACACCGACCTCAGGAGCCTAACTATATGCACATCTCATGGACCCATTCCACCCAGTCATATATAGATTACCTAATGGTTTCTGCATCGTAAGTGAGTCCCAAGCGGTGATTGGTCCAATGGAATTCTCCAGTCATACCTTGATTTTATTTGATGTCAACTTAGGTATGGGTGAATGGTGATAGCAGCTGTGAAAATTCCATATGTGCCTGTACACCAATTCTAAATTCCTGAATACTTACGGAAGGAGTGGGAAGATCACCAGAGGTTCAGTCAGGTGCATGGGAATGATCCCTTTCTGGTCAGTGGCTACAGCGATCTTTCAGAAGCAATTATTGTCTTCTTATGTAGAAGGAGGAAGGCCCTAGACAGGTGGTTGCTGTGGTTGCAGAGACAAGTGCAGAGGGCTAGACAAGAGCTTGCGCACTGCCCTACAGTAGCATTTAAGTCACAGTTTCTGGCAACTCAGGTGGACCTCAACACCCTGAATCATCAACAAATGAAAAAAGTTAAATTCTATTGCAAATACAAACTTTTTAAATTTGGTAATAAACCTAGGAAACGTCTTGCAGCTTGCTGCTTGCCACTCAAAATGATGGATGGTGCCTCACCAGGTGGCTGCACACAGAAACAAACAGGGAAAGTAAGTTTGTAAGGACTGAGAAATCAAGATTTTAAACATTTTTTATCAAGGCTTGTATTCAAAGGAGGAGGGAAACTCAGCAGTTTGAAAGGAGTATTTGGAGAGGGTGGGGTTGTCCCAAGTGGGTTAGGAGAATCTGGAGCTTCTTCATGCTCCGATCACTTCAGAGGAAGTGGCTTGGGTTTTCCAGTCAAGTACAGTGGGTAAGGCCCCAGACACAGTGGTTTAGGAGGAAACTTTTCAAGATTTGAAGGACCAAGTAGCAGCACTGTTATCCATGTTGTGTAATCATGGAATATAGTAAATGGAGATCTGCTATCTATGAATCTATCCTTTGTCATGCTGTTACTCAAGATTGAGAAGGACCTTCAGAAACTGGAAGCCTATTGACTTATTTCACTGTTTAATTTTGATCTGAAAATGATGGCTATGGTTCTAATGAATCAATTTGGGCAGGTGGTTCTGGATCTGGTCCTAGAACACCAGTTGGAGTTTGTGAAACACATATCTGGACAAGAATGTCTGGAGAATTTTTATTTATTGGAGTATGTCTGCACAATCAAAGCTCCATCCATGTTAATTAGTTTAGATGCTGAGAAGACCTTTAACCATGTGGGACTGGGTCTATATGTTCAAGGTGTTGGAAAATTTTGACATACTGTGAAATGTTTCACAAGCAATGTGAGCATTGTACTCAACTCCCCAGGTGGCAGTTAGTCAACGACCAGCTCTGTTAGCCCTTTCTTCTGCAACAGGGCACCTGGAAATGATGCTTCCTATCATCCCATCCTTGTATTCTTGGAACCACTACTGTGGTCAATTCACATGACCCCCAGAATCTAGGGGGTCAGCATCCGTCATTTAGAATTTAAGATTGCAGCCTTTACTGACAATATGCTGGAGCATATCATTGATCCAGTGGACACATTGGCTCCTCTTATGGATGAATTTCAAAGGTTTCGGTTTTGGGACTATGTCCTAAACAATCAAAATTGGATTCAAGAAGGATGGCAGAGGCAATTCCCATTACATTGGGCAGGAGATTCCTTTCACTACCTGGGGATTCAGCTGCCTTCAGATCCCAGACAGCTTTATAAATGTAATGTGGATCCTCATCTTGCCTCACTGAGGACCCAGTTGGGGGTTTGGGAGGCTTGCCACTCTCGCTCAGTGGTAGGGTGAGTGTTTAAAATGATCTTGTTTCCAAAATGGTTACATGTTCTTCAATTATTGCCTTTGTGGCTTCTCAAAAAAAGACATTAATGCGCTTTCAGTGTATGCTCTCAGCTTTCTGTTTGGGAGGCCGGAAGGCAAAAATGCCCTTGGGTCATTTGTATGGAGGGTGGAAAACAGGTGGTCTGGGTCTCCCCAATCTTAAGAAATTCATATATAAGGAGTCTTTCATCCATGGCACATTGAATATCTGCTGCATAGTTTGGGGGATAAGGTGTTGAAACTACATTGAGCATACGAGTAGCCTGGTGAAACCCTTCAGGTGGCATGAAGGTTTTGTTGCACAGTGCTTGGGCAGAGAAGTGTATGAGTCAGCTCTCATGGATTAAGAGGCTTATAAGTGCTATAAGCAGTTACCTCGTGAATTAGTATGTGGTAACTGTTAGCGCACAGCCAAGGGAACCATTGCTACACGGCTGCAACACTTAGGGGCCCTTTTACTCAAAGGTGGTAAGTTTTTGCATTTCATGCACAAAATAACAGACTGTAAGTGCAAAGGTTATATGCTAATTTCTGGGGAGTGCCCGGGATGCCCCCTGAGGTTACAGCACAGAAGGATCTCTAACAGCCATTAAGTGTAATTGACATGATTGCAGATGCACTCAACACCACCTCTTGAGGAGATCATATCTGAACCTACACTAATTATACAAGTGACAGTGCATGGTAAAGTCCATGCCCATCCACTGCCCATAATCCATCCAGTTTCTGGCCCATAACACAGCATACAGTTAGGAAATGACTGTGTGCGCTCTATGGGGCATGTTTACTAAAGTGCACCGCTGGGTAGCGCAGTGTTCAGTGCACACCAAGTGCAGTACGGAAAAAAGTACTGTGCACTGGATGGGGCAGAGAGTGGAGACTCTTGGGTGGAGTGTGTCCCCGTTGTGGGGAATATGGGTATTTTTGGCACGTGCTCCCTGTCGATGTAGCACTTAGCACAAGTGCATTTACTGTCACCTCAGTGGTTGGCATTAAGTGTGCCTGCATTGATTGTGCCAGAGGTAACAACCGCTTGGATGGTGTGATTCCTACAGTAGCAGCAGGGGGACATGCCGAACATACCTTCATTTTCTAGCATAAATGGAGAGCTACCACCATGCTAGTTTTCAAAGCTGCTCGTGTGCTGCCAGCATGGATTTTAGCAACATGCCCCTAGCTGTCATGTCAGCATGGTAACACTTACAATCCGCATGTGCTAACAGTGCATATTCATTCATGTGCTAATTGTAGTGTAGGAACGGTCCCTTAGTGTGCGTAAGTCAAGTGCTAAATGCTCACTGTGATAGGGATTGGAAATCTGTGGTGAATATGCAGGTTATGGTTATAGGCCATGCATTGCAGTTAGTTCATGGTACTGGTACCACTGCAGCTTGCACCGATAATACTATCTCCTGCATAATGCAAGCTCGGATATCTTTGATGGACAGGACCTGAACAAAACCAATTTTCCTATTTCATGTTTTAGCCCTCATTTGTCGGAAATCAAAGGTTCATAACGCTTCCCTTGAAAGGAAAGACCCTTCTTTTATTTTCTGGCTTGTTTATCCCAGCCTTGGTGTGAGCATGACTGGGAAAAGCTGAACATTATCCATCATTTCATATCGCAGTTCCTCTGAGTGCCTTGATGAAAGGATTCTGCACTGTAGCAGCATTTATATAAAATTATATAGTGCACAGGGTAGACAAGTGTTTCTTTCCATTGAAACTTCTTAGAAAGCCTTTATAGTAACAGTTTTGATAGCTAGAAAATATTTTACTTGTCCATCTTTTGTTATAATTACAGTCTCATTATTATATGAGGCAGAATTTGGAAACAGCATGTTCCTTAGAATTGGCCTTTAAATCCTAGGTTAGTTCTGTGGCAAATGATAGAGGAAAGGTATGAAGGGATTGATCATGAGCATGTTTATTTCTCTTCTAGGAACATTTTATTCTGAGTCTTACAGCTCCACTGTGTGTTCTAGAAATAGGTAATCTCTTTAGAGCTCACTAGCCTTACTTGAAACGAACATCTGTTATTCCGGAATGTGGCTGTTTAATCTTAAATTGCTTTGGTGGGTTTTTGCCATTTTATGTGACAGATGTTCAGAGTTCATTTGTCCTGATCACAGCCCCGATAACTCATTTTTGAATGTTAGGGGTATAGTCAGAGATGGGAGACTTTCTCAAGACTGGATTGGTGAATGCCTTACTCAGACTTACTAGGTCAATCAGAAGCAGAGTCAGTCTAGTTTCATTTGATTTTTTTTTTCTTAAATACAAATTTTGCTTGGACAGAATGTGATGTAGAAGAAGATTGCTATCCAAGCTGGGTGAATATGGAAGTTTGAGCCAAACAGTAAATGGCTCTGATTCTGTTCTGTTCTTTACCAGCTGCCTATTGTACATGGGAATTTAATCTAGAGCATTTTACCCATCTCTAGCTGGTAGAAAGGGATGGGTAAAATATTTTTCATTGAAGTGCAAATATTAGACCATGAATATTCTCAGATATAAAAGAAGATTTTAAAATATGTATGCTATATCAATTATGTGAAGCAGAATTTTAGAAAGACCGTTTAGGAGCCATCCAAGATGGCCAAGTCAAAACATCCAAAGTTTCATGGGAGGGGCAGCAGAGGAGGTGGGCACATGCAAATGCTTTCTAAGATTGATCTAGCTCTGTCCCAAAGATAAATCTTTCTGCCAAAATGAAAGAGGACAATGATGTGAAAAGTAACACGCCCGTCGTGTGCAGATCAATGGGCGATTTCAGAAATGTGCACATGTGAAACCCATATATTTATATATTTATTCTGATTTTATACAGTCTTATTCTGAAATCAAAGTGCATTACATTGCACTTCAAACTTAAATGGAGTACAGTGAACTGAGCTCAAGGTTGGCATGCAGGGTTCTTAACAGGGTAATAACCTATTTACAAATTGGTTAACTTATTTACAGTTGGTTCAGGTTATTTACAGTTGGGCAGAGTTATCAGGAGCTGTTCTAATGGTCTAAAGGGTCTTTGGTTGGGACCAATGTGGTTGCTGAACTACAATGATGTTTCCATAATGTTCCATGAACAGAAGGGTCTTGAGCTTCTCCCTGAAATCCTTGATATCTTCAAGAGGCTCAAGGAAGTTCCACAGTTGGGGCGCAGCTAGTGAGAGGGCTCTTTTGGAAGTGGATTGTTTACTTTTCTGGTAGTCTGTTGGCACACTGATCATGTGTCTGTTAATGTTTCGTCTAGGGCGGGTGCCAACTTCTCTTGTGACTAGGGTCCCTAAGATGTCTGCTGATGAGTGGTGGATGATTTTGAACTTCGTGCAGGCTTGAATTGGGAAACAGTGAAGTTGGTGTAATACCGGTGTAATGTGGTCTGTCTTGCTAGTTCTGTTGATGATTTGTGCTGTTGTGCCATCTGTAGTGAATGTGTGGCTTGCTTTGGGAGTCCTTGGTAGAGTGAATTGCCATAGTCCAGTATTGGTGTAGTGATAACTTGGCATACCGCCCGGAAATGGTTCTGGTTTAAAAGTGGCTTTAGTTCTCTTATGAGATTTAGTTTGCAGTATGCTTTTGCTGTGGTTTTGTTTATATGCGACTGGAGGTTGATGCTTTTGTCTAGGATGACTCTTAGGTAGCGCAAATCACTTTTCACTGATATGGTTTGGCTCAGTAGTTGGATTGTTTGTGGCGGGTTGAAAGTGGTGCTTCTGTTGATGTAGAGTGCTTCTGGTTTGCTGTAGTTTAACATGAGGTGGTTGTTGCTGAGCCAAGGGGTTACATCTTCTAGGCATTGGATGATAGCTGTTAGATTTGGTGCCTCCAAGTCGATTGGAGTGTATGCCATGAGGTTATCGGCATATAGGTGGAATAGTATTTTAGGCCTCTTGATGACATCGCAGTCGGGGTGTATGTATAGATTGAATAGTATCAAGGAGAGTGCAGAGCATTGTGGAATGCCTTGTGGTACAGTGAAGGATGCTGAGTAGTTAGCCCCACATTTGACTTGTTGAAGCCTACCGTCTAGGTATGAGGTGAACCATTTTAATGTGTTATTGAAGATGCCAATATCTTGGAGGCATTTGATCAGGATGGGGTGTGAGACAGACATGCCCGTGGTGGAATTCTAGAATGTGCATGTGCATCTCCTGCCACAAACATGTCCCTGGCTGCCATTTTGAAAACGGAAATGTACAGTAGCACAGTAGCTCACAGAAAGGCCTTTGCATTTACCTGTATGTTTTTTTTAAGGGGGACAACTTTGGTGTGAAAGTTAGAGGGCATTTCCCTCTCTTCCCTACTGTTGCTTGCTGGCTGAAACCAGCACGTTCCAAATGGCTAGTCATTCCCAGCAGCAGGTACAGACATGGACATGTCTGCTTGCGGGCATAGATATGCAGTGCCATTCTAAAACCAGCCATATGCCTGTATCTTTTACAGACTACCCTGGACATGCCTAGACCATACCCCTGTGCGACATCGATGTGATCATGTCGGACATTTTGTGGTGTGCAAGGTTACACCCCAGTGCAGTTTGACTCCCCAGGAACAAGAAGGAACTCAAGCACAGGACTGGGAGTTCTAGTGAGTACTGAGAACTGCTAAAGGAAGCTAGGTCTTCTTTTAAGGCTCAACTAAGGAGGACTACCTTGAAGGAAGTAGAAGAGACTGCCTGGCAAGGCTATAGTGTAGGTCCAGGGAAAGGAAGAAGCTCTCCATATCCTGCCTAGGTGTGACAGGAAGCCCCGATATATGGTCTCGAGGCAGGCTGGATAGGTAGGCTGTATGCTGTACTAGGGAGGAATGCTTGTAACAAGGCTATTGAAATGAAAGGCTGGTCAAGCTGTCTAGAAGGAGAGCCAGAGGCCTTGATTCTTATGTTACCTGTCGGTGAGAGACAGGGGGAAAGATTCCCTACAAGCGGAAGGCTTGGTGCATATTGCAGGGCGGGGAATTCCCTACAGCAGAGTTAATGAAGTGAAGGACTAGTTAAGTTGTCTTGGAGGAAAGAAAGTCTCTGAATATTAAGTTTTACCTGTCATTGGGAGACAAGGAGGGGTGTTCCTTGCAAGCTGAGGGAGCCCTGTGGTGGCTTGGATTGATGAGTAGAAAGCTGCCAAAATCCAGTGCTGTTTTACACAAGGCTCAGTACTTATCTGTTAACAGGGTAGGGAAGGAGAGCTTATCCCACTGCCCAGAATAGCCAAACTTGGAGTGCAATGGCTGGGATTAAGGTTGCCAACCAGCCGGTTTTCAGCCGGCCTGGCCGGTTTTCCTGTGGCCGGGCCGGCTGCCGGCAGAGAACCGAAACCGTCCATTGAAAAGCCGTTTTTTTTGCTCTGGCTGCGAGATCGGGAGCAGCCAGAGCAGAAAACTGGCTTTGCGCTTGCGATTGCGATCACAGTCCTGGCCCCATCTTGCAGCCGCTGCTGCTGCTGCTGTTTACAGAGCAGCGGCTGTAATAAAGTTAATTTAAAAGTAAGGAATCCTGTGAGGGGCCTTCCGGCCCTATGAAACTCCTTCTGCAGTGCCCGCCCCTCTGATGTCATTTCCTTTTCAGCCAGGGACCCTGCAGATAGAGTTTCATAGGAGCAGAGGGCTCCTCACAGGTTTCCTTACTTTTAAATTAACTTTATTGCAGCTGCTGCTCATTCAGAAGCAGGAGCGTGACAAGCCACAGGTGGCGGGTTTTTCTCCTTCAAAAAGTTGGCAACCCTAGCTGGGATATAGCTGGAGGTATAACCCACAGCAACTCAGGGACAAGATAACCCAAGGGCTGGAGTAGTGTGTTGTTACTGAGTGTGTTTAAAAAGACCTGAGGTTTATTAGTAAGCATGAGAGCTTAAGTTATTTGAAAAGGTGAGAGCCAGTGCTAAAATCTGACACCAGCTGTGCTTTAACCTCTGTGCTGGGGAAAAGCCCTGACACTATGGTGGAAGCCTTAGAAACCAAAAGAAGTATAAGCAACTATTGTAGTAAAGTGATTTATTTGTTAAAGCACTGAAGTAGTCATTGCACTGATGTAAGTACTTGATTGACTTAAGGTCTGGGTGTATCTCCAGGAACAAGCAGGAATAAGTCCTCACATATGGGTACGTCGGTACCAACGGAGCCTGCGCGGGAATGCTCCCCAGCTTCCCAGAATGAAAGCTTTTGGGGCATCCCACAGCGCATGCGCGCTGCCTTCCCGCCTTTCCTACCAACTCTACTCAGTTCTTCTTTTCCGCGGAGCCAGCAGGTCGTGTTCCTGTCACCGCTGAAGAAGTTCTTTATTTTAATCTATTTCTTTGGTCGCGTGTCTGCCTTCCCCGACGCTGGACCGGTACCGCCGGTCTTTTCTTTTCTTCTAAAAAAATATATATATATAATATTTTTCCCTCACTTGGTGTATTTTTCTTCTTAGGCCTTCAGGCCCACAAGAAACTATCCCTCATGGAAAAACCAGCCTCTGGCTTCAAAAAATGCACTAAGTGTAGCGGTACAATTTCTGTGACAGACACCCATGAATGGTGTCTTAAATGTTTGGGGCCTGAACACTCCGTCCCGGATTGCCAGTCCTTTTCTCTAATGTCTAAACGAGGGTTACAGAACCGAGCAGCCAAGCTCCATGTGCTGTTTCCCACGGATGCACCGGCGGTGGCATTGACATCTTCCAGGTCTTCCTCTCCTGATGGATCTCAGGTAACCAAACATACTTTTAGCAGGTCCTCAAAGGGCAAATCTCCCTCTAAGTATCGAGATGCCTCCGGGCTTGCCCTTGAGGATCCTGCCCCAGCCAAACAACCCCGGCGGGAAGCTCCGGCTTCCAAAGCTCCTCCTATGGGGTTACAGGATGACATCGATGGCACGGCCTCGACCGATCACCTGTTAGACTGCTCTGGGGTACCGGCACAATCTCCCAGTACCGACATCCAGGCAGTCGTGGCGTCCATGGATCACACTGTGCAATCCATGCAGCAGGCCATACTGGCTTTCATCAAGGATGCGACGCTGTCGGTACCGCAACAAGCCATGTTGTCGGTACCGGTACCGGTACCAACCTCGATACCGGTACCGGCTGCATCGACATTGGCCAGGGTGCCGATCCCGGCTCCCTGTCCTGGGCTCTTTCTCGGTACCGACCCGGTACCGGGGACACCCGATGTCGGTACCGATCGATACGCCTATCGATCTTTGGAATCGGGCAGACGATATTTCGATTCTTCTGATGATTCTGAGTCATCGGATGAGTCTCCTGCAGTATCTGTCACCCTTCCTGAGGAGCCTTCTTCTCCAAAAAGGAGAATGTCTCCTCCAGAGGATTTGCCCTTTCAAGACTTCATAATAGAAGTAGCTAAAGGACTCTCTATTTCAGTAACCTCTGAAAAAGAACCTAGAGCAAAAATTAGATATTTTGGGATACTCTAAGGTTCCCAGAGAGGCAGTCACCTTGCCAACTCATGAAATTCTTCAAGAACATTTGATTGACTTGTGGGAGACTCCTCTCACCCTTTCTCCTCATTCTCGTAGATTGGACACTATGTACCGTGTCCTCCCTCCTCCTGGATTTCAAAAAACTCAGCTTCCTCACCACTCCATTGTGGTGCAGTCAGCTATGAAGAGGATAAAGAGTTCCAAAAGACACTCTTCTACTCCTCCAGGAAGAGAATGCAGGACCTTGGATGCTTTTGGTAGGAAGATCTTCCAAGCTAGCATGCTTATTGCCAGAATCAATTCATACAGCCTTTATATGGGTATGTTTCTGAAGGAGGTTGCAGAAAAACTGCACAACTTTCTCCCTTTTATTCCAGAAGATAAAAGGGATGAATTCCTTCTTTGGCTTAAGCATACTCAAGACATTTCAAAGTTTTACAACAGGGCAGCCTTTGATTCTTTTGAAGGTGTCAGCAGAGCCTCAGGCATTGCTATAGCTGCTCGTAGAATTGCTTGGCTCCAGGCTTCTGATCTAGAACCCTGGGTTCAAGATGGTTTAGGAAATCTGCCCTGTACAGGTGAAAACCTATTTGGCAAGGAGTGGCAAATTAAAGCCACTCAAATGGATGCAGAAAATGCTGCTCTGGATAGACTTTCTAAGTCTACCTCCACTCCGGCCAAGAAAAAATCTTTTAAAAAGTCTTTTTACAAGAAGGGCAGATTTCCTTCCACTTCTGCTCAACAGTCTTCTACAGGTCGCTTTGCTACTAAGCGTCAGCAACCTAAACAGGCCAGGCCTAAACCTGCAGGGGCTGCTGCAACCCAGCAGTCCCAAGCCCCTCAGGGGTTTTGACTTGGTACTAGAGAACTTAACCTTTCTGGCTCTACAACAGCCAGAACCTCTCACCATTCCAGGAAGGTTAGCTCATTTTACTCCCAGATGGGAGCAAATCACATCAGAGCAGTGGACCCTCTCCATCATCAGAGAGGGCTACAAACTTCATTTCTCAGACCTTCCTCCCTTCACCATGGTGAGACATTTCAATTCTCCCACATCTCTCCTCGACCTTCTGGATCAGGAGGTAACCTCCCTTCTGGCCCAGAGGGCCATAGAAGAAGTTCCTCTTCTTCAACAGGGGTCAGGGTTTTACTCCCCCTACTTTCTCATTCCAAAGAAAACAGGGGGATACAGACCCATTCTAGATCTCTGAGAATTGAACAAACTTCTATACAAGGAGAAGTTCAAGATGCTCTCTTTAAGCACTCCTTCCATACCTACAGAGTCAGGATTGGCTTTGTTCTCTAGATCTCAAGGATGCATACACTCATATACTCATCCATCCATCCCACAGAAAATTCCTACGTTTTCTGTTCCAGGGCAAACATTACCAATACAGAGTCCTTCCTTTCGGTCTGGCCTCTGCTCCAAGAGTGTTCACCAAATGCATGGCAATAGTTGCTGCATTTCTGCGCACTCTGGGAATCTTTGTCTTCCCATATCTGGACGACTGGCTCATCCGAGCTCCATCCCAGTCAGAAGCCCAAATTTCCCTGGACAGCACCAGGAGCATTCTGCAGTATCTGGGACTTGTGGTAAACCTCCCAAAGTCTCAGCTCACCCCTACTCAGTCCCTAGAATTCATAGGGGCCTGGTTAGACACCACTACTGCAAGAGCCTATCTTCCCCAGGCTCGTTGCCAACGTCTAGTGCAATTAGCCTCCCAGATTCAGTCAAAGGACCACTTAACTGCCCGGGAGATGCTAAAACTACTAGGCCACATGGCTTCCACAGTACATGTGGTGCCCTATGCTCGCCTACACATGAGAGCAGCTCAGTGGACTTTGTCCACCCAATGGACTCAAGCTTCAGGAGCTCTCTCAGACCAAATAGCAAACTCCAAACGTCTCTTTTGGTCTCTCCAATGGTGGATGTCCACTCAAAATCTGTTGCTGGGGTCCCCCTTCCAACCTTTGTTGCCCCAAGCAATCCTCACAACAGATGCCTCCCTAACAGGTTGGGGAGCTCATCTACAGGACCTATCCACCCAAGGCACTTGGTCCCCACAGGAGACCTCCCTTCATATCAACCTCTTGGAACTTTGAGCAGTGTACCTAGCTCTCAAGGTCTTTCATACCCTCTTCAGCTACCAGACAGTCCTCATTCAAACAGACTATCAGGTAGCTATGTTTTACATAAACAAGCAAGGAGGAACTGGCTCTCTGTCGCTTTGCAACGAAGCTCTAAGATTATGGGCCTTCGCCAGAGAGCATCAAATCCATCTCCTGGCAGTATACCTCCCAGGAATTCAAAACTCTTGGGCAGACAGACTCAGTCGAGTTCTGCTTCCGCACGAATGGTCCCTGCACATGGATCAGGTACTCAGAATCTTCCAGGAATGGGGTACCCCGGACATAGACCTATTTGCAAGTCCGTGGAATGCCAAACTTCCCCGGTTCTGTTCCAGAATTCCGTGTCAGGGAGTTCAGGCCAAGGATGCCTTCCTCCTTCATTGGGGTCAGGACTTCCTGTATGCCTTTCCACCCATTCCTTTGATTCCCAAGACTCTGTTCAAACTTCAGAGGGATCAAGGATCTATGATCCTCATAGCTCCACGCTGGCCACGTCAAGTGTGGTACCCTCTGCTTCTGCATCTCTCCCAAGCCCCCTCCCTGGACTTAGGAGCTGCTCCAGACCTTCTGTCTCAGGAGGAGGGGACTTTGTGGCATCCAAACCCCAAGTCCCTTCACCTCAGAGCTTGGTTACTGAAGGCCTAGACCTTCAAGACTTCAATCTTTCGCAGCAAGTGAAGGATATCCTTCATGCTTCCAGGAAACCTTCCACTAGGCATTCCTATGCCTTTAAATGGAAAAGATTTTCCATTTGGTGTGCCCAAAAGGGTCTTGACCCTCTGGCACTTCCTCTGAATTCACTATTAGAATATCTCCTGCATCTTTCCAATGCAGGCCTTAAGACAAATTCAGTAAGGGTCCATTTAAGTGCTATTGCAGCATCCCTTAAGCCTATCAATGGACAACCTGTTTCCTCTCATCCTCTTATTGCAAGATTTATGAGAGGACTAACTTTAACTAAACCTCCCATTCGACCTCCTCCGGTTGCATGGGATTTAAATTTGGTTCTTGGTCAGCTTATGAAGCCACCTTTTGAACCATTAGCCACTACCTCCTTGAAATTTCTTTCCTGGAAGGTTATTTTCCTTATTGCAATCACTTCTGCTCGCCGCATCAGTGAACTGCAGGCTTTAGTGGCTAATCCACCTTATACAAGGATCCATCATGATAAGGTAGTCCTTAGGACAAATCCTCACTTTATGCCTAAAGTGGTCTCACCTTTTCATCTTAATCAAGAGGTATATTTACCTGTCTTTTTTCCAGCTCCTCATGCATCAGCTGCAGAGAGGAACCTTCATACTCTAGATTGTAAAAGAGCTCTAGATTTTTACTTACACAGGACACAGCAACATAGAAAGTCTTCCCAGCTTTTTGTTGCTTTTGATCCTTCTCATTTAGGACTTCCAGTCTCCAAAAGAACACTGTCCAATTGGATTGCTCAGTGTATTTCATTTGCTTACCAGAGTAAGAACCTTTCTCTGGAGGGCCATGTCACAGCTCACAATGTGAGGGCCATGGCCACCTCTATGGCTCATCTTCATTCTGTGTCCATCGATCAGATCTGTCGAGCAGCCACCTGGGCCTCGGTTCATACCTTCACAGCCCATTACTGTTTGGACAAGGACTCCCGCCGGGATGCCTTGTTTGGTCAGGCTGTCCTCAGACACCTGTTCCATTCTTGAACAACTCCTGCCCTCCTTCCCTGAATGGATGCCTGAGATCCATAGGAAGACGAGGAACCCTTCTGGGTCTCATACCCTTGGGGATCTCCCAGGCATCTTAGCTAGGGAGTCCCCATATGTGAGGACTTATTCCTGCTTGTTCCTGGAGATAGCACAGTTACTTACCTGTAACAGGTGATCTCTGGAAACAGCAGGAATTAGTCCTCACAACCCACCCACCTCCCCTAGGAGTTGTATCTCTCTCTTTGTCTTTCCTTTACTCTCTCTCTCTCTCTATTGTCTCAGCTTTAAACTTGAACTGAGGAGAGTTGGTAGGAAAGGCGGGAAGGCAGCGCGCATGCGCTGTGGGATGCCCCAAAAGCTTTCATTCTGGGAAGCTGGGGAGCATTCCCGCGCAGGCTCCGTCGGTACCGACGTACCCATATGTGAGGACTAAGTCCTGCTGTTCCCAGAGATCACCTGTTACAGGTAAGTAACTGTGCTTTATTGGATTTGTAAAGCAGTGGGGGAGGTGAGAAGTTTCCACTTCCCTGAAAAGGCAAGCCTGATGTTCCTCAGCCGAGACATGGCTGTATGATAAACCTGTACTGAAACTGATCTATGCAGTGACTCAGGAACAAGGTAACCCACAGGCTATTACTAAATGTAGCTGGACTATTTGTGAAGAGCAGTAAAAAACCCGAGGGAGAAAATAATCACTGTGATTGATTTATTTGCTTAAGGAGACCATGTGCTGTTTCTAGGCAAACTTTGTCAGTTTATGATTACTGTTACAACTTGAAAGCCTGCTTTATTTTGAGTTTCCTGCTATTTTCCCTGGAATGTTCTCACAAATAAAGTGTTTACATGCTGTATCCGTGCCGTGTAAACTGTAACCTGCTTCCAGTGTGCAGAGAAATGTTGCCTAGAATAAGCGGGCCCCATAGCATGGAGGGCTACTATGAAGATCTGATGTTTGTGCACAGTGCCCCCTAGCTATGGCAATGTGTAAATTTGGACCTTTCTAAAATGGCCTTTGGGATGTGGATGTGATTGGCACATCTGAATTGGTGTTTTAAGACATGAAAATCAGGAATAGAAGTTATAAAATGGCCCTTCAAAATATATTTCTCTATTAATAAATAGGCTAACATTTAAACTATTTACTCATACATACGGAAACCATTTTGAATGAAAACATTGTTTCTTTCTCAGCTCATTGTGTATGTGAATGAGTGCATGTCGTCAATCTTCTTATAAGAGATCTTGGTTCATAAATTTTTAGGGGCAGAAGAAGACCATCAAGAGTCTGATCACACAATAAAAACATCTTTTATTTATTTACATTCTCTTATATACCGCGCTATTCTGCATCAGTGCGGTTTACATTGAACAAACTGAAATTACATTGAACAGGGCATTATAACTTGGAGATAACTATTTTACAGGGAACATGGGCTATGGAGGGTTAAGTGGCTTGCCCAAGACCACAAGGAGCACCTGTGGGACTAGAAACCCCAGTCCTTCCGGCCCATGGTTGCTGTCCTCTAGTGGGATTTGAACCCCCGACCTTCCGGCCTGAAGTACCTTGCCCCAACCATTAGGCCACTCCTCCACTTAATGTGTTCACTTAAGTATCTAATAGTATTTATTTTAATTCAGTCTATTACAATTTTTTTGCTACAATATACACTGCTTTATGTTTTCTTTTTCTAAGTAAAATTGCAGGATACATGTCTAAATACCATGCCCTTGGTTTTACATATTTTTCAGCATCGCCATCTATAAAGCTCTTGGTGGATGATCCCATAGTAGTAAATCCTGGAGAGGCCATAACCTTGGTGTGTGTTACAACAGGAGGTGAACCTACTCCCACGTTAACCTGGATCAGATCTGCAGGGATTTTGCCAGACAAGACTGTACTGAATGGGGGAACCTTAACAATACCTGCTATTACGTCAGAGGATGCTGGCACTTATAGCTGTATTGCCAATAATAATGTGGGAAATCCAGCAAAGAAGTCTACCAACATAATTGTAAGAGGTAGGATTCGTATAAACTGTATGCATTCATTTGATATGTAAGAAAAAAAGATGATTGAGAAAAAAACTACCTAGGAAGTCAAATTGAACTTTGCAGTCCTTATCTGCTGTTAGAGTCTTTGGGGGGTGTTTACTAAACGGCGGTAGCTGGCTCCGAGTGATATTGGAGCCGCGGCCCCATTGAGATCAATGGGGCCGCGGCTCCAATATTGCATGGAGTCCGCTACCGCAGTTTAGTAAACACCCTCCTTTGTGTTTCTGTATCAGACTGACTATGTTTCACAACAGAGTAGATCATTGGAAAATGTATGTATGTATGTATGTGAGGGTTTTTTTTTTTTCATCTAACTTGCAATATCTGCTAATGACAAAATTGTATTAAAAAAAATTGTGACCCACAATAAGTAAAAACACATTTTTGGACATTTCAAAGATTCAGTAACAATTGTCTGATCTTTAATTAAAAGTCCAAGTCCAGAGATAAACTAACCCCTGTTCATTCACAAGAGTTCAGTCATACTTAGCAAAGAAAATCATACCACTTTCTGAAGACTGAGGGGCCTGTGTACTGTGGGGGCCCTTTTACTAAAAGCCACTGGCCACTTAATGCACATTTTAGCATGTAGTAACTTGCAGCAGTGAATGCTAATATGTATGCATGCCAACTACTGGCTTCTAAAATGCATGATTGGTCATTTCTTGCTAGGGTGAAATATGAGCTGGTTAGGGGCGAAGTGTGATTGCGGAAAACAAATTGTCGCACACTCAGTGGCCATGGACAGTTAGCGCATGCACATAAGAATACTTTTATGGATATCGTTAGGTGCACCCATGTTAATCATGCCACACAATAGGGTTTGCGATTGTGTGTGAACCGCCTGGATCTTGCTGGGCATGCCCCCAGCAGTTCGCGCACGATGGATACATTTACTGCACATTGGTATTGCCGCCAGTTAGGTGGTAAGTACCTTAAGGAGGTCTTTTTCTCATAGACCAATAGGAGAAAAAACTGCAGGGCCCAATTTTGAAAGCAAGTTATACATTTGCTGGCAGGCAGAAAACACAGAACTCTTAATATCCAGGTACTTTCAGCTCTTATCCAGATAAATTTAGGCCATTTAGCTTGCTAGATGGTAAGATTTTATCTGAATAATAAAGGGAAAGTTTTAGGATGGGGCAGAGGTTGAGTCTGTAACTATCTTTTTATCGGTAATATTCAGCAAGCTGATTAGTAGGCCTGAACTAAATGGATAGTTACTGGAGCGTTCACCATCTATGCATGTACTCAACAGCGTTCCTTAAAGAGATAGAGCCACTGAATATGCAAATAAAATTAAACATCGGGTGAGAGCAGATAATTGGTGAGTGAAAACCAGCTTGGTAATGCTGGGGTGAGCAATCTAGAAAAGAGACAACAGTTGGGGGGGGGGGGAGGGTTAAGGGAACCAGATATCTGGAGATCAGTGAGGAGAAGATAGAGAATTGCACTGCTACTTGGTTAGCGACCTGCAGGTAAATCTAGGCGAAGCAAAATCTGGCCTAGTTTTACCCGCAGCAGCTAACCAGGTAGCACGATATCGCTGCTACCCAGTTAGCTTCTATGCGGTGACCCTGGATATTCAATACAGGGCCGCATATGACTCTGGCTTTAAATATCTGTGGTTAGAGGTTGGCGGTGAGAGCTATGAGCTATAGCGGCACATAGCCATCCCATTTACATATTGGGCCCAAAGTATTTTATTTTAAAGTTAGTGACTGGACTATCTCATCTTTGGAAATGTGATCTCTGATCTTTTTATATATTCCTCTGCCTATGTTGCCAGCGGGGCCTGCCCGTCCTACTAGGCGGGCTAGGCTGCTGCCTAGGGCAGCAGATCTCTGTGGGCAGCAAGCCATGTGCTTCGGCACACATGGCCTGCCGCCCTCTGCACACACTGAGCCATGCCACACTCCCCCCTGTGCTAAGCTGTGCTGCGCTGTTGCTGATTACGGCGGCAGAGGGGAGATGGCTAGCCTCGGCGGCAGGCAATGTACTTTGGCACATATGGCTTGCTGCTTCTGAGCCCCCCAAAGTTAACCCAGAAGGGGGTCAGAAGGGGCAGGCCATGTGTGCCGAAGCACATGACCTGCTGCCCAGCTGAGTCACGTCCCCCACGACCCCACTGCTGGATTCAGTGACTGCGCAGCTCAGCACGGGGGGGGGGGGGGCTGGGAGGGCAGCACGACTGGGGCTTCTGCCTAGGGCGGCAGAAACCCTTGGGCTGGCCCTGGTTGCCAGTGTTACATTGCATATAGAGTCTGATATACCAGGATTTCTGTCTCTAATTTTGAGGCTTTGTCTGTTTTTTATGAGTAACAGCGGTGAAGACCTCTGCTAACGATGTTCAGTTTCTGTGTAGAGATCTGAAGCAGTTACTTGGAGGAGAAGTTGCTAAGCTGCAGTAAAATATTCCATTTTACCACAGTTTAGTTTACCATGGGAGTCACTAAGCTATGATAATTCGATGAACATCGCAAGCTGCATTGATTCTGCTGCCCTGGAGCATTGTTCCCTGGAAACCTTTCTTAAATAGGCCAGTGCAATAACCAAAAAACCTGATCCAGGGTTTCCCTTTCTCTCCTCCTAAAAGCAGAGACTGCCTCTCCTGAACATACTCCCCACCTCCTCAAGAAAAATTGCAAGCTTCCCACTCCTGGACCCTGATTGCTATCTCTCCCCCCCCCCCCCTTCCCCATCCCCATTAGGCCACCCAAAGCCTATATGACTGATTCTCTTGTGGTCTAGGGAAATCAGGCAGGAATAATTCCCTTTTGTGTTAGCAGCCTCATGCTCTAGGGTGGTAAAATAACAGCTTTGAGCTTGTGTTAGTTTTCCAGGAATAACACAGCTTATGCAGTTAGCACATGCTGTGAAATTCAACTTACATCATAATGAGGTGTCTCGTATGCATTTGCATGTTTTGCATCTCATTATGAAGCAACATGTGTTACAGTAAACTTACAGGCATTACAGTAAAATAACACATGATTTTGCCCTTTAACACGCTTTAAGTGGCATAAATCACGTGTTACTCTCTTACCCCTTCCCTGGTCCATTTTTCCAGTCAGAGGCATGTTAGTATTTGAGGGCAGTGTTTCCCAACCAGTGTGATCTGGCACATTGGTCTGCCTTTAGATCTGATTATGTGTGTTGTGAATAAGTCATCATTGACTGATGCCAAGTTCCAGACCAGCACTTGGGCTGTATTTTCAGCATCTTAGAGCAACAAGAGATACCAGCTGTAGTTCTTAACCATGCAGGAGCTCCTTTCTGAGCACATGTATAGTCATATTTGATGCCTGGTGTGTGGGAATAAACAGGTGGCTTTTTAAGGCATGGCTAGTTAAGCTCTGTTTTTTTTTTTTTTTTTTCAGAGTGCACACATTATACACTGCATCTCCTTTTCTCTCTCGGGATCCTGCTCCTTCGAGTCCTTCCAATCTCTGTCAGGGCTTTCAGTACTCCTCTAGCTTTACTTCTGCTCATAGGAGCCTTTTCTTTGTCTATACTGCCTAATATGGCTCAAAATAAACTTTCCCAGCATAAACAAAATGGTCCGTCTCCCAACAGACCCCACAACATGCACAGTCACCACATCGGACGTGCCGTCCCTGGAACTCAATCTGTTCCACACTTGAATACCTAGAGTGGCTCAAGATCTCTTTAAAGTTCCGATTTCGCTGCCAGACGTTACGGACATTCTTGTTGTCTAGACCAGGCAAAGGCTGCAATACATTACTATGCCGCCGTAAAATTCGTTGAATCTGCATGCTAAAAGGTGAATATCTTGAAATAAAATTCACACACTCTTCCTGATGTACCGGTTTCTCTTTAGGTGCTAGCAGCCAACTTCTATCGTTGTGGGGTCTGTTGGGAGACAGACCGTTTTGTTTATGCTGGGAAAGTTTATTTTACTGATTTGGTGTGCTTTGGTATTGAACAAGTACTTCAGGGTTTTAGGGGGTTATCCCGAGAGCAATTCTTAATATTACGTGAGCAGCGGTGGATATTTTTGCTCCACACGGTTGCCCCCGGGGGATTAAATTTTACTATTGATTGGCAGGCTTGCATTTGAGTGTTCTTTATGCGTGGAAGTGATTGGTTTGACAGCAATTATGGGGACATGGTTTTCTGCAGGCTTATTGGATAATTTAGGCGACAGGGTGCTGACGTTAGACGTCAGACGCCACATGTTGGATATTTAATCTGGCTTGTGGATGTGATAAGGAACGTGAGTTGAGTTCTCTGATGTATACGTGTTTTCGGTGCGGGCATGGTAAGAACTCTCGGCTTTGCTTGGCTCTGTTTGAAAATGAAGTAGTTGATATGTAGTTTGATTTATTTAGCACTTTTTTTATTGTTTTATTTGTTTTTATAGTTCACCCCCCTGAAGCAGCGTCTGCGAAACGCTAAGAGGGATGTCTGATGTGGCGTCGGGGTTGATGTTTAATGCCATCTTCTGTCACACTGAAGCTGAGGACTGCCATTTTTACTGATGGGTTTTCTGCTCTTTTTGTGCTGTTTGAGCAGTGGCTGTTAAGAGATATATGATATATGATATGCTGTTTGTTTGCTATTGAGGGTTTAAAGTATCTGTTATTAGCTATTATGTACTATGTAGCAACTTTAATGATATACTTTATCTTATGTCTCTGTTATTATTATAATTGGAATTTGTAAGAGCTGTTGCCCCATCAGGATTGTATTTGTCTATAAGCTTTTTCAGTACTGTTGATGGATGGTGGGGGTAGGTCACAGACCGTTGATGCTATCTTTCCCCTTGGTTTTTACTGATATCCGGTATTTCCGGTTTTGAAGTATTACGGAGACCCTGGGGCTTTTGTCTGAGGTCTGTGCTCCCCTATCACCACAGTATTGTTAGCTTGTTTAGTGCAATATTATTCAATTGCTACATTTGGTTAAAGTAGTGGAGTTGTCTGTGTTTATATGTGGTATCATATCTAAACTCCGGTAAGGCCGTGCATATTTGAGTATCACATGCTGCCTTTTAGCTTTGGAGCTGCATATCAGATTTTTATCAAATATCTAGCCATAGTTGTGGCCTCTTAGGAAGGAGTTCAAGAATTTGTACATATCACTATCTTAGTGTTGAAGCTACTTAAGGTTTATCTTCAACTATTCCAAGTTCAAATAAGCCCATCGTGTGAACTGGAGGTCATTGGAGCTCCCCTAAACATGACTCTAGCAAAGGTTTTTCTTCCCCAGGAAGGACTCACCTGCTTGGTGCAGATAGTGGAGGGAAGTACAAAAGAGTCAGTAGGCATCAACAAGAATCATGTTGAAAATGTTTGGCCACATGCTTTAAACAGTTCACATCACTCTCATGGCATGTCTCTACTTGAGACAATCTTAGTAGACCCTGAGCAGCACATAGTGATTGCAGTTCTCTCACAGGCTCTGCATCGTCATCACTGTCACCAGATCCCTTTGGTAACAGAGATGGTCTATCACCAGACCAGACTACTAGGAGGAAGTCTCTCTCCTAGTGGATGAGCCCCTTGAATCTGGCTAAGGGTTCACCTTTTCAAGAGCTATCTTACCCCAAATTAGTCACCATACATGCATCTAAACTGGGCTTAGGAGTCCTTTGCTATCTCTCACAGGATGACACTCAGGGCCACATACCTGTTGGGAGAGAACCACACTCTGACAGGCAGGCTGAATCAAATCCTTCAACTTCACGAATGGACTCTGGACAGGGAGGTAGCACTAAGAATCTATTAGGTGTGGAGCACTCCCTAAAGAGACCTCTTCACCACTCCCCAAAACAGACAAGTGCCTCAATTCTTCTCCAAAGGTAGAGTCTCATAGTCAGCTAGCCTAGAATGCTCTCCTTCTCCATTTGGGGGGGGGGGGGGGGGCCTTCTGTACATGTTTCCACCTATTCCCATGATAGTGAAGACTTTCCTGAAATTCCAAAACAACAAAGGCACCATGATTCCTATTGCACCTTCTTGGCCCAGGCAGCCTTGGTTTCCTTTTCCCTAAGGCCTTTCCATCAGGAAACTGATGCATTTGGATGACTTTCCAACCTTGATTTCACAGTATCAGGGAAGACGTCTGCATTCCAACATCAGGTCCCTATCCCTCACAGCTTGGATGTTGAGAGGCTAGAATTTGATTCTTTTAACCTGCTGACTGAAGTAACCAATGTTCTCTTGACTTCCAGGAGATATTCCTCTAGGAGGTCTTATTTTTCTAAATGGCAGAAATTTGGCATTTGGTGTGACAATCAGGCCTTATATCTTTTCTCATGTCAAACACAAAAATTGCTTGAATGTCTTCTGCACCTCTTGAAGTCTGCTCTCAAAACCATCTCCAAAAGAGTCCACCTGTGATGGTGGTTACCACCACCCTGTAGAAAAGGAAAACCCATCTCTCTACAGCCTTTAGTTGTTCTCTTCAATCAGGGCTTGCTACTAATAAAGCCTTCCCTAAAGCTTCCTGCAGTGTCAACATGTTTAACTCAGCTGATGAAAACTCCCTTTGAGCCGTGAAATACCTGAACCTTTGGTGGCAATTACTTTAGCATGCAGAGTTAGTGAGTTCCAGAAGAAGATCCACTCTACACTAATTTTTTTTCACAATAGGGTGGTGGTACATACTCATTTTAAATTCCTTCCAAAACTAGTTCCAGCCTTCCACCTTAACAGGTCTATCATCCTACCAACATTTTTTCTCAGGAACCCATGCTCAAAGAGGAAGGTGCACTGCACACATTGGACTGCAAGTGAGCCTTGGCTTTCCTTCTGGAGTGGACTAAAGTTTATAGAAGGTCCACCCAGATTTTTGTTTTACTTTTTCCCCCCAGTAGAATAGGGGCTGCCATGAACAAGTGTGTACTTTCAATTTGGCTAGCCAAGGTTTGACACCTGAGGGCCATGTCACAGTTCATAATGTCAAAGACATGACTTCATTGATGGCCCACTTGAAACCTTCATGAAAGAGATATTCAAGGCTGCAACCTGGACCCCAGGCTACACATTCATATCTCACTACTGTATGGAAAGGGATTCTCGATGCAACAGCAGTTTTGGTCAATCTGTCCTTCAGAATCTGTTTGAGGTTTAGAATCCAACTCCTAAGAATATAAGATATGCCATACAGGGTCAGACTAAGGTCTATCAAGCCCAGTATTCTGTTTCCAACAGTGGCCAGTCCAGGTCACAAGTACCTGCCGGGTTCCCAAAAAGGTATACAGGTTCCACATTGCTTATTACCGGGGTAAGCAGTGGATTTCTCTGGTCCTATTTAATAATGGTTTATGGAAATTTACTCCAGGAAGTTGTCCAAACCTTTTTTAAATCCAGCTACACTAACAGCTTTTACTACATTCTCTGGTAACGAATTCTAGAGTTTGATTACGCCTTGAGTGAAAAAATACTTTTTTCTCTTAGTCTTAAATGAGCTACATTATAACTTCATTGCATGCCCTCTAGTCTTTCTACTCTAAACAGCCAATCTATGTTTACCTGTTCCAATCCATCCGTTATTTTATAGACCTCTATCATA
The DNA here is from genome assembly GCA_033557465.1 of Ichthyophis bannanicus. Classification (NCBI taxonomy): domain Eukaryota; kingdom Metazoa; phylum Chordata; class Amphibia; order Gymnophiona; family Ichthyophiidae; genus Ichthyophis; species Ichthyophis bannanicus. The sequence goes on from CM066034.1 coordinate 861,059,971, forward strand.
TCTCCCCTCAACAGTCATTTTCCAAGTTTAAGAGCCCTAACCTCTTGAGCCTTTCCTCATAGGGATATCCTTCCATCCCGTTTACCTGTCTGGTGACTCTTCTCTGTACTTTTTCTAATTCTGCTATATCCTTTTTAAGTTAGAAGCGATCAGGCTTGCACACAACACTCAAGATGAATTCGCACCATGGAGGTATCATAATACCCTTGGTTTTATTCTCCATTCCATTCCTCATTCCTAGCATTCTGTTTGCTTTAGTGGCTGCTGCTGCACACTAGGCAGAGGGTTTCAATGTATTCAACTTTTTTGCTTCCAAATCACAGATTTTCTTCTGTTCCAGGGTACCCCCCAAAAGAAAAAGCAAAAAAAAAGTTATCATTGTGCCAACTCCTTTTGGCACTTTGTTCTCCTTGTTTTTCTTTGGTACCGCCTCTAGCTAGGGATTCCCATAAGTGAGGACTTATCCTGTGTGTCCATGGAGAAAACAAGATTACTCACCTGTAGCAAATGTTCTCCATGGACAGCAGGATATGTCCTCACAACCCACCCTCCTCCCTTGTTGTTGTTTTGGCTCAGCTTTTTATGTGATTGAGACTCAGGCGGAAGGCGGGAACAGATGTGCATGCATGGTGAGATTTCTAAAAGCTTCTAGAAGGAGCTGATAAACTTCTCATGAGGGTCTTCATTGGAGGTATCATCCATATGGGAGAACGTATCCTGCTGTCCATAGAGAACACCTGCTACAGGTGAGTAATCTTGTTTTATTGGATTAATATACTAACTATGAAACAAATGAAAACATTAGTACAGCAGTTGACTTTAAATCTAAAGTAACCATTAGAAGTTATGAAATCACAGGTGTTTGTGAGGGTACCTTATCGGTTAGCAGTATAAAAGGCATTGAACCTTCCCAGTGTAAATACGGTAAATTGATTCTTTATTTGTATTTAAAACTCTCAGGGCTGATTCACCAGGCCAAATAGTTTTCATAATGAATGAACACAATGAAGAAATAAATTCTAGGTATGTTAAAAATAAGGCATAGAACTACATGACAGCAGAAAAAGACCACATGGCCTATCTAGTCTACCCTTCCATATCGACGACTACAATAGTCCCCTCTTTTCCCTTAGAGGAGTAGAGTGGTTGGCAGTGCGTCTTTAATAACTTCTAGAGAACTGAATCAGGAGTAGTGATTTCTGTTTGGAACATTCACATAGGAAAGTATGAATTTGCATACATCCATAACCAAGCTAATAAAAAAAAATACAAAAAAGCCAGATATAATGATCAGTCAAGAACGGTTCAGATTTTCTTCTCAGCTGCAAATTCCCAATTTGTACAAATCAATTCAGGGCTTATGATTAAATTCCAAATATTCAAAGGAATTTATCTTAGAAGGCTTACACAGGATTTTCATATGCAAATACTTTATGCATTTATGTAGCCATTTTAGAAAAGTTGCTATTTGCATGTGTATGTCTGCAGTACACACAGTTTTTCAGGGGTCATGCTGTGGATATGAGTGGGTGGGTCGGAACAATATGAGTGTATTTGTGACTATGCAACAGTAATGCGCACACATTTTTTCAACAAGTTGAAAAGTGCACACTTACAGCCTAACATAAGGACGTTTCCTCTTTCCCTCATTTACAGAGTTGGGCATGTCTGTGTGGAAGGCTTGGTGGAAGCCGCTATGATAGTGTGTCTCAGTAAGGAATGGGGGATGTGTGGCTGAGTGGTAAAGGGACTGATGGGGTGTATATAATCAGTGGTATGATGCACATATCTTATTTCCACAGGGAGAGTTTGTTGTTGATCTGTGGAGATGTGAAAGTGGTGTATCAGTGGGAGCAGTAGATGGCTGTGGGTGCGTTTGGGGGTTCGGTGCTATGCATTGGGAAGGTGGAGGAGTGTGTGTATCAGGGGTGGAAGACTGTAGGCTGGGGGACTATGGGCAAATGTCGGCTTCTCTCTTCCATGCACTTTTCCCTTTCCTCCATGTCCCTCTAACCCTCTTGTGCTATTTTCTATCCCTACCCCTTACTCCTCCTTCTCCTGCACTCTCCTTCCCAGGACTGTACCATGCTAGATATGCACTCTCTGCGACTTGTGAACCAGATCTCCCCCCCCCCCCCACACCTATCTATACACAGAAGCTTGCTCTTTTTGGGCTTCCTGGGAGCCAGTGATTACATTGGTGCTCCTTCCGTACTTGTGCCCTGTGCGGCCGCACTGCTCACACAGCCCTTGGTACGGCCCTGCTCCTTCTTCCCTTCACATAATCATGCATTCGCCCCCTCTCCTGCCACTCAGTGCTGCACTCTCCCTTCCCCGCCTGGCACTCTCTCTCTATTCTCTGTTCCTTCTCTAACTCTGCCTTTCCCCAGTGCTCTGCTGCTCCTCTTCTTTCCTCTTGTCTGCCCCACCCTTTCACTTCTGTTCTTCTTGCTTTCCTTCTCTAACCCCACATTCCGCCCCTACCCATCCCTTCCCTTCTCTTCTCCCCTGTTCTTGCTGGTGGGACTCGGGCATTCCTGCTAGGACTGTCAGGCCACAGCCCCATTCTTCCAACCAGTGACACGAGAGATGCCCTCTGACCCTTGATGCTGTTACTGTGCTCAGGGAGGCCTGGGAAACCTTTCAAATCTGTGCAGATACATACAGATACATGGACAGGGAGACAGGCAATGGACCCTCCCCAATAGGTACTATCACTCAAGTGACATGTGCCTAAAAAATCTTGATGTTAGCATTTGCACCTGCTCTAAGGCATGTTGAAGTGTCAGCCAGTTGCTCAGTTGGGCTTAGGCTTTGGAGGAGCAAATGAAAGGTGATTGTTAACAGAGCAAACTAACACCATTAATGTTTATTATTTTGCACAGGGCTCATTTTATGCGGTACATAGCACTTGTTAACGGCATATGCACAAGCTCTTAGTAAATGACCCCTCTAATGTACTAAAAATGATTTACACCTGGAAAATGATGTACCACAATGAACCTTTGAGGAAGCTTTTTAATATACCGGTATATTGAATAACATGGGACCTAGTTGCAGATAGCCCAAGTTAACCATTAGCCTGGTTTAGTAAACATACCTCATAGTGTCTGTTGAATGACTTCTTTCAAAAAATACAAGAGAGACCTTGTAATGGTAACATTTCTGAATGATAAGTTGTGTTTTAGTAGGACAAATAGAGCATAAATATAGTGGGAAAAAAATAGCCACTTGCAAATAGCCATAAATTGCATAAAATGTGCCCTGCGGTAAATAACACATTAATGATGTTAGTGCTCAGTAACTTTTAATAAATGCACTTCTATGGGTGCTAGGTAGTAAAGGATTTCTCCTATTTTGGATCTATGGGAAAATGCTTAGTATGCAGGTGTGTTAACTATGCAGAAGTTGTTGCATCCTAGGAATTCTTCCTTCTCTTCCAAACCGCTGCTTAAACTTTCAAATACGTTTGCATGTCTCATGTAAACGTTTTTCATTATCAAAATGAATCGCACTATGTCAGATCTAAATCAACTTCAAGGCAAGAGTGATTCCAGTTTTACTACTAACCTTTCTTGTTGCTTGCTATCTGCATTGCATAGGGGGTAGGTTTATAGCTACAGATGAAAGCGTACACATCCTTCTCTCTTTGGAGGTGGCTGGATTTTCAAGGCTATGCTGTACTTTGAAAGTTGATGCTAGGAAATCAAGAGCTTGCCTTTGCATCTGCTTGTTGGGGCATACACATTTTCTGGATAAATTTATGTGTATAGCTGGTTTTTAATAATATCCCTTGCCCTACCTTCACCTTCAAGAATACCTCTGCCTCCTGTGCGTAAATGTACATACCTATAAGTTCTAAGAACGCATGCTTACCCTCATATCAGCAGGCAATTTTCCAAAAGCCTTTTCTGTGCATAAAGCACTTCTTTACCCACAAAAGTGGCTTTAAAAATCGTCTCTCCTTTGTGATGTCTAAGAATATAATGTTTGTTATCTAAAAAAAAAAATCTTTAGAGTTGCATTTAGTATGAAATCATATAACTGTACTAAAAATGCCAAAGGGACACTTTACCAGACAAATGGCAAATGAAATTGATATAATTGTGACCAATCCATTGGTAACAACACTACTCAACATGTCATTGACGTCTCTAGGAAGCTCTTGTTCAGACTTAAAGACTAGCATGCTAGATATTGCATTATATTTTTGCCTCTTAAAAAAAGACACTGCAGTACTTGAAACAATTTTGCATAATCGTTTCGAGGACATTTTTTCTTATTACTTGTCTGCTGAAATGGATGGTTACCAACGTGAAAATTTAGCAGCAGTTGAATACTGATTTCTGAATTCTTAGTATGTTACTTTATGACTGTTTTCATTCTGTATACAGTCCTTTTCGACGACAATATAGGAAACATTTTCAGGCATTCAAGAATACCGAATGTAGATATGCACTAGAAATGCATATGAATCAAGAACAGAGCTTGTATATCGTAAATCGTGCTCTCACTATATTATGGCTTCGAGACATGACTTTCATTTTAAAGACGTGGAGGCCAATTCCACTTGGGGCACATCCGGCCCGGCCCGGATCTGGCCCTGATTCTGCACCCGCCCGAGCAGAATCGGGGCGCAGGGCCTGGAAGTCCCAGATGCCCTGATTCAGGCTCACTGCATGGCTAGTCATCTCCCCAGCTAGCCCAACCAAGGCTCCTGCATGGTGCCGGGCATCCTGTCGCCATAGCACTGAGACAACATGCAGGAGCCAAGATCGGCTGCACGGTTTGTAAGGTCTTCCTCGCTGCTGCCTGACCACCAATCAGGCCTTCCTTGGCTGGGATCAGGCTGTTGGGAGCCCCCTGCCCTGCTCACCTCTTTGGAATAAGCCCTGTATGTTCGGGGCCAGGGTCCCGACTCCACTCCGCCCAGGCTCCTCCTTCAGCCCTCCCCCTCCCGCCCCATCCAGAGCTCCCTGCACATCTCTGCTGTATGTGTGAGGAGCTTTGGATCCAGAATCGGCCCCTGGCATTTAGCAGGAGATATACGTCTGAACATCATAATCAAAATCTCTTTCATAAGATCAAGAGAAATATGGTGGGGTGGTAGAAATAGAATTGGAATTTGCCTCTTTAGGTTTCACGCTTTTTTACTCTGTTTTCTGTGATTTTGTGTTACTTTCCCCTTCAGTTTAAGATATTGATGTCTAATGACAGAGTCCCCAACCAAAATGGCCACCCTAACCCTTCTCTCCTGGGCAGGAGTCCCTGGAGACGCACATTCAGTGCAAGAGGAAATTGCATCCCTTGGCGGACAGGTCCTGGGTACAGGGTCATTTCCTTCAACACCAAGGTGGTGATCTCCTTTCAAGTGACCACTCTCCTCCAAGGCAACACCGAGTCTGACAGATTAGAGGTGTGGGACATTTCTATGTCCCTGTAGATTTCCTCTATATACCTCTCTGCCTCAACTCCTCCAAATCTGCAATCCTAGCTTACAGAGACTGGACTGTTCTTTGAGAGCCAGGAGCTATTTGCACCAAGTGCACGCGTATGACCAACTGGAAGATAATCATACACATGACACTCTATGTAAAATTAGCTTTGATCTCACTGCTGGTCTGCTATCTGCATCTTTGCATTAGAGAGTTGAGTTCTAAAAGGAATTTAAATAATCCTAAAAGCCTTTGTATTAGTTTGGCATATTTTATGCTATTATTTTGTGTTTGGTTACCAATGAACTGCTAATAATCTGTTAAGGGTTAATCACTTTTGATGAAAATACATGCCAAATTTCACTCTCTTTCTTAATTGAGATAACTACAAATTAAGGTAAATACCTATGTACCTGAGCGTAACTTGCCTTGAACTATCATTGGAAAGGTGTGAGTTAAATACCGATAAATAATAAATGTTCTGGGGGTGAGTGGGAAAAGCTTTCTACCTGTCTGTTTTCTTTTAAGACTGTAAGGGTCATCTAAATCTAACTGAAATTAATTTAAAACCTCTATAGCAGGCTGGTTTTTTTGCCTACTTAGAACCTACCTAAATCTATCTTGGTAGACGGCATTGAAAATTGCCCAATGTACTTATAACTTCTCAATGACAAAATTGCATCTCCAGTCATTAAAAAAAATCAGCACTATTGTCCTAAACTAGTCGCACAACTGTAGCACCTTCCAGCACAATAAATCTTAAGCACCTGTTACAGGTTATTCCCTCTCTCTTACCAAGATCTTAAAGCTGCCATTGGGAATTTAGTGCTGCAGTGTCTAGAATTAAAACATTTACCACCTGTCCTGTTTCTGTAGTTTGCATAAGCTATAAAAATCCAGTCCCTTGTCTAAAGGGTTTATGGCATTCATTTCAAAATGGGTGTGCATGTCCTAGATTTTAATGAGTTCATGCATGCTTACTTTATTGTAGGTGATAAAACAGAAGTGTTATTGTGGCTGTTCTGCATAGAGATAGAGATGGCTTATTGATCCGGCAGTTATTTGTTCTGCTACCTCTTGGAAACTGCATTCATATTGTTTCCAGTTATAAAGGTGGTATCATTTTGTTGAGTTTCCTTTTGAGTTTGCCATTTCTTTAGGACATTTTAGGATCCTATTTGACTGTTTAGTGTGTCAAAATTCTTGAAAGCTTTTCGTTTTAGAATATATCAGCAATAAAAGATTCAGACAGCTGGAATATGGCTTTCATATTTTGTCTTTCATGAGACTTTTTCATTTTGTGATTGCAGTGCACACAGTAGGGTGAGTGCAAGGACCAGGCAGAAATATGGCCAAAACTGCAAAAAGCCAAAGCCAAGTCCATTCACTTGCGCTATTTTGAAATGCATTTTTCGTTCAAAATTTTCACTCCGCGCAATTCATGAAGCAGAAACATTTTGCAGTAAAAGTTATGGAAGTACAATTGCTTTCAAATATGAGCCTGTACACCCCTTAGGTTTTTGCATGGCAGTGGACTGGAGGTCTATAAATACTGGGAAGCGTGTTCAGTGCTATTGGCCAATGCAGTTACAGTGGTTAGCCATTGCCACTGTCAGTGCCGGGGCCATATCCAGCCAGTGGTACTAAATATCCAGTTTCACTGGATAGTGAATTAGCTTTCTGGTCAATGGCAATATTCAGCCACCGGTAGCTAATAAACTGGCTGACGTTAGGCCAGCTTTTTGGGGCCTAACTTTAGTCAGTTAGGTTTAACCGGCCAGTGGCTCGATATCACCGCTGACTGGTTAATCCTTCCTGTCACCCATGCTCTGCCCTGGAACACCTTAGTGTTAAACTGTTAGCGTCGGGGCATTTTATCGGGCTAACGGGTCTAACATAGCCCCCCCCCCCCCCATATATATAAATAAATATGCCATTTTATCTGGCTGAGCTATTTTTATTTTTGCATTTTTGCTTAGTAAATTCTTTCTGCTCCCTTGGGTTTCCTGTCATGATTTGCATTTATGCAGTGTTTAAACCCACATTTTATTCTTCAACCGTTCTTCTGATCTAACCCAGCTATTCAAGGGAGTCCTGGATAGAGGCCTCATATAAACTGCAGTGTCATTCATTTTCTAAGGGGTATGTTTACTAAACGGCGATAACGTCACCCGATGCAACATTAGCGTGCGTTAACGTCGCCGGTGGCGGTAAGTCCCGCAGAGGGTGGAGAGGGGGCGCAGAGAAGGGATCAATGGGCATCGTCATGGCTGTTTGGCATAAAAAAAGAACAAAAGAAAAAAAGAACAAAAGGGAATTGAACCCATGACTTGGAAGGTTATCAGTACTAACCAGTAGGCTACACCTCCACAGCTCTCTAATCTGCAATGGCTGGATACAGAAGGATGATGTGTTGGGATAGCAGCTTAGAGGGGCTTTCCCATGGCTGATGTGCAGTCCTATATTAATCTGAGACCTATTCTTCCTCTCAGATTCTGTTTCTGTTTTGTGCTCCAGTATTTTCTACCATATGCATGTTGATGTTAGGATGGAGTGATCGTTTCTTATCTCCGGATATAGAAAGACTGCAGGTCACTGCACGGCATGTCTGCTGTGGTTACCAGGATAGGATTAACCCACCAGTACCCATGATGCAATGCTCATGCAGATTAGCAGTCTACAGCAGATCACCGAATGGGGTATGCACCTCTACAGCACTGCACTGTGGTAGGGGGTACTGACCATGTGTGTTACTGGCACAGAGTAGTGTGTGTTACTGACACAGAGTAGCTACAGACCTTGCCATTGTGTGGGTTCTGCGCTCACCCTGAGGGTGAGGTGGTGCGCCCAGCACCAGGTCCGCAGTACCGAGTTGAATGACAGCAGCATTGCTGTGTGTTAGGTTTTTCTTGCAGACATACCTAGGATATTCCTGGGTCCACCTGCATTCCTCAGTCATATCTGGCCTTTGTAGACCATGATGCACCCAGACTGGTGCCTGTCCAGTGTGGTTGCCATGGTTGCTTTTTACAGGGTCAGGGGGGAGTCTAGATCCACATGCAGATTATATAGCACCGCCTACCAGACCATCCTCACTTGGCTGGGGTGGTGCACAAGATTTGGCCTCCAACAGACTCACACTCCATATCTTTGCAAAGGAGGCACATGATGATGGGCTGTGGGACCAGCAACCATGGCTGTTAATGTAGATCTGTACTTGTCACAAGGGCACCGGCCTGTAAGGGCTCAGCTTCCCCCCACCATGAACTGACATTCACCAGCAGAGGGCATACTCAGTCTGCACCCTGCAAGACGTTCCAGACATACACATGCAAAATGCAGTCAGCCCGCTAGCCAGTCCATAGTGCATCATCCCAGGGGAACTCTGTGCACCCAGACCTGGTATGTACACACAGACACCGAGCAGATATCTCAGTGATTGGGCCCCAGAGCAGAGACCACACAGATATCACTTGAGAGAAGCACTGTATAGCACATGTGGGAACCTAGACATGCCATGGTCACTGCTTAGTGAGAGTGACCTCCCAGCATGACATGCTGTGGCCACCCTGTCCATGCAGGTGGTGGTTGGGCACTACAATCCCCCAGTCATTGCCCCACACTGTGTGCAGATGCCCAGTCTGCCCTGTCCACGCCATACCCACAATACCTTGCTCCTCATTATGCACATTGGCAGGCTAATGCTGGAATCACTGTAAGCATTGTGGGCCCAGTGAGGAGTAGGCAGCCACAAAACAATGGATAGACATACGCACACTCCCACTCCTATGTTGGCATTGTGCAAAGATAGGGGTGGTTGGCAGCTCTGCCTGTTACACTGGTCCTGGGCACAGTGCAGGCACTGCTAAGGTATGCAGGTTCTAGTAGTGCTGTTTGCTGGAAACTGCTGCTCCATGCCGGGCCCAACAACCTGACAATCCATGGGGCTTTTGATAGTGGAACCTGTGGGTGTGGGTGTTTGTGCTTCTGTTTGTGCTTTGGGGAGTGCACATGAGGATGTTGTATCTGCAATGTAGGGTAAAATGTAGGGACATGGTCTGTATGAGCCACAGATGGGACTTGGACCTATGACCTTCTATTCCAAGACACACTGTCTGTGTGTACTGCACCACACTGTTGCCACAGAAGCATTGTAGTCCCTGGGGCTACCTTTGCTGTTCATCTGACAGATCTTTTCTGCACTGCACACCATGCATTGGTACAGGGCACGGCTTTGGTCCGCTGTAGGCAGGTGTCATGGCCCCCTCCCCCACCATGCTGATGTGCCCATATGCTGTTGGTGCTGGTGGTGCGCAGTCCCAGGCCATCCACTGTGCAGGTAGGCGGGTGCCTAGGGTGGGGGTCTGGGGTGGGGGGCATACATGGACATCCACACGTCCCCCCCCCCATCACCACTTGCCACTATTATGGCCCTTCCACATGGGGGGAGATGGTTGGGGATGACAGGACGGTGATCTAGCAACTATTGGCTAGGGTGGGCCTGGTAGACAGATTGTGTTCTGCCAGCAGACTGTGAACGGGTTAGGGTATGCAATGCGGGTTGTCAGACAGATGCCTGGGTGAGAATGTTCACAGTCTTGGCAAAGGCATATGTTAATATGATTTGCAAAGGATTGTGGGAAATGTAGTCCATTCACACCAGACACAGCCGTTCACAATAATTAGTTGTGCTTGAGTGTAAAGTCAATAAGATATTTATTTATGGGGTTATTTCTCCCAACACAGATATGCTTGGTAGCACATAAAACAGGATTCTTGCTTTCAGTGTTAAAGTTAGAAAAACAAAATCAGGAAAACAACTGCTGAACTTGTCAGGCAATCAAAGCAAAAGAATAAAGACCTGGTTGGTAACAAACTGGTCTTTTCTGTAGACTCTAGCTAATATTTTCTTAGCAGTGCATCAAACAACAAGCAAAACCCACAAAGAAGGGAAAAACTGTTCTTTTCAGGTTAACTTCTTATATCTTCACACATAGACTCAGAAGTGATTCCCTCAGAACTCACAAGCAATTAGGTAAGGCTCAATTGCTAGCAGTTATCCAGCTGAAACCCCTTAGCTGGCTTAATTTCTACTGCGTGGCTCAAATCCTACTCAGGTGCTTTTCTGAGTAGATTAAAGAACAAGTTTGTATTTCTTTGTGATGGTTGTTGTACTTTGTAACAGAAAATTACCAAAGGAGTTTAGACAGAGAGCAATCCATGTATTCACAGCCTGTATCTACCACCGCTCCCCCTTCCTCAACAATCTTGGGTTCAATATCATGGATTGGCACAGAGGAATTTCTCAATGGAGCACTCTCAGGAGAATACTTGTTTCCCTGCTGTCTTTCAAGGGTATAGCTAGGGCATAGATCAGTGTTCATACCTGAGCTTCCATTGCTGTTAGAGTTCCTCTCTAAATAGCCTGGCCAGAATGTAGTCCAGTTCTTATGTCCAGCCTTCCAATCCAGATCCCTGGACACTGGATCTCTCTTCACATACCTTCTGGCACGGGTCCTAGGGTCCCTTCCAAGTGCAGCCGTCTCCCTCACAGGTACCGTCTGGTGATTCCTAGCTCTGCAGCAGCACTCCTCTGGTTTTCCCCAGTCCAATGGTGTATGCTGGCCTTTTGAATGTCTCCCAGTATACGTACTGCTCTGGACTCCTTTAGACCTCCCAAATGCTTTTCTCTTCTTTCTTCCAAAGGGTTTCTTGCCCTCTCTGTCCGTCCGCTCTGGCTTCTGCTTCTGATGATCCTCCAGATGATGAAGCTGTCCAAGATCATGAAGATGATTCTCTGTAGAATAAACTCTACCTTTATTCTGCTTAAATGAGTGCTCCACCCTAGCACAGCGCAGCTGTGCTGAATCAGGCCCTGCCCTTTGAGATGAGTGCTTGGGGATTACCTCATAACCCTCTTGATTGAACACACGTTTCCCCACTTCAGCTCCTCTAATGGCTGTTGGAAACCTGGTGCATTCTGGGACTGGTAGTCTTTTATGGAAAAATTCTGTTTTCTTATTTCTACCAGAACTGACAGGTTGCTTGTTTAGAGTCACTTCACCTTTACTATAGCTCCTTCCTGAGCTATGATAAGCTTCCTTATCACAGGGTACAGTATATCCACTTTATTTATTTATTTAAAAGGATTTATATACTGCCTTCTCCTGTAATCAAGGCAGTTACTTTGGACTGCTGGGTGAATACATGTGTCAGGCAACGCGCGGCTGCTAACTGCACTGTCCTTCCCAGGGGCTGGTGTGACGGGTGTTTGTATAGCTGGGTATTCAGACAGTTTGGGATGTATCCTGGGGTGAGTACGTGGATCCCTATTAGAGTGGTTTCCAGATGTTCACTGCTTGCCCCATTACAGGCATTGTGTTTCCTGTGTGACATTTGGGGTACCTGCAGGGTACATCTCCCCTGGGTGGGACAATGTGGAGCACAGACTACTGGGCAAGGTTGGCCTTGGTCAACCGCTGTCTTGCTGTTTTCCGTTTTCTGTGTTCCGTTCCTGTGTTCCAGGTGGCTGCCTGGTCTGCCCTGTACCCCGTCTGCCCCCCCTACATGTCCCACCTGCAGCCCCCTTTGCAGCATCACCATAGTGCCCTTTATGTTGTTACTGCACATGTAGCACTACTATCACTGCTTTTGGGCTCTCTGCCTGTGATATACATTGCTGACACTAAATGGTTTCTCTCTCCTACAAATGTGCATTTACCGACAGGTTATCACTCGCAGTACTGTTCCAGCGTTAATGTGGCAGCGTTAGTGCAGCAGGGGCCTCTCCCCACCCACTCCCCGCCCATTGACCCTCTCTCTCCGCCCTCCGGTACAGTTGCAGCTGAGAGGCATACTCCATCTGGTGACCTGCTATAGACTGCTAATCTGCATGTGCATTGCATTATGGGTACTGGTGGGTTAACCCTATCCTGATAACCACAGCAGACATGTCGTGCAGTGACCTGCAGTGTTTCTATATCCAGAGATGATAAACGATCACTCCATCCTAACATCAACATGCTGATCGCCCGATCGGGAGCCGGAAGTGAGTCCCCTCCCCCAGCCCAGCTGATCGGCATCTTTTGAACTGCAGCGCCAGAGGGTGCGCCCGCACCTAAGGGCCACGCCAAAGTGCCCTTTGGCGTGGTCCTTAGGTGTGGGACCTTAGCCGCTTCCAGCGACATCTACTCCACTGGTATACTGGGCAACTTGAACTATGCTCTCTCTACTTTGTGACTTTCTCGTGTTCCCTAACCTGCTGATTCTATATGCTCCCATCCCTGTATTTGATTCTTTATTTACATTTGATTTGCCCTTCTTGTCTCTTTCGTACTCTGCTCCTCCTTTCTTCCTCATTTCGGGTACATTACTCCCAATTCTTATATTGTTATAATGAGGCCTTTATGTAATCTAGCGAACCTTATCTATGTCTTCCCTAGTTCTGGTCTCCCTAGACATACTTCTCACTCTCTTAGGCTTCCTGCGCTCCCTTATTATTTCTCTCACATTAGGTCTAGGGCTTCTCGCATCTTATCTAACCTTGTTCTGATTCCTCTTCTCTCCCCGTCTGCCCTCTCCTTCTCTTGTGCCTTATGGAACCTTCATTTTATCTCTAATAAACTTGCTTTTGTTCATGACCTTTTTATTTCCCACTCATTTCACCTCTTTGCCCTAACTGAGACCTGGTTTCTTTCTGATGACACTGCATCCATTGCCGCTCTATGTCATGGCAGCTATATGTTTTCCCACACTCCTCGTCCTGGTCGCGGTGAAGGTACTGGCTTTCTGTTGTCTCCCTCCTGTCGCTTCCAGACCCTCATGCCACCTCTCTCATTCCCCTCTCCCCTTTGAATTCCACTCCATCCGCCTCTTCTTGCCTCTTCCATTCTGAGTCGCTGTTATCTATCGTCGTCCTGACATTACCGTCTCTACTTTTCTTTCTGATTTTGATTCTTGGCTTTCTACCTTTCTTCACCCTTCCTTCGCCGCTCTTATTCTTGGTGACTTCAACATTCATGTTGACAGCTCTTCTGATCCCCCTGCTCTAAAGCATCTCTCCCTTACCTCCTCACATAGCCTTCAACTCTGTTCCACTGCCCCCACTCACCGACATGGTCACTGTCTTGACTTAATTTTCTTCTCTTACTGCTCACCTTCCAATTTCTGTAACTCTGTCCTTCCCTTATCTGACCACCACCTTTTAAGCCTTAATATTCATTATCCCCCACCCCAGTCTCGTCCTGTCTGCACTAACCTATTTAGAAACCTTCTTGCCATTGATCCTTTAGCTCTCTCCTTATCTCTTTCATCCACTCTGCTTTCCTATTCTATTGATGAGGCTGTGACCTCTTATAACACTGCACTCTCCTCCACCCTTGATACTTTTGCCCCCCTCATCCCCCGTCCTGTTTGGCGTTCTTCTCCTCAGCCCTGGCTCTCCCCTATTGCCCGCTTTCTGCACTCTTGTGCCTGCTCTGCTGAGCATGCTAGGCTCAAATCCTGCTCTTATCCTGACTTTCTCCACTTTAAATTCATGCTCTCCTCCTTCCAATCAGCCGTTGCGCTTTTCAAACAAATTTACTTCCTTCAAGCATGCTGTGGTTACACCCCTCCTCAAAAAACCTTCACTTGATCCCACTTGTCCTTCTAACTATCGTCCCATCTCTCTCCTTCCTTTCGTCTCTAAACTACTTGAGCGTGCAGTCTATCACCGTTGTCTTGATTTCCTCTCCTCTCATACCCTCTTGGATCCTTTACAATCCGGCTTCCGTCCCCTACACTCCACTGAAACTGCTCTTACTAAGGTCTCAAATGATTTGTTCTTGGCAAAGTCCAAAGGCTTTTACTCTGTCCTCATTCTTCTTGATCTCTCTGCTGCCTTCGACACTGTTGACCATAACCACCTTCTTATCATCCTATCCTCACTTGGATTCAAAGACTCTACTACATGCTTGAAAACAGAAGGGAATGTTGCAGTGGAGAGAGAGAGGTTAAGAATATGAGAAATAGAAGGGACAAGAGATGAAAAGATGGAGCTAAGGAGGTGGGTGGGGAAGTGGTCAGAAGAGCAGGTAGTAGGTTTGGAGGAAGAGAGAAGGAGCGATGTTTCCTTGTCAGAGACCATAGGGAAGGAAGAAAGGATGGCAGAAGTTTGGGGAGGGGAGAAATGGGAAATAGGGGGGGGGGAAGAGGGGAACTGGAGGGTGATTGTGTGGATTTTGTCATGGAATTAGCCAAGGTTTGGGCAGAAAGGGAGGGAGGAATCAGGGGTGGAGGCACACTGAGGAGAGAATTGAGTGTGCTAAAGAGATGATGAGGATTGGAGGAAAGAGTCAGATTGAGGAAGTAAATTTGTTTGAAAAGCGCAACGGCTGATTGGAAGGATCAACAGAGAGAGAGAAAGGGGAAAGAGGAGGGGGAGCGATAAGAAGCTCAGTTTTAGCCATGTTCAGTTTTAAGCGGCGGTGGGACATCCAGGCAGCAACCCCACTACCTGTAGGAGTTCCTCAGGGTTCCGTCTTAGGTTCATTCCTCTTCTCTCTCTATACCCAATCCCTTGGCACCCTTATCTCTTCCCATGGCTTTCACTATCATCTCTATGCCGATGACTCTCAAATCTATCTTTCTGCATCTGTTATCTCTCCTGATATCCAGTCTAAGATCTCACTCTGCCTCTCTGACATTGCTGCCTGAATGTCCCACCGCTGCTTAAAACTGAACATGGCCAAAACTGAGCTTCTTATCTTCCCCCCTGAATGCTTCCCCTCCTCTTTCCCCTTTCTCTCTCTCTGTTGATAACTCTGTACTCCTCCCTGTTTCTTCAGCACGTATCGTTGGTGTTATCTTCAATTCCTCTCTCTCTTTCTCTTCACATATCCAGCTCATTGCTAAAACTTATCGTTTCTTTCTATACAATATTTCCAAAATTTGCCCCTTCCTCTCTGTTGACACCACTAAATTAATTGTCCACTCCTTAATCACCTCCCGTCTTGATTATTGTAACGTTCTCCTTGCTGGCATCCCTGCAAGCTACCTCTTTCCTCTTCAGTCAATTCAACATTCCGTTGCTCGACTCATTTTCCGCCAGTCTCGTTTTTCCCACATCACTCCTCTCCTCATGTTGCTTCATTGGCTTCCCATCCGTCTCCGTATCCAATTTAAACTTCTCCTCCTGACCTATAAATTTATTCACTCTTCTGCCCCCCCCCAGTACCTTTCATCTCTCATCTCTCCTTACACCCCCTCTCGGTTGCTTTGCTCTTCTCATAGTCTTCGTTTATCTGTGCCCTTTACTCGTACTGCCAATTCCAGACTTCGCTCCTTTCAACTGGCAGCACCCTTTGCTTGGAATAGTCTTTCTATCTCTGTGCGCCAGACGTCCTCCCTGGCCATTTTCAAGTCCAGACTAAAATCCCATCTCTTCACTATTGCTTTCCATTCCTGTCTTACCCTATCTTGATCTCTCTATCAACATTTGCTTACTTTGTCCTGTAAATTTTTGTTATTTTTATTATGCAACTTATTTTGTTTTCTGTCTTATTAGATTGTGAGCTCTGATGAGCAGGGACTGTCTCTCTTCTATGTTTGTACAGCGCTTCATATGTTGCGGCACTTTATAAGTCTTTAATAATAATAATAATAATAATATTAATAATAAATGCATATGGTAGAAAATACTGGAGCACAAAACAGAAACAGAATCTGAGAGGAAGAATAGGTCTCAGATTAATATAGGACTGCACATCAGCAGCCATGGGGAAGCCCGTCTAAGCTGCTGTCCCAACACATCATCCTTCTGTATCCAGCAGAAAGCAGACCAGAGAGGTGTGGAGGTGTGTAGCCTACTGGTTAGTACTGAGACCTTCCAAGCCAAGGGTCATGGGTTCAATTCCCTCTTGTTTGTTTTTTTATGCCAAACAGCCATGACACCCATTGCTCCCTTTTTGATGGAACGCCCCCTACCTGCCCATTGCCTTTTATGGCTTCAGGTACCTTAACGCTACACTTAACTTACCGCAGTTTAGTAAACATACCCCTAAGTGTCTGGATTCTAGGGATATGCATTTGTTAGCTCATATTCAGTATGTTAGTGATCCTTAAAAACATTTAGTGATCACTTGATTATTGTTATATGCATTAGCATGTGAATTAACAGTTGTTATGTTGATTAGAATGTTTTAAAAAGTTTTAATGCATCTTTAAAAAATATTAAAACACATGTGTGAAACAAAGTAAAAAAGGATCCAAAAATCAGGAAAAGAGCCCAAATAAACTGAATTCCCTTGAGGATCCTCTCTTTTTATGCACAATGTACAGAAAAATCACTGGGCACCAACACTTCTATTATGCCATTCTTGTGTTTTTCTCCAATATGATGACTATGGGGCTTGATTACAAAGCCGCGGTAGCGGTTTCCAATCATTATCGGAGCCGCGGCCCCATTGATTTCAATAACAATCGGAAACCACTACCACGGCTTTGTAAACAAGCCCCTATGTCTCGCTTTCTTGCATCACTCTTCTTTTGGGTTGTAATAGGGATTTCCCTGGTGATAATGACCTCTTCATTCTCCGCAGATCTCGTAGGGTTGTCATCCCTAATCTTTTCTGGTTTACACAATTCCCAGTGGATTAGATGTCTTATCATGTGCCTTTATGTATTGTCACACCGCCCCCTTGGTGGTAGTGGCGGAACCCAACAGAAAGGGGGTGGACATGGAAGAAGAAAGTTTGTTTGTGGGGGAGCTTAGTTCAAGTGCAGGGCCCAGGTTCTTATAGGCCTGGTAGCCTTCTGGTTAACTAAGAGCTCCCAAGAAAATAACAGTCCGAGGGTAGGGAAATTATAAGGCTTTTATTTCCCACGTTGCAAATAGGTTCCTAAGCTCAGAATACAACAGCACACACAAAAGAAATGTCCTTGCTCCAGGTTAAAGGAAAAACATGAACTGAAAAATCTGTTAGCTTCACAGTAATGTCAAAAACGGAATACAGCATCAAACTTTACATACAAGCCACAGCTATTCCTCTACTAGGGCTCAATCCTCTTGGTCAGGCAATAGCTACATTCCATCGGAATATCTGAGGGATCCTCCGGGAATTCCACCTGCATGGGCTCGCCGTCCGGAATGTCTGAGGACTCTCTTTCAGGCCTTCTGTGTAACGCTTGTATGATGCGCCAATGGTCAGCATTAAAAGGTAAGTCCTTGCATTGTATACTTTTATAACCGGAACAGTCTCTCCTGCACCCTGTTTCTTCTCTAGCAAGTTTCCTGTTTAATGCAGGTTTGTATCTTGTCTCATGAATGCCTTTAGAAGGACAGCATTCTCTAGTGCCCTGCTCCTTCTGTATCACATTATTCCTAAAATCATAGTTATTAAAATGGCAATTACCTTTTCTTCTAAGGTTCTCAGATTGAGGTGTGGGCTGAGGCCTGCTCCTGCTGGGTCTTGGTTTCTCAGCTGTCCAGGTAGGCCTCTGGTTCTCAGATCTGCCTGCTGCTGGAGTTAGGCCTTGTTTGTGCCACAGCTCCTTTCTCCCAGGGCTTTGAAAGTTACCCTTCACAATTCTCCTTTCACCTCCTTGTTTGCTCTTCCTTGTTGCACCTTTCAACAGTGGCTGGCCCTTGTTACTCTCAGGCCTTGGACTTTCTGGTATAGTCCTCCTCCTTTCAAGGTCAGCTTCCTTATGGTATCTTTCCCTCCTGGAAAGTGTATCTTTTCCTCTTTTAAAACATTTACAGCAAGTTTCTTCACCTGGCTCTGCTGAGTCTGCTAGGCCGTTTCCTTCGGTCAGGACTTCTATTCCTGGATCCTCCGAATATCCATGCAAAGCTGGAACTGGAACTCCTTGCACCACTCCTTGCCAGTCTCCTTGGCAGTCTCCTTGCCAATCTGCTTGCGAATCTCCTTGCGACTCTCTTTGGCACTCTCTTTGCCACTCTGCGTACCGGTCTGTTTGCCCTTCTCTTTGGCACTCTCTTGGCCACTCTGCGTACCGGTCTGTTTGCCCTTCTCTTTGCCACTCTCTTGGCCACTCTGCGTACCGGTCTGACTTCCTCCAGTCATCTGAGCTTTTAAAAGGAATTCGTCCCTTTCTACATTGGGTGTTGGCTGGTATTGCATCATTGGCTCTAGGGCGTGGTTCCTCAGTCCTCCAGAGGTCTCTCTGGCTCCCCCTATATGGCTCCTCGTGATGCTGCAGCCGGTGTTTACCTCTTTTTTCTGGGTTTAAAACCTTTCCTTCTGCCTGCAGCTGGTCTGCAGTGCCACAGTATATATATCTTCTCTCCCCAGCAATTTGCAACCATGAATGAGATGAAAAACTATTTCTCTTTTTTATGTAACCTCATTAGGTGCTACAAAGGCACCATCCTGTCTGACATAACCCTTCCACCCTCCTTGAATCTCAGTGAGAATGGAGGAATTGAGGGGTCAGCTGCAATCAAATAGCGGCTGGGTCTGCCCCCCCCCCCCCACCTCCCCTGGAGTTGGTTCATCAGGCATGGACAGCTTGGGAAAACCCCTGCCACTGTATTGGAAACCAGCTTAGGCCTCTGTCCAGTGACAGCCATCCCCTACCCTCCCTCTGTCCTATCCTCCACTTGGTAAACTAATATGTATGGGAGTCAAAGTGACTGGCTGTGCCAAATTGGGCCT
Organism: Ichthyophis bannanicus; assembly: GCA_033557465.1. Taxonomy (NCBI): domain Eukaryota; kingdom Metazoa; phylum Chordata; class Amphibia; order Gymnophiona; family Ichthyophiidae; genus Ichthyophis; species Ichthyophis bannanicus. Next base: position 861,079,064 of record CM066034.1, read on the forward strand.
TTTGGGCCTGCTGCTGAGTGGGTGCTCGTGCCTCCCAGGTTATGACCTTCCCTTCTCATACAGAAGTCGGGCCACTCCTGAATCTGCATTTTTTTTCTCTTAACATTTTTTTCTATGCTTGCTGTGAACTATCTCATCCATAGTTCGCTGTCCTGTGCTGCAACTATCAATCTTTCATCCTTAGGTTTAAATACATCTCTTCTTAACCGTTCCTGTGTTTGGTATTGATCAGCATATAGTTCCTGCAGCAACTCTTTGTATTTCCTGCTGTATTTATATTTGCAGCTGCACTGGAGATAGAGTTTTCAATCAGACCATTATATTCCCTTTTTTATGACTAACAGCCTGTATAAATGAACATTAAGAAATGAGGCACAGTTGCATGCCTGGCTTTCAATTAGCAAAATTGGCGGAGAATTATTTTTTTGATAGACATTTATAAAAATAACTTGATTCCTGCAAACTGAGCAGACCCTTGGCTTATAAAGATAGAACACCTTCTGAAGGAAAAGACTGGGAAAAGGAGGGCATGCAGTATGTTGGTTGTAGTTATTGGGTTTTGATGTTTATCTTCTTCACCCATGTTCTGATAAGTAGTTTGTGAAAAGGATTCTAAAATTTTAGCTTTATCTGTCAAATCAACCTTCTGGTTATCAAGCACACTGACAACTACTCATACGTATGATGGATATCTGTAGCAAATTAAAGGAAAACAGAGATACAAGGAGAGGAAGTAGTTCATGCTATTTCTTTTTGTTCAGCTTTATACATATTAAAGCATTGGGGCGTGTTTACTAATGTGCGCTAGCCATTAGCTTGGCGTTTGCCTCATGGTAAGTGTGCTGAGCTAGCAGTTACCATGGGGCCTTGCTCTAAAAATCCTATGCTAACCGATTGGGCAGGGACTGGGCAAGTTAGGGTGAGAATGTAGTCATTAAAGGTGCATTGCCATTAGTGTGGGTGTTCACGCATTAACCATGCTGTTAGCATGAGTGTACTTAACTCCATCTCAGCAGGTGGCATTAAGTTCATCCACTTTCCACACACATTAGCAACATGCTGTAACAGCAGGGGGATGGATGCATGGGCCTCCGTGCTAGCTTCACAGCTCAAACGCGTGCTAACTGCAGTATTTATTTATTTATTTGAAAGACTTTTATATACCGCCACTTCCCAAGATCAGGGGCGGTTTACAAAGAACAAAGGTGAAAATACATGGAACGTTATGCAACATTTCAACTATATACATAAAACAGTAAAAAAACATTAGTAACTATTTACAATTTATATTAAAACTTTGGAATATATACAATATGTGACATCGAACTATGTGTAGAATTGGACAAAGTTAAATTGAATGTGAGTAGTTATGTAGTGTTGCTAGATTGTGCTATGGGGGGGGTGGGAGTCCAGAGCCGAGTAATGGCGGTAATGCTGTGTGAATAGGAAAGTTTTTAGTTCTTTACGGAACGTTTGGAGATCTTTTATCTCCCTTAAATGGTCAGGGAGATTATTCCATTGCGTGGGTGCTACATATGAAAAGGCACTGTTACTTGTTATTTGTTTTGTCTTCCTTATTGAGTCTGGTACTTGAATGGTATTAATGTTCCTTCTTCTTCTAACTCTATTTTCAGGTGGGCTGTGGATCAATGTAGATAGATATGATGGGGCAATCTTGTTAACTAACTTAAAAGTCGTCAGTATGATTTTATATTGGATCCTGCTGGCAACGGGAAGCCAATGCAGAGTATAAAATGGGTGAAATGTGGTCAGATAACTTAGCCTTGGAGATTATTCGTGCAGCAACATTCTGAGCCATTTGTAGTATGTTTTGATTCTTCTTTGTTATACCTTTGAGGATTCCATTGCAATAGTCAAGGTGGGGTGTTATTAGGATTTGAGTAATGGTTCTGAAATCGTCTTTTTCTAAGAGTGGTCTAAGCTGCTGGATAGTCCTAAGCTTGAAATAGATTGTTCTGGCTATTTTCTTTGTGTGAGGTGAAGCTAAGAGTCCTGTCAAGAGTGACTTCCAAATATTTTATCTCCTGCTTCACTGGGAGGGAGAAGTTTTGGAGCTTAATGTCTGAAGGGGGTGTGAAATTAGGATTTCTCGAAGTAAATAGTTCTTCAGTCTTTTTGAAATTAATGTGCATGTTCTTTGAGCTGAGCCACAGTTTGGCTTCCGAGAGGCAGAACATGCATGCTCTTTTGAAAACATGCCCCACTCTGTCCAAACAGCATGAACGAACATATGAAGCATATTTATAGTATCTGCTAGCAATATTATAAATAGACTCCTAATTCAGAAAAAGATTGATGGCACAGAAAACTACAGTGATTAACTTAAGTAAAAAATTCTAGAGCAAAAATGTTAAAAAAAATAAAAAAGGTTTTGCTTTTATAGTATGATCTTCGCTCTTTTTCAAGCAGAGGCCACTTTGCCATGATATTCGCTAAAGTACAGGGGGCTAGGTGGCTTTCAAGCATACATACACACTTTTTGTGAGGCAGTATAGCAAATATCAGATAAACATAAACATGTTACAATAAAATAAACATAGTAGCAATCATTAATCAAATTTAACTTAAAACCACTTTCACCTCCCCACTAACAAACAAACCAGTATACATGTCTGTACACCGGATTTATTTTGCTATGATCAGCTTATTGATGAGAAGTGAAGATATAAAATGAGAAAACCTAGTCATGGTAGCCATGAATTCAAGATCATAGTGCCCAGGCTGAATTGGACCATTCTAGAGCGGGAAAATCCAGAAATCCTCAGCAGTAAGGCTATCAGACTACTAAGCAAAATTAAACTGAGATGTTCCCTTAAAATCTGATATTCCCTTGAATTTAAACTGAAGAAGTATTTTAAATTTGAGACAGGCAGCATCAAGAATGCAAAATTGCAAATCTCAAAGGTGATCCATATTCCATTACCCCTACCCCTAACAGCACTGACTTTCAAAACTCACACGATGGGCATACCTTGGAAAGGAACTTAGAACATGTATACATCTAATGGGAAAACTGAACAAGTCAGGGTCCTACGTACAGACTTCATGCTAACAAAATACCTGGCCTCAGTCACACACTTAGAATGTAAATAGACCCTCACCAAGTACAGAATAAATGAACATAAACTAAAAATAGATCTATGTTGACTGAATTTAATCTAAAGCCACAAGAAGCTACACTCTGCATGTAACACAATGCCTGAGAAATAGAAAGATTCATAGAAAGAAAGCCCATGTAATTTTCAAAAACTGATAGATTCTAATTATTACATTGAAAATAAGGTACTTTTTACATTTTATTTTTCTAGTTATATTAGTTCCACTCTCTGGTTTCTGCTTTCCTGCATCTTCTCTCAGTTCTTTCCAGGGTCTCAAGTCTATCTGCTACCTCTCTCCTCTACATGATGCATCCGTTTCTGATACTGATGTTTGTCTTTTCAGTTTTCTTCCATGTATTTTTTTTTAATCTATAAACTCAAAATTTTCTCCTCCTCCTTATCATCTTGTCCTCAATCTACTACTTTTCAGCCTTAACCACCATGCTCCCATTCCCTGTCTGTCTCTTTCCCAGCCTCTTATTCCCCAGTCTATCGCTAATTCTCTCCTTTCTCTCTTCCTTATTGTCCAGCTTCTCCCCATCCAATATCTGCCCCCTTTCTCCCCCAGTTCAGCATCTCCACTAATTTCATTCTATATCCCCACCTTATACAAAATATATATCTATTCATATCCAGCATTCCCGCCTTTCTCCCTATTTCCTCTCATGTGTAGCATCTCCACTCCATCTCCCTATATCCCATAAAGTCGATTCTCCCTGCTGTAGCTCTATGCCCCTCCCCCTGTGTCCAGTTTCGCCCCTCCATCTTTGTATGCCCCATGTCCACTTTCTCCCTACCCTCTCTCCCCCTCCATGTCCAGCATATCCCCTACATCTCCCTATTCCTATTTGCCCCTTCTCCAGCATCATTCTCTTCTTGCTTTCCCAACACCTCCATTTCCATCTCCTTATTATCCCCGTACGTCCAACATCTCTTCTCCATCTCCCTATTCCCCTTCCCCTCTGTCCAGCATCCTTGTCTCTATGACTTCACCTCCTTCCCGTGTTCATTCTCCCCTCCTTCATATTCCCCCTCCCCTGTGTCCTGTAGCTCCAGTGTCTTTTCCCTTCCCCTGCCATATGGTCCTTTGTCTTCCTGTAACCCAACCCCCTCCTATGCAACACTCCCCTTCATCTTGTTCATGATATCCCTCAGTCATTGTAGTCTTTTAATTTGATCATGTCTGCAGCTAGAGTAGACATTCTTCTGTGGCTTGGATGCCGATCAAGGCTGCTGTATGGGCTACTGCCTCTTCTGGCCAGCCCACTCAGTCTCTTCCCATTGGCCAACAGCTCTTCTTCTCCCAGGGCTGATGGGCCTGGGCCATTGGTGCTAAGGCCACCAGAGAACTGCTATGATCAGGCCTCTGCCTTGTTGCCCTTCTCCCTCCACCACCAGTGCTGCCTTCTTTCCAATGGCGATCAGCAGACTAAACCACTTCCCGGAACTAGAAGACAGGCCCCGTGCTGTGTCAATGTCATTGCCTGATAGCCACTGCTGCTGTGGCCGAGTAAATACAGCGGTAGTAGATTGGGATTCTTTGTGTTCTGCAGGCGGCATGGGGCTTGTAGCTTTGTGGTGCCATGTGCAGGAAATATACTCTCAAATTCTTAGAGATGGCCCTGCCAAACTAACCTCCATAAACGGAGTTGGGGTTCCTCCCTAATAACATGGTGCGCCTAGTTTAGTCTCTCTTCGATAATGATGATTCACCCAGCCAATCAAATACACACAGATGGACTCAACTACATTGTTTGTTTCCTTTACCTAATGCTTTCCCGCCAAGCCCCTCTCTCAGCCCATCTCCATCCCTTTTCTCTCTTTTCCCTCCCCATCCCATCTCCAAAACACAATCCCCTTCTTCATCTGCTCTAACATACTCTTCTCCAACACTCTCTCTCTAGTTTTTCTCCACCATGCCGCATGCACTGTCTTCCCTCCAAGCAACACATTCCTCCTACTCTTCTACTAATGAAGCTCCACCATCCTATCTCCACTTCCCATTCTCTCTAAGTCTACTCTCTCCCAGTTTCTCTGGTGGTCTACTGCTAATGCCACTTCTGGGGTAGCTATTCCATTTTCTTCTGTCAATGCAGGGTCTCAGTGATTATACGAGTAAGCTACATGGTGCTCAATGCCAGATTTTCCATCAGGCACTGTAGGCACAGTGCTTAGGGTCTACAAAACCTTTAGGGCCTACAAAGGAGGGAAAAATATCAAAAAGCTGAAAAAATAAGCAAAGAAAAAATCTTGAGGCAGAAATTTAATGCAACTAAAACTTCAAAAGTATAACTCAAAAAAACAAATTCCAGAATTTCTAGACATTTCCTAAGTCCATATTTGAAAGTGGAAGTGCTTAGGGCCTACGAACACCAACATCTGGCCTTGATGGTGTTTGAATTCCCACCTGACCTCATAGTCTGACAAGACTAGCCTGGGAGTTTTGGCACTGTGCAGCTCAAACTCACTGAGTGTGGGCATGGTAACCAGTAGAAAACAGAAGAGCTGTTGCATCGACAGTGCTAACAGTAAGTTTACAAAGAAGTTGGGCAGGTAAGAAAGTATATTGAAGAAGAGAATTAGAAAACTGTACTCTAGAGGTTCCAAAGCTTTTCAGTCATATATATTTTCAGAAATTTCACTGCCTTTTTAGACTTATTTTCAGAGACATATGTTTTAATATTCTATTGAATCTTGCACTCTTTAATAGAAAGGTGAGACAGGTAATGCGGTGCTACTTTTTTTTACTATGGAGTTGAGTGCATATTTGGCCATTTGCCCATCTGCCCAAATACTTTTAACCAGCATACATACTAGGGCAGCTGCATATACCACAAAAACTGTCTATTTATGTAGTCAAGGATCATTAGCCAGGGTCATTTTCTTATTTAGGATTTACAATCTTGCATGATTTCAGTGTACCATAGTTAAGATTATCTTATGGTACATATACTTTGAAAACTGCAAGTCAGTTTGGATTTAGAATTGAGCAATATTCCTTAATGGATGAGATATTCACTGGGGGGTGGGGAACTGTGTGCTTGTTTATGTTTGGGCCTGCATTTCCATCCTGCTTCTTTGGACTTCCATATTAATTGGAACCATTCTACATTGTGCCATGGTACCATGAGTCCTTACTTTCAACTATCCAAGGTCCATCACAGTTAGTTTTTAGACAGGGGTCACACATTCTTGACCTTAGAAGAACCGGATGCTAATGTAGCCTATGTGTGGACACACTAGAAATGGTAATTTTGTAACAAGGTTCTTAGGTAGGGTTGGCACACAGATACATAGGTTGCATTTATTTCTTTTTTTAAAGTCAACATATGCACCTATGCGCTATTATGAAATAGCCCACTGGAAAGCTACCATACTAAGTTACATCTGCTCCCTTTTTTGGCAGCTTGATTCCTAGTGATAGGACTGTGACATTACAGATAGGTGTCAAGGGTACCATTTTGAATCAAGAGCCTCAATTTGCAGGAGAAACAAGGGATTTTTCCTTCTCCCAGTAGATCACCAGACACCCACAGTAAGAGGTTGGAATGGCTTTAGGGGGTGTTTGGAAAGTGTCTGCTGGGAAGAGCATCAGAGGTTCCTGATGTTGGAGGGTTATCTGATGGGGTCTTTATGTCAGGGAGGGCTGATCTGGGGATATTAATGTCAGGGCAAAATCTTCATTTTGGATTGTGTGGTTGCGGGAGGTGCTGATGTTGGGTTTGTTGGGATGAGAGGCACTGACACTGTTGGAGAAGGGCAGTATTGACCTTTGCACTTATCCCTTCAAACTGGCACTTGTGCATGCCTCAGGGCAAGTATATAAGCTGATGTAAAATCTTTTAGGTCTAAACATGTATTCCCCTATTAAAGTGGGGAATACATATCTACATGTCTAGATTTTTGGCCCGCCCAAACCATGCTCACTTCATGTGTAGATCTCCAGGTGTAAATAGCAGCTCTCTAAAAGTGCCATGTACATGTGCAGCTGACCTACACATCTGAATGATGCCATTTACATGCAGAGATGCTTCTAAAATAGCTAATGTCTCTGAACTATTGAATATAAAGTACAAATGAACGCTATTGACTTTAGATGCAATTTTTTTCAAAAAATTAGCTTTCGGTAGTTTGGGGACTGATGATTAGCTCCCCAAATAATGGTGAGCTGGCACTGGTAGCTATTATCTGATGATCTCATTCCAATAAGTATTGCAGAGGGTTCTTAGGGGGATGTTTACTAAAGTGCGGTAAACGTGACTAACGCGCGTTATACGACATTAATGACTGCAAGTGCCGTATAACGCACGTACCGATGCGCTAACGACCGTTAACGTAATACTACGCGCGTTAACCGTAGTTAACGATCGTAAAGCTCCGCGGCGCGTTAAAACAGCGCAGAAGGTGGAGAGTGGGCGGAGAGAAGGGGTCAATGGGCGGAGAGTGGGCGGGGAGAGGCTCCCCTCATACTAACGCGCTGAATTTCAGAGCTCAATTCCAACGCGAATGAAAACCTGTCGTTAAAGGCATTTAAAGGGAAGAGAAACCATTTCCGTCAGCAATGTACAGAAAAACCGGGGAAACCCACAAAACGTGAGCAGTGTGATACATGTGCACAGAACAAAATTTCACATAAAACGTTAAAAATGACCACAGGAAACATTTTAAAAAGCATAATTCAGCTGGGCAACAGTGATAGCAATGGGCAACAAGGAACAACACTCCCTGGAAAGCACCAAAAAAAAAAAGAAATGATGTGTGGAAGGGTCTACGCTCCGCAGACCCTTTTAAAGATCATTTCATTGTAATGGAGCTGTCCTGGGAGTGTTGTGTAATGTTTCCCAATGATATCATTGTTGCCCAGCTTGGTTATGGGTGTGTGCCCCTTTTGTGAGGTCTTATCTGAGGTTTATGTGCACCTTTGTCTGCATACAAGGTAAATGAGGCCACAGTAAACCTGTTGCAGAGCAGGGTTTCTGACTCGTCAGGCCAGTTTAACTAACTCCAGGGACTGCACTGTCTCTGTGGCCACAGTGTGGTGCAACAGACACAGCCAGTGCCTGTAAGACCAGAGGGTCACAGGTTCAAATCCCAGCTGGGGCTCCTGCCAACCCAGACCCCATAGTTTTACCCACCACTAAACAGTGATAGTAAAGACACTCCTTTATTGCAGAGAACATACGCATGGCCTATATTTTACCACACCAAACACAGACACCAGAAACAGGCACATTACCTAAAGCAGAGTCCCGCAAATGCAGTCCTGGAGGGCCCCACACCATTCCGGTTTCATGCTGCCTCTAATAAAGATGCCTGTGCTGCATAGCTATGCACCACCCCCATGGTATGCAGATGTAGCTCATGCATATTTATGAGGGACAGCATGAAAACCCGAACAGTGTTTGGAACACCAGGACTGGAGTTGGGGAACTCTGCCGTAAAGCAGCAGCCAACAGGGCCACCCACCCACCCACAGGCCCCATTGGCCAATGCCACCTGGAGAGGCAAGACATTGGGCCCTGCCTGTATCTCCCAATACTAGCAGTTGCATACCTTAGCAATGCCACCCTACACCTGGGTATATGGTACACAGCTATCAAACGTTTCCTATGATAACTGGCAGATATCAATTCCTATGTTAAGCACATTTTGCTCATTGATCTCCACCATAACAATCATTGTGATGTCTGCGGTGTGCGCTGCAGGTCTGGTCTCTGACAGTGTTCACCACCCTGGGGAGTGACCCCCCAACAGTCTTGTGTACCATATCCATGCCTGTACTATGCCCAGGACTGGTGTGGTGGGTATGGCTGCTGACCACCTCTATAGTAGCACAATGCTGGCATAGGTGTGGGGGTGGCTGTCTGTCTATCCAGTGTGTGGTGGCTGCAAACACCTTCCACAGCCCACACTGCCAGCAATGTTGCCAGTATTGGGCTGCCAATGTGCATAATGAGGAGCAAGGTACCATGGGTATAGGCCGGACAGGGTGGCCTGGCCAGGGTGCATCTGCACAGGGCATAGGGCAGTGACAGGCACATTGTAGTGCCCGGCCACCACCTACACAGACAGGGTGACCTCAGTATATCCTGCTGAGAGATCACTCTCACCCTGACTGTGCAGTGACCACAGCATGGCTAGGCATTCCCATAGTGCTATCTAGTATTTCTCTCATGTGATAAATATGGGTTTCCTTTTGGGGCCCAGTCACTGATGTATCTGCTTGCTGTGTATGCTGACATCCCAGTTCTGGGTGCAGGCATCTCCACTGGGCACTAGCAGACTGTTTGCAGCTGGTAGGTGTTGTGATGGAGTGGCTTGCAGGATGCAGTGGCTGATGGCTTGCACCAGGGGAATATCAGATAGTGGTGGGGTGCAGTATACCATATCCAGGCCTAATGTCTGTCTGCTATTGTGTTATGGCTGTGTACAGAGCTGCATTGACTGCCCTGTGGGGTGTCTGTTCCCCAGCAGGACTAGGGTTAATGTTCCCCTCTACTGCCACCATTGCAGGGAGGTAGACTGTGGATCTTTTGATAGGAGACCCTGTTTGCCCCCCTCAGCCCTGGGGGAGGGGTGTGGTGGTGCATGGGGGCTACACCTGACTGAAACAGACAGAGATGTCCAAGAGTGTTCCTGCAGAAACTACCTATCTCACACAGTAACACTGCTTTGGACCTGCGCCATGGCCTCTTTCAGCCATGGACGGTGCTGTGGACCTAGTGCTGGGCGCCTCACTGCACCCTCAGGGTGAGCACAGTACCCGCACAATGTGACGGTGTGTAGCTACTCTGTGCCAGTACAACACACGGTCAGTACCCCCTATCAGGCCGAGGTGCTGTGGGGGTGCATTCCCCATGGTGTGTATCTGTGGACAGCTGATTTGCATGTGCAGTGCATCATGGGTGTGACTGGCACAATCCAACCCTGTGAAACTCCAGCACCTGCTCACAGGCTCTGATAAACCATAGGCCATCACACGTACATCTGTTAGCATAATGCATAGGTGCAAGACACCCTACAGAGTCTGTAATATAAGATGCCCACACTGGTAAAAACACACGTACCCACGCACGTAAAAACACACGTACCCACGCACGATTGTACGCGCGCAGCTACGCACGGGGCTACGCACGTACCAATGCACGCAACCTCGCACGCACCAACGTACGTGGCTAGGCACACTCCGAGGGTGTTTTTCTGACACCAATACTCAATGTAACGAAAAACATGCCTCCTCTTTCCCTCTGTAATGTACAGGGTGATGCCTGGGACAGCCTTCTGCGTTAGGCACACTGGGGACTCAAACCCATGCTGCCTGTAACAGCGGTCAGTACCGTAACCATTGTGCTACAGCTCTGTTTCAGTGCTTTGTGTCTGTACGTCTTACGTTTAACGCGCTGTAACGCGCCACGGTGCCCGGTAATGCTCGTTAATTTTTTTAACACGTGTTAGTGGTGACGATGTACCGCCCATGTCCTTATTTGGGGTTTCTGTCACTACCGCGGCTCCTAACGCGAATTGCACTAACGCAGTTTAGTAAACATACCCCTTAGTGTCAGAAGTGTTTCAGTATCCCTTTGTTAGGGTTTATATTGATTTTGGGGTATCTTATAAAACCCAAATATAATGCCTATGCATCTTTATAAAATTACCCCAGGCAAAGCAGGTGCACGTGTTTCCACCTGCTCCGAGTCAGGTGTAATTGTGAACATGTTTGTGCTGGAAAGAATTCACACGTATGTGCGTATTTTATAAAATACACCCATAAGGGCCATTTTTGCCTCCACTCCACCTATTCTCCATCCTTGAGAAAAAGCTAGTCCTATTCTTCATCCTTGAGAAAAGAAACACCCTGTATCTTTGTATTTACTGTTTATGTGCATATACCCCAAGCAATTTTGCACACTTATGTATGTAAAGCACTGTTCTATATGTACTGTTCAAGTCCCATGTAAAATTATCTTTGTGTCACTGTGTGTAATGACTGAGAATCTCTCTCCCTAAATTCAGAAAACTCTGGCTCCATGATAACCTCAGTCTTCCCAAGAAGCAGAAGCCAAGCTCAGGAATTAAACCAAGGTCCCCTCCACTGTGGCGCAAGGCTGGCCCAATATTTACTCTTATTTTATTTATGACATTTTCATTTTGCCATTAAGCAAAACTTGTGCATGAAAGTTATTCCAGTGAATCTCCACAGAAAAAAAGCTAAAAAAAAATTAAATAAATTAAGAAAAACAAACCCACATCAACTTCGTGAGGAAACACAAATCTATAATTTAGGGAGCTCCCATGGAATTTTTACAAATGAAATAGATATATTCCACAAATGTGGAAAAAGGGGCAGGAATGCCTATCTAACCTACAGGCTCCAACTAATCGAGCTCTTTTACAGAGGTCACAGGTGGGAGTCTAGCGAGTCCAACGGATATATTTTTTGAGGTCAAGAATGTGGTCAGTTGCATCTGCTCAAGAAGACATTTAACTGAGTGATATTTAACACATTAATACAGAAACCTTAAAAACAAGAGAACCGCAGTTGAATTGCAGCTAGTCTCATAAAAAAATTAATGATGCCGTCTTTTTTTATCCCTGAAAACATCAGGAAAAGTTCTGATTTTAGTATTATAGAACAATTTGTCCTACTTCCTGAAATATAATCTAAGTAGCCAGTCTCGATCCAAAGCAAGAGCAAAAGTCGCCATCGGTGTATTCAAAGTCATCAATTCTGAATCAGAACTTTTTAGTAGACGAAACACATTCAAAGCATTGATCTGTAGGGAATCCTCCCTTTGAGGTTGAGGCCCTGATGCTTTGTCTTTGGAAAGTAATAAACATGAGTAAGAGACCAATGATTCTCAAGGGGGTTCTCTAACACCTCAATGAGATATTTCTTAAACATGTTTATTTTTATTTATTTAATTTTCTTATATACCGCGCTATTTGTCATCAGTGCGGTTTACATTGAAACAATACAACAATTGGTCAGATATAACAGACCTATTACAAGTAACAGGAAAATTAACATGGAAGTAAACAGGGAAATCATTTATATTTCTAGAAAATACATGTTGGAGATATATAAAATCTATTCAGTTAGTTAGGGTAGGTATGAGGTTAAAAGGATGGGGGAGGGGAAGGGGTGTTTAGGTGTTTGAAGTGTGCGATGAAAAGGTGGTGTTTAAGGGCTTTTTTGAATTGTTTGATGTCTTTAATTGCTCTGATATTGGGAGGGAGTTTGTTCCAACATCTAGGAGCATAATTCAAAAAAGCCCTATTGATGGATGATTGATTAGCTTTTAAGGAAACTTTTGGTATAAGTAGTGTGTCAACAGCAGGAGATCTCCTGGACCTGTTATTTGTTGTGTGTATGATGAGATCAGAGATGGAATCTGGAGAAATATTATTGAAGGCCCTAAAGGTGGTAAGGATGGCCTTATATTGGATTCTACAGTTTATTGGTAACCAATGAAGCTTCTCTAGAATGGGGGAAATATGCTCACACTTTGATGATCCGCAGAGGACACGAGCAGCTGCGTTCATGGCTAATTGTAGAGGATTAATAGTTATATTTGGTAAGCCATGGAGTATGTTGCGCGGTGCAATTGTTGGAAGATGTAGAAAATACTAAATTCAAATATTACAACTTCTAATATTATTTTTCAGAACTACACTTTAGCTCTGAGAGCAGTTAAGTCTTTAATTATTGTAGACTGCGCCAGGTGCATGTTATCCATTGTTTTCCCTATAGATTCTGATCATGCAGCAAAATGAGTATCTGCCAAATTCTTTTCAACTTTATTTTGCACTTTCTTGATTTTGGAAGATAGATTTACTGCCTCATGTGGATCAGTTTTCTCCACAGGGTGGTAAAGTAAAACTCTGCAAACTAAGCAATTATCTAGGGCAGCTGCTTTTGGAGGGGAGAGCAAAGAGCAGCTACAATCAAAGCAAACTCAGTGAGTCATCAGTACCCCACAGACAGAATGGGCAATATGCAAAAAAAGTATTTACCCTTGTAGGTGGCCTTTAGAAATCTCTCTCAATGTGTATATTTATAAAATAAAGTTTAATATTTAAAAATGTGATGTCCAAATATGCATTTTTATAGGATTGTTCTGGGAGTGATGGGTTGCGATGATCACATTTGAGTTCAATAATCAAAATCTTGGGGAGTGGCTGTGTCAGGAGTTTAAATTTTCTAATTGCAAGGAGGTGGAAGGCTGAAGTTATGTTTTTGTACTGACCCTATCTGGGCCTCCGTCCATTCTCATCACTCCACTGCTGAGAACCTTCGCCAGCAGCCTCCAAAACTGTGAATTGAGTTGCCATTACCACTGGTGCTACAAAGTTCTCCTTTCGCCTCTGCACACTGATCTCACCAACTTCCGCAATAACCAGAGAAGTGTGATGTACTGGCTGAGACTGAGGAGCTCTTGGGTCTGACCTTAAAATGACATCGTGCCCAGAAGAGCACATGGGGTACCCTGACTCCCATGGCATCTCATTCAGACATTGCATAGATCCTTCTACATGAGGCCCATCTCACTGAACATGATAACCATCGGTCCCAGCAAAGGTTGAGACTTTGGTTGGGGTGGGAGGGTTGGGGGCACTTCTGGTCTTCCCTTTCTATTTGCACATATTGAAAGCAAAAAACTTTACAAAAGAAAAAAGCAGCAAGTGAACAGCCATCAGCAACATACCGCCATCTTGGAAGCCACAAACATTTACTTTTAGTATCATATCTTTACTGTTCAAAACCTTTGACCTTTAATCCAGATAGTAACATAACTGTAGTATATGATGGCAGATAAAGACCAGTATGGTCCATCGAGTCTGCCCAGCAAGGCAGCAAGAGTGGGTGCACCTGCCGCTCTGTGCAGGTCACCCCTCCCCATGCCTTTGTTTAGGGGCATACCCACCGCTCCATGTAGGTCACCCCTATTTGTTCAGATATAAGAGATAGTTATGCCCATTTTGATTTTATTTGAATTCTCTCACTGTTTCCCCCCACCACTTCCATCGGGAGGGAATTCCAAGCATCCACTACCCTTTCAGTGAAAAAGTATTTCCTGATATTGCCTTTCAGTTTACCCCCTTGCAGCTTCATGTTATGCCCTCTAGTTTTACAACTTCCCCGTCTTTGGAAGAGGTTTGTTTGTTCATTAATACTCTTTACATATTTAAAGGTCTGAATCCCATCTCCCCTGTCCCTCCTCTCCTCTAGAGTGTACATATTTAGGTCTTCAAGTCTCTTCTCATAAGTCTTCTAACGCAGGCTCCAAGTCATTTTGGTCACCTTCCTCTGAACCGCTTCCAGCCTTTTTATATCCTTTGCAAGATACGGTCTCCAGAACTGAACACAATATTCCAAATGAGTCCTCACCAGCGACTTCTACAGTGGCATTAGAACCTCTTCCTTTCTGCTGGTAATTCCTCTCTGTATGCAAACCCAGCATCCTTCTGGCTTTTGCCACTGCCTTTCACACTGTTTTGCCACCTTGAGATCATCAGAAACAATCACACCGAGGTCTTTCTCCTGGTCTATGCACATCAATCTCTCGCTCCCCCCTATCGCATACAATTCCTTTGGATTTCTGCTTCCCAGGTGCATTACAATACACTTCTTCACATTAAATCTTAACTGCCAAGCATTAGACCATTCTTTCAGCTTTTGTAGATCTTTCCTCATGTTCCCCCCCCCCTCCCTGAGGGGAATCCATTCTGTTGCAAATGTTGGTGTCATTTGCAAAAAAACAGACTTTTCCATTCAGCCCTTTGTCAGTATCACTCACAAATATATTGAACAGTACCGGTCCCAAGATCGAACATTGGGGCACACCGCTAATCACCTTCCTTTCATCCGAGTGAGTTCTGTTTACCGTCACCTTCTATTGTCTGTCAGTCAACCAATTTCTTTTTTTTTAAACGTTTATTTTCATTTTACAACAAACAAAAGTAACAACACACCAAAAGATACAAATACACACATACAATAAGGAAAACAACCCCTATTACCCCCCACCCCTATGCTTCTTCTCTAAGCTAATAAGAGTCATCACATAAGCGCTTACACACAACAGTTATTGTACAGCAAACAAGCAGAAATGGTATTGATGATACAGGCTGATCCTGTGGCAGAAATGTATACAAAATTAAACAGTCAAATGAGAGCATTTAGCAGTTAGAACATAATCATGGAACACCTTCCTTTTAAACAAGTAGTGAAGGGCTTGAGTGGAAGAGATTGACATACAAGGTAGTTGCTCATAATTACAGTAAAAATGGACATGATTCCACCAATCATTGAGGCTCAGATGGGAGCCAATTTCCAGTATTTCGTAATGAAGGAGATAGGAAATAGCTATGCCCAGTAAATGGGCCTCCTGAAGAAACACTAACTCAGAATAATCATGATTAAGAGAGCTAAGGATTGTCCTTCTTTGGAATGGACTATTGATGCCTTTTACAGTCAGTAATGATAACTTACATAAAGCCATGCAAAATAGTTAAACAATCTGAGAAAGAAACATAATAGCGCACAGAGTTACACAATGTCGCTCATAGTACCTGTAAATGACTGCAGAGAAACAACATGATAGGAATTAAACTAAGGAAAACCATGAAGCGCCCCATATAACAAAATAAGCACCGAAGTGCCTTAGAGAAGAAGCAAAACCCCAGAAATTACTGGCGGCCTGATGTCTGCGGGGAGAAACCCCAGAGAAGGCCTGAATTGAAACATAAATCCGACAGAGCTATACGGGCTCCGAAACTAACCAAGGAGCTCATCGTGGAAAGAAAGGAGACCAATAAGGTATATATAAAAGAAAGAAAAGTCCAGGCAGTCTCCGTTTCAGGCAGCGATCACCGCATCGGGCCATTCAAAATGGCGGACAGTTCCAGCGGATTCCATCCAAGCTGTTGGATTAGCGCATCTGGTCTGCTTCTTTGGAAGCTAGAAATGTTGCTAGCAGATCAGGATCTTCGAAGGTACGAGTTTGGTTATGGAGAGCCACTCTGAGCTTCGCTGGATATAAGATGCCGAAGCGAGCCTGTAACTGTTGAAGTCTAGGTCGAAAAGCAAGGAGTCTCTTCCGACGGTCAACTGTGGGCTTAGCCAAGTCAGGGAAGAAGGAGACTTTATGATTTTCAAACTCCAAATGACGATTCGCCCGGGCAGCATTTAGAATTTGCTCAACTTGCTGATATCTCAGTAGACGAAAAATGATGGGCCGGGGGGTCGTCCGATTGAGCGCCATGCTGGTAGGAACACGATGTGCTCGGTCAATTTCCAGATCTCTGTGAAAAGTAATCTTCAGCAAGGAGGGAAGAGTTTTGACCAGGAATTCTCTCATATCTCCTGCTTCCGCGCCCTCCGGTACACCAATGAGCCTTACATTGTTGCGACGGGCTCGATTATTGCTATCCTCTAACTCTTTTTGTAGATTCTGTATCTGACGCTCAGCCTCATCCAGTTTCACCAAGCGCACCACGTGCGAGTCGAGGACCCCCGCCATATTGTCCTGCCGTAATGAAAGACCTTCAAGTCGATCCTGAAGCACACCAAAATCTTCTCGCATGGCTCGGAGCGCTTCTCCGTTGGACTGCACCAGTTCCTTCACACCACGTATTTCCTCCAAGATCTCCTGTTGCATTTCGGGGTTATCCCGAAATGGCACCATCTTTTGTGGGGAAGGCAGCTCTGTCTTGGAACGTTTTCCGTGTGAAGAAGAGGGAGATCCGAAGTCTAAGCGCGCTGGTTTATGGGCCGCCATCCCCCCCGAGGCACCCCGGTAAGTTCGGAGCAAAATATTAAGTTAATGTAGGTATTAAGTCAGGATTCTGAGTAGGCCCCAGTCAACCAATTTCTGATCGAGTTCACCATCTTGAGACCCATCCCCAAGCTGTTGAGTTTATTGATAAGCCCCATATGAGGAACAGTATCAAAGGTTTTGCTGAAATTGAGGTAGATTACATCCATCGCATGCCCTTGATCTAGTTCTCTAGTAACCCAGTCAAAGAACTCAATCAGATTTGTTTGGCAAGATCGTCCTTTGATAAAACCATTTTGCCTCGAATCATGCAACCTGTTGATTTTGAGTCGACTATTCGTTCTTTCAGGAGCACCTCCATTAATTTTCCTGCTACCGAGGTAAGGCTTACTGGCCTGTAGTTTGTCCTTCTTACCTATTACCACTTTTGTGGAGAGGTACCACATCAGCCCTTCTCCAGTCCTGTGGAACTTCTTCTGTCTCCAAGGATCTATTTAAAAACATCCTTTAAAAGCCCTGAAAGAGCTTCTCTGAGCTCTTTCAGTATCCTGGGGTTTATCCCATCTGGTCCCATAGACTTGTCCACTTTCAGTTTTGCAAGCTGTTCTAACACATCATCTTTTGTGAATGGTGTGGTATCTACTCCATTCCCATTTTCATATTTGTCAATAACAGGTGGTCCTTCTCCAGGATTTTCTCTAGTGAGAACAGAGCAGAAGTATTTGTTTAACATTTTTTCAATGTCACTTTCCACAAATCCGTTCACAGCACTTTTGAGTCCTGCAATTCCACCTCTGATTTTTCTCCTCTCCTGAATATTCCTAAAAAAAGTCTTGTCGCCACGCTGCACATCTTTAGCCATCTTTTCTTCTGCCTTTGATTTTGCTATCCTTATTTCTCTTTTTGTCTCTTGTAGTTTGATCTTCTATTCTTTTTGTGTTCCTCTGTTTGCGAGCTTCTGAATTTTGTGAAAGCTGTGTTTTTTGTCTTTATTTGTGTAGCCACTTCTTTGGAGAACGAAATAGTTTCCTTTTCCTCTTGTTTTTATTTACTTTCCTTATATATGTATCTGTTGCACCTTTTATTGCTTGCTTTAGTTTAGCTCATTGCTATTCCAGTTCCCTTAACCCTTCCCATCCTACCAACTCCTCCTTCAGGTACTTGGCCATTTTGTGGAAGTCAGTGTTTTTGAAGTCTAAGACTTTGAGTTTGCTGTGATTGGATTCCACCTTGGCTTTTATCTCAAACCACAGCGTGTGATGATTGCTGCTGCTCACATGGGTGGGCATCCACCTGGATATTCGACACGCTATTTCCGTTGGTGGGCACTAAATGCAGTACGGAGCTCTCCCTGGTCGGTTCCATCACCATTTGTTTAAGTAACGCATCTTGAAAGGCATCCCACAATTTTTTAACTTTTTTCTAGATTTGCAGAAGGAACACTCCAATCCACATCGGGTAGATTAAAATCATCTAATATGATCACTTCCTCCTTTGTGGCTACTGTATCTTTTCAATATCTACAATCATTTTCTATCCATTTCCTCGGTTTGTGTTGGAGGCCTGTAGACCACACTGGTATGGATGACAATGCCATCTCCTCTTTCCAACACAATCCAGAGCGCTTCTTCTTTTCCCTGTGTCCCCTGCATTTCAGCAGCTTTAATATTGCTTTTGACATACAGGGCTACTCCTCCTTTTCTACCCCCTCTATCTGTTCTAAATAGATTATAGCCAGCTATGGCTACATCCCATTCATGTGACTCATTAAACCATGTTTCTTTAATGGCCACAGTGTCCAAGTCCATTTCCACCATTGGGGGCTTCCAGATCAGGAACTTTGTTGGCTAGGCTTTGTGCATTTGTACTCCTTGCCTTCATTGAATGGCTTGCCTGCCTTTTGCATGTTTTTTCTTCTACACACTTCTTCCCGTTTGCCATTGATGTGTTGTTCAAAAGTGTGGCTTTTTCCAATGTTGTTTTTCTTTTGCTGGGAGTGATGTACTGAATTTGTCCATCTCTGTCAACCCCCTTTCCCTAGTTTAAATGTCTGTCCACATAATGCCTGAATTTTTCACTTAGGATCCTTTTCCCTGCGGCGGAGAGATGCAGTCCATCAGTACAGTATAGTCTCTTGTTGATCCGTATGTTTCCCCAGTTGCCTATATATCTAAATCCTTCTTGTTTGCACCAGGTTTGGAGCCATGTATTAAAGTTTTTTATGTGATGCAGCCTTTCTGCCCCCTTACCATGAACAGGAAGAACTTCTGAGAATGCTATAGTGTTAGCAATGGTCTTGAATTTCTCTCCCAGAGTCTGGAAGTCGCTTTGAACTATAGATGCACTGTTTCTAGCCAGGCCATTTGTACCCAAGTGGATGACAATATCAGTTTTGGAGTGCTCACTTTCTGCACTAACTATACCAACAATTTGGTTCGTATTCCTGCTGAAAAGCCTGGGAGGCATTTGACCATCCTTTCTCCTTTGAACTGTGTTCCCAAGTTGGTTCCTCTGATGCAATCTCCAATGAGTAGCAGTTTTCTGTTTTGTGATTTTTTTCTTCCTATTTGGTACATTATCAGATAAGGCATTAGTTGCTAAAATAAATGATCTGTCCTTCAAGATACTTGCTGTTATAAGCTAAAGCCTTTTCTTTTGGCAGACTTTCACAATCAAGAAACAATGTTCTTAAAAACAGTACGGCACAGCATGAATATGCCAAACAGTTAATTCAGTGAAACCAAGTACTTCTAAGGAATTAACATCTGTTATTGCAACAAATCAGATTATTCATGGCACAATTGCGCATCCTAATTTGCTTACAATATTGTTTAGGTATTAGCCCTGTCCATGGTGATGACTTCATTAAGGGGTTTCCAGGCTTCAGATATGACCGTTCAGCTGTATTTCTGACTATTGCAAGGTCTTGTTTCCATGGTGCTGACGGCACAGTTCAGTGATGCAGTATAACTGTATGTACTAATGAAACAAGAAGTACTGGAGAAGCCTTTCCATTAGTCTGGTTATTCTTAGAAAATAACTTTTCATGTCACATAGGGTGAGATATGTATTAGATTTTCACAGAAAGCCACTGACCCTGCATCATGTTTGGAAGGTTGTGATTGTTATGATTTACTGGAGAAACATGAATTCTTTAACAAGTAATGCTCAGTGCATGCAAGCAACCAGCACCGAAAGTTAAGTCAATGACAATAAAGATTATTCCTGTTATTGAAACTGACTGGGTAGTTACTAGCGTGCATTAAGGGAATAAGACATAATTTTTGTCTCTTAATGAAAATGAAGGAGGTAATTTTATAAAGAGCCATGCAAAGTTGTGCACAATCCGTGCACATAAGCCATGTATTTTCAATGATTTGCACAGATGGATGGGCCCTCACGCATGCACTTTTCCCGGTTGCTGTTTTGTAGGTCTGCACAGCAGACTGATGGTGTACTTTCAGTGTGGGTGTGCACAGGGCCGAAAGGCAAATCCACACACACAAGTTATAGAATGCTATAATTTGCGCACATTCCTTAAAATCTAGATGCAGGCATTATGGATATCCTGAAAACCATACTGGCTAGGGGGTACACTAGGACCGCCTGGAGAAACACTGAATTACACTAGCCCTAAGGCTGGTGCAAATATCCACATCTAAATTTGCCACATGTATCCCACCACCTGTGTCCCTATTTTATAAAGTTAAATACATGCATACTTCACTTTATAAAATAGGTAAGACCATAAGAATATAGATGTGCATCAAACCATGTGGTAACTAGGCAGACTTTTATAAAATTATCCTTTGAAGTGCAAAATCATGTGCTATTTTACTGTAACCCAGGTTACTTTATAACGCGTTGCATAATACTGAGATAGCATGCAAATGAATGCAGACACCTCATTATAGAGACTTATTAACGGAGCTTGCATTGAATTCAAAAGCTTCATCATTCCTGGAAAAATAATACCATCTTAAAGCCAATGTTATTTTTCCTGCCCGAGAGCATTGGACCACCTACACAGTCTGCTCCTAGGGAGCCATTTTAAAGGAGTCGGTGTCCATGAGGCAATGCTCCAAACCTCCTCCCCCAGTCTAGCCCATCCTGCTCCCTCTGAAGACACCCCATAGAGCTAAATTAAGCCTCCCACCCTGTGAAGACATCCTACAGAGTGTCTCCCCCACTCCCATCTCCTCCCTCAAGAAGATTCTCCCCAAGTTACTTGAAGCAGTCCCTCGTGGTCTAGGATAAGGGGGCAGGAGCTATCGCCAGTCACTTCTGACCCTTCTGGCATTTGTTCAGACTGGTGCCATTGACCTCTAATGATAGTCTCCTGGTTACTACCATTAGGGATCAAACTGCCAAGGGAGAGGCTCTTTGGGATGTCTTCAGAAAGAGGGTGTGGGTGCTTGACTTGGCTCTGTAATGTGTCTTCTAAGGGGGTTTGAGGGCTTGAATGAAGGAGAGGAGAGTCCACAAATCTTCTTGAAAACATTGGCTTCTTTAAAAAGCCTCCCCTTGAGCAACAGGCTGTGTGTTAGTGGTCCGATGTTCCCAGGAAACAATAACAGTTCACGAGGCTGATCGCAAGTTGCATTATTCATTTATTTTATTTATTTATTTATTTAACAGTTCTTTTATACCGCACTCTTTATCATCAGCGCAGTTTACAGTGAACAAAACTACTCACGAACAGCAATAGGCAGGCATGAGTTTACATATAACAGGGAAATTAACCAGGATAAAAACTTTGGGAAACTTTGTACATTTATGTTATTACAACTTTATACAGTGAATAGTGTTCTATTTACATAATGTGTGACGTGCGACAGAACAATTGCGGCCTCATACTGAGGCCGCAATTGTTCTGTCGCACGTCACACATTATGTAAATTTAACCTGAATTACTACAGGTTAGTAGACTCTCATGGTAAATTAAGCTGCAGTGTACACTAGGAAAGTTTTACACAGCTTCGTAACCAGCCCCCTTTAATTCCTTTGGTCAGTTTCAGTATTTTATTGGGTTTTTATTGTTGAGCAGTTATACTTCTAAAAGCTATATGACCTACAATAGAATTAGAATGGATATTGTTTCATTTGTTGCACACTGTAATTTATCATTCATGTTGTCCTCCAATACTTTACTTACATAAAAGCTTTAGAGGCTCTTTTACTAAGGTGTGCTATGCGGTTATAGTAGGTTTTGGTGTGCACTAAGCACATGCTGAGGCGCATGGTAACTGTTAACATGGGGCCAACATAACGTAGGCTGATTTCTACACTGTGAATCACACATTGGAATGGTAAGGAAGCGGTTTATGGGTGCAGAGTGTCAGTGGTGAGCACTGTACAGTTAGCAGAGGGGTAAACATCATGCACTAACTGCAACCCCTGCAATTAGTGCAGGTTCACCTAACGCCACCTTAATAAGTGGAGTTAAGTGCCCTCGTGGTAATTGTGCATGTCACTGCAGCACATTAGGGTACTATTCATTGCGGTACTTGCTAGGAACATGCTGGGCACATCTCTGGTAATTAGCACACAGTGATCGCAACTACTGCATGCTAGTTTTTGCGCTAAGTGCACAATAGTTAAAAGCCCCATTGTACTTTAGTAATAAGGGCCCCTTAGTTTTACCATGGGTACATTGTAGGCTGTTATAGTCCTCCGACACTGTGCTTCTATTAGTATGCATGATTGTGCCTTATTAATTGTGAGTCCATGTGTGTGGATCTCCTTGCCTTTGTCAGGGTTGGCCCAACCACTGGGCACACTAGCCAGTCGCCTAGGAAAGCAGATTCTTGGGCAGGGGGCGGGGAGGACACAGCAAAGAGGAGCTACAATCACAGCAAAGCAATGGGTCCCAGTAGCCACACTAACTGAATTAAAGATTCATCCATGAATACTTTTACCTGCAGGGAAAAATGGGTAATATGCACATACTCCATTTACTCTTTTAAATGGCTTTTTGAAATCTCCCTCATTATGCATATATATACAAAGCAAAGTTTAATATTTAATGTGTGATGTTCAAATATGCATTTATATAGGATTGTTCTGGGAGAGATGATTACAAATAAGTTTAATCAAAATCTTGGGGGTAGGGCACTAGGGATCTAAAAGCTAGTTGTTAGGATGGGCAAGGCTGAATTTTCAGCTAGGGTGACTAATAGCCTTGCACCGGCCCTGGCCTTTGTTAATCCAGATGGAACAGCACTAGCAAATATTTTGCAAGAAGGTGAAGGCATATTTATTTAGCTTTTTGCATTTAGTGATTTATGTTCTATGTTTGTTGACTGACTCTGGGTTATTTTATCAGTATTACTGTGAATCGTTTTGCACAAATGTGTTCTTTAGATTTGCAAGTTTTAAATGTTTGGCCCAAAATTCAGAAGTAAATAACTGGATAACAGCAGCCATTATCCACATATTTGTTTCAGCTGGCAGTCTGTGTATTGTCAGAGGCACTATGGGGATGATGATGTCATAAGGGAGACTTGTGTTCATGCATGGGCATTTCTGTGCATGCTTTGTTCAGGCGCTATTCCTTAAGTGTGCACGGATATGCACTCTGTGCTGATCTTGGGTATGAAACAGGGATGCAGTTTGGGCGGAGCATAGGCTTGACTTCAAGGGACGTGCATGCACAATAGAAGACTATGATGAACACGCATCCCCACTAGGGTTGCCAACTGGCTCCAGATGCAGCCATCAGGCTTGACCCGGTCCTGGGTTTCCCTCACTGCATGCAGAGATTTGTAGTCTTGCTTTTCTTATGGAGTGCAATAGAGAAATTAGAACTACATGTCCCTGCATGCAATTGGGATAAACCCAGAACTGGATCAAGCCTGCCGGACGCATCTGGAGCCAGTTGGTAACCCTAATCCCTACTTTGATCTAGACATCTCCAGTTACATCTGCTCTGGGACATCCAACCTGCGCCCAGATGCTGGCCCTGACTCCACCGCCAGCACTCCCCACACATACAGAGCATCTGTGTGGGGAACGCTGTATGTGGATGGGAGGGGGCAGAGTGGAGGCGGAGCAGGGGAGTGGTCAGCTGCCGGGATATACAAGGCCTATTCAGCACAGGCCTCTGTAGTCCACTGGCACACAGCTGCATGCCTGGCTTATTCTACCGTGAAGGGGTGGAATAAGTCTTGGGTGCCTCCCACATCGCAAGCCACACACACTTGGACCACAGTCCATTGGCCTCGCTGTTCCCCTGCAGCCACAATATGGCCCTCAGCACCTGCCAGTAAAGGCCGGACAGTGGGCTGCAGGGGCAGATGTATGCCATGCATTCTGAGCTGTCCTGTAGACCGCTCGTTGCCATGGTGCCAGGGCACCACTGCTCCCTCGCTCCAGCAGTGGCGTTCTAGCATCGGGATGGGCAGCTCCGTGTACATTGATCTGCTTGGCATATGGGGAGTGTCTGGATGTCTGTCCCCAATTCTGCTGTTGCGGGTATGTACGGGCCACGCAGTGGCAGAATCGGATATATCTCCGGCACGTCTACGCCAGATGTACAGGGATCGGAATCTGCCTTCATCTGGATAACTATCAAGGTACATTTGAGAGAGTAATAAAAGGACTATATATTGCTGCTCTCCCGATGTCAGTAGCACTGGCTGATCCATAGATATATTCAGTGCAACTTATGATGCGGATAGTAGCATTGAACACACCAGTGACATTCAAAGAGGAAATGTGTTGTGGATTTGGTTTGGATAGGCCTTTAAAGTATGTGTGTACAGGGCCGATGCAAGGGTAGGAGGCACCCTAGGTGAACTTCATCTTTTGAGCACCCCTCTGCTGCAGGCCCTGCTCTGACTGCTGTACTTTTAAAATGGCACCAAAGCACCGGACTTACCTTAATCTCCAGCACTGTGGTGCCATTCCTGTTTCTGCCCTCTTCTGGGCCACTTCTGCCCCCATGCAAAAGGAAGTGAAATTGGAGGAGGGTGGAAGTAGGATTGGCACCACAGTACCGGAACTGAAAGTAACTCCGGCGCTTTGGTGCCATTTTAAAAGCATTGCTACCACTGCACATCCCGATGAAGGACAGCGGCGACATCAGTAGGTGTCTCCGAATGTCCAGCACCTAGTTCGCCTAATGGCAGTGCCAGCTCTGAATGTGCGTTCAGTAAAAATGTAAACACTGGAGTGGAGGAGTAGCCCAGTGGTTAGGGCAGTAACCTGGGATCAGAAAGACCAGCATTGACGTTCCACTGACACTGTTTGTGGCCTTGGGCAAGTCACTTAAGCCTCCATTGCCTCAGGTACAATCCTAGATTGTAAACCCTCCGGGGACAGAGAAGTACCGAACTTGCCTGCATCTACCACTGAAAAGGTGTGAGCCAAATACTAATAATAAATATATACACCTGCTATGAATCATGCTTAAGTGCCGACGTCGGCAGAATTTTCTTGTTTGGACCTAGTCTTTGAAGGAAAACAACCGCCTCAGAGTGCAAGAGATTTGAGTTTTACAGTTTGACGTGTAAGCGGCACTGCTTACATATATAATGCGTAAAATTGCCATTTAAACTTGCAAGATGCGCTGCTTCCTGCGTAAAGCTCTGCATGATGCTACTCTTTTTATGTCTACATTTTCTTTTTTTAAATTGGCTTCTTCTGATGTTGCATTGTATGTAATACACGTACTTTTCTGTTAGCCCGATACATATTTTACAGAAGGCACCGTGTTCAGCAGGCCCCCTCCTCCATATCTCAGTATTCATCCCTGAGCATTTGATCACTAGAAAATCAGCCTGGCTGGTTCACGTGCAGTCACCTTCAAGATCAGGCGAAGATGAAAATTATGTGAAAGCTACAGCTTGAAAGCTTTCTTTGTGACCTGATCACAAGAATAGAATAGCAGAGGAATTTAAAGGGCCTTTATCCAGTTCACACAACTGCTACAGATCATGGCATAAAGGATTTCTGTAAAAGCCTGCCAATATAACAGGAGCTATGATTTGACTTCCTGCTCATTTGGTCTATGGGTGGATTTGTGTTTGATGTACTTGCATTTGGCTTTAAGGAATCCTCGGCTGTACCACAGCTATAAGAAACACAGAGACTCGGGGTCGAAGTTTATTTAGTTGCCTTTTAGACCCAAGAGAGAACTTTCAGGGTTAATAGTTTCCTTCAGAAAATGATATCCATCTGTTGTCTGTATACAGACACAGAAACTTACATTCAGGTACGGTAAGCATGTCCCTGTCCCCAGAGGGCTTGCAATCTAACACCCCTTGAACGACTGGAAAGGCGTGAGCTAAATGCTAATTAAAAAAAAAAAAATATGCTAGTTTGTTTTTGC
This sequence comes from Ichthyophis bannanicus, assembly GCA_033557465.1. Taxonomy (NCBI): domain Eukaryota; kingdom Metazoa; phylum Chordata; class Amphibia; order Gymnophiona; family Ichthyophiidae; genus Ichthyophis; species Ichthyophis bannanicus. Next base: position 861,105,292 of record CM066034.1, read on the forward strand.
TATCCTAGTATATCCACCATGCCTTTTCTGTATATGAACTGTCAGTATGCTCCAGTATGCCAGCTTATTTCTTCATGTGATGAGCACCTACTGATAGTGACGACTGGCTGTGACACTGCAGCTATTTTCTCAGTTTCCTAAGCGCTTAAGCTCGGTTTATCAGAGTGCTCCATCGACTCTGTCCAGTTGTAACTGACACTGTGCAGGTTGCCCCCTCATTCTTTGCAATTGCTGCACCATGCCGGTTATCCTCCATCCTTTCTTTAGTGTTGTGATTAACACTCCATGCAGGTAGCCTCTCCCCCCACCATGCCTTCTCAGAAGTGCAAAAGTCATTTCAGGGCTGTTTTCAGCTGAAACACTCAAAGCTTAGTTTCCATCTTCTTGTCATTTAGGGGATGCATTACCCTTTTGATCTCTACCACCACTTCTGGCAGGGCATTCTAGGCCCCCCTCTACCCTTTGTGTGAAGAGCCAACCCTCCCACTAGGCAGACTAGGAATTTGCCCAGGGCAGCAGAATTTATGGGGTGGCAGCACAACTCCCATTTGCCATGAACAGCACTTTAATGCTGCTCTCATTGCAGTGCAGATCCTTTCAATGCAGGCCCAAGCTTCAGCCATGCTTCGTCTCGCCCTTTCACCAGGACGTCTTTGTGAGAGGACAGGACAAGACAGGACATGGTATCAATTAAGCGCAGATCTGTGCTCAAATCCAGGATAAAAACCCACCTCTTTCAGGCTGATTTTGGATCCTGAGTCCTCTTATTCCCCTGTCTAACAGCCATGCATCTTATAATCATTTCCCTCAAAAACTTCTGTGCCCCCCTGTTTGTTATAACATAGTAGCATATTGTACGGTGGCAGATAAAGACCAGTATGGTCCAGCTACCCTACCCAGTAAAGTGGATAAAGTGGTTGTATCCTCCACCCTGTGCAGATCACTCCCTCTATTCCTTTGTACCCACTGCTTCATGCAAGTCAGCCCCTCTGTTTGTTGAAGCATAAAAGATATTTGTTTTGATTTCATCCTTTTGCTACAGAGGGATCCACTGTGCCATCCCATGCCATTTTGAATTGTGTCACTGTTTTTTTTTCCCCTACCATTTCCATCAGGAGGGTAGTTGGGGCAAAATGGTGACAGAATTTGTCTGTTTTGAATAGATTTTAAGCTCTGTGGAGCAGGGACTTTCTCTTATGTGCTTATGTACAGAACTGCAAATTTCTCAGAGTACCATACAAATGATAAGTAGTAGTATTTGCAAAAAAAATATTAGCATGCATTGAACCCTGCCTCTGCTCTGTCCAAACTGTGCCCCTGGGAATGCGTCCATGCAGACTGCGTAAAAGTAAGAGCCCAGTCATGCCATACTATAAAAGCTTTTTTCTCCTTTAACTGCATGGGCAGTGAGGATAAGGAAAGGCTACTAGATTTCTACATTACTATACTCCACAGTGTCAACTTCCAGGCACATTAGGAAGTACTATAAACCCTGCCCGTTTAGAACCCATAACAAACCTGACGTATCATAACAACACTACAGTAATCACAAAGCACCAAACCCTACCTATCAAAAGGCAACACTGCAGATATTAAACCAATAAATCTCAGAGAATACCATTACATCTCCTACTGAGGAAAGAGAACAAGTGAGACTGTCACATAGAAAGTACATGAACAGAATACTGCAGCTCGGTTACACATGCAGAACATAGAACAAGGAATCACAATTTAGAAATATGAAGACAATAATTAAACTGGGAACCACAAAAGCCAAACTTGGAATGTACAACAACACTGGAGAAATGAAACTATAAATTAATTTCCTCTTGTACTAAACAAAACACAAAGACGTTAGCGATGCACACTTCCCAGAGCTGACATTCCTTTTAATAAATTCAAAATCAAAAAGTATTTTTCTACCTTTTGTTCTTTAGGCATTTTATTTTTCAGTTGCAATTGCTCCAGTCACTTTCTTCTGGTTTCTTCATGTCTTCTGCTAACTCTCCATTGTCTGCTATCCTTTTGTCCTTTCTTCTCTCTTCTAGTTTTTTTTTCTATTCTCTCTCTAAATCTGCTTTAACATACTAATCTTTTCCCTTTTGCTCTTTTCTCCCATTTCTTTTTTAATTCCTTTTTCATCTACTCAAACGTCACCCTTCCATCCTCAATCCCCACTTACTCTCCCAATACCCAGCCAATCGTAAATTTTTCTTCCCTCCCACACAAAATATCTTTTCCTCTCTCCATCCTCACTCCCCCAACCTCATACACTTCTAGTCGTCCCCCAGCATCAGCTCTCTTCTAGTTCCAGCCCCACCCCCTTCTAATCCCATTTTCCCATCCCCCTCATCAGACCTTCTCCAGTCCTATCCTAGCCGCCTCATCAGCTAATTTCCAGTCCTAGCCTCCCCCACAGTCCATTTTCAGTCTTAGCCCTCTCATCAGCCCTTTTTCAGTCCTAGCTCCCCATCAGCCCATTTCCAGTCCTATCCTAGTCCCTCAATCAGCCTATGTGCAGTCCTATCTTAGCCCATCAGCCCATTTCAAGTCCTAGCCCCCCCATCAGCCCACTTCCAGTCCAAGCCCCCCCAATCAGCCCTTTTCCAGTCCTAGTCCCCCCACCAGCCATTTCCAGTACTAGCGTGCCGCCCCCCCCCCGAAAAGCCCTGTGCCTGCCTGTCCGACTTCAAAGGGAGCCGAGGAGGCCCGAAGCCCCAGCTCACCTCTGCACAGCTGCTGGAGTGAAGACTGGCATTTTCCTCTCCTTCAGGGCTGTGTCTCATGCAACCTGCTGGTGCACTGAGTACCGGGAAACAGGAAATACCCTTTAACCTCTGGCATGCCAGCAGGCTGCACAAGAACACAGATGCCAGAATAAAGGAAAGCACCTCTCTTTCCTCCAGCATGTGTTCAGATTTGAGCCGGAGCCTCTGGCCTCCTTGGCTCCCTCTGAAGCTGGCCCTGCAATTGGTCAGGAGCCAAACACCATTCTCGCACAATGGACAGGCCAGCTCTGATAGGCCCTTATATATTTTCAGCACTTTCAAAGTTTCCTGTCAACATAACTGATTAATGTAGTTACCAGAAGTATTATTTGCTTAGCAGCAGTGTTTTCCCTTAAAATCTTTTCAGTACTTTGAGATTTTCATATCTGATTAATGTTACCCAAACTATAATTTGATTAACTACTTTTTTCTACCCTCTAGCCTTAAAAAAAGGACGATTTTGGATTACTCCAGACCCATACCACAAAGACGACAATATCCAGATCGGTCGTGAGGTAAAGATCTCCTGCCAGGTGGAAGCGGTCCCTTCAGAGGAGCTCACATTTAGCTGGTTCAAAAATGGGCGTCCACTAAGGAGTTCTGAAAGAATGGTCATTACCCAGACTGATCCAGATGTTTCTCCTGGCACCACAAACCTGGACATCATAGACTTGAAATTTACTGACTTTGGTACCTACACGTGCGTGGCATCCCTTAAGGGAGGAGGCATTTCTGACATCAGCATTGATGTCAACATATCTAGCAGCACAGGTAAGGTTACTGCTTTTCCTCCAAGTCCGAAATTGCTACTTGTACTTTATCAGAACATGTCCTGTGTTTAAGCGAACAAAGGTTATCTACCCAGATAAATACTTACTGAGGGAGGTAAAGGGACTTTTTGAGACTTGTTCATTTAGAATGTTACTATGTTCTCCTTCCACACAGCTAAAAGCATGTTTTCTAAATGAGTATTATTCCTATGGAAAAGGTAACCAGAGAGAAAGAAAATATGCACATTTCCCAGCCATATGTCAAAGGAAAAGTATTCTCACTCTAGAGATGTTGCACTGGCAAGAAACATTTGTTTTGTTTTCATTTTTTCATACTTTTGCTTATTTTTGGGTGAGGTTTAGCTATTTTCACACATTTGTGCAGGCTAAGTTGATTTTAACATGCACTAACTGATGAATTAAGACATGCTAAAATCAATTTTGTTTGCAGTAAGGGGCAAATTTACTAAACCATGCCCCTTAGTGCTGGCATGAAGTTCAGTGCACCATACTAAAATTTAGCATGGGGCCCTGGGTGGGTTAGATATAATGTGGACATTAATGGCACATCATGGTTAACACACATGTTTCGACCATGCACTAACTGTGATTGTTGATGTTAGTGCGGATGCACAGTGTTCTTCAATGGGTAACATTAGGTGCACCCATGTGCCAGGTAACCATTGTGACCTACGTTAGCAATGTGCCAATGGCAGGGGGATGGACACACATGCCCGTCAAAGTTGGTACAGGCCTTCACGCTGTTATCATGACCACCTGCTACGAGTACTAGCATGCTTTTTTGTAAACATGCCCCTAAATCTTTTAAGGCGCACTAATGAACTGATTGCGCACTGACTGTACACCATTAGCTTATACTTTTTTTTTTTTTTTGAAAACCGGTCTAAAGTTCAGGGTAAAAGTATCCAGGGATTTTACAACTTTGTGATCATTTACGAAAAACTGTCCCTTATAAATTTGAATTGTACTAAATGAAAACAAATTACAATTCAGTAAAAGTACTTTGATGTATTCTTATACAAAAATAGTTATTCAGATTGTGGTATGTCTATTATAAAGAAGCATCTAAGCCTAACTTAACAGTTTAAACATGGCCTATTTGATATGACTATTCTTTCTAAGTATGATACAGTTTTGAAAATAATGTTGCCCTGCACTAGAAACAATCTATTTCGGATGTGACTTAAGGAGGTGTTTAAGTCATGTCCTTACTTTGATGTTTTGCTTAGGTTTTATTAAATGTGCAATCTTATTGGTGAAGCAGCCTGAATTTAGAAATAGTGCATACATCAAAGCTCCCAGCTCCTCAGCTGTTGTGTGCTTTTTGTATTTTTTTCCTACTTGGAACATTATTTATTTAACTAGCTTTCTATACTGCCTTATCCTTCAACCAAAGTGGTTTACATTATGTAATCAAACAAGTACTGGATACATTCCCTTGTCCCCAAAGGGCTTACAATCTATGTGTACCTGAGGCAATGGAGGGGTAATTGGCTTGCCCAAGGCCACAAGGAGTGCCTATAGGACTAGAAACCCCAATCCCTTCAGCCTGAGCTTGCTGTCCCCAAGTGGGAATTGAACCCCTGGCCCCTGGCCTGAGGTATTGTGCCCTAACCACTAGGCCACTCCTCCCTTACCTTGCATTAAGTGCAAAGCTTAATGTGTGGGAAGTGCAAAGCCTGTGAAATAATTGTTGTGGGATTCCCAGCGTCTCCTCAGCAGATACTGCACTGGCGGCGTGGTAAGTGCATCTGTGCTGCCTGCCAAGGCATTTACTGCTCCCCATGCATCAACTGGATCCAGAACACCTGCTCCCCATGCATCAACTGGATCCAGAACACCATGTATTACTGCTCCCCATGCATCAACTGGATCCAAAACACCATGTATGACCCCCTACTTCTCCCCCCACCCTCAACAATAAACATCACACCTCACCCATGGCCTCACCAAGGGTTTCTGCAACCTTATGCAGAAACCCCAGCCTCGCTTCCCCCCTCCCCCTGCTGATGCTGCCCCCCCTGCTGACACTACCCCCCTCCAGCTACCACCACCACTGTCCCCCCAGCTGCCACCGATTCCGTCTAGTGAGGGGGAGGTGGGCAGCGGCAGTATTTCCAAAAGCAGCGCTTTTTCCACCGCTTTTGGAAATATTGCCACTGCCCACCTCGCTCCCACATGGAATCAGCAGCTGCCTACCTCTGCCACTACCACCGCCGACCGGGGTCAGCCATCCTAGGCGGCCACCTGGCTTGCCTAGTGAATGGGCCAGCCCTGTCCCCACCACCAGTTCCCACACCTCCCAACAAGCCTTACTATCCTGCTCCGATCTCCCCCTCCAGAATAACATGAAGACCTTCCACCTTCTGATCCCCCCCAAACAATGCCAGCATCCCCCCACCACCTGATCCTTCCAAGTAGTACCAGCATCCCCCACCTTAGACATTGCCATAGACTAAAGGCTAAGATAAATAAACAAATCTGTACAATTTCAGTGAAAAGTGCATTTTGATAAAATAACGTATGATATTAAAAAGGATTGAAAAAAAATTGTCTCAGTGGAAACTGTTGTAGCAAATGCTGAGAATGTGATTGGTGATATAGCAGTGACATCACCATGGCTTCAGGAAATAGACACAGCATGGGTAGTAGGAACCGTGCTTAATTTCTGGGGGACAACCAGGAATGAAGTCTTGCCACTTTTTTTCAGACTCCAAACTTCTTTTCCGGGGATGTTGTGCTCCAGGCAACTTGCAGAGAAGAGGAGGGTTTGGAGGTGAGCCTAGAGAAGAGCAGAGAAAGGCCACTCTGCTCCTTAATCCAGCCCTCCTTCACCTGCTACTCCTGCTCCCAGATCCTTCCTGAGGGAAGAAAAAAAACAGTAGGGGTTGCAAGCTCCACCCCCCCCCCTCCTCCCTGCCACAACACATATTTTCACAGTTTTACACTTCTTTGGCAAAATAGTGTTCAGCATATATATCATTCCTAGACATATATTCTGAAAGGAAACATTGTTAAGGACATTTAGAAATCTTCACAGAATCTCATTCATCTTTTTAATGACTAAATCACTTCAGGAAAAAGAAATTATAGAATAAGCTGTCAAAATACGAAGTCAGATGAATGTAGATTCATGAATAATGGAATGAAGTAGGGGATGTGCACAAAACAAAAAAAATGTTTTAATTCATTTTTGCTTTGTTTGACCAAGCTTTTACTGTTTGTTTCACACATTTCTTCTTATAAAATAAACATTTAGGAGGTAATTTTGGAAGCCCTATTCGTGAGATGGACATCTGAAAATGGACATTCAGACGTTCAAATCATAGAAGTGTCCCCAGAGCTCTTTTAGAAAGCTACATATATAGATGTCCCTGACACAAGCATGAAAACACAAGAAGCAACAGCTGTGTAAAGGTAGGACAGGTTTTAATTGACCCCTACGCGTTTCGGCCGTAGCCTTCTTCAGGGGGCACACAGCTAAATAAAACAATAAATATTTAATACAAAATAGATCAGTATAAAATGATAACACATTAAAATCATCAAAATACATGAATAATAAAAACATGTAATATAAACAATTAAAAAGATTAAGACCAAACTGGAACTAATACAAAAATATTCATAAAAATAAATTAACATATATGTGTTATGAATAAATTATATAAAGTCAAAACGCAGAGTGGAAAGAGAACACATAATTATAATAAAAACTGACAGGCAAGTGTAAAATAAATGAACTCCATGGTAGTCACTAAATAAATGAGTTTAGGCAAATTGCCTTCGATACAGCATAATCCTAATTGTATATATGCAATCCTATACATGAACTAAATTTTCTAGCAACCTGAGATACGGAAAGGGGAGGGGGGAAAGGGGGAAAAAAGGGGGGGAGGAAGGGGGGGAAAGGGAGAGGAGGGAAAAGGAGAGAAGGGAGGGGAGGGGGAAGGGGGAAGGGAGAAGGAAGGGGGGAAGGGGAAAGGGGGGATGGGGGAGAGATGGGAAAAAGGGAGGGGGAAGGAAGAGGGAGGGAGAGGGGAAGAAAGGAGAGGGGGGAAAAGGAGAGAGAGAGGTGGGGCAAAAAAAATATTAGCATGCATCGAACCCTGCCTCTGCTCTGTCCAAACTGTGCCCCTGGGAATGCGTCCATGCAGACTGCATAAAAGTAAGAGCCCAGTTTCCGTGCATGTACTTCTTTTGCACGTATGTGATCATGCCATACTATAAAAGCTTTTTTCTCCTTTAACACAGGCTTTACACACAGAGGAAGCTTTATACAATTGTACCCAGTGCGCCTAGCAGGCAAAGTTAACATATGTTAGGTGCAGAACCTGTGTGCTCATTGTTAGAGATGTTCCCAGCACTGTGGGAAGGGCAGTGATTCAGCTAACATAGACAGTGGTTACTAGTGTATATTAAGAGCAGCTGCAAATGCAGAATGTAGTACATATGCCTCTGAAAGCGTTGAATGTCCCATGTTACGTGCCACATTAGAAGATAGTGGGCATGTTTTACCGAGATCCATGCCGGTAGCATGTGATCAGCACTGTAAACGAGCGTGAGGGTGGCACTAAACCCACGCTAGCAAATAGAAGTGTGCTCAGTATGTCACCATGCTGCTAGTGCAAATACCATGCTGCCCTTCTCTCTTTTGTGCGATCAGTGCAGAAGCATTTAACGCCACCCACTGAGGTGTCGGTAAGTGCACCCTCCCTAAGTGCTGCATCAGTGAGGAGTGTGCATACCAAAAATACCTGTGCTATCCAGGATGTGGATGCTCAGCCCAAGAATTGCCCAGTCTCCACCCCAACTTGCACAACTTGAGTAGCGTAGGATTTGTAGTGCGTCTGTATTTCTTACATGCAGTACTTTTTATCATGGCGTATGCTGAACCCCATACTACCCGGTAGCACACTTTAGTAAACATGTCCCAGTGTGCAATAACCCCCCCCCCCCATGTTAACCTCAAAAAAATTCCTCACCCATTTCATGCCCATTTCACACCCCTAATAAGAACTCCTACGCCAATTGCTTAATGTAGCAACATGTTAAGAGTTAACATGCTGTGTTAACATTAAATAAACACTGCATTAACTGTTCAGACCTCTTAAAAGCAACGTTAAACTCCTAATGCAGCTTAATAAATAGACCCCAGGGGCGGACCAAAGGTGATGCGGGGCCATGTGTGGAGAGTAATTGTGAGACCTCATTTGTATATCCACTGGACCTCATTTGCATAAATTTAATTTATTTTATTTTAAAATGTATATGTTGCCCATCTAAAATTTTAGGCGGCTTTCAAAGAAGCCCTTCACAAGCCTCTTTTTTCTCCTGGCAATGACTTAGGGGCATGTTTACTAAATATTAATGTGCGTTAAGTGCCACTGCGTCAATGGGAGTTCCTGCACTTATGAATGTGCATTAACTTTTAGTAAACATGCTTCTTAACGAGTGTCTGAATACCATTTGCATGGGCAGTGAGGATAAGGAAAGGCTACTAGATTTCTACACTACTATACTCCACAGTGTCAACTGCCAGGCACATTAGGAAGTACTATAAACCCTGCCCGTTTAGAACCCATAACAAACCTGACGTATCATAACAACACTACAGTAATCACAAAGCACCAAACCCTACCTATCAAAAGGCAACACTGCAGATATTAAACCAATACAACTCAGAGAATACCATTACATCTCCTACTGAGGAAAGAGAACAAGTGAGACTGTCACAAAGAAAGTACATGAACAGAATACTGCAGCTCGGTTACACATGCAGAACATAGAACAAGGAATCACAATTTAGAAATATGAAGACAATAATTAAACTGGGAACCACAAAAGCCAAACTTGGAATGTACAACAACACTGGAGAAATGAAACTATAAATTAATTTCCTCTTGTACTAAATATGGGCAGTGAGGATAAGGAAAGGCTACTAGATTTCTACATTACTATACTCCAAAGGAGAGAAGAAGGGAGGGGGGAAGTTCATGTATAGGATTGCATATATACAATTAGGATTATGCTGTATCAAAGGCAATTTGCCTAAACTCATTTATTTAGTGACTACCATGGAGTTCATTTATTTTACACTTGCCTGTCAGTTTTTAGTATAATTATTTGTTCTCTTTCCACTCTGCGTTTTGGTTTTATATAATTTATTGATAACACATATATGTTAATTTCTTTTTATTAATATTTTTGTATTAGTTCCAGTTTGGTCTTAATCTTTTTAATTGTTTATATTATATGCTTTTATTATTCATGTATTTTGATGATTTTAATGTGTTATCATTTTATACTGATCTATTTTGTATTAAATATTTATTGTTTTATTTAGCTGCGTGCCCCCTGAAGAAGGCTACGGCCGAAACGTTTAGGGGTCAATTAAAACCTGTTCCACCTTTACACGGCTCTTGCTGCTTGTGTTCTCGTGTGCTTCCTGCAAGAGCAGTTGCTCCTCCTCGTGTTGCCCTGACACAAACATGTCCATATAGGCCATAGACGTCCTGAGCAATTTCAGAATGCACTTGCTAAGGTGTCCATGCCTATTCCTGCTTCTAATCATGAATAGGGTGCAAAAAATGTGCTCATTTAATGACTGCAACTTATCCAATGCAAAGAGCGGAATGCGCTTTCATTGCCATGGCTAATATTTCCTGGCCAAAGAAGCCTGCATGTAAATACATATTCTAAAAACATTACTAGCCCACCGCCGCCCATCTGATTATCTGAAATGGCCAACCAGAACATGCTAGTCACATTACATAGCCCCACCCCCTTTTTTCTGAAATAGGGAATTGGATTTAGCTTATGCCTTCTCAAGAAGTTCAAGGCGAGTTACATTCAGCTGCAGTGGGTATTTTTGTATCCCCAGAGGGCGTACAATCTAAGTTTGTACCTGAGATAATGGAGGGTTAAGTAACTTGCCCAAGATCACAAGGAGCTGCAGTGGGACTCAAACCCTGGTTGCAGCCCACTGCTCTAACCATTAGGGTATTCCTAATACCCCAGCCAAGATATCTAAGTGCCAGGCCCTGCGGATGTGCAATTCAGTGACGTCCACACTTGTGAAGTGCCCTACACCCATGTGTGTACCCAGCCATACTATCTATGCGGACTTGCCTTGAGGACTGGTTACTGGGATGTTCATCTTTCAGGGCAGAGACGGAGTGATATCAGAAGATACTTATACATGCCACCCTTCACTGTGGCCACACCCCCTGATTTTTGAACGTGGTGCTCTGGGCATCCCAGATTCTTCCTGGACGTCCCTTCTAAAATGCAACTTCACATGCACTAATGGACGTAACACATTTAGGGGTGTGCTTGCTAACATGCGTCAACTATTAGCGTGACACTGGCCACATAAGTGCACCGTGCTAAAAGTTAATGTGGGGCCCCATGCTAAAAAATCATGTGCTAACTGGGTAGCTCGTGATTGGGCAGGGACTGGATTGGTTAAGGATAGAGCATGGATATTGACAATGCATGGCAGTTAGCATGGGCATTTTGGGTATACACTTACTGCAAATGCTGCAATTAGCATCCTCATTGGGTGGAGCTAAGTCCATCTATGTGCTGTTTAACACAGCGCCACACACGAACAATGCGCTAACAGCTGCGCGATGGATGCACATGTCCCCTAAAATGGCATGGACCTGCATGCTAGTTGTGCAGCTCAAATACTGTACATGCTGCTGGCATGCCCTTTAGGAGACATGTCCTTTAATTCATAGGTAATCATGCACCAAACGAATATAGCTTGCATTACATTTTGTAAGGCACACTAATGAACTGAGGCGGAGCTTACTAAAGAGTGCTAAGCAGTTAGCATTTGTTTTAATGCATGCTAATAATTACCACAGTCCCATGCTGTTAGCTATTGCACACTAAAAACAGACACACGGTAAAAATTGGGGCAGAATCAGAGAGCACTTTGGATGTAGAAAGGGCATGGTCATCACTGACAGCTAGTGTGTGGTACATTACCATGCGTTATCAGGGCTGCCAATAGCTCGGATGCCCTTAACACTGTCTCAGGAGGTGGTGTTAACTGCACCTGAACCACTGGCATTCTAATAGCATCACTACTGACTTAAGCATGTCCTAACCCTTCTCTCAGTGTAATCCCAGTCTCCAACCACAATCCCCCCCCCAACTATCCCCCAGTTCCAATCCCACTTGAACCCCTTCTCTGAACAGAAATACCTGACTCTCCCCCACACCTCCAACTTCCCCTGCCACTTACCCAAAGCTTTCCCTAGTAGACCAGTGCTCCCACCCCATTGCCTTCGAGGTTCAAAAATGGCGGCAGTTGCCCTTATTTGGCAGATTTGACCCCTAGTGGTAATAATGCAGGAATACCCCTAGAGGTCAGAGCTGCCATTTTGGAACGTCAGCAAAAGCAGAGGTGGTTTGCTTCTGCGCCATGCACTAGACTACTAGAGAAAGCTTCGGGTAAGTGGCAAGGGGGGGTTAAGGGGTGGGGAGAGAGTCAGGAATTGCGCTGAGGGGGCATTCTGCTTTGGGGGTGGATCAGGGAAATGATCAAAGCCAAGGGGTGGTTGTGTTTCAGGGATTAGGACATGCTTGGCACTGGTGTCATGCGTTGGTAGATAGCATAGGAGCATCACGCTATCTGTTATTGTATGTAACACTGGCCCGTGTGTTAGGTTTCTGCACTGCGTGGTAAATGCAGGTCAGATGCTGACCATGCCATCAGCATTTACATTAGAGGCTCTTGTCGTTAAGTGCAACAATTGACCACACTTGAGAGAACATGCCCTCAAATAAACACTAATAGATGCACTTCCCCAGATTGAGGAAAAAAGCATTTCTTCACAGAAAGGGTAAAGGATGCATACAAATGTGTCCTAATAAAGGTGATGTGATTGAAAACAGCATCAGAATGAGTGAAATGAAATAGTATATTTGGTGGCAAGAATGTGAGTGAAAAGCTGTATGTAAAGTACAATATTTAGTATTGAAGTAGGTAGGAACATTGAGCAGATTAGATGGGCCTGGCTGTTTTTATCTGGTGTTTTCTGTTTCCATCCATTGAAATATTTGATCACAGGGAGAGGATAAACCACACAAAAATGATGTTCTAACACCATTAATGGGTGTTAACAAGTGGCTGGCACTCGTGAGATGCATGAAAGATTTTTTGAAAGAAAAGCAATTCTCTTTTAAAATATGAACGACTAAGAATGCCAGAGCCCCAGTGGAATACTAGAGGAAATATATTTCCACCAAGGCATCTTTTTTGACAAAATAGTCTGCCACATTGTGATGCAGGTAAGAACTAGAATGAGTAAATAATTTGAGACTGAATTTGAACCAGGCAAACTTTAGCATATTTCAAATTCTACATAGGAACATAAGGCACGCTGTACCAGGTCAGACCAAAGGTCCATCAAGCCCAGTATCCTCTTTACAATAGTGGCCAATCCAGGTCACAGGTACTTGTCAGGTTCTGAAAAGAAAGAGAGATTCTATGCTGCTTATCTCAGAAGAAGGTAGTGGATTTTCCCAGTCCACTTTAATAATAGTTTATGAAATTTTCCTCTGGGAAATTGTTCAAGCCTTTACAATAACAGCTTTTACTACATCCTCCAGCAACAAATTCCAGAATTTGTTTATGCATTGAGTGAAAAAAATATTTTCTAAATTTAGTCTTACAAGTGCTACATTGTAACCTCATTGTACATCTCCTAGACTTTCTACTTTTTGAAGGAGTAAATGACCAATCTTTGTTTTCTCCGGGAACAAGCAGGAAGTCAGTCCTCGCAAATGGGTGACGTAGATGCCAAGGAAGCCCTGTGCGGAAGCTACTCTCCAGCTTTCAAAGAAAGCCTTTGGGAGATGCACCACACATGTGGTCACCTTCCCGCCCAAGGGTGCCATCTTGCCTCAGTCTCCTTTTTTCAACAACACCCACCGGATGTGTGCCTGTTTTCCCCAGAAAAAGAGTTAGTTCTTTCTCTTGGCAGTTTTCTTCCCTAGTCGCGTACCTGTTTCTCTTCCTGCCCCTGAGTTCATGTCACAGATTCGTGATTTCTTTCCTTTTTTGACCTGTGCATTTTTGCATCCTTTTTACTGGCAGAGCCCCAGGTCTTTGACCTCGCTGGGGTTATTTTTTCCCCCATGGCCTCTTCCAGTGGCTTCAAGAAGTGTGATCAGTGCTCGCAGACCATGTCCCTCACCAACACACATGACTGCTGCCTCCGTTGACTTGGGGCGAACCACAACCCTTTGGATTGTGGCCTCTGTAAAAGGATGTCCTCCAGGACCATTAAGAGTCGTCAGCAGCAGCATGACAAGATCCTCCAAAGGTCAGACTCTGACCCAGAGTCTCCAGCGACACTGTGCTCCAAGACTCCATCCAGAGAACCCCAGAGATGGAGCACAAGAAGAAAAATAAATCCTTGAGGTCAGCATCCATGGACAAGTCGGGATAGGAGGGTAAGTCCTGGTCCTGCAGTCCACGCCGCAAGTTTGAGGGACTGAAACAGGAGCAGCCAACCAAGGTCTCCCGAAAAGGGGCATCGTCCTCCAGTGATCAGCCTTGGACCCCCAAAGCCATCCTGGTTGAGGACTGCCTCTCATCTGAGCCAGCGCCGGGTCTAAGATCTTTGGTGCCTGGCCCAAAGACTGCAGAGCTATTTGGACTAGAGACCAAAATGGTGGCCATGGAGCGCAGCTTGACTGCCTTCATGGCCCAATAGCAGGCATTGATGCTTGGTTCTGCCGGGTCATTTACCCAGACAACAGAGGCCTCAAGCTCGAGGACTTCCCCAGATGTTGAGCCGATCCTCGAACACCATCAACCTCGAATCGATCCTCTTCATCGGTCCCAATCCTTGAGACCGATTTCTTCCCCGATGAGTGGCTGTGGCTCCACCCATAGAGCCTCCAAGGGGCATGGAAGGATGGGCTTGTAGCCCGACCTTACAACCCGACCTGGCCTTGACTCCTCCACAGACTGAGTTGGACTAGGGGATGGAGGACAAGGAATCTCCAGACACCCATTACCACCGCGATGTGCCCTTGGACCCATCTCCCTCCAAGACCCAATGCCAGTCACCACACATGGATATGGCCGCCTTCAACTTTATGCGGGACATGTCGAAGGCTTTATTGTTTGACACAGAGTCGGAGGAAGACCCTTGCAAGGAGGAGCTCAAGATCCTCCAGTATGAGGCCCCTCCGAAGGAGGCACTTATGGTGCCCATCCCCCGTGATCCTGGAATGGCAGCTCCTCCGCATGTGGGAACATTGGTATCATTGCCCATCGTGAGCCAATAGCTGGACTCAATGTATCAGATCTGCCGGAGCACAGGCTTCCAGAAAGCACCACTGCCACATAACTCCATGGTGGTGGAGTCAACCAGGCGTCGGCTCAAGAGCCGGAAGATGCACTCCTTAGTGCCTCTGGGTAGGGAGGCCCGCACCTTGGATGCCCTGGGCAGGAAGTACTACCAGGGCTCCATGCTCATCGGCCAGATCTAGACATACCAGCTGTATGTGGGCATGTGCTTGAGGGACCTGGCAAAGGAATTCACCGGGTTCTCAGCTGGTCTCTCCAAGGAATGTCTCCCGCGGTTCCAGAGCCTGTCCTCTGCCAGAAGAGAGTGTTCCGAGTTTATGATTCGAGCAGCCTAGGATGTCTTTGAGTTAGCGGCTAGGATAGCCGTGGCTGGCATCGGTGCCCGATACCAGGCTTGGCTACAGTCATCCAACCTGGAGCAATAGGTTCAGGACAAATTGGTTGATGTTCCCTGTCAAAGAGAAGAACCTCATTGGCAAACCCATAATGAATAAGGCTGCAGAGTTAGAGTCCGAGTTCCTGATGAGGACTATGCTCTCCAAGAAGACCGCTACCCTTCCCTGATGGAAGGTCCTGAGTAAAAAAGCCCCACCTTACTTGAAGAAGGAAACAGCTTACGGAAACTACTCTCAGTATCAGGCCTCTCCGGATCCCTAGCAGGGTCAGCAGGCCAAGGGACAATGGTATGACCCTTGTAAGCAGAAGCTTCCCAAAACCTAGGCACCGGCTCCAGCTCAGCTTGGTGGGAGTTTTTGATGCTTTGAACATAGCCTCTTCAACCCCCCAGAAGGACCACACCAGCAGCCCATAGGGGAAAGGAGGGAGGAGTGGCCTGGTGGCTGGGGCAAGTTACCTCAGGCTGGAGGGCCAGGGGTTCAAATCCCAATAGAGGATAGCAACCTTGGGCTGGAAGGACTGGGGTTTCTAGTCTCACAAGTGTTTCTTGTGGCCTTGGGCAAGTCACTTAACACTCCATTGCCTCAGGTACAAAAACATAGATTGTGAGCCCTTCAGAGACAAGGGAAATATATATACAGTACCTGAAAGTATACCACTTTGACTTGTAGAAAAGCAGTATATAAGCCTAGTTAAATAAATAAATTCTGTTTGCCCACCATCACCACCAACATCTGGGCACTCAGGACTCCCCTCCACCAGACCTTTCTACTGCAAGAGCTCGCAGATCTTCTCGAGGACAGAATGGTGGAATCTATACCCCCGCACCTCTGGAGCCGAGGGTTCTATTCCTGGTACTTCCTCATACCAAAAATAACAGGTGGCCTAAGGCCCATCCTAGACCTGTGGGAGGGGCATGGCAGTGGTTGCAGCCCAACTCCATCTACAAGGGCCTTCATCTTCTCCTACCTGGACGACTGGCTCATCAGAGGAGACTTGGCCACCAAGGTGCAGCAGGCCACGGCCTGCACCATCAGCATCCTACAACATCTAGAGTTCATCATCAACTACTCCAAGTCTCAATCCTCCTGACACAGTGTCTGGTGTTCATAGGAGCCCAGCTAGAAACCCTTCAGGTCAGAGTATTCCTGTCCCTAGACAGGGCCGACTGCCTCAGAGTGCTGCCCGCAGATGTAGAACGCAGACGCACCATGTCTGCTCACCTCCTGCTACGTCTGCTGGGCCACATGGCATTCACGGTCCATGTCACCCCAGGCACCTGCCTCCACATGAGGGCGACCCAATGATATTTCCGCTCCCAGTGGGCCCAAGCCACCGGATGGCTGCAGGACAGGGTGATGGTGACCCGCCAACTGGCGGATTCCCTCAGCTGGTAGCAGGCCCCCCACAGTGCCTCCAGGCAGGGATGCCCTTCCAGGCACCCGATCCCCAGAAGGTCCTCACTACAGACGCCTCCCTGCTGGGTTGGGGGGTCCATTGCGAAGACTTCTGCATCTAGGTCAGCTGGTCGCAGTCAGAGAGCCAACTGCAAATCAACCTGCTGGAGCTTCAGGCCATATTTCTGGCTCTCTGATCCTTTTGCCACTATCTGCAGAACTGGTCAGTACTGGTCCAGACAGACAATCAGGTGCCAATGTTGTGCATGAACAAGCAGGGAGGCAGAGGGTCCTACTCACTCTGCCATGAGGCAGTAGCTCTCTGCTCCTTTGCACTCCGCAATGGGATGCTACTGTGGGCAGTATATCTGCCGGGCCAGCTCAACACTCTAGCAGACAAGCTGAGCAGGGTTCTCCAGCCACATGAATGGTGGCTGAACCCCAAGGTGGCCTCTCGACTCTTCCGGCTCTGAGGTGTCCCACTGATGGACCTCTTTGCGAGTCCAACCAATACTCAGCTGCCCCTCTTCTGCTCCTGCTGGCTGCATCCCTCACAGGTGGCAGTGGATGCATGCCTCATTCCATAGAAGGAGGGCCTTCTCTATACTTTCCTGCCCAAGTTGCTGAATGCCAGGACTCTTTTTAAGGCTCAGCATGATGGGGCATCACTAATATTGATTTCCCCCTGGTGGCCCGGGCAACCATGGTTCCTGCTGTTCCTCCACTTGTCCTTGGTGGCCTCGGGGTTACTGTTTCAGGAGGAGGGCTCCCTCCTATACCCCAACTGGTGTCCCTGTTGCTAATGGCTTGGCTGCTGAAAGAATAGCCTTGGCCCCATTCAACCTTTCAGGGGAGGTAAAAGAGGTGGTCCTGGCTTCCCGTAGAGTCTCCATGAGACAAGCCTATATCTTCAAATGGCACATATTCTCAGTGTGGTGCGTGGAATTGCAGGTTAACCCATTCTTGTGCTCTGTGCAGCTTGTACTGCTATATCTTCTCCACCTGTTGCAGGCAGGACTGAAGTCCAACCGAGGCAGGGTGTTCAGATATAAGAGATTTGTTCAGATATAAGAGATAGTTATGCCCATTTTGATTTTATTTGAATTCTCTAACTGTTTCCCCCCACCACTTCCATCGGGAGGGAATTCCAAGCATCCACTACCCTTTCAGTGAAAAAGTATTTCCTGATATTGCCTTTCAGTTTACCCCCTTGCAGCTTCATGTTATGCCCTCTAGTTTTACAACTTCCCCGTCTTTGGAAGAGGTTTGTTTGTTCATTAATACTCTTTACATATTTAAAGGTCTGAATCCCATCTCCCCTGTCCCTCCTCTCCTCTAGAGTGTACATATTTACCTGAGTGCTCTAGTGGCGCACCACCACCTTAACCAAGGCAAGCCCCTCTCTGCTCAGCCTCTTGTGACCCGCATCTTGCAGGGCCTCCTATTATTCAAACCCCCTGTCCACTTTCCAGCAGTAGTGGGACCTCAAGCTCACCGAGCCACCATTAGAGCCCTTGGCTACCTGCCACCTCCAGTACCTCTAATGCAAATCATGGCAAACCTGCACTTTGTCCCTCTGAACATCTGCCTAGCTGTCACCTGGTATTCAGTCTACACTTTCATAGCTTATTACTGCCTGGGGAATGAGTCCCAATGGGACAGTGCCTTTGGCCAGGCCATAATCCGTTATTTGTTTGGGGTATAAGCAACTCCTTCTTTCTGACCCTTCTGTATTCTGACTACCGAAGTGCTAGTTCTCACTGGACACTTGGGCCTCTTAAGAGCCTGTCTCATTAAGATTTACTTGCTGCTGTTCATGGCTCTCCTTTTCCTGATCACCCATGGCATTTCTACAGTTTTTCAATAGCCTGTAGCTAGGGAGTTCCATATGTGAGGACAGACTTCCTGCTTGTTCTTGGAGAAAGCATAGTTACTCACCTATAATAGGTGTTCTCCGAGGACAGCAGGAATCTGTCATTACAACCCTCCTTCCTCCCATGGAGTTGCTTCTTATCATTTTTGCCGTCTTTAGCTATGTCATTTTACTGAGGCAAGATGGTACCCTTGGGTGGCAAGAGGATCACACATGTGTGCTACATCTCCCAAAGGCTTTTTTTGAAAGCTGGGGAAAAGCTTCCATGCAGGACTCTGTTGGTGTTGACCTCACCCATATGTGAGGACTGATTCCTGCTGTTCCTGGAGAACACCCGTTACAGGTGAGTAACTACACTTACCTGTTCCACTCCATTCATTAATTTATAGACCTCTATCATATTTTCCCTCGGCCGTCTCTTTTCCAAGCTGAAGAGCCCTAACCTTTTAAGTCTTTCCTTGTAGGGGTATCCGTCCAGCCTCTTTAACATTTAGGTTGATCTTCTCTGTACCTTTTCTAATTCATTTGCATCCTTTTTCAGAAATGGCTACCAGAACTAGACGCAATATTCAGGCGATACAGAGGCATTATCATTTAATTTTTTATTTGTTTTTCCATACCACTTTTCACTGGGTCAAAATGGTTTACAAGCAACAGCAACTTTTACATGTCACAAGAACTGATAACTACCTTCCTTGTAAAATTTATCTACCATGTATATACGTATGTTATTACATAATCTTTTAGTGGGGGGAGAGTATTTAACAAGCAACGAGGAATGGAGGGGAGAATTGTTAACAAAACAATGAGAAGATCACTTGGGGTTAGTGGGGGTATATAAGAGGTTGGAGAAGGATCATCTGTAAAGTGGACTTTCAGATTACTGTTTGTTCAGGCTAAAGTAATATCCTTGGTATTATTCTCTATTCCTTTCCTTATGATGACTAGCATTATATTTGTTTTCTTGACCACCACTGCACACTGAGCAGAGGGTTTCAACGCATTATGGGATTCCTAATGTGGAATCTTGCATCATGTTACTATAATTTGGATTGTACATCCCCAAGTGCATAACTTTGCACTTGTCCACATTAACTTTGGATGCCCAGTCCCCCAATTTTTCAAGGTCCTCTTGCAATTGCGATTTAACAACCTTGAATAATTTTGTGTCATTTGCAGTTTTGTCACAAAAAAATCGATCCAGCAGAGCACTATGTTAAGCCTATATATTTTATTTATTTATTTAGACAGTTTTGTATACCACGTTATCCTTCAATCAAAGTGGTCACAACACAATTGGGGGATACATTTAACACGAGGGGATATGAGACACATACACTAACAGTATAGGGAACATGGGCAATGCATCACTATATAACACGTATGTATTGTTCATATATACATCTATGTTTTTGTCGGACTGTCTTGTAGTGAGAGTATTTCCTCAATTTGCAAACCGGTCCTTTTACTCTTTTATTAAACCAGCATTTACACTTAAAAAATCAGTACTGTTGCAGCAGCTTGAAAAAATCCACTTATCTGAAATAACACGTTCTTCTGTGGAAACACCTCAGAAGAGTAGAAATGCTGTCATCGGAATTGCTTTAGTCAACGCAGTACCGTGTTTTGAACCATTAATCTTTTCTCTGGTTCTGCAAAAATCACTTACTGCTGGGATTTCTTTCCCCAAGCGCTGAAGATTTCCAAAAAGCCTGCAGTGCTACAAACATACTAAGATGCAAAAACCTGGTGTTCTTCACTCCAGTTTTGATCACCTCACTCTTTATTCCCATTTCCAGATCATTTATGAATGTTAAAAAGCAGCGGGCTCAGCATAGATCCCTGGGGAACTAGAGCCTTGAGGGAGTGGAGGAGTGGTCTAGTGGTTTGGCAGCAGCCTAGAGCCAGAAAGACCAGAGTTCAAATCCCACTGGCATTCCTTGTGGCCTTGAGAAAGCAGCTTTACCCTCCTTAGCCTCAGGTACAAACTTAAATTGGAAGCCATTTGGGAATAGGGAAATGCATCCTGTACCTGAATGTAACTCACTTTGATCTTCTCCTGGAAAGGCATGAGTTAAATACTTAAAATAAAATAAATACTCCAGACCTGGCAGGGTTGAAAGCACTCTGCTTCACCCAGGTTCAGGCAGAGTGGGGGTGTTAGACTGGGAAGGGCTTGAGAGTGCAGTGAAGCTGGCTTACATCACCACTGTGAGCTTCAGGGGCACAGCTGTGTGCCTCTGCTGGCTGGGTCAGGATGGGAATGCCACAGGGTTCAGTAGGATCTCATCATGACTAGATTGACACTGACTAGCCAGGGGGCCAAGTGTGGCTATGGAGTTGGGGAAAAAGGGGTTAAAGTCAAGTGATGGTGTGGGGTTTTTTTTGTTTTTTCTTTTAAAGTGGACCTGGGAAATGGTTTGGTTTCACATGTTGTACTGTTAAAGTGTTTTGTAAGCTTGAATAGAGCTACAGCCATTTAAATTTTGCCACAGATGAGAAGGCAGGAGTAATTATTTGAGAATGAGTGTTGGTGATGTGCCTACCTTATGTCAGTAGTCATACAGATCTGTGTTCTCATTCAGAATGTTACAGACCAGTTGGATGCTTTGGGAGACTGTTGGGTGATTTTGTTAAAGGGTCTTCACTATATCAAGCTATGTGCTCAGTGTTGATTAAGCCTCCATATCGGCTTTTATGCGTGGAGCCCAATCCCAGTAGGGGCACGTCCGGGCCATCTGGACAGCCCCAAGCAAGACGGGCCCATTAGGACCCAATTCTGCACCGCCGGAGCCAGACGTTCCCACGGCTGCAGGATCGGGCCCTGAGACAGCCTGGTGTGCCTCTGCATACCTGCGGGGATGTCCACTCTGCTGCTTGGTTGGCCCGCTGCAGTAAAGACCCCCAATTTACCGCTGCTTGACCCCTGGTGGGACAGCCAGGGCCTGTATCAGGCGACAGGGACCTACCTGCCTCCGCTCAAACCCTGGGTTTGCTTCCTGGGCCCATTCCCCCACCATTTCTCCTGCTTATTCCACCTCCACCGTGGAATAAGCAGGACGTCTGGCCCCCTTCTGCAGGACATGCAGAGCCATGACCTGAATCGGCCCTGTACGTCCTGCTGCCTTGGTCCACCCCTACTCTGCCCACTATCTGCCCCCTCCTGGCTCTGCCCGCACTGCAGCTCTAACTGTGTGGGGAGAGAGGGATGCGGAACCGAGGCAGAATGGCTAGCGGAGCTGCACGGCCCACTAGGACGTACAGCCCCGCTAGGTGCCTTGCAGAATCGAGCCCTTAGTGTATTACACAGTACATATGTGAGTATATGTACTGGAACATTTTTTGTTTATTTTCAGTTTTCGTATTATTTCAATTTTTTTAAATGATTTTACAACAAGGTATACATGCAATCAACTTGCAATATAGAAAGCACCAATAGAAAATATAAACATAATCCCAAAAATACAAACAAAAAGAAAAACCTTCAGCACAATACAAAACACTATACAAAGCACTAGGGGAGCAAGGTCTAACATCAGGAGAAGTGAGCAGCAGGCCAATTTCACAGGAAACATAGAAGGAAACTCAAGAAGTAAATAACATTAAGGCCGATCAATTGGAGAGGATGTTTTGAGCCAGTAACCACCTAGAGTCCAAAAAACATTTGAGTTGAGAGGGCTCAAAAAACATACATCTACGTATTTTGCACAATGCATTTACAAGGAAAACGGAGACTGAGGGAAGCACCTAAATCTAATACAGCTTGTCCCATCCTTACAAACTTCTTCCTTTGCTTCTGTGTAGGCCTTGAAAAATCAGGAAAAACCCACACCTTTGCCCCCATAAACAACTCAGATCTATTATTAAAAAAAAGACGCTGGGCATGATCTCTATCCTGTGGAAACACAAATGAAGCTAACATAGCATCACGTTGCTGAACTTCAGACTGTGAACTTTCCAACATTCCAGTTAAATCCAAGACTCAGATCACTGAGAAGCACCAAGGAATCTGCCACCGAGCTAGAAGTAGCCATAGGCAGAAGATAGAACTTTGGCAATAGGGGGAGACGCATTCTCAGGAATTTTGAGAACCTCCGAGAATTATTTGTGCAGAATGACTAAAGGTGAGAGAAGAGTCACTTTAGGAAAATTAAGAAAATGAAGATTAAGTACCCAGACAGCATTGTCCAAGCTCTCAAGTTTACATACATTCAACAGTTTATCCTATATTAAGGTAGCTTTCACCTCACCAAGCTGAGTCATCGATTGTTCAACTTGCTTTATGCAGGTATCCAACTTGGAAAGTTCCACATCTTTAGTCTACAAACTACGATACATGTCCAGAGTGATGGTAGCCATAGTTGAGGTAGTCTGGTCAATAGACCCTACCGCTGCCACAAGCTCTCCATAGAAACCTTTGACAGCTTCACCAACAGAGCCTTACATTGGATATTGGCCACAGCAGACTGCAGAGCACCCCCTTCAGCCACTGCCAAAGAGGAGAGTGGGGACTCAACCGCCCCAGCTTCACTCCCTGACTCTGCCGAGAACCCATGAGCCGCCACACCAACAGTCTCCCCTACAGCCAAGCCGGGCTCCACACCACTTAGCCTACTGGCTGAAGTTGTCAGTGGCACCAGAGCTCCTCTGAAGTGACAAAAACGGCCTTTCTCTGGGGCTCAAGGCCAAGGAGGGAGTCGTCTCCTGAAGGATCCGACACAGCAGCATTCTCCCATAGGTGAGCAGGTCCGTGGACATACCCAATATGGACATCTATGGAGACATTTCCATAGACATCCCCAGAATAGTATTTCAGAACAGGGACGTCTAATAGCATAATGGTTAGCCTGGTGGTTTAGGAGCAGGGTAACTGGGGTTTAGAACCTAGTATGGGCCTTTGTGGTCTTAGGCTAGTCACTTAACTCCCCATCTTCTCTACATTCTCTGGATATTTTAAGGCCAAAACAACCACTTTCCTGATGCCTATTCGTGCCTGGAGCAGGTCTAAACATGGACGTGCCCGAGATGGAACGGGGACGTGTAAGTCAGTTTCACCATGCCAGACATACTTTCACTACACCCCCTGCCTACTTGGATGTCTCCACACTAGTGATATCTTCAGAAGTCATTTGTGAAATGGTTCCAGAGACATCTCCATGATTTGGACGTGCACATCTTCAGATGTCCACATCATAAGAAGACTTTTAAAATGGCCCCATAGTGTTTTGTTTTATTAAGTGTTTTGCTTCCGATATTCTTTACGTGATTGGCGCACACTATTCTGCTTAACGCATGCTTTTCTACTTAGTGCATGTTATTTTTACATAGTGCCCAATAAGTAAGAATACTTCATGCTAAGAATGGAATTGCTTAGGTATGTTGTTGGCATTTCCTGTGTCATTTCTAATGACTGCACATCCCTAGTTTATGAACAGTGGATTTGGGAGAGGATAAATAAAATTGAATGAAAAATATTGTGTAGATTGTGTTAATCACCTTGAATAATGGGCCCATACTTTATATTCTATTCATTCCCTACAAAATATAATTTCCCTGTGACCAAAATACACCACACAATCAATTGTAATTAATCATGACCAGTTTTGATCAAAATTTTAAACTGATGCTCGTCTCTTAAAAAAAAACCAGAAGTGACAAGTACTAGGCATAATGATTTACAGAGAGTAGTGATCCATGCCACAGTTCAAGAGTTGCTTGCCAAATACTTCCTCCTCGCCAACATCATTACCACTTAGAAATGCAAGGTACTGCAGTACTGTGTAGCAGGCATTCCAAATGGACAATAAATCACTAGCTTTAACAAGTCATTGAAAAGATGGATGAGATTTCCAGTGTACTAGTAAAAGAGGAAAATGTACTTTAATAGGGAAAGAGGAGGAGTTTGTTGAGCAGAGTAGTAAGCAGTTCTCTTGCCAGTTTCCTTTAGGCAGTAATAATGAAAATATTTGGAAAAATTAAACAGATAAGGGTAATGCTGTGGGTACTGGTTGTGATATAATGGGTATTAGTCATACCGAAATTTACCAGAGGGGTAATTTTGCAACTGCACTTTTCACTCCATGGATTTTACAAGATTTTCAAAGCAAAAGTACATGCGTATTTTGGTTATAAATATTATTTCAAGGAACATTCTTGCACTTTATGGGTAAAAATCAGAACATACTTTCAAAATTCCAAATGTGTATGATTCCTAGCCCTTTCTCCATGAACGCCTCCCCTTACTGGGGCTTAAATGGCTCACAAAATACGCTTTACATGTAACAAAGGCTTTGTTGATATCTAAATATTACATCCAGTGCATGCCATTGATCTAGTTCCCTGGTCACCCTGTTAAAAAAATCAATCTGATTCTTTTGACATCCTCTTTCTTTAGTAAAACCATGTTGCTTTGCATCCCATTGAATTCTTGAAAGTTCACTATTCTTTTTTCAGAAGCATCTCTATTTTCATACCACTGAGGTAAGGCTTACTGGCCTGTAGTCTCCCACCTCTTTGTTACTACTTTTTTCAAGAGACAACATCCAATGCTGTGGAACCCCTGCTCTCTTCAAGGATCTACTAAACACATCCATAAGAACATAAGATATGCCATACTGGGTCAGAACAAGGGTCCATCAAGCCCTGTATTCTGTTTCCAACAGTGGCCAATCCAGGTCACACATACCTGTCCAGTTCCCAAAAAGGTACACAGATTCCTTTAAAGGTGCCTCCAGAACGTCTGTAAGTTCTCTAAGTATCCTGGGCTGTATCTCATTCAGCCCCATGGCTTTGTCCATTTTCAGTTTTGCAAGCTGTTTATAAACACTTTCTTCCATGAATGGTGTGATATCTACTCCGTTCCCATTAGTGCCTTTGTCAATCATGTGTGGTTCTTTCTCTGAGATTTTCTTTCATGAATAAATGTTTTTACTACTACTAGTGAACATTTGTATAGCGCTACAAAACGTATGCAGCACTGCACAGGCACATGTAAAAGATGGTCCCTGCTCATCAGAGCTTACAGTCTAGTCAAGACAGACAACACAGTGGCTGTAGCCATGGGATACATCTAGGAGGAATGGTAAGGAAACACAAAGGAGATCAGGTGAGTCAAGATCCGAAAGTGGCAGCAAAGAGGTAATTGTTCAATCTGGATTTGAAAAGGGCCAGAGAAAGTGCCTGATGTACAGATTCAGGTAATTTGTTCCAGGCATAAGGAGCAGCAAGGTGAAAGGAGCAAAGTCTGGAGTTAGCAATAGAACAGAAGAACACGGAAGCTATTTGCCAGATGAGCGGATTTCCCGAGGAAGGGTGTAGGGAGAGATAAGAGAGGAAATGTAATGAGAAGCTGCAGAGTGAATGCACCTATAGGTCAGCAGGAGAAGTTTGAACTGGATGCAGAAACGGATAGGGAGGCAATGAAGTGACTTGAGAAGAGAGGTTATATGAGCATGACGAGACTGGCGGAAGATTAGTCGCGCAGCACAGTGTTGAACAGATTGAAGGGGAGAGAGATGATTCAGAGGGAGACCAGCAAGGAGTAGGTTACAATAATCTAGATGGGAGGTGACCAAAGAGTGGAAAAGTGTCCTAGTAGTGTGTTCAAAAAGGAATGGGCGAATTTTGTTGATGTTATAGAGAAAGAAATAGCAGGTTTTAGCTATCGGATGGATGTGTGTGGAAAAGGAGACTGAGGAATCAAAGGCCGTCCCAAAGTTGTGATCTGAGGGGTAGAAAGAGTTATCCATAGAGACTGAGAAAGGAGGAAAGGAGAGTTTAGGGGGAAAAATAAGAAACTCAGTTTTGGCCATGTTCAATTTCAAGCGGCAGTGAGACATCCAAGCAGCAATGTCAGAAAGACAGGCAGAGATCCTGATTTCAGGTGTGGAGAGGAAGATCTGAGAGTCATCAGCATAAAGGTGGTACTGAAAGCCATGGGAAGAGATGAGTGCACCAAGGAACTGGGTATATAGAAAGAAAAGGAGTTGGACCCAAGACAGATCCTTGGGATTCATCAACTAACAGCGGGATAGCAGTAGAGGAGGATCCACCAGAACAAACACTGAAAGAGTAATGGGAGAGATGATAAGAGAAACTGCATAGCACAGAGCCCTTAAAACCAAGCGAGGACAAGATATCGAGAAGGTTGTGGTCAACAGTGTCAAAAGCAGCAGAAAGGTCAAGAAAGAAGGATGAAGATCAAATAAAGGCCCTTGGATTTAGCCAGGAACAGGTTGCTGGAGACTTTGGCAAGAGCCTTTTCAGTAGAATACAAAGGACGAAAACCAGATTGCAAAGGATCCAGGAGAGCTTGAGAGGAGAGAAAGTTGAGGCAATGGCAGTGAAACACACGTTCAAGTAGTTTAGAACAAAGGGTAAGAGGGAGATGGGTCAATAGTTAGGACAGGTAGGATCTAGTGAAGGTTTCTTGAGGAGAGGTGCGACCACAGCATGCTTGAAAGCTGCAGGGAAAGTTGCAGTGGAGAGCATTAGGTTAAAAATATGAGAGATGGAAGGGACAACAGTGGAGAAAATGGAGCTTAGGTGGGAATAGGATCAGAGGAGCAGGTAGTGAGTTTGGAGGAGGAAAGAAGGTGTGTGGTTTCCTCCTCAGAAATCATAGAAAAGGAAGAGAGGATAGCAGAGGTAGACGGGGAAAGTTGAGAGTGAAGAGAGGGAGGAGGGGAAGTAGCTGATATTGTGCAGAATTGGAGTGTGATCTTGTGGATTTGTTATAGCGATAGCCAGGGTTTGGGCAGAAAGGGATAGAGGAGTCGGGCGGAGGCACCTTGAGGAGAGAGTTGAGAGTTGTAAAGGGACGTCGAGAGTCAGAGGTACATAATAGTCTTGTTTGGCAAATGCTATAGCTGACTGGAAAGAGACAAGCATGAATTTGAAGTGTAGAAAGTCCACAAGTGTGCAGGATTTTAGCCAAGCGCACCCAGCTGAATGGGTACAGGTATGTAGATAGTGGGTAGTGGAAGACAGTCAGGGCTGGGGTATAGTACGTCCAACAGGATGTGGCATGGAAGAAGCAAGAGCATCCAGAGCAGAGGCGAGTGCAGTGTTATAGGAAGCTACTTCCTCATCAACAGACTCACATGACATAGCGGAGGAAAGAGGTGTGATGAGACAGTGGAGTAGAGAGCCAAAGGGTCAATAGCATGAAGATTTCTAAAGAAGTTGGAAGAGACAGGGCGAGGTTGATGCAGTGGATGATAGAGTGAAACTTAGCAGGTGATGGTCCGTTAATGGAAGAACTGGAGGTACAGAGGTTTGAGGATAAGCAATTAGAGAAGAATACAAGGTCAAGGCAGTAGCCTTGCTGGTGAGTTGGGGCAGTAGAGCAAAGCTGGAGGTCAAACGAAGAGGTAAGGGAAAGGAGCTTTAAAGCATAAGGGTCAGAGGGGGTTTTGACATGAATGTTAAAGTCTCTGAGAATAAGGGAGGGAGAAGATGAATCCAGAAAGGAGGAAAGCCACGAGTCAAAATTAGTGAGAAAGATAGAGTTGGAGCTAACTGGAGAGGTAGTGAAGTAAAAAGGCGGATGTAGTGGACTTCAAAGGAGGGAAAGGAGTGAGACTGAGACAGAAGGAAGGGATGAAATTGGCAGAAAGGAGAGAGTAGAAACCCAACACCACCACCACAGCCAGAGGGATGAGGCATGTGGGAGAAATGATAGCCACCATGACAGAGAGGAGTGACTGACACCGAGTCTTCTGGGAGATGCCAGGTCTCAGTTAGAGAAAGAATATGGAGAGCATTAGAGATAAAGAGATCATGAGTAAAGGCAAGTTTATTTGAGATGGATTGTGCATTCCACAAGGCACATTAGAAAGGGAAAGGAGAGGGATATGAATAAGATTTGAGCTGTTGCATGAAGATCTGTTCTGGGAATGTGACAAGTCTAGAGGGGCCAGAGTCGGGGTTGATATCTCTAGAACAGAGAAGAAGGAGTAGAAGAATGCTGGGCAGAGAGGACAGCACAGTGGTAATGAGAGTGAGGTTGTTTTACACAGAGAGAGGAGGTGGCTGAATGAGAGGGAGAAAGTAGTGAAACTCATGAGCTGATGACAGGGTAGAGGACAAGATGGTGGAGGAAATGAGGATGGTAAAAGGAATATAAGGGGGGGGAGGCTTGAAGGTGTTGGTAGGAGGGGGAACAATTAGGGAATATGAGGAGTAAGAAAATAAAGTGATGAGGAGCCATAAAACAGAGAGATGGAGAGGAGCACAGAAGGCAGAAGAAATAAGGATAGGTGAGAGAGAGAGAGCACAGAGGATTAGGTGCACCTGTGAATAATCATGGTAATGAGCACAAGGTGGCTATAAGAGACTGAATGTCATGGGGGGGGGGGGGTAGAGGAGTGGGATAGAGGGATAAAAGTTATGGGGATATATAGAGACAGGTACAAATGGAGAAAACTGGACAAATGTACAGATAAATAAATAGCACACTAACAATGCTAAAGTAAATATATCAGTAAACACAGAGGGCTCACAGGTAGGCAGGTAAATGTTCCCACACTGGCAGCAAAATAGGTAAGCAGCTTCTTGGTGTTTAGCATGTCCACTCTTGTCACTGTTCACACACTGATCTTCAGTACCTTTGAGTCTTGCAATCCCACCTCTGGCCTTCCTCCTCTTCCCAATATCCATGAAAAGAAATTGTCACTTTTTTGCTTCATATCTTTAACCATTTTTTCTTCTGTGCATGTCTCTCTTGCCTTTTTCAGCTTTATCCTATATTCTTTTCTGTGTTCCCCTTTTTGTGTATTTTGTGAATGCTGCCTTTTTTACTTTTATTTTTGCATTTCTTTGGAGAATCAATATCGGTCAGTATAAATTGTCATGCATATAGTATGTGGTTTATGTGTATGTTTTATAAAGTATAAATCGTGGCTTTATTATTTATTATTATTTATTTTATTTAGCTGCATTTATATCCCGCTTTTCACCAGGTCAAAGCGGTTGGGGGATACATTTAACACGAGGGGATATGAGACACATACACTAATACTTACAGGGAACATGGGCAATGGAGGGTTAAGTGGCTTGCCCAAGACCACAAGGAGCACCTGCAGGACTAGAAACCCCAGTCCTTCCGGCCCAAGGTTGCTGTCCTCTAGTGGGATTTGAACCACCGACCTTCCGGCCTGTAGTACCTTGCCCCAACCACTAGGCCACTCCTCCCTCTATTCATGTTTTGTCTAAAATCCACCCAAAAAAAAGCAGACCTACACTGAAGTACTAGCAAACATACAAGAAGCAAGGAAATAACTAACCTCCTGTCTGATCCCTTCTACATTTCAGCTCTTAGTGGCTTTAAGGGAGATGGCAGATTGACAATCAGCTCTACTGAAATCATCTGCAGATGTTCTCTTGTCTTCTTTATTACAAGTTTTAATACTATGTTCTTTAGATGGCTTTGGGGAATAGCAATCACATTATAGTATCTTTCACATTAAAGCAACCAATTCAAATTGTAGCTAAGATAGCATATGTGAAGTGAGATGATGGTCTCTGCACAATTCTAGGAGTCATAGCAGAAGTGTTTACATCATGGCGTCATAGAGATTCCTTTGGATCTATGAATTCTGTTGCACGTCTCATACTGATTTGTGATACGGGACACCCATATAGAAAGTGCAGGGTCTATCCACTTAGTCATCACAAAGTATATAATGTACTCTGTCTATTCAAAAGATGCAGGGGTACTCCTTTGAGAAAGGTGGTTGGTGCCACTGCCCCTTATGTTTACCTTGATCAATTATGATTGCACAAGAGCTCTTCACTCACAAAACCATGGACAGGCTTTTATCTATGGAATCAATTTCCAATTGAATTTAAGAACATACCATATTAACTTTTTGCAAGAAGGTAAAAGCTTTCTTTTGCCACAGATCCCTCAGTTCATGGTCGGCCTATTTGGACTGTACTTATATGGATGGTATTAGTAGTAGTAGCGCTCTCCAGATATCTCATGGCCCACCCTTGCTCCAAACTCCCTCCGCCCCTTTCTTATATGTATAGTTTTGGGCTGTTCAGATAGATTTTGGTTTCATTACAATCTGTATAAGGGCTGAAAATCTACAGATAAGGACATTATATATTCACCAGCCACTGGGGGACGTATAACTTATATCAAATATTGTCCCAAATATGTTCGTTATTCATCCGTTTTTCCTTGTGAAAATGGAAAGCATCAAATAGAGAGACAAACAGGAGAGTTGTCCATCTTAACACTTCAAGGGTTTAACTGATAAGCGATCATAGCTTCTGATACAGAATCTACATAGGTTATTTTAGAAGCATTTCCAAATGTAAATAGCATGTATAAAATGGAATAGAGGTGTACAAGTGATTTCAGAAAGCTATTTACACATGGAAGGCCACACTATGCAGAGATTTCAAGAGGCACGCTATGGACGTGTCTACACACCCCATTTTACAAAGGGAATCTACATATAGGGCAAACATTTCCATGTTGGATTTACATCAACTCTGAGGCTTGCAGACATTTTTAAAAAGTGTTCATTTAGACCAAGTTGAATAGGTTTGCAAAATGGCCCGGCCACGCGTGTGAATGCTGGCACTTGGACGTGGAAATTGTGAAAGCAGAACTTCATGTGGAAACTGCTGTGTTTGTGAGGCTCGGTTTTCCCATGTGTAGATTTGTAAAACGACTCATCCCGCTGTGCGCGATGGCACATCCATGTGCAGACATGCATGTCCTTTTGCATATTTTACAAAAGGTGCTGTGCCTCGACGTTCACACCGAGACGTCTCTTATCTCACAGATATGTTCTATCTAATGAAAAGGGTTCTTTTCTTAATTATCTTCAGCTGTGCTTTCTGATTGTACTTATTCACTGTGCATCTTGTTTGTTCTCATCTATTGTTGAAGCAACACAGTCATTGGTCGTCTTGCATTCTGATGCAAAGCAGCGTCGTCATTCATTCTTCTTTTATTAGAAATCATAGATGTTTCCTTTAAGGAAAAGCATGTATCATTCCCCATAATCAGAAACATGATTAAGATATTTGTAAACCACTAGAATTGTCCTCCGTGCACATTAATGAATAATGTCAGATAGGCTTCACAACAAATGGGCCTTTTTTATGATGAAGTCAATTGATTTTGCAGGCATCATGCATGGAACACTTTATCTCTGTGGGAGCAGGAGGTATTATGAAAAAATATTGCAGATTGCTTTCAAAATTATCTTCTTTTGGAATGATAATCCACCTGGTCCTTTCTTTTGTAGTATCGTTTGCCTTTGACACATTAACATCATCTTGCATGAACAACTCCCTTCATTTCATGTGTTTGCTTCAGTAGTGACAGGAGAGGGAAAAGCTACAATACCCTCACAGTTCTTACATGACCCAGCAACATCCTGTATTATTGACTGCACTAACTTCAGGAGCTCATAAGAGGTTGCTGTAGCAACCTGCAGCACTTCCATAGGACTGTTGCAGATTGCTGGTCTCTATCAGCAGCTGGCGTTCTTGTAAAAGGAATCTTTTGTATGGATCCTTAGCTGTGAACAAGCAAAGGGAAAACCTGAACAGGAAAGGTACAAGGAGATGAGGCGCTCTAGGTGAACCTTGTGCCCTCCGCCCCCCCCCCCCCCGCTCCTTTCCCATCGCTGCCGCCTCTTTCCGGGACCTATGGCAGCAGCAGAGGCCTAAAACAGCCTCACGGTGCTTACCTCAAAACCTTTAAAAGTCAAAACAAAAACCAGACCTATGGATCCGTTTACCAAACCATACCAAAATTCAAAAATAAACCAACAAATAATAATAAAGACATTTTTTTCTGTCGGAATCCATCGACCTGAGACGGGGAGGGGAAAAACTCCCCGCTCCGTGTCGACATAAACCTTTTATGAAACTTTTTATCAAAATGTTCAAGAAAGTGTACAATAGTGAGAAACACTTATCTGATGATGAGCTAAAAGGGCTAGCTCATAACAGCGATAAAGCAGCGACATGCATGTTTCCAGCCCCGAAAGGCCCTGTATCAAGCTGAGTCCATTGTTTCTTTTGAATTTTGGTATGGTTTGGTAAACGGATCCATAGGTCTGGTTTTTTGTTTTGATTTTTTTTAGTGGTATTCTTAGTGTGTCATCACAATTTTGGAGGTTTTTTTCTTTTTACCTCAAAACCTTGGCACCACGGATCTTTTTGCTTCCGCCCCCACCGATACCCGATGCCGATTTCCTTTTGTATGGGAGTGGAAGCTGCTTCTGCCCCTATGCAAACAGGAAGTTGGCATCGGTGGGGGCAGAAGCAAACAACACTATGGCACTGAAGGTTTGAGGTAAGCACCACAAGGCTGTTTTAGGCCATTGCTGCTGCTGTAGGTCCCATAGAGGGCCGACAGCGACAGCAATGATCACCCTGGAGGGTCGTGCTCTAGGCAACTGCCTAGTTCACCTGATGACAGTGCTGGCCCTCAGCCTGAGATCAATTAGGGTTTAAGATATTGCGATAGACCTTATAGTTCCTATCTAACTTCATTTTCTTTGTTTTTGTGAAAGTTTTTTGCAAAAATAAAGATTAACAAATAACAAAACACAAAAAGTAAATCAATGCCTTTCTTTTGGGTTAACTTAGTGCACGAGAAGCCCGATTTTGCATATGGCATCTAAGCAGGAAATACGACATCCAAATCAGGACGTTCATAATTTCCCATGCATATTTCTAAAAGCTCTCTCAACACGGAGTCTTTTGTAAACTATGCATTCTTTACTTCAAGTAATGCCACTCCTTTTTTAAAGGCGTTCCTTTCTAAAATGACTGTTCCCACTGTACATGCTACAGTCGGGATGCCAAGAAATATACTTAAGGATTATAACATCTACAGTGGGAACAGTCATTTTAGAAAGGAACACCTTTAAAAAAAGAAGTGGCATTATTTGGGGTAAGGCTGGCATGTGCACATAAGGGCCCTTTTATTAAAGGGTGCTAAGCAATTATCGCGAGCTACAGCATGCAGTAACCATGCACTGTCATCCTCAGTAACCGTTAGCATGGGGCAAACACAGTCAGCCTCACTCGATTTCTGCACTAACTGTGCTGTGAGCATTGGGGTGGGAAGTAGGGGTTTAGGGAAAGAGTGTAGGTGGGGTAAATGTCTTGCCCAAGCTAACTGCAGGGCATGGGATTAGCATGAGTGCAAATACTATTACTTCCATAGGTGGAGGTAAGTGCATTTGTGCTAATTTTAGGCCACATTAGGGCAGGGTGCATAACGTTAACTGTTTGGAACATGCTTTTCTCGCCCTCGACAGTTGCACTTAATGTGCTATGGTTTTGAGCGCTATCGACGTTCTAGGTGCAACACCATAGCACCCTTTAGAAAAAGGGCACCTTAGAAATGCCAGTTTTACAGCCATTGCATAGCACTTACACACGAAAGGGCCAGATTTTACAAAACCAGATCTCCAGTAAATACCAGTAAGGAGCAGAGTGAAAACACTTTTTTGTTCACATTTTAAGGTGATTTTATACACCACAGAAAGAAGCTAAGTTGTCCTCTCAAGCACTTGCAGACACTCATATTGGCAATGAGCAGTTAGCTGATAGTTATATCCAGGACTGAACCAAGCAATTAACGAATCTGGTGCCCCTCCTCTACCCAGCCACATTCAGTAACTCACTCTTTTGAGTTTCTTAGAAGCCCAGTGATGATATCCGTTCCCCCTTCTGTGCTTGTGTCCTGTACGGCTGCACTGCTTGCACAGCCCTTGGTATGACCCTGGTTATACCAGAGTCTGACCGGGTGTAAAAGCTACCATCAATTTATTTATTAATTTTTTTTAAGTAGGCTCGTCTTGCCTTGCAAAATCAGAAATATACAAATACTTATTGGGGCCTTCCAAAAAACATCCACTGCACAATACCTTGGAAACTGTACATGCTGTGATTGGTGATTTACATGTGTAACACTATCATGGAAGTCGTCTAAAATGTTCTTCATTTCAACTGTATTTTGGGTGCCAACACTTCCTTCCTCCAAACAGAATGAGCAAAAGATGACCAGAAAATATAAGGGAAACATAAAGAGCATTCCAAAGATAGACTGAAGGGGAAAAATGTGTGTGGAGTGGGCAATGATAGGGAGGAGGGGTGATCAGAAGGTGATAGGTGAAATGTTCCTGGATATTTTTAAATTTCTCTTTAAGTATCTTGATCATAAGGTCATCGGTGCAATGATTTGGTTGTGAAAAGTACTTCTCCGTAAATGTTTCCAATTGGTTTGTTCTGTTGCGTGTGATCCTTTGTGAGTTGATTCTTGTCCTTAATATCTAGAGCAGTGCTTCCCAAGTTTTTTCTGGTGTGACCCCATTTCAGCAGCAGCTCTCCCTGTGAACATAAGAGGAATCAAAGATCTAACGGACTTCAGGAAGACCCTCAAAACCTTTCTTTTTCAAGAGCATGACGAAAAACCGATGAGTAATCCACTCACTAATAAATGAACACTCCAGACTAAAATTCCACTCCTTCAGGGTTGAACAAGCACCCGTCACCAATTCATTTATGACCACCTGAGAACTACCTTCTACAACACCCTACACTTAACCCACAAAGGCAGATTTTCCACCATTGTCCCAGTGTACCCTTCCCCTCTGCTGTACAGCATTAATTGTTATTCCCTGTTATAAATCTTGTACTGCATGTCTCACTTAACTCTAAGTTCGATTTCCTGTTCAATGTAATTTCTAAAAGTTGTGGTGTATATAAAAAGAGTTAAATAAGATAGTAATCCAATAAAAGAATCACTCAAATATTAATAATATAAATATGTAAATCTATGCTTTTTAAAGTAATTAGCTGATGTATTCAACATGCCTAACATATACAGGCTTGGAAGTTATGACGCAGCTTCTTGAACATATGCAGTGTACTGTAGGAGAAATGCTAGAGAGGAGAAGCTGGAGGAAGAGAGAGTGGCGGGGGACAGGTTGGGGACCCCTAAAACTGTTGAATGTTGAAAAGGGGTCCCCATAGCCAAAAATAAACAATGTATTAGTCTATTTCCAAAGCTAATATAGTTTCATCTGATAAACCTAATACCAACCCAACATTCTATCAGCACCTTCTGCATGCTAAAATATATAAACCCAGACCCTGGCAGACCAAATATATCCAGTGCTGGCATGCACACACATGAAATATCTGGACTTCTAGAAAGATTCTTAAACACTTTGTATACAGCATAACTAGCTTCTTTCACAACCAAGTCACCTCCCTCTAGTCTCTTTCTCTCTCTTGTTCCCTCCCATCAGTCTCTTCCCACAACTCTCTCTCTCTCCATCCTCTTCTATCAGTGTCTTTCTTCCTAGCTCTACCCCAATACCTCTCTTTCTCTTCCTCTTTCAGTCCCTCTCTACCAGTACCTGCCCACTAGTAAACTTACATCTCCCCAAGCATTCCTCACTAGTATCTCTCACAAGTACCTCCTCAATGGTTTCTTCCTCCCTTAAGTTGTCAACCCACCAGTCTGTCTTTCTTAAACCTCCCCTAGCAACCACTCTCTCCGGTTCTTCACCTTTTTCTACCCAGATACTCTCCAGAAGTCTCTCTCTTCCGTTCAGCCTCCTCTCCCACAGCCTAGCAGCCAACATTTGTTTTTCATATCCCCAAGCCTGCAAGTGAATTTTTAAATGGTCCAGTAGCAGAAAAGGTATTTTAGTATCTGCAGACTTTATGCGCGATGATAACAATGTAATCCCTGTCCCTCCCACCCTGTATATTGATCCCCCTGTTTCCTCATCCTTGGCAGTCATCTCTCCCTACTGTTCTACCTCCATGGTCACTTCCTGAATGCCCTCCCTGCTTCTGGCCCCTTCCCATGACCCCTTCCTGACCACGTCTTCTCCCTATTAGGGACCCTTTCCCAGTTCTGTCCTTCCTACCCTCGTCTCATCATTTCTTCCATTTGTTTTCCTTTGTGCCTTCCTCCTTCTGAAGTCTCCTTCCTGAATGTTTTCCATTCTGTGCTACTTCTTCTCCTGCTTTCTACCCACTGTTGCCCTCTACTTTCCTTTTCCCAGCCGCCATAACCATACTAACTCATTGTATTTTTCTTCCTGACTGTCAGTTGAGGCAGAGCAGCCAGAATACATGCAGCAATACCCAGAAATGCTTCTCAGAACTATCCCCCTTGCTTACCACCTCCATTCATATGGAGCAGCTACAAATATAGTTGTTCATGGCAACATGGTTTTCTTCCTTGGTTTGGCCTCTGGCTCCTGGTGATGGCAATTGGTGATGTTCTTCTCCACTTGCTCTCCATCCTGGTCAGGCCCATGGTGATGGCAATCATCTCGGTATCTCTTCCATGATGATTCCGGCTACTCATGGCTGTTATTCACAACTACCTTGCTATATTTCTCCTACATTATAAATGTCCCCTCTCCATCTCAACCCACTTAATCTGGTCATTACTGTGACTGTCCTTGAATTAGAAGTCATGCTTCAAGGCTCCTTCCAGCCTCCTGCAATCATGGTCCCTAAATCCAGATAGTAGGTAGCAATCTTGAATAATGACCATAACGTTTATAGCCCTTGCAGGACTGATGTCATCTCCACAACCTCTCTAGTTCCAACTGACCTTGGAACTTTCTGCATGGAATGCACAGAACTGCAGTTTAGTCAGCAGGGCAAACCGACTCAACATCTATTTTCTATAAATCATAGTGTAACAGTCAATCATGATACTTTGCTCTGTTTCTCATGTAAATTCTAGTTTATTTAGCTGCATGTTTTGTGTTCTAGCTATTTTATGCAATATTTTATTCTTTAAAGTTTTTACTCTGATTAAATGTGTTGCTATCTGTGCTATGAATTACTATGCAGCTACATGAAATATATCTACGCTTGTATTTTGTTGTTAGCTAAAATATTTATCTTGGCTCTGCATATGAACTTATTAATGTTAGTTTGCAGGTAGTTCCCAGGAGCTTTAGTGACCATAAATATTTTGTTACTGAAAAGAATTAATTGGAAAAATGAAGACATTGTTAGTCCTACTATCTGTATCAGAAAAATGAGTCAAGAAAGGTTTGTCTAATGAATGTATTAGTCCTGTGGAGGCACATTCCATTCTGCGCATCCCAGAGATAGACCCGATTCTGATACCGTCTAGCCGCAGGATCAGAATCGCGTCTAGGCCTGTACATGTAGGCCAGGACCCAATTCCCATCGGCCTGCATGTACAGTCCACTGCCTAGCTAACTCAGGTTCCTGAATGGAACCGCAGTGCCATAGTGTCTGGTTGCTATGGCACTGCGGCTCCTGAATGGACCCGCGATCCCCAGCCGCTGACCACTTTCACCTTTTCCTGCAGCCCAACCCCCATCTGGCCTCCCATGGCCAGGGTCAGGCTGCAGGGGAATCTCCTGCACCCCTCACCTTTTTGCTTCCAAATACACTATAGTACACAGAAAAAAAAAATTGCTATATTTACAGAACAACTATTTACAATGTACTCAATGAAAGAGTACAACGATTGGGCTACCACAACACAATCATTTAATCTGACCCCCGAATTTTTAAAACCTTGTCAAAATACAAAAGTGCTAATCTATATGTGGAGAATGAGTGTTTCTTTGAGGATTAATTGATTTTTATATTTTTGTTATAGAAACAAACAAGACTTTGAATGTGATCATGAAATCCTGTTGTCCATGTTAGAACAATGTTGGGTTTTCAATTTGAATACTGTTGTTCCACATGGTCTCAATATTTCAAGTCAAATGATCTTTATTTCTCTAGATTAGATTATTGATAATATTAGTTATAGGAACTGGTTGAATGTATCACTTGATTTATGTTGCAATCAATCTCATTCATATGGCCAGTCTTTTGAATGATTGACATTGTCAATTGTCAATTTTCTAAAGAATTTATATGGATACGAGCTGCCATTCTCCATAAAAATTCCCTCCATGAGTTTATATGGACAGTACGAGGCTGAAGATGTGAATGACTGCCTCCATACTATCTGTACAAAATGTGTCTTGTCCTGGGGCACAAAGAAAACAGCATAAAAATTCGGGGTAAACATTCATGAGCGTGCTTTTGATTTGCTTGCTTAAGAAAGTTCTATGCCTATACAGTGTTCAAGGGAAGGACGAACAGGTGAAACAAGCATAAAAGATGCTTGAAAATCAGGAACATTATGTTTAAAATGAGCATAAGCCAGATATTTTTGGCATGCGCACCCTTACTAAAAATGAGTCAGATAGCAGTGATATTCAGCTGCTTTCCCGATAACATATGGGGGTCATTTTAGAAGCTCTATTGATGTTTTGGAGTGGAGTAGCTGCTTAGTGGTTAGAGCCAACAGCCTAGTATCCAAGAGATTCCCACTAACGCTCCTTGTGATCTTGGGCAAATTACCTAACCCTCCATTGCCTAGGAAGAAAGGCTTGCCAATCTACTTCTGCTCATATCATGCCAAGAAGACCCATGGGCTGCTAGGTCGCCAGGAGTATGCATTGACTTGATGGCACTTAAAAAAAAATGTTTTGTCCATTCAGACATGCAAATCACATCCACACCCCAAACTACAATTTTATAAAGCACCAAAGGCCTGATTTTCAGCAGCGGTGGCTAGCACGATTATAGCAGCTAGCTGTTGTTGAACACTAAATCTTGATATTCAGTGCTGGGGGCCATATCCAGCCACCGGCATTGAATATCCAAGTTTGTCACCAAAGCAGGACACTGACCAGGCAGCTCGGTTTTCTTGAATACTGAAAGTTAGGACAGCCTTTTCTGTGCCTAATATTTGCCACCAACGGTTATCCCCTGATGCTAACGGGTTAGTATCAGAGCATGTAGCGGCATTTACATGATTAGCAGGTCTGCAAATCATGCAAATGCCTTTGTATATTGGGCATAAATTTACATGGCTGGTACAACCAAGTCTCTGTAGCATGAGGGCACGACGGAGGAGTGTTCAGGGCGGCAATAAAAAGATCTACAGATTTCAGAGCAGCACCACACATTTAAAATTGCCTCAGGCATATCCATATATGTACCTGCCCCTTCACAGGAATAGGAACTTGAAAAATGCTCGTTTCGGCCAACTTTCAACAATAAGGATAACGGAGGCATTACCTCTCATCACCAAAATAATTTTCCCCCTCATAGAGGAGTAACTGGTGATAATCAAGGCCTGTTTGCATAGCGCCATGGCACTGACAGGATACACATGTGTGTTCTGAAATGCCATTGCAGACAAGTCCATGTTGACCATTCTGGCACGTCTGGGCTCAGATTCTACACATCCACATTCTCTTTTTATGTTTACGGAAACGTTTATCTTTTGGGGTGCTTCTAGGCCACTGTAAAAGTACATCCTATATAAATCTCTTCCACAAAATGATGTAAGATTTTCATGGTTTTTACATGGTTGAACACTTGTGATCCAAATCTACAATGTATGTATATATACGGTACCAGTATAATCAATTTAGATCGGGAAATTACCGGAGATGATGATGGTTTTGTTTTATCCATATTCGGGAAAAAAAAGATACTGAAATACTCTGTTGCAGTTTTTATGCTTATGTAGGATTTGTTCTAGAGAGCCAGGGTTTCTCGCAAAATCTCAAAAGATGGCACAGCGTTTCTTTAAATGGGGGCATCCGTTTTGATGCGTGTAAAGGGCATTCCAGCAAGCCAATCGGAGTTTGCTGTTCCAGCCAAAACAAAAAGCAGAGAATCGGGAACAGCTGGCTTGTGTTTTGCCATTTTTGCCAAAAAAGCAGCAACAGTTAAGTAAACTGTTAAAGAAAATACTGCCACATGTTTCAGGATCATCCAACTTTACACATTTTACCAATATTTGTATGCCAGCGATATTCCCAGCGTGAGAGTTGTATTGGTACACTCAGCTTTCACAGAATTTTCAAAGCCATCAGTTACAGGATATGTGTCATGTGATCGCCATCAACTGTGTACTCTAGTGATCTTGGACAACCAACCTATTGATGTTACCGCAACAGAGACCCATATTTTTAAGTTTGCCTCCATCTGCCATGCCACAGGATTGGGTTGTATAATGATATTTCCACGCCAATTAATATATGTGGGGAAAAGAGTGCAAATGTTCCATTTGCACATTAATGAACATACAAGTCGACTTGTCAACAAATATCGGAGTGTGTCAGTGGTGGGGCACCACGTAGAATGGCAGTATACTTTTATGGATCTTAAGCTGGAGATCTTGGATTGAATCCCATCAGATCAGCGTGATGGTGATCTTAAATTTAAAATTAGAGTGTACAGAACAACGATAGATTGTTAAATTAGACACGACGGCACCACGAGGCTTAAATACAGAAATAGAGTGGTCAGCATTTTTTTTAAAATCAGTTTCTCATTGAAATGTTTGACAGCTGTGTTAATTGCTGGAGGAAGTGATGTATAGTTTCCCTTTAAAAATTGGGGAGATAGAGAGTCAAAAAAACCTCTGACTTTGAAAACATAAGCACCTGTATCTCATGCTGGTTATATATGCCCGGCTGCCAGCTTCTGTCGAAACGTTAATGTCAGACATCATTGCATAAGACGGACCTTAGGGCCTAACATAAGTAAAAATCAGTAGGCTATATGACTTGCACATCGTTATAATTTCATTCAGTTGTCTAGCAGTCAAAAAGTGCTTCAGAGTTATAGATGCAAATTGGTAAACAAGTTTGTGAGGTGATTGGCACAGTGTGTTCATGCACAAGAAGTTTAAAAAAAAACCTGTTTATTTTGAGAGTATCAGATAAGTCACTAGTGAGCTGTTGCTGATACCTCTCTTTTATGTATTAAAATTTAGAAAAGGTGTAAAGCGCACCAGAGAGCAGTACACAATTGAAGATAAGGAGACACAGTATGTAAAATGTGACTGTTTTTCAGCAGGTCTT
The DNA here is from genome assembly GCA_033557465.1 of Ichthyophis bannanicus. Taxonomy (NCBI): domain Eukaryota; kingdom Metazoa; phylum Chordata; class Amphibia; order Gymnophiona; family Ichthyophiidae; genus Ichthyophis; species Ichthyophis bannanicus. The sequence continues at coordinate 861,146,792 of CM066034.1, forward strand.
TCTCAAATGAAATACATGTAGCTTTAATAAAATAGGCATGCATTTCAAATTACTAAGTGCCCTCTTGTTTGTCTGAAAAAGATGCCACTTTTAAATTGTAGCTTATGTTCTGTACATCAATTAAATTAAATTTAATGTAATGACAAGTTACATTAAAGTACATATTTGCATTCTTTTTATGGATGACCTTTAGAAATTCATAAATATGACAGTGCTGCCAATTACCCAGTTCCTGGAAGGAGACTTCTTGGCCAGTCCTGGTTTTGAACCTGCCTCCCAAAGCAGTGTGGTATTTTGTAGTCCCTGATTCCACCCATTGAAATCAGTGCTTTGAGTCTCATAATGCATTAGGATGGGGATGTTAGAAATCCGGGACTGAGTAACTTGGCAGCTTTGATATAGCCACACAGAACTGCCATTTAATGTCTGCACATCCTGATTATGATACATTCAGTACATCCAAAATGATAATGTCTACCAACTGTTTATAGAGCTGCAATGAATATTTAACTGCATTTCAAGTAAAGAACATCCTTCAAAGATTGTGATTGATGGACATTTTTGGCAAAGGACTTCAAATAATACTGTGGCATTCAGATCCAGACCTGAGTCTGTTCCAAGCACCAACTAAATTATCTTTTTTAATACAATGTTAGGGCTGATTTAGAAAGCCTTGTTCCCATTCTGGGAGCAACTTTCAAAAGCTATTCATAAATGTAAAGTCTGCGGGTACTTTTTTACTCAAAGTGCCTGATGTTCAAAGGGATTAATATGGTTCGCAGACTTGCTAAGCACGTTAATCCCCCGCGATACTCGGTGGCACTAGTCTGGTTACCACTGCTGACTCTCCCTGGTTACCACTGCAGCATGCTAACCAGGTAGCATTGGGGACGCTCTGGGGGCAGCACTTGGCCATAACTGGATAGCGATGATTTTGAGCCTCTGCCTGGTTATGGCCTAAATTTCACTGCAGAAGCTAACTGGGCAGTTGCTGAATATCACCGCTGCTTGGTTAGCTTCCTGGCAATTCGGGCGACCCAGATATTCAGTGCTGGTTCCCAGATATGACTCCCCAACATTTAATAACCAGTTTGTTTCAGCAGCAACAACTAGTCGCTGAAATTGTGTTAGCTGCTTCCGCTGAATACCTCCCCTCCCCCAAAGATTTTACATCACTCCATGTCAAGCCAACCAGGAATCAAAAGCACAGCCTTGGAAACCAGTGGCTTGCAGTTGGAGCCACAAAGGCTGCTTGCCCTGAAGTGAGTCCAGGAAAGATAATACCTAGAGGCACCGGAAGAAGAAGCCCGCCTCTTGGAGGAGCCCATTGGACCAGCAAGAGGGATGTCCTCTCAATGAACATAAATAAGGAGAGCCAAGCTTACATACCCTTGCTGGTTGCATAATTTTCAGTAGGGCCTGTCTTGTGTCTGTCTATCCAGTTCCCTTCAGTTTTCCTAGTGAAGTGTTTTTCTTTCAAGTGTTTTGCTTTTGTCTTGCCCCTGCTTACTGCCAGGACTTCAGCCTGATTTCTGATCCAGTACTGCTCCCTGCTCATGACTCTTGACTACTGACCCACACCTGGTTCCTATTCCTGTCGGGCCCCTGCACTACTCTGCCCTGGGCCTAAGTTCTCCATCCATGCTCCCACCAAGGGTAGGCCCTCACACTCAAGGAAAAGTATGGGCACAAATATACATTTGCTAATCATGCGGGTGCCCTTGTCTACTTCAGGGCATACGTCTGGAGATATAAACGTATGTGAGTTTATTCTCGTCCTCCGTCCTTCCCCCACCCCCTGGAATTCCTCCACAATCTGCGGGTACAATTCTGCACCTACTGGCTAGGCAGACATAATTTTAATAATATATGTGGTGGGTAATTTTCAAAATCAGCATTTCTATGTGTAAAACCATGTTTTATGTGCAGCGCTGTTTTTAAAACTTGTCCTTTCTATTTCCCTGTCAATAGATCTTGATGCATCAGTCCCATAGTCATGGTGTCTGGACTTTTGTGCTCTGGATCAAATACTAAATAAGAAGTTAGTGTAGCTGGGTTTAAAAAAGATTTGGACAAGTTCCTGGAGGAAAGGTCTATAAACCATTATTAAAGAGGACCCAGGTAATCCACTGCTTGCCCCAGTTCAAGCATTATGGAACCTGTGTGTCTTTTTCGGAAACTGCTAGGTACTTGTGACCTGGATTGGCCACTGTTGGAAAAAGGATACTGGGCTTGATGGACCTTAGCCTGACCCAGTATGGCATTTCTTATGTTAAGAGCTCAGTTTTCAAAGGTTTAGATGCTAAATCAGCTAAAACTGAATAAGGTTTGGCTCCTAAATTCTTGTACCTATTTTCACTAGGTTCCTAAATGTACATGTAAAAGTGGGCAGCTATACAATGGAGTTAGGACTTGGGAGAAAAGATAACTGCCTTGCATTGGTTTTAAGCACTGGACTCCTAATTTAGACACACAACTCTGGACAAATGGATTGAGATCTCAATGGGTACCTAGGGCCCGATATTCAACTGTGCCAATTTTGGAAGGGCTGTGTGCCTCCTCGGTGCATAGCCCTCCCCGACGACCCCTAAAACGGATATTCAATGCCACAGCGACGGCAATGAATATCCTGTGATCACAACAAAAGCCAGAAACTGCTAATACTAACCAGGCAGCCACCGCTAATCCTAACCAGGTTTTCCTCGCTTATCTTTAAGGCGCAGATCGCTACCGGGCAGCATCCAATATCACTGCTGCCCAGTTAATGCCATTTTCTGCCTCCGCCCCACCGCCCTAACATGCCCCGATGCTAACCGGATAGCATCAGGCTGCGTAGGGGACTTAGTTGGAGATATTCAACGGCACTTATACGGTTAGCACCATTGAATATCCCCAACTTAGGCATTTACATCGTTTACTGGGCTGTAAACCATGTAGATGCCTTTCAAAAATTGGGCCCCTAGCTTTTATGAGCCTAAGGTTTAGAATGCATTGTGAGTTTAAGGCCCAAAAGAAAACGGGGATAGTACTTATACACCAAGGGGAACATTTTTGAAGCTTTTTTCACACATAAAACACAGATTTATTTCGTTATAATGATGTATTTTCCACCTGCCTAAAAGGAAATACTGGGACGGTTGATGCTGGAGAGAATGGTCTCAAAGAGTGCCCCTCCCCCGAGGAGGAAAGTACAACTGCAAGACTGGGGGTTTTATTGGAGCGTTGCAGGTTTTCTTGCAGGGTCAGTCTGTGGAGCTTCTGTGCATGTGGAGACGTGTAGGCACATGGGGAGGAGGCTGAGGTAACATCATTTATTTATTTAATTTAACTGCATTTATATCCCGCTTTTCACCGGGTCAAAGCGGTTTAACAGAAAAGGGGGGGGCAGTAATCAATACTTGGGTAGGGGGCTGTCACCGGGAGGCCAACATTAATGATCTAAACAGATATTAAGGAAGTAAACAATGGACATTAGTCTCTTAGGGGGGAGATCTGTGGGTATGTTAAAGGGTCAGGGAGGGAGTCAGTGGTGGATGTTTGTTTCTGGTCCGAGGTATTCTTGGAACAGGGTGGTTTTTAGTTGTTTTCTGAATGTTGAAGGATCTCCGTTGTTTCTGATTTGGCTTGGTAGGGAGTTCCAAAGGGATGGCGCATTAGTTCGAAGCCTCTGTTGCAGGTCCGTTGATTGTATTTAGTTCGTTCATGGGGGATGGTGAGGGTGTTGCTGGTGGTTTGTCTGGTTGTTCTTTTGTGGGTGGGTTGGGGCAGTAAAGTTTGGAGCTGGGAGGTCAGCGTTTGATAGAGGGCTTTGTGGATAAGTAGGGCTGATTTGTGTTTGATTCTTGTTTCGAGAGGGAGTATGTGCAGTTCTCTCAGGACTGGGGTGATATTATGATGTTTTTTTGCTTTCTGGATAATTCTTGCTGTGGTATTTAAGGCAGTTCGTAGTGGGTTGGTGTGGGTGGCAGGTGTCCGTGATAGATTATGTTGCAGTAGTCCAGGTGGGGGAGCGTCATAGCTTGCATGACTGTCCTGAAGTCTTGTGGATCGAGGAGAGGCCTGAGGCGTTGTACTGTTTTTGCTTTGTGGAATATTATTCCGGTAGTGTTTTTGATCTGTTGCTTGAGTGTGAGCGCTTGGTCTATGATGATTCCTAAGTATTTTATGTGTGGTTGTATTTGTATTTGTGTGGTTCCTAAGTTGAGGTGTGGTGGTAGTGTGAAGTTTGGATCCTTGGTTACTATGAGGGCATCTGTTTTTTTTAGGTTGATGGATAGGTTGTTCTTTTGTAGCCAGCTGGAGACTTCTATGAAGCAGTCTGTTAGTTGATTGTTTGTCGGGTTGGTGGTTGTGATTGGTCCATAGAGCATTATGTCATCTGCGCAGATGTGGTAGTTGATGTTATGGGCGCGTATGATTGAGCAGAGTGGTTGCAGGTAGATGTTAAAGAGCATGGTGGATAGTGTGGATCCTTGGGGTACTCCTTGGTGTTGCTGAAAGGGGGGGGGAGGTTGCTAGTGTGGATCAATTGTTGTCTATTGGTCAGGTAGGAGCGGAACCACTGAAGTATGACGTTTTTGATGACGATTTCTTGGAGTCTGTGTAGGAGGATGTTGTGGGAGATGGTGTCAAAGGCTGTGGATATGTCCAGGAAGATCATAGCATAGCCAGAGTGCTTGGTCTGTGTGCCCTTGATGAGGGTGTTCATTAGAGATGTCATGAGGTTCTCGACTCTGTGGAATGGACGGAAACCATGTTATTGTGGGTCCAGTATGTTGTTGGTATCCAGGTGGTCTTGAAGTTGTTGTTGAACTATTTTCTCAATGATTTTGGCGGTGAATGGAAGACTTGCTATAGGCCTGAAGGAGGCGGGGTCAAGGGGGTCTAAGTTTTGTTTTTTTAGGGTTGGGCAGATGATGGAGGTTTTGAGGATGTCTGGCATGTGTCCTTGTCTGAGGGATTCGTTAACAATGTTTGTTAGGGGCGTGCTTATGTCCTCCTTGGATTTCTTTATCCATTCCGCAGGGCATGGATCCAGTGGGGAGGTGGTAGTGTTTAGGGAGGAGATGGTGGATTCTATTTTTTCTTTGGTGATTGTTTCGAATATGCTCCAGTCTATAACTATGGAAGTAGGGTGGGTTGTTGTCTCTGCATTCAGTTGCAGAGTTTGAGGTTGTTGAAGCTGCTTGTATTGGCGTGCTAGTAGTTCTGGCGGGATGTTCGGTAGCTGGTTGGAGTGGTTGGGTGCTTTCGTTAGCCTCTTGACATCATCATCCGCAAGCAGGCAGTGAACACAGAGTTCGAGCTAGTCAGATGTGTTCATGTTTTGTGCCATTTGGGATAGGGTTTGAACCCAGGATTTTCAGACATGCTGAGGAGAAAAAAAGGGAGTGTGTAGTCTCATATCCGTTCAGCAGAGCAGGTGAAAAAGACTGAAGTCATGGTCAGTCTGTGGAATACATGGGAACAGCAGCACTTCTTAAACTTAGAATTATGCGCAATGCACTTTGGAGCATACTTGTTGAGCAGGAGTGCTCAGGAGAGGAAATGGGGCAGAGTGGGGCAGGAATTGCAATTTACACATGTATTTTATGGGTTAACATTTATGCCTGTCAAGATGCAATTCGAAATTCCTCTTAATGAAGTCTGTGGCACCCAACACAGTGGGAAACATTTCTGTATCTTTCTGCCACATTTTCTTGGTTTCTGTCTGCATTTCTTGATACTTGAGCATCTTCTCCCTCTCCATGTGATTCACAGAATAATGGCTTGGAACCGACACCGCTATTATCAAACCCGTTGTAATGGTTTTCTCCTTTGTCAGGTTACCTCGCATCCAGTTCCTTATCTGTTGGAATAGGAATGTCTCAAGTTAGCAGAACCTTTATTGCCGTGGGGGATGTTAGCTATTTATGTAAGCAATACTTTTTACTGATCTGAAAGGGCAGGTATATTGAATTTAATAAATACATATGTGTTTAGAGGTAAGTGGGAGGGATGCCCTTTGATAACTGGCTCTTGCACTTTGGAATGCTTATTTTAATATGCAACACAGGCACACACTAAATAGTTCATGCTTTCTAAAGTTATGATCGAGTGTTGTTGTTGTTAAGTGCCGTCGAGTCGGAGTCGACTCATGGCGACCCTCTGGATAGCTATCCTAAATTGTGTTCGGTCTTCAGTCAGGCGGATCGTTGTTGACAGACTGGTACCCGTAGCTACTGTTATTGTATCGATCCATCTCATTGTTGACCTTCTATCTTGCCAAGCATAATGTCTTTCTCTAATGATCGCTCTCTTCGCATGATGTGTCCAAAGTATGAAAGTCGAAGTCTTGTCATCTGAGCTTCTAAAGAAACCTTAGGTTTGATCTCCTCTAGTACCGACTGGTTTGTTCTTCGGGCAGTCCATGGTATACACAGTATTCGCCGCCAGCACCATAATTCAAAGGCATCAATTTTCTTCCTATCTGTCTTTTTCACTGTCCAGCTTTCACATCCATATGATGTTATTGAAAATACCATGGCTTGAACAAGTCGAATCTTTGTATGGAGAGAGACATCTCTGCTCTTGAGAATCTTATCTAGGTCTTTCATAGCCATTCTGCCAAGAGCAATGCGTCGTCTGATTTTTGACTGCTTGTTGCTTCTTTATTGATAGTTGATCCAAGTAGGTTAAAGTTGTTCACAATTTCAATTTCTTCTCCTTCAACGATGAACCTGTTGATTATGCCAGTTGTCATGATCTTTGTCTTCTTTACATTAAGGTGCAGGCCCATTTTGAGACTATATTCTTTGATTGTGAGATGGAAATGTTTCAGATCATCTTCACTTTCAGCCAGTAATGTGGTGGTATCAGCATAGCGAAGGTTGTTGATGAGTCTTCCACCAATCTTCACACCTCTGTTGTCTTCATACAATCCTGCTTCTCTGATGATTTGTTTTGCATATAAATTAAACAGGTAGGGGGAAAGTATGCAGCCTTGTCTTACACCTTTGCTTATTTTAAACCATTCTGTTTCTCCTTGTTCCGTTCAAACTTTTGCTTCTTGATCAATGTACAGATTGCGCAAGAGAACGATGAGGTGTTCTGGTATACCCATGCTTCTTAATGTGGCCCAGAGTTTCTCATGGTTTACACAGTCAAAAGCCTTGCTATAGTCGATAAAGCACAAATAGATATCCTTTTGGTGTTCTTTAGTCTTTTCAAGGATCCATCTCACATCCGCAATGATGTCTCTCGTTCCTCGCCATTTCCTGAACCCTGCTTGCACTTCAGGTAGTTCTTGTTCCAGGTATGGTTGTAGTCTCTTTTGAATAATCTTCAGTAGAATCTTGCTGGCAAGTGGGATCAGAGCGATTGTGCGATAATTTCCACAGTCAGTTGGATCACCTTTCTTTAGTATTGGTATAAACACGGACCTTTTCCAGTCAGTTGGCCATGATGTCTTCCATATTTCTTGGCAGAGCCTTGTGAGTACGGTAACAGCCGCATCAGATTGCTGCAATACTTCTATGGGAATGCTATCAATGCCTGGTGCTTTGTTCTTTGATAAGGCTTTCAATGCTGCTTCAACTTCTTCTTTCATCACCAATGGTTCCCGATCATAAGGTACAGGTTGAAACGGCTGTTTGTCCACTTGATCTTTATCATATAAAAACTCTGTATATTCCTTCCACCTTTTCTTGATCTTCTCAGCATCATTCAACATAGAACCTTGAGCATCTTGTAACATTCCATTTCGAGGCTGGAACTTTTTCTTTAACTCTCGTAGCTTTAGGAAAGCCGATCTTGTTCTTCCTCTAATAGTTTCTGCTTCTATTTCCTTGCAAGTGTCATTGTAGTACTTTTCCTTGTCCTGTCTTGCTATACGTTGGAAATCTCTGTTGAGTTCTGCGATTGTCTTTCTTTCTCCTCTGGCTTTAGCTTCTCTGCGTTTCTGGGCAATTTTCAGAGTTTCTTCCGTCATCCATTTTGGCCGTTTTTGCTTTTTCATCTTTTGTAGAGACTTCTTGCTATCTCCAGGAACAAGCAGGAATGAGTCTTCACATATGGGTACGTCGGTACTGACGGAGTCTGTGCGGGAACGCTTCCCAGCGTCCAATCAAAGAGCTTTTGGAAGCATCCCACCATGCCTGCGTGCTGCTTTCCCACCTTTCCCAACTGCCTCTCCTCAGTTTTCATTTTCCGCGGAGCCGGCAGGACGTCCTCCTGTCACCGCAGAAAATTCTTGTTTTATTTCTTTAGTTTTCTTGTGGTCGCGGCTGTCTCCCCAAAGTCACCGGTACCGCCGGTGTTTTCTTTTCTTTTCTTTTCCTGTGAAATCTCCTTTTTCAAGGGATATTTTTTCTTCATAGTGTCTCACGTTTTCTCAGGCCTTTCAGGCCTCCTTCTTTTCCTTCATGGAACCGCCAGCCATTTTCTCCAAGAAATGTTCAGACTGTGGCGGTACAACTATTTTTAGACCCTCAATATCGTTGTCTAACCTGCTTGGGTCCTGACCTTTTTCCTCCGGAGCCGTTAGGCAACAGTTTGGTGAGAAGAGGTTTTCAACATCGAGGTTCCCTCGATACACGGTTTCCCTCCGACGTCAGGGCACCATCCCTTTCTTCTTCTACACAGGATCAGGTAACCCACAAACAGTCTGTTAAGACTAGCCAGCCCTCGAGTGGTAGGTCTCATGCACAGCATGTAGACGGCTACGGCCTTGCCCTCGAGGGCCCACTGGCTTCAAAACCCCTGCGGGAGTCTTTGGTCTCCAAAGCCTTTGAAGGGTTTCAGGTTGGTCCTAGGGTTCACCCCTCACAGAACATACCTGAACCGTGTCTGGTGGTGGCATCCGTTTCGAGTGGTACCGATACCCCGGCATCGGCACTGGTGTTGGATGATACACTCCTCACCAGGGATGGTCATCTGGCATCCTCGGTACCTTCGGGACCGGTGGATACCCTCCAGACTGACTTTCCATTATCGGTACCAGTACCGATACTACCATCGATGTCGGTACCCTCCAGACCTGCATCGATAGCCTCGCTTCCCTCGATGCCGAGTCTCGAATCGATCTCCAGTCTGGAGGACTGGGTACCGATTCACTTTGGTACCGGCTCCCGGCGGTACCCAAGGCTCGGTTCCGATAATTCGGATCCGCAGCTCTCGGTTCCCCCGAGGCCGTTTGAGTTGCCACCGGTTGGCCTTCATCCACCGGTATCAGACACGGTACCGAAGTCGGTACCAATGTCCACATTACCCTTGCGGTCGGTGCCTTCCATGCTTCGCTCATCAGGCTCTTTGCCCTCGATGCTGAGTCTGGAATCGATCTCTAGTCTGGAGGACTGGGTACCAACACGCGTTGGTACCGACACCGATCGATACCGCAGACTCAGTACCGAGGATAGCGACCAGAGGCTTTCGGTTACCTCAGTACCAATTGAACTGCCAATGGCTGCTCCGATGTCTGTGTCGGGCTCGGCTCCGACATCGGTACCGGTATTAGCATCGGTACCGGTATCCACAGTAGCATCGTGGCCAACGTCTGTCATGCTTCTTCCAACAGGATCGCTCCCTTCTATACCAAGCTTGGAGTCGATACCTGGCATGGACAATGTGGTAATGAAGGTCGCTGCTCCTGACAGCCAGTACCGGCGACCATCCCTTAAGCATTCCACACTGCAACGTGCAGGATCTTCTATTTCTATATATTTGGATAGCTCTTTCGGTGCTCAGGCTAGTTCTTCAGATCTAACTTGTCCAAGGGAGATTCCTGTTGGGGATCCCTCTTTTCAGAGTTTCCTCCTGGATATAGCAAGATCCCTTGCCATTCCTATCCCTGGATATGATCTTGCACAAGGCTCTGTTTCTACCAAAGCAAAGAAGAACATAATGCTTCCTTTGCATCATTCCTTGCCGGATCTCCTTCTAGGAATGTGGGAAGCACCTTTAAAGGTACCCCCACCTTCCAGAGCAACTGATCTTCTATATCAGGTGCCCCCCTCTCCAGGGTTTCAAAAGACTCAACTTCCTCATCATTCCATAGTAGTGGAATCAGCAATGAGGCGGGTAAAGAGTAAGAAAAAGCACTCTTCTTATCCGCCAGGTCGTGAGTCTAAGACATTAGATGCCTTTGGATGTCAAACCTTCCAGACATCTATGCTTTCTGCAAGAATTCTCTCATATATTTTTTATATGAGTCTATCTCTTGAGGAGGTCACAAAGCAATTACATCTTTTGACTCCTTCTCTTCCAGAGTCCAAGAGTGCAGGCTATTCTTCACTGCTTAAGCATCTTCAGAGTATCTCTTGCTTTCTTACTCGTGCTTCCCTAGACTCTTTTGAGTCTGCTAGCAGGACTTCTGCTATATCTATAGGGGCACGACATAGAGCCTGGCTCCAAGCTTCAGACTTAGACAAATGGGCACAGCAAAGACTGGGACATACTCCTTGTACTGGAGACAATCTTTTCAACAAGGAGTCTTTACGTCAGGTTACTCAGTTGTCCACTGACTTACCTGTTACTAAGGGCTGTTCTGCACCTTCTTCTGTCCCAGTAGGTAGGAAATGTCCTGCCAAACCTTCTTCCCATAGGAGAAGAAGGTTTTATGCATCATCTGCCCATCATGCAGATGTTCCCAAACAAGGGAAGCATCGTCCTAGTCTGCAGAATTCAACCTCTCACCAGGCTCAGCAAACCCAGCAACTGCAGGGTTTCTGATCAATCTTCATCAGATGCTTGTGACTCTGAGGGTTAGAATCTGCAGTTGCTTCTTCTCAATAGGGGCAGTCCACTGCTTTCATTCTAAACCCTAAACATGGATCTCTTCCCAAAAGACATCCATTTTTTCTATGTTCTATGAGCTGTCAGGATGTTCATGCCTATAGGGCACAGGGTTCTCCTCTTCTTCCTGCTAGGGAAAGAGGTCTAACCACTATCAAACAATAGTTTCCTGTGCCAACATGTCTTTTTTCCTTTCTATAGACTCACTACTTTGTAAGTCTTCTTCAGCTCCATTCTCTTTACCTTCTTACCAAGTTTTTCCTCTGTAAGAGCGGTATTGCTTCACTGGAGGGTTTTTTCTTCAGCCTCTCTAGTTTTGTTACTTTTCCAGTGCGGAGTTTTCCTCTCTGAGTTGCCTCCTCTTTTCCAATCTTGCTTTGAGGCAGTTCATCAGACATGCCCAGAGTTTTCTACTCCTGTTCTGTCCTTTCTGTTTTTAAACAGTAAGATTCTTTCTGCTGTCTAGCAAGCAGCTGCCTATGCAGGAGCCTTAATGTTTGGACCACTGGTTCTTGTCCACCAGCAACCAGATTTGTCCTCCACTAACTTTCTGTCTAGTTTTAGTAGTGATTCCAAGTCAGTGCTGTTATCTGTCTTGGAAATTATTTCACTACAGGCTTGTTGAATTGTCTTCTCTTCCTGCCATCTCCATTCCCCTGGGTTTGGCAGCATAGTTGACATAGGTACTGGCTCTCCAGCAGCCAGTTCTATCTCCTCATTCTCCTGCATCATGCTCTCTGCAATTATACAGAAAAGCTCTCCACTATGGGCCCTTGCTAGAGAGCATGGGGTTTTTTTCTCCAACAGCTATCCTAGATGGTTGGAAAAGGCTTTTTCAGTCATGTCTCCCATGACTAGAAAGGTTCTCCTTTTTAATATAAAGGACATAGGCCTTCTCTTACGTGAAAGCTTAAGGAGTTGCCAATTCCCTGCTTTGGTCCATAGTATTTCCAATCGGGAATATGCTTTTCTTCTTCCAGCTCGTCCTCATGGTAAGAACGCATGATACCTTTTTTGCCCTTAAGCAGGTCAGCATAGTATCTCATTTTTATGCGTCTTCTGTTCACTTACCATGCTACAGTTCTAGAATACTCGGGACTTGCTGGCTGCAGACTGATATCATCCTCTGCTTTTCACGTAACCATCCTGGTTATTCCACTAGCTAGCATCCCTGTAGCTCATAACCAGTGGGAATAGATTCTCTATATATCTTCTCAAGTAGGTTCCACCTTCTTGTTATTAGATGAATCTTTCCTCTCCACATTTCCTATGTGAATACAGTTTTTGTAGGCATATCTCTGTCTGCTTCATTGCAGACACCCATATAGAGGCCTATATATTCATATCTATAGCATACATCTTACAGATGTCTATGTCTATCATTTGTGTGTATTTTATGCCCTTCATATCTCACTATAGATATATTCTTATCTATCTATCTATATGTTATATATATATATATGTATCTGTCGAGATATTTTACTATCGGTAGATATGTATTCTGCATTTATCTACCTGACTGTCGAGGCTCATATAGCTATATGATTCTGACAGATAGGCTTTACCCATACCTATGCTATCCAGCATGTTTGGGGTTCTACACTCACAACAACTTCGGTGGTAGTTAACAACTTCCACCATAACCTTAAGGTTTAGGTACCTCTGAAGCTCTCCATGTTCCAGTATCTCTCCTAGCTGACTCCAGTTAGGAGAGACATTGCGGATCTTCAGCTAATCACAGGCTCTAATGCCTCAGGCGTTTGTCCTTTCTTTTGGGATACAAGGGATTTACATACCTTTTCCTCCCACAAGGACTGTGCCTGTTTGTCCAGTTCGGTCGGCCTTCTCTTTTTGCTCCCAAGGGTGAGCCACTCTGTCACCAAAAGAGTTCGGCATTTATCATAAAGCCTTCCGCTGAAGGCCCACCGTTTTTGGTACTACCCCAGTTATTACCGGGGTCCCCTCTTACCTTTCAGGAATCTGACCTCCACTGTTTTTTCCTACAGGTTTATTACCTCCACTTCACAGTGAGGTCCTCCTTGAGGTTCCTCTACTGGGTTCCCCAGTAGATCCCATGAACCTCCTTACTGCTGTGTAATCCTGTTAGGGGAGGTCCATATTGCAATATTTCTTTCAATATCATTGATGATAATTATCATCCACACATGGACTCCTTGTCTGCAGTCCTATGCTAGGTTAACTGTTCCACAGCACCTTTCTTTCTTCAACTCCTACCCTCCATCCTCAGGATGCCTGGTGTTGTGGGGGATAGCATGTTCCAACCTATGACATGCTGGGACTCCAGGCATCTCAGCTTGGGAGTCCCCATATGTGAAGACTCATTCCTGCTTGTTCCTGGAGATAGCACAGTTACTTACCTGTAACAGGTGATCTCTGGGAACAGCAGGAATAAGTCTTCACAACCCACCCACCTCCCCAGGAGTTGTATCTCTATCTATCTTTCCTTTCCTCTCTCTCTCTCTTTGTCTCAGCTTTAAAACTTAACTGAGGAGAGGCAGTTGGGAAAGGCGGGAAGGCAGCACGCAGGTATGGTGGGATGCTTCCAAAAGCTCTTTGATTGGACGCTGGGAAGCGTTCCCGCGCAGACTCCGTCGGTACCGACGTACCCATATGTGAAGACTTATTCCTGCTGTTCCCAGAGATCACCTGTTACAGGTAAGTAACTGTGCTTTCTTCCAATACAACCTTCTTGATGTCATTCCATAACTCTTCCGGAGCTCTGTCATTTGTATCTAAAGCAGCAAATCGATTTTGCAGGCAGTCTTTAAATTCCAGTGGTCATATTTTGCTGCATTCATGAGTGGTTTGCTCTTTTTCAACTTTAGCTTGAGTTTGCATACTAGTAGTTGATGATCTGTACCACAGTCAGCTCCAGGTTTTGTCTTTGTTGATGTTAGAGCTTTTCCATCGTTGACTTCCACAGATGTAGTCAATTTGATTTTTATACAATCCATTGGGTGAAGTCCATGTGTACAGTCGCCGCTTGTGTTGCTGGAAGAAGGTGTTTGAGATGAATAGATCATTGGTCTTGCAGAATTCTATCAGTCTTTCTCCAGTTTCATTTCTGTTGCCAAGTCCATATTTTCCAACTACTTTGCCTTCTTCTTTGTTGCCAACTTTTGCGTTCCAGTCATCCATGACTATCAGGATATCCTGTTTGCATGTTCTGTCAATTTCAGCTTGTACTTGTTCATAGAACTCTTCAATTTCATTCTCTTCTGCAGCTGTTGTTGGGGCATATACTTGAATTATAGTTGTGTTGATAGGCAATCCTCGTAGACGAATAGAGATTAAGCGTTCGCTGACTGCATTGTATTTCATTACAGTTCTTGCAAGTTTCTTCTTTTTTATAAATGCAACTCCATTTCCTCTTTGTCTTTCATTTCCAGCATCTGATGCAAAGTTCCCCATGCCAGTCCATTTCAGTTTGCTGACACCCAACAGATCAAGTTGTACACGTTCCATTTCATTCTTGACCACCTCCAACTTCCCATTAATGCAGGTTGAAGGCATGCTATATCTGAGTTGCCCTTAGCATATACATGTGTGATACTGTCTTAATGAATTAAATGTGGACTTACATGTTAGAAATATTATTGACCTGCATCGCATGCAGTGTCATGCCATGCAGGGCCTGCGGGACCCACTGTGCTAACTGTGCACTTGCTCAGGGCAGCAGTCAGGACAGCACAGTAGGATGAATGGCTGCAAGCAATGGTCAGCAGAGAGACAGAACAAAAAACAGCTTTGGGGCTTTGGAACCCATGTGCATGCAGCATGTTTGATGTGTCTCCGCCCCTCAGTAACAGGAAGTTATTTATTTATTTATTTATTTAGCTGTATTTATATCCCGCTTTTCACCGGGTCAAAGCGGTCAATTGGGAGATACATTTAACACGAGGGGATATGAGACACATACGCTAATACTTACAGGGAACATGGGCAATGGAGGGTTAAGTGGCTTGCCCAAGACCACAAGGAGTGCCTATAGGACTAGAAATCCCAGTCCCTCCGGCCTGACAGATGCTCCAACAATGCTGACGGATGCTCCAACAATGTCTAATCAACACTTATACTGTACTAATTGCTGATGCCCTTAGAAAGGGCTTAATTTGTACTGGAACGGGTTAGAACAGAGTTCCGGCACTTCTCCAGCTTAGGAAGTGACATCACGCAGATTCCATCTCCAGGGGTGGAGCCAGCTGCCGATTTACCTCCCTATCTTCCACTGAAATGCTGCCTGGGGCATAGAGTGATATGAGCCACTTGACTGTTTTGTTTCATTATAATTAATTTTTAATCTGAACATGGCATAAAAACCTGAAATTCTGAGGGGTTTCCAGTCATGACCCATCCCCACAGTTCCACTTCCTTTTTGTCTACAAATTAAGCCCTGCCTTAAAGACAGCACTGTGGTATGTCCCATCTTTAAACACACATACACACACTTGATACTCTCATCCTGTAAATTAATGTCCAATTTTATACCTCCCTTATTTAGTGAAGTTAATTGAACTAACATTTGATGAATTGTGTGTAGATTTGGATAAAGGAAATATCTGTCTATTAGTCACTTTAGAGATTTTTTTATTGGCATTTGACACTGTTTGTCATCATTGTCTTACATTGTTTGCCTCCCATGTCTCTTAGCTACAGCGTATTGATTTGGTTCACATCTTTCCTGTCAGGTCATTATTAGCAGGTTAGGATTCGAGAAGTATTATTGACATGATGAACCCTCTTAGTATGCAGCCTTTGGGGAAATTGCCTTACTTTCTAGGATTTTCATATGGCTTATATGCTAATTTATTTATTTGCTTTTTTCATATTTGTTATACCACAATTTGTTGTGAACATCATAGCAGTTAACAAAAAAATTCAGGTGTGAATGCATCAATCAACATAGATAAAAAGAGAAAAATGAGAAATGATATCCAAAACAATTTTCTGTTCAGTGGAGTTTTGATGTTGCATTTGCCACCATCTCTTCCATTGTTGTTACTATTGCTAGATGGTTAGCTGCTAACACATTGGCTCTTAATCTCAGATGTAAAACTGAATGATTAGGGTATTTCATCAGACTCTGACAAATGCTCCTTTGTGCACACCTGAACGTAACCCTTGCTCTTAGTATTGGTCAGATGAAGGCAATGGCCCAAAGTGCTTTCTTTAGACTATGAATACTATACTGGTAGAAACCATTATTGCATCCTAACTGTTTTAGATCAAGTCTGGAAGTCATAATATTGACGCAGATTGCTTATTGCAGAGGCCTATACTCAAAGGGTTTGTGCTCTTAAATTGGTCTCTCTGAAAATTTACTAGGGAAGACTTCCTAAATGCATACACAAAATTTCAGTAATCTCCTAAAATTAGAAACACAAAAAGTGGGTGGCAATAGGGGCAAATTTAAGAGGAGGGAAAAATGAGGAGATTTGCACTGATTTTCAGCACTAGGCTCTATTAGGCTCATAAATATAGGCAAATGAAAAGCAGATCTACATTTATAAGTGTAACTGAAAATGAATTTTCAGCTGAATACTAAGGGGTCTGTTTACTAAGCGGCACAAGCGGCATCCATGCAAAATTTGAGCCGCGGTTCCAATTTTGCACGGAAGCCGCTGGCGCTGCTTAGTAAACAGACCACTAAGACTCTAAACTTTTTCTGAAAATAGGGCACACATTTAGAAGCCTAACTTGGGATCTCAGCTTTTTTGAATATTGAGCCCATAATTTCTTATACCTTGTTTTAGTACTGTCCTTCGGACCATTCAAAACTCAGCTGCTCACTTATTAATTTTGTCACCACTGTCCTCTTCTGGCTTCCAATTGCCTGGAGAGCCAAATGGAAAATTATGATAATGGTATAAAGAACTTCACCTCTCACCACCTCAGAAATAGCTTGGTGGAATACTGCTAGTTAAGATGGTTGGGTAAAGATTTTCTTACCATTCCTTCACCAAAACTAGCATGTCTGGTAAAAATGTGCTCCCAAACCTTTTCCTGTACTGGCCCTTTATTGAATAATTTGTCTCTAAAATAAAGGCAAGTCACTTCCTAATTACTTTTTCAACAGAAGACCCATTATTTTTCTCTCAAGCATTCAATTCTTTATCACAGGCTTAGATCTGTTTGTGAAGAATAAGCCTTCTATTTACAGATAAAATATATATAAAAAAACATAACTCTTCTGGACTTTCTGACATATTCAGGGGATGCTGAAATGGTGATAGAATAGGATTTCTTAAATACTTTGTTTTGTCTATAACTCTGCAAGTGATAGCCCTTTCTTTTTGTTATGGTATATAATCTTATATTTCAAGTTGCAATTTACTTAGTCAAGCAAGAGCACTTTAAAAACTTCTTTTGACAGGGTGCATGGTTATTGTCTCTTCAAGAGGATAAAAGAAGACATGATAGGCATTAGTTAGTGTTCTGTGACCTGAGATATTTATTTTTTTCTGAATGCTGTTGACTACGTTATAGGGATGTGCATTTATTTGAAATGACATAGGAAATGTCAATATCATTTCATTCCCTTTTTAACCTGAAATGTTAGGGGGCAAAAAAGACTTGAGGGATAATCATCATATGGTATTGCTATCAAATGATGTTACTGTATCTCATACAGTCGGGGCAAACGGATTAGCCATTGTGAAATTGTTAACTGTGTATGGGGCCAGTTGCAGCAGGTAATGTAACAGATGATGCATTGTCTGTGTAAGCACACACTCAACATTTGTCTGATCTGATTGTCAGTCTACCATATTTGCTTGACATCGTCCAATAATGCTCTGCAAATGGCCCAGTATCCTCCATTGATTATCTCATAGCCCATGTCACATTTCTTGGTGGGTGCTTGAGCACCCAGGTAGTTTGCATTTTGCCGAAGAAGTGACGCGGTCGGTTCAGTGCTTTCCCTGATGCAGCTGGTGCAAAATGCTGTCAGCCTCGGAATTCATGAGTGAAAAGAAGAGCATGTAATTAAGATAAGTGCTAATTGTTTATGCTTTATAATACTTTTGGAATTGGCTGTTGGGAGCTTTTTACCTGTGATATTGATAGTGTTGACGGATGTATGAATGGCCAGTTGGACATACACACTGAGGTCTTTTTTCCTTCCATAAGATTGCCAAGATCTAGATGTTGAAAAGTGGATATTAATTGAACACAGACCGCTTCAGCTAATTGTTGGCATGGCCTCAAATCATCTAAAAAAACCTCCTGCATGACTTGAATTGTTTTGGAAGCTGAATATGTCCATATGTTTTCTTTTTTTCATTATTCCTTCTACTCTCTCTATCTGGTATGAACGCTCCTTCCTATTTTTAATGGAATTCCTTTCACATCTTTCTATTTATGTTGTTTTATTGTAAACCACCTTGTGATTTTGATATAGCAGTATATGAAGTTTTCAGTAAGCTAAACTGTAATAATGGATGACGGCTGTCCTCACCCCGTTTTGTATGTTTGATCTGGATGGGCAGTACCAGCCATTATGTATAGTATTTTTGATTGAAGTAGACTTTAGGAAGTCAGTTATACCTTTATGACTCTCGATTGTTAAACTATGATGATCTGACCATGATGATGTGACCATGGAAACTGACATCAAAGAGAGGTTCCTGCTTTATTGCTCAATAATGTTCACTATTTATCAATAAGTGTGCTATTACAGTTTCACTTGTTAAGAAGGTGCTTAAAGATGCATGTCTTTGATGCACTTAAGTCATCAATTTTCAAGAACATATGGGTCTGCTTTAGAACATCACTATTTTCTAAGTGTGTGCTTAAGACCACTCATGCATGCTTTCAATGTAGGCATGCACAATGGTGGCACTTGGGTGAATTGCAGATTTTCACATGCATGCTTAAAAAATGTAAGCACGGAGACTTGCCTTGCTATCCTGTGGATCCTGGTGCGGCGTTGGGTGGAGGAGGAGATTGGAGGCCCCGCCCCCTTCGGGCCGCTATTTCAGCGTCAGCCTGTAGCTGCCCGGTGAGACTTGCCTTGCTATCCTGTAGATCCTGGTACGGCGTTGGGTGGTGGAGGAGTTTGGAGATCCCGCCCCTTCGGGCCGCTATTTCAGCGTCGGCCCGTAGCTGCCCGGTGAGACTTGCCTTGCTATCCTGTGGATCCTGGTGCGGCGTTGGGTGGAGGAGGAGATTGGAGGCCACGCCCCCTTCAGGCCGCTATTTCAGCGTCGGCCCGCCGCAGAACGCGACCCGCGGGCGCGTACCCGTGGGTGCGTGCCCGAAGCGGCATGACCAAAGGGGCAGGCCACGCTCCTTTGGAGCCCCTTCGGAGCTGTGAGGAGCTTCTTTGCACGGTCTCATGGGGAGATGGAGGAAAAAGGTTTTTTCATCAGCCCCTGCCATGTCAAAGTTGGTAAAACTGTTGGCCCCATTTATTTTATTTATTTATTTATTATAGTTTCTTATATACCGCGCTATTCGGTATCAGCGCGGTTTACATCACAACACAACGACCGTAACAACAAGCTGTCTGGTTTTACATCGAACAGGAGTACAAACGTTGGATGGTCCAGCACCCATGGATCGTCATCTCGTGGGTGCTGGATCTTCTCCCTCCCAGGAAGAACATTCGAGGGAGTCCGTGAGTACTGTGTCTGAATCCTCATTTTATATGCAAAGGGATGTCCAACCCGGAAGGGAAGAAGTATCGGAGGTTTTTTCTGTTCGGGAGGTTTCTCCCGGTGAAAATCCTCCTTCTGTTCAGAAGTCCTCATCTCTGCTGGCATTTAGAGAACAGGAAATTAAGATACCTACTCCGGTTAAATTCTTTTCCGGGACAGTGGATGTGACTGTACCTGCGGAAGTTTCCTTAAAAGATATTTGGGAGTTGATAGCGCGTATGTAAGTTTCCTTTCGCGCTTCCTTCTCCCAAGTAGAGCGTTTTTCTGGTGAAGTGGTACAGAAGCTTTCAGACCATGAAGAATCACTTTCTAAAAATAACAAGTCACTGTCTAAACTGGAGGGTCGCTTTACTGTGTTAGAGGCTGCTGCCTCTTCTTCTATTAAAGATAGTGTTTTAGTTCACCATCAGTTGGAGGCTTTAGAGAACAGTAATCGTTTAAAAAATTTACGTTTTCTAAACTTTCCTCATACTCACTATTTTGCTCCATTGATTTTGTTACAAAAATACTTTAAAGAAGTCCTGTTAATTGATGATGTGGATTCTATCAAGTTTTCCTCTATATATTATATTCCTATGTTTTCTGCAGTAAAGGCTTCTTCTCCTGATGATTTACGGGAAGGGAACCCCAATAGTGTAGAGTCCTTGGATGTGTCTCAATTTTTGGAATCTTTTAATGATTTAATTTCCCAGCGAACTACCTTGATTGTTTCTTTTATTTCAATTCAGGATAAGAATATGATTTTAAGTTTATATTTTAAAAAGAAGAATCAGGTTTTTTGTGGGGCCCCAATACAAATTTTTCCTGATGTGTGTAGGAGCACCCAGGCTCGACGGAAGCGTTTTTGGCATTAAAAGAACGGACTTTAGCCATTGGGGCTTCTTTCTTTCTGAAATACCCCTGTAAATGTATTGTGGTTCTGGAGGGTATTAAATTTGTTTTTCTTGATGTCTGCCAATTCGAGGCATTTGACTAGTAAAGAATCCTTTTGAACTATTACTTTTCTTTCTTTCCATGTAAATTGGGCTTTGTAAATTTGATCCTGTTGCTTTTTGGTTTCTTTTTCTTTTTTCCTTGGTCAGGCAAATGTCCCCTAGATGTGGACTTGATTTGTATTCCTGCTTTATTTTTAATAAAGATTTGTTTAAAACAAAAAAACAAAAAAAAATGTAAGCACGAACATTTACATCCACCATAGGGCAGGTGTAAGTGTTCTTGCCTAGTCTGTACATGCATTTGCATCACTTAATGCTTCTATTTCAGTGTTCCCAAACTAAAGGTCGGGAAACCAAATGGGGTCACGTCATCAGTGGATGGGGTCACAAAAACATGGCCATTTCCCCTTCTCTCTGGACTTTCACTGTGACCTATGCCAAGTAGTAGCGGTCATCAGTCAGCATGTGGTCTGTGAGCCAGTGAACGTTCCATAGGCCCTTGCTCCTTCCTGGGTAAGCTTCCTGCTGAACCAGAAATCCATGTTGAGTACCGTGGTCTGTAAACACATACTGCACACTGGCACAAAGAACCCTGTACTGGCTGTTGTTGCTGTTGCTACTCCTGCTTTAGAGGGAGGGAAGGCAGCTGGAGATCTGCTATTTCGATTTCACCACATGGGGTTAGGGTTGCCAACCGGCCGGTTTTCAGCCGGCCTGGCCGGATTTTCCATGGCCAGGCCGGCTGCCGGCACAGATGTAAAACCGGCCGTTGAAAAGCCGTTTTTTTGCTCTGGCCGCAAGATCGGGAGCAGCCAGAGCAAAAAAACGGCTTTTGTCCCGAAGTCCGCGGCGCGAACGCGATTCCCCATAGCAGTGCAGCCGCTGCTTCTGCTTTGTACAGAGCAGCGGCTGCAATACACTTACATTGAAAACTAAAGATAAACTGTGTGAGGAGCCCTCCGGTCATCGCAGAGCCCAAGGAAGTGATGTCATGGGGGCGGGCTCCTCACAGGTTGTCTTTCCTTTTCAAATTAACTTTAGCTGCAATAAAGTTAATTTGAAAAGGAAAGACAACCTGTGAGGAGCCTGCCCCATGACATCACTTCCTCGGGCGCTGCGATGACCGCGGAGGGCTCCTCACACAGTTTGTCTTTACTTGTCAAAGTAAGTGTATTGCAGCCACTGCTCTGTACAAAGCAGAAGCAGCGGCTTGGGCGGGGGGGGGGGGGGGTGAGTGAACCAGCAGGGGGGGTGAGTGAACCAGCAGGGGGGGGGTGAGTGAACCAGCAGGGGGGTGAGTGAACCAGCAGGGGAGGGGTGAGTGAACCAGCAGGGGGGGGGGGGGTGAGTGAACCAGCAGGGGGGGGGTGAGTGAACCAGCAGGGGAGGGGGTGTGATGGTGTGAGTGAACCAGCAAGGGGGGGGGGTGGTGTGAGTGAACCAGCAAGGGGGGGGGGTGGTGTGAGTGAACCAGCAGGGGAGGGGGGGGTGAGTGAGTGACCCAGCAGGAGGGGGGAGTAAGTGACCCAGCAGGAGGGGTGAGTAAGTGACAGGGGGGTGGATGAGTGAACCAGCAGTGGAGGGGGGGTGTGAGTGAACCAGCAGGGGAGGGGGGTTGATGTGAACCAGCAGGGGAGGGGGTGAGTGAGTGACAGGGGGGTGGGTGAGTGAACCAGCAGGGGAGGGGGGGTTAGGGAGTGAACCAGCACTGAGGGGAGGGGGGGTGAGTGAACCAGCACTGAGGGGAGGGGGGGTGAGTGAATCCTCGGTAATTTTTGTGGGTAGGGCTGGGGGCGGGGCAGGAGTGGAGCATGGCGAGCCACAGGTGTCGGGTTTTTCTCGGTGAAAAAGTTGGCAACCCTACCTGGGGTACATGAATTTTCAGTTGTTAAAATGGGGGTCATACTGGATAAAAGTTTGAAAAGCACTGCTCTATTTTCTAAAATGTGTGCGTACTTCACTATGAAATAGGCCTCAAAAGAAATTTACCCTCATAATGTGGAACCTAGCATCACATAGATATAAGTTGGTTATTCTTCTCTACATGCACTATTTGAGGAATAGGTGTGTTTTTTAGTCTATAGCTCACACTATTGTGAACACTGCTCTGAAACAAAAAAGAATGTAAAAAACCTCCAAAAAAAATCCAATAAATGACATGCAAACTAGACAAACCCCAAATCTTTGGCCTGCACACCCCTACTGCATTATTCTCTTGCTTCAATATATCAAAAATGTGCATGAAAAATAACAGATGCCAGTGGACTTTTATGTGATATCTGAGCACCTCAGTGTAATGTGGAGCTGAGGATTGATGATGTGTCTTGTCCAGATGGTAACTCTGGGGCCCTTTTTACTAAAGCCCATTAAGTTTGTGCAATTAATGCATGTTTTTAGGTCACTGTAAGTGCGAAGTCTCCATGGTAACTTTTGTGGGTGTGACCGACATGTTCTCAGCTATTAATACATAGATGTGTATGCTAATGTGTGGCACAGTTAATGCAGCTGCACCTCATGATACCCATAGGGGTATGATGAGGTGCACCCATACTGACTGCCATATTGATGGTGAGTGCATGGTAATGGTGCCTGTTCTATCTACAATGCATAGTCAGCACCCACACTCTACTCCTAACCATCCTAATCCCTTCCCAGTCGTATTATGGTCAATTACTGCACTTCTTAGTGATTGCTTGCTCTCATGCCCACACGTTAGGTGTCATCACAGACAGTAAACACACGCTAAAATGTACATTAATCACCTAGCGAGCTTTAATCTACTCACATTTAGAAAAGTCCTTAAGACCCACCTATTTACCTAAAGATGATAGTATATAATCCCACTCTTTTTGTCCCCTTCTACTCCCTCCTACTCCTTTTACTCATATGCACCCACACTAAACTTCAAGAAAACGGAAGTCCTATTCGTAACCAGGAATAAGAAATTCTCCCCCCCTACAACTTTGAAGGTGAGAGATGCGGAACTACCATGTAAATCATCAATTCGCTACCTGGGAGTAACCATCGACCAAGAACTGACCTTCAAAGATCACATAAAGCAGACCGTTAAATCCATTTACTATAAATTAAGAACGCTGAAACCCTTAAGACCACTACTCGCCCCCAATGACTTCCGAACAGTCTTCCAAGCCCTTATAACACCTCATTTTGACTATGCCAATATCATCCTACATGGTCTACCCAAGAGCACCCTCAACCCACTCCAATTGGCGATGAACTCAGCAGCCCGCATCCTCTGCGGTACTTCCAGTAGAGACCACATCACCCCCATACTAACAGAGCTTCACTGGTTACCCCTACAAGCCAGGATAACTTACAAAGCACTTCTGCTATCCTTTAAAGCAATTAATCAAATAGCCCCACCTTCCCTCTCATCACTTATTATCAACACCCCCACGAACAGACTGAGAAGATCCGCAGCCGCCAATACTCTTGTCGTACCAAAGGAGTACACTAAATGTAACCAAACAACCAGAGACAAGGCCTTCACCTTATTCGCTCCAACTTGCTGGAATAATCTCTCTCCTCATATCCGATCAATAAAAGACCTCTC
The DNA here is from genome assembly GCA_033557465.1 of Ichthyophis bannanicus. Lineage (NCBI taxonomy): Eukaryota > Metazoa > Chordata > Amphibia > Gymnophiona > Ichthyophiidae > Ichthyophis > Ichthyophis bannanicus. Next base: position 861,170,749 of record CM066034.1, read on the forward strand.
TCAATTTAGAAAGGCCCTCAAACACTACCTATTCTGTCATCATCTTTTAGGCCCTAACCCTACACCTCCTCCCCCCATCTCACAAATCACTCACACAGCCTCTGACATTCCAACAACATAGTCATAACAGAACACGACCTAGACGCTCTGCACACCCAAAGTTACGACCCAATTTAACTGTAAATTTCCAGAGGTAATATATCTTTCTGTATATAGCTTGTATATAGTTTACCATGTTGTCTCCAAGTTACTGACCCTGTTATAATGTAAGCAAAAGACCCTGTTATAATGTAAGCGAAGGACTGTTCTAATGCGAAATTTGTTATCTGTAAACCGCGCTGATACCAAAGAGCGCGGTATATAAAAACTGTAAAATAAAATAAATAAATAAATAAATATGCTCCCTTTTTTCCCTCCTACATTTCATTTGTTGATTCATTTTAAGTTTGTCCCAAGTTTTGTTACCTTGTTTTAACGTATTGTGTTCTGTTTTATTGGAAGCCGCTTTGACCATAGGATAAAGCGGAATAAAAAAAAAAGAGCTGTTAAATAAATAAATAATACAGGACCTCCTTTATTCTCAACTAGCCAGGTGACCACTGTATAAGACACCATACTGGATGATACCAAAGGTACATCAAGCTCAGTATCCTGTTTCTAACAGTGCTCAATTTAGGTCACAAGCACCTGTCAGGTTCCCAAAAGGTAGCCAGATTGCATGCTGCTTCTCCCGGGTGTAAGCGGTAGATTTCCCCATTCCACTTTAATAATGATTTATGGACTTTTCCTCCAGGAATTCGTCCAGATTTCTTCTAAACCCAGCTACACTAACAGCTTTGACTGCATTCTCTGGCAACGAATTCCAGAGTTTGATTACTCCTTGAGTGAAAAAATATTTTCTCAGATTAGACTTAAATATGCTACACTGTAGTTTCATTGCATGTCCCCTGATCGTTCTACTTTTTGAAGGAGTAAACAACTGATCTTAATTTACCCTTTCTAAACTACTCATTATTTTATAGACCTCTGTTATACAGTTGTGGTCACCATTATTGGCACCCTTGCAGTCCAACCTCTTAATGTCCAATATCTCCTAAAATAAAAGTGGCCAGTGAAATGGTTTTGGATTATATATGCACACATATCTGACACACAAAAGACTCAAAACAAGACCAATTAAAAAAGGAAACAGTAGGAATTGGTATAAAAACTGGGACATTGTCAGAACATGATTATTGGCACTCTTATAAACAATTCAGATCAGTTTGAACAGAAGGATCACATTTCCATTGCAGTAAAATTAGATGCACTTGTGGTCAATTGTCAATACTCACATGACTTAATCAACCATGTTTAAAATGGCCACATTCACTCCCTGTTCCATTTTCACAATCGTGAACACAAGAGAGCTGCCTGAGGCCAACAGAAAAGCCATTATCACCAAACATCAAACTTCAAAGGGGTACAAGGCCATCTCCAAAGACCTTGAGATTCCTGTATCTACATTTCACAATATTACTAATAGGTTTTCTGCTCATGGAACTGTGAAGAACCTCCCAGAACATGGTGGGAAGAGGAAAATTAATCCAAGAAGTCTTTGAATGTTAGTGTGAACTGTTGGGAAAAATACCGTGTACAACATCCAAAGAGCTTAAGGCTGACCTGGAGCAATCTGGAATAGTGGTTACAACCCACACCATACACAGTGCACTAAACAAAGGACAACTTCATGGGTGAAGGCCAAGAAGGATACCACTTCTCAAAGGCAGACATAAAAAGGCACTGCTGATTTTCACCCAAACCCACCTTGAGAAACCACAGTCCTTCTGGGAAAATGTTGTGTGGACAGATGAAACCAAACTTGAACTCTTCGACAATACAGACATGTGATACATTTACAGACAAAGAAATGAAGCTTATAAGGAAAAAAACACTCTTCAGTTAAATATGGTAGAGATTCCATAATTTTGAGGAGCTGTTTTGCTGCCTCAGGAACTGGAGGCCTAGAATGTATGGGTCAGCTTAGCTTCTCGCAGAGTTAGACAGGGAATTTAAGCTGGTTTCAGGGGGAGTCTATGCGTTTATGCAGGTGCAGCATTATATTGCTTTTATGTCACGATCAACAACCCTGATTATTCACCAATTAGCAATTGTCTAGAAGCAATCACACAATGGCTTACCATCCATAACCTGATTATCAACCCTAACAAAACAGAAGTCCTACATATCAGCAGGCACCCCACCTTCTCTCCGCTGAACACTTTCACTCTTGCAAACCTCACCCTGTAGGTAAAGCACCAAGTAAAATACCTAGGCATAATCCTTGATCAGAGCTTAAACGTCATTGCCCAAATCAAGTAAGTCACTAGAACAGTATATTATCGCATCAAGACCCTGAGGAACCTCAAACCACTGCTAGATCACAATGATTTCAGGAACGTCTGCCAAGCTCTCATCATTCCCATCTTCGATTATGCTAACATCATATATCAACGACTCCTATAATCCTTACTATAACCACTACAGATGGCACAGAATGTAGTAGCAAGGCTCATCATGGGGACCTGAAGACAAGACCACATAATGCCCATCTTAAATCAGCTTCACTGGCTTCCAGTATTCAGAAGAGTGAAATATAAGGTGGGGTGCCTGCCCACACCTTGCAGTCGATGCTCACCAAGCCACATGCCCAAAGAACCCACAGAAGCGCTAACAACAGCCTACTCACAGTACCCTCAACAATCACACACACTAACAGCACAACCTCCAACAGAGCCTTCTACCACTACACACCCATCATTTGGAATGCTGTCCCTCCTGACCTCCGCTCAATATCAGAAATTGTAATCTTCCGCCGAAGACTAAAAACATTGATGTTCCGGGAATACTTTGGCCCAGTCACATAACAACCTCAACAGGTTTTGGACACACACATACAATTACAACTTACCACCTGATATGTTAATAGGTTAATAGGTTCTTTGTTAATGATGTTCAGAGTTATAGAGATTTAGTCTAGTAAATCATCCAACACATGTTCTATGTAAAGTTAACGTCCCTTGTTACTCTTGTTCTATGTAAACCGCAGTGACTGGTAGATGTCGGTATAAAAGTGTTGTTAAATAAATAAATAAATAAATAAATAAAAATGTCATGCTCCGACCTAGCCAGGGATTTGTTGACAAACAAGCGGCATTCTCTGAGATAGACAGTAGAGAGTGCATGTTGTTCTCTTTGATGAGGAAGGTGTTGTAGGCCTTGAAGACTATACAGTGCCATGCCGAGTTGGTTTGTCAATGGAATGAGGAGTTGGGTATGGCCTGGGTGGGGGAGAGATCTGATATGTGCTGTACAGAGGGTTTCCAAGGTTACTACTGCTGTGGTACTTTGTGAAGCCCTATACAAAGTGATCTTGCATGTTTTATCGTACCCATGAGGGCAAGGGCGATGGGCCTGGTGAGCTCGGGGGCCTGCCTCAAATGTAATGCAGGATGCAGCACTCTCGGTCACATGTTTTGGCTGTACAATGAAGTGCGTGATTTCTGGGATAAAGTGTTGGGAATATTTGGGGTTTCTATTGGGTCAAATCATATTTGTTCGGGTGAAGGGGCTTTTGCTTGGGTACTCTGCAAGGTTTAAGATGAAGGGGCGGGGCCCGAAGCTTTTTGTGCATAAGACTTGTGTGCTTGGCCTTCAGGGTGTGTTACAGATGAGGTTGGATTTGGAGCTGCCAGCCTTTTGGGCTTGGCGTAATAGCCTGCACAAGCTCATGCAGATGGAGAACCTGTCTGCTCAGGTCCTGGGCCCAAGACATGTGCTATTTCTAGCAATTTGGGAACCCTACATCCAATCTTTGCCACCCTGGTGTTGTATCATGGCTCTGAAATGTGTCATTTGATTTTAGTCATGCCTTTGGGTCCCTACAGCTCTGTTTGTATAGGGCTGCTGCGGGAGGCATGTGATGAGGACACCCATCCCAGTTACTTCAGCGTTGGGACCTCCAGTTCTGCGCTTAATGCCCTGTGCTACTTGTCCTGCTGGGCTGTACCCCAGTATGGGTTATGATTTGTTTTGTTTTTGGAGGGGGCAGAAGTTTGGATTAATTATTAAATGGGGGAAATGAACAAAAGCTTTTGTAAATATTGTTTGGTTGGACCCCAGGTCCCATGTAAGTGTCGCCATGGGCCAGGAACGGACACCTGTATTGCCATTGTTGGTGGTTTCAATAAAAATGATTTATACATAAAGGAATCATGAAGTCATACCCAAGGTATTTTGGAGTGAAATGTGCTTCCTAGAGTCAGAAAGCTAGTCTGGGTCGAAGGTCATGAGCTCTCCAGCAGGACAGTGACCCCAAACATATATCCAGAAGTACAAAAGCATGGTTACAAAGGAAAAAAAATGGACTGTTTTAAACTTGCTAGCAATGAGTCCTGATCTCAGTCCAAATAAGAACCTTTAGAAAGAGCTGAAATCTACCATTGGTAAAAGGAATCTTGGAAACATTCATGAGTTGGAACAAAACGCAGTTGAAGAGTAGGAGAAACTAGCAGCAAACAGATGTACAAAATTTATAGATGGCTACAAGAAACGTTTGGAGGCTGTCATCACTGCCTAGGGTTGTGCAATCAAATACTAGTGAAGGGTGCTATTAATCCTGTCCAGATCTTATTTTATTTATTTATTGAACAGCTCTTTTATACCACTCCTTCCAATGATCAGGGGCGGTTTACATTGAACAATAACATGAAGTTACATAGAACATTTAACAGCTTAATAACATCATTGGAACTAGAGAACTAGTTAAAACAAACTATATACAAGATAGATGGATCCATAACTATGTACATCCCAGTATACTCTAAAGAAAGGTATAGAGGGGGCTATTTACATGAGCTAATTTTTCGGATGGGAGGGATTATGATATTTGGGTGGTGTGTTGTGAAGTAAATAAATTGTTAGTATTGTTGGGGGAAGATGTGTTGTAATATTCTGAGAACAGGAAGGTTTTTAATTCCTTGCAAAATGTTTGAATTTTTTCTCAGAATTTACTATGTCTACTTTACACAGACATCTTTTATTTTATTCTGTACCTTTGAACATACTATTGAAATACTATAGGGTGCCAATAATTTTGTCCACAACTGTATCTCCCCTCAGCCATCTCTTTTCCAAGCTGAAGAGCCCTAGCATTTTAAACTTTTCCTTGTAAGGGATATTCTTCCATCCACTTTCTAATTTCAGTCACTCTTCTCTGTATGTTTTCTAATTTTGTTATATCCTTCTTTAGATATGGCGCCCAGAACTGCAAATCATATTAAGTGTGGTCGCACCATGGAGCAATATGGAAACATAATAATATCCTTCATTTTTTTTCTCCATTCCTTTCCTTATAAAATTCATAGCATTCTATTTGCTTTCTTGGCCACTGCTGCACACTGAGCAGAGGGTTTCAATGTCTTATCCACAGTGATACCTAGATCCTCTTCCTGGGTGGTGATTCCTAATGTGAAAGAGCTTTATTCATTCTTGAATGAGGCTGGTTTGAACCTAGTTTGAGTTAGAATAATTCTGCAGATTTCCCCAAGATCCATAGGAAAATCTAATCAGATTGCATGCTGTGGATCAAGCAAAAAATCAAACAAAATGTGAAACTGATCTTTAAGCATGCCTCAATGCATGGAACTCTGTGGTAGAATTTTGGTACATCAGCTTTGGATTTGGCCACTACAGCCTCATTTGTTCCAGCAAGGGTTCACAATCCAGTTAAAATTCACAGCTTTGACAGACAGGTTTGCAAAGTTCTTAAGCAGTTTAGCAAATTTTTAGCTATGTCATATTATTAAATTGTGTAGAGATGGGCACAATATAAAAGGAGGTCAGACAAGTTGTGTGAAGTGACCTTTTAAGAAAGGGCATCCAAGTGCAATCTGGGACGTCCAGGGCAAAACGTACTGGAAAACACCAGAGACATCTATGTACCAGCTTGATTTTGGAAACACATGCTCCTGACATGGATGGAGTTGTCTCAATGTTCTACAGATACTCTATACTGATCACACTCATAATGATTATAACCTCCTCTTTAAGAAGTTACCACGGTTCACTGTGTTATAATAATTATGTACCTGTTCCATGTATAATGTTAGAGTTAAATGGAACCCGCTTTGATAACCATAGACATCCCTGCTATCAAAGACTTGGGACAGGGGTGTCTGACTCCTGATAGTTTGCATACTGGGACATCCATCAACGTAGCAAAATGAAAACAAGAACCTCCTTCTCCATCAGTGTTCATTGTCAACATTGAAAATATAGGGAATATGAGTGTGCTTCCTTCTCCTCACCCTTTGAATGGATGTTTGGCAAAATGAGCACTTTTCCTGTGTTTATTCATCCCTGGAGCAGGTATAAACCTGAACACTTATAAACCTGAACACAATTTAGACATGCAAGGCATTTCTGAAATTGGGCGAGGACATCCAGGATCATGGGAATACCCCAGACCTATGCCACATCCCTGTTCCTATGTGGACATTCTCGCACCAGGGATGTCTTTGAAACCCACTTTCTAAAATGACTCTGGGGACATATCTATGCCTATTTTCAGATGTTGAAAGCATGAATAGGGCTTCTAAAATGACCCCCAATAATGTATACATCTCTTCAAAGAACCATTTTAAGAAAAAAGAAAAAATGCATCAGGTCAACATTCAGATATGCAGCAAAAGGTGGTTACTCACTTGTAGCAGGTGTTCACTGTGGACAGCAGGAAATATTATCTGACAGAGCCCCCTGCACAGGAGAATTCTCAGCTCCTTCTGGAAGATGTTGGATGTCCATCACGCATGCGCCCATCTTCCCACCTGCCACTGCAGTGCCATCTTAGTCTCAGTCTAATCCAAGAGCTGAGAAGAATTCAACTCCTAGGGGACGTGGAAGGCTGTGAGGACTTTTCTTGCTGTCCATGGAAAACTCTTGCTACAGGTGAGTAACTACCTTTTCTCCATGGATAAGCAGGAAAAAAAGTCCTCACATATGGGATTCCCTAGCTACAGGCTACTTTGAACAAAAAAGGGGAAAATAAACTGCTCAACTGGGGCAGCAGAACAATTGTTTTTGGTGGCAACAGGCCTTTTATGTATATTGTATTAATCTGTTTTTCCCCAAAACTTAGCCTGAACAGAAAGAAATGGACCTTGGGGGGGGGGGGGGGGGGGTGGCGTTGGATTTTACTTCATGAACAGTTTTCAGAGTACTGATTGGCCAGAACTGTTGTCACATCAGGAATCTCCATCCAGACAGTAGTGAAATGTGAAGATGTAGATTGAAGTTCATTTTGCAGCATTGCAAATCTCTTCCATGGAGATTCAGCGCAACTGGGCCAATGACATGACCCTCAAGGCTTAGGCCTACCTGAGCATAAGTGAATGTGATGCAGTCTGCGAGCCAAATCTATAAGGTGCATGTGGAGATGGCAACCTCTAGATTGTTGAGGTCAAAAGAAACAAAAAGCTGGATAAACCTTTTGTGAGCTTTCATCCACACTAAGTAGAAAGCTAAGGTATGCTTCCAGTGCAACATGTGTAGCGTAGCTTCCCTTTTGTGAGAATAGGTTTTAGGAAAAATGTTGGAAGGGCGATTGGTTAAGGTGAAAGTCTGACACCACATTTGGAAGGAACTTGGGATGAGTATGAAGCACCACTCTGTTGGTGCCTTACTTGGTGTAAGGCATTTGAACTACCAGGACCTAGAGCTGCACGCTGATGTGACCATGACAAGAAATAAAATCTTCCAGGTCAAGAATTTCTGATGACAGGTATTCAGTGGCTTGAAAGGAGCTTTCTTCACCTGTGTGAGAACCACACTGCGGCCACAAGACACTGTGGATGGTTTCTGAAGAACCAAGCCCAGCATGAAGTGAACTGAGGGCTGTACAGTGATGGGTTTCCCCTCTACACCATGGTGATAAGCTCCAATTGCACTGAGGTGCATCCTTATGGAGTTGGACGTGAGACCAAGCTCTGAGAGGTGTAGAAGGTATTCAGGTAGTATTTGTGTGAGACAGGCAAAAGGATCTATGGAAATTCCTCACACCAAACAGCAAACCTCTTCCATTTGAAAAAGGAAAGATTTTCTCATTGAGGTCCTACTGGATGCCAAAAGGACATTGGTGACAATAGCTGGCAGATTGAGAGTCGATAACATTAATCTCTCAACTTCCAAGATGTGAGGGCAAGGGACCTGATGCTGGGATGTGATATCAGATCTGGTGCTTGCCAGAGATGTATGGGATTGTCAATAGAAAGTTCCAGAAGAAGAGGGAACCATGGTTGTTTGGGCCAATAAAGAGCAATGAGAATCATCATAGCCATATTTGTTTTGAGCTTCAGGAGGGTCTTGGCAATGAGAGCAATTGGAGGATACAAATATAGAAGACCCTCCCCCCAGTTGAGGAGGGAAGCATCCAGGGCTAGTTTGCTTGGCACCCTCATCCTGGAGCAGATCTGAGGCACCAAGGCATTCTGAGGAGTTGCCAAAAGATCTATCGAGGAGGTGCCGCAATCCTGGAAGTTGTGCTGCAAACATCCCTGTCCAGGATCCATTTATGAGGTTGAAAGACTCGGCTAGGTCTGTCTGCTACAATGTGTTACTCGCCAAGTAGGTAAACGGTTTCAAACGCCATCTCATTAGAGACTGCAAAATTCCACAATCTCACTGTTTTCCAACATAGGAGGTAGGACCCCGTTCATCTGTGCTTCTTTGTGTACTGTAAAACATAGTTACCTGATTGTTGGTCTGAATCGGAACAATTTGGTTGGATAACCAATCTTTGAAAGCCATTAGCCAAGAAGTTTATCTGATGGAGAATCTCTTGGAGGAACCATACACCCCAAGTATGGATTCATCAAGATGAGCTCCCAGTCCCAGTTTAGACACATCTGTCATCAGTAATTTTTGTGAAACTGGAATTTGGAAGGAAAGCCTTTAGCTAGATTGTTGTGTATTATCCACCAGGACAGATTGGATGAGTGGATGATGTTCTATACCTGTTTTACACCTGTTCCATGTAAAGTTACTTAACTGTTCTTGTTCTTTGTAAACCGCTCTGATACTAAATAATGCGGTATTATAAAAGCTAATAAATAACTATAAATAAATAAAATAAAATCTTTGAGATTTCCTGTGACTTGTGACCACTGGGTTCTCAAGGTACATTAAGCTTGTCTCATATTGAAATGTGCCAAGGGCGTTACATGTACTGTCAAGGCCATGTAAGCATAGCACTAGCTGAAATGTCCTGACTCATTTGAGTCTCCCACACTATCGCTGTCAGCCTGGATAGTCTATCGTGCGGGACATAAGCTCTTTCTTGAGTCATGTCGAACAGAGCTCTGATGAACTCCAGTTGCTCGATGGGACAGAGATGGAACGTGGGATATTGTCTACAAACCCTAGCAGTTCCCAGAATGGTATTGTGTGCTGATTCCTAAGCTCCTTCCTGGGTGGCACTCTTGAACAGCCAATCATCTAAGTAGGGAAAAATGTGCACTCCTAGTCTGCACAGAAATACTGCTATGACAGCAAGACATTTGGTAAACACTGAAAGAGCTGACATGAAGCTAAAAGGCAGAACGCGATACTGGAAATGCCGCTGCCCCACTACAAATCTGAGATACTTTCATGACTGGGATGTATTGGTATGTGAGTATAGGCATTCTTTAGATCCAGAGATTATAGCCAGTCTTCTTTTTGGGATTAAGGGAGTAGGGTGCCTAAAGAAATCATTCTGAACTTTTCTTTGATCATATATTTGTTCAGATCTCCCCCCACCCCATTTTCTTGGTGACCAGGAAATACCTTGAATAAAATACTTGCCGCTTTTTTCTAGTTGAATGAGCTTGATCACCAGCTTTTTTTTGAAGAGAGGCAACTTCTTGAAGTAGTAGTTTCTGATGCTGAGGGTTAAGGGATGGAACCCTTGGAGGACAATTTGAGAATATACAGTAGGTAACCTCTTTGGATAATTTGTAAGACCCAGTTCAATTATCTAAAGTTATAAGGGGCTGTACCTGGGCAAAAAGAGTGAGCCTCTCTCCTACATGAGTCTTCGGCTGAAACTATGGGAAAAGTGGCTATGGTAGGCAAGAACCATTCAGAGCTCTGCCCCTGGTTTTGGCTAAGGATCAGATCGGTTCATCTTTGACTTCTCTCACTTTGACTGTGCTCAAGAAGACTGCTTAGACTGAAAAGAGTGGGAACTAGGGAAGTATATATGCCTTTGACAATAGTATGTCTTTCTCTGGTTCCCACCTTGATACCTCTTATGGTAGGAGACCGGCCGGCTCAGACATGCACATTGAGAGGTTTCGAAAAGTAATATGCTGCTTTTCGATGGAGCCTTCTTTCTTTTCAACTTTATCTCTGAAGGGATTCTCTCCACAGCACATTATATAAGCAAGCTTGTCCTGCACTAATTGTTGTAGGTTTGAAATCCAGAGCCAGGTGAGTCTCTAGGCACCAACACCTGCTGCAGAAGCTCTTGATACTGTATCAAAAATGTGAATTTTGAGCAGTCTTTACAACGTTTCAATAGGGAATGATACTGTTTTAGCTTCTTTTGAGGTAGAAATTGTGACATATCATCAAGGCCATGCATGATGTCCTTCAAAAACATTTCCCATGTAGAACTGGTAACATGTCAGCAGCGAGGATGGAACTTAAGCATTTTCCTCCCAAAAGAATCCAATGTCTGAGCTTCTCTCCCTGGGGGTGCTGAGGAAGTGTCTTGGAATTTTTGGATCTTTTGAGGATGGCTTTGATGAACAGAGTGGTGCAGAAGCTGGGGCCTCTCGAATCTAGGAACCTTTTGAATTTGAAACCAAGGAGTCGAGCTTTCTACGAACAGGAGGTGCAAAGAGGGGGGCTTCCCACACACTCTTCTGTAACCTCTGAAAAATGCAGTGTGCAGACACTGTCACTGCTTCCTTGGAGGCAGAGGAGTACAGTAGGATTTCCAATTCTTCTACCTTGGGCTCATTCTTAGTCTCCAAAGAAAATGGTATGGCCATAGACATATCTCTCACAAAATATTGGAATATCATGTCCTCAGGAAGAGGCTAGCATCTTTCATGAAGAGGAAAAGGATTAGAGGAGAGGGATCTATCTTCTGACAGAACCTCATACTGCTCATCTGTGATCCAACCTTTTGAATCAGACTCAGAGGTAGTCAAAGTACTTCTGAGTTTCAGCCTGGGCGACTCTCCTTCCCTTTGAGGATCAGGAGCTCCTTTTGGCATGTCATGCACTGATGACTTCCTATGAATTGGGGCGCATCATACTCCAATGCACTGGAGAGTGATGTCAGCTGGGTTGTCACTGGTGTTTGGGCCCTTCGATGCCCCAATGTTGATGCCTCTATATCATCTGGCAGCTCCTTCACGCGGCCACGTGTTGCAGCCTGCGTGGCGTGTCCTAAGGGGCGTGTCACAAGGGGCAGGATATGCCCCTTTTGCGCCCCTTTGGCACAGCTGAGGAGCTGAGGTCTGTGTTTGTCCATATGGGCAAGAGGAAGGTGAAGCTGACTGTTAAATCTGGAGCTAAGGAGCATGGAGGTAAGATGGTGGGCCCTATGGACAAACATTTGACTACCCTGTTGCCTGCCGCATCGTCACCGGAAGGAGCTTCATTGAGCTCTCATTTTCAGTCACCACCGCCGTTCCCGCAGCCTCCCTTTTCTTCTACTTTGTTGGATTTGTCTCCAGACGTATGTCCTCCAATTCCTAAACCTGTGTCTCCGGTGATAACTGATGGTTTGGCCCTTATCCCCCAAGTTGGGGAAGTAACTCTTATGGCTATATGGTCTGCTATCCAAAATATTGATATGCGGTTATCTTCTACTGTATCCTCATTGTGTCAGTTTACTCATGAGGCTGTTGGTAAAATGCAATCTACTGATAAGCAACTAAATTCTTTGACTAAGATCTTGGTCCATAATGATTCTCAGCTCCAGTTACGTTCTGATAAAGACACTGCATTAATGCGGAATTCCTTAGCTTTTTCTTTTCGATTGGAGGTTCCTGAGAATCAAGCTCGGGCCAAGTACTTGCGTTTCTTGAATTTTCCTATTACCCATTTGCTATCTTCTGATGATTTGTTAAAAAAGTATTTTACTGAAGTATTAAAATTAGATGGAAGTTTAGACATTATCCATATGTATTACCTTCCTACTAGATCCTATCCTTCTGATAAGGACAAGGATCCACTTTTTCCACCTGATTTCTCGGTGGGGCAGGACCTTACTGCTTTTCTTGAAGATTCTACGGACTTCATTACCAAATGAAACACCCTGGTGGTTACTTTTGGTTATGAAGCCATTAAGTTGCTTGTCCTGTGGGCTTATTTCAAACACCGAGAAATCTTATTTTGTGGCTAAAATATTCAAGTTTTTCTGGATGTGGGTAGGGCTACCCAGATTAGACGTAAGCATTTTCTGGTTTTGAAAGAGCGAGTAGTGGCATTGGGGGCCTCCTTTTTCCTAAAATTTCCTTGTCGCTGTATAATTACTTTTGAGGGACAAACCTTTGTTTATACTGATGTTTCTCAATTACAGTCCTTTATGTCTGATAAGGAAGTAGCTGAGGGTTAAGGTGGTGAGATAAAGTGTTCCCCATAAGTGGAGTATTTAGCTCCTGTTTTCCTTTTTGCTTATTGGTGATGTGTCAAGTTCAAATCACTCTCTCTTAATGTGGGTATTGAAGTGTTTCTTTTGCTTGGATAAATTTTGTATCCTTTGCTATGTTTCTTCTCTTTCCTACATAATATGTATGGTTATTCAAGAAAACTTAAATAAAAATTTAAAAAAAAAAAAAATAGAAGTGTTGTAGTCATCAAACAAGCACTTTTATGTACCTTATTTGTGGTCAGGAGCAGGTATAGGCATGGACACCTCAGCAACTAGGGCCAAGCATGCTTGTGCCTTTCTGAAATCGCACCACGATGTGCATCTCCCTTGTTCCTCTCAGGCTATACCTTCACCACATCCTCGTGCTATATGGACATCTTGCACCTGGGACATTTATATTGTATACCTAGCTTTCCAAAATGAGTCCTGGGACACCTCTGTGATTTGCATGTCTGAATGTCCATTTTCAGATGTCCAACCCACAAATAAGACGTCTAAAATGACCCCCCCCCCCATTCCACAGCGCTACTTAAATGTGTAGTGCTGCTGAGTATATGGATAAAGTAAGGAGCTACCATTGATGCTTTATCTGATGGCCACCACCACTGGATATCAGGCCCATTAATTTTACCTGCATATCGGGCAGGCAATTTGTAATAAGCCATTACCATATGTAAAACATTATTTTACTCACAGAAACGCCTTCAGAAATGATCTTTCCGAATGTTGTTATTCTAATTTCCTTTTCTCCATTCACTCCTATAAAGCAGCGCCTATCAAAGAGGCCTTTTCTAAGTTATGGTAGCACAGTATTGCACTCTATTAATCAATAAACACATGTTTGGCAGTAACATTGTTTTATTTTTTTTTGGTTGTATAGTGCCGTCAAATCGGTACTGACTCATGGTGACTCTCTGGATAGCTGTCCTAAACTGTATTCGGCCTTCAGTCACGTGGCTAATTGTTGATTGTATCAATCAGTCTCATTGCTGATCTTCTTCTTTTGTGTTGACCTTCAACTTTGTCAAGCATGATGTCTGTCTCTAATGATCTCTCTCTTCACATGATGTGTCCAAAGAATGAAAGTCAAAGTCGTCATCTGCACTTCTAAAGAAAGCTTAGGTTTGATCTCTAGTACTGACTTGCTTGTTCTTTGGGCAAGTAATTTGTTAATCTGTGATAATGCAGAAGTAAATCAGGTGCACTTTACATTAAAAAGGTGTTGCACTGTATGCTAATATTTTCTTTATTATGGAAATGGTTAACATGGTTTGGCCCAACTTTGCAAGCTACATTATTCCCAGAGAGGTATACGTGAAGACACATTTTAGAAAAGATGTGGAGAACAGAACTGAAACATCTAGATCACCATGTTTACAATTGTGCTTGTATTTTAGAAAGAGCTCTGCTAAATGTGGACCCTCTTACCCCCATTTCAATTTAGAGATGAAAATAAACATTGGGAGATTAAGGGATACCTCCCTTAATCCCTTCTGTAAAGTGATGGCCAAAAGGAGCACTTTTTAAATACTTATTTGTGCTATGGAACAGGTGTAAATTTGGATGTGGGCAGTGTTGAGCTTACATGAGCTATAGGAAATGAAGATGCACTTGTAGATTTTGGTCCCACGTAGCACATAACGGAACATGCCCTGACGTTCCCCGTCTACTTTGGATGTGGTGTGGTCATCTACATGTAAATTTCATCTTTTTTTAAAATGGCCATTTATTAAAATGACTTTATAAAATTACCCCCTGGGGTCTTAGTGCATGCTGTTAATAGTTTGTGTTAAAAGGCATTGGCTTACATATTAAGCATTGGTGGCGATGCCTGAAAATGTGAGAAAATAATTGTATAGAACTGTTTAATGTTTCTGTATATTAATAAATTTGTTCTCATATGTTCTGTTAATATGTCTGTTGACCCCTAACTGTAGAATTGTGTTGCTATTACTACTTATCATTTGCATAGTGCTACAAGGCAAACACAACACTGAGCACATACCCATAATGCAAGGCCTATTCTGAACTCTACTACGAAGTTTGTAAAACTTAGTTCACTCAAAACGTCTCCTACTTATTGATGAAAACTGCTATTCTGGATTTTTTTTTTTAGAAACTTTACTATTTAATCACTTGATTTCCTCTTATAATCTTCCTACATTTATTTTTTAAATGATATTTCCCAAAAATCCAGCTTTTTAATTCACACTTTTTTTCTTCATTTCAAGTTCCGCCCACTCTGACTGTTCCAAAAGAGAAATCCCCCTTGGTCACCAGAGAAGGCGACACAATAGAACTGCAGTGCCAGGTGTCCGGAAAGCCCAAACCCATAATCCTGTGGTCTAGAGCGGACAAAGAGGTCCCAATGCCTGATGGATCAATGCAGATGGAAAGTTATGACGGAATACTAAGAATTGTGAACGTGTCTAGGGAAATGACAGGGATATACAAGTGTCAGACAAGTCAGTACAATGGATTTAACGTCAAACCCAGAGAAGCTGTGGTCCAACTCATTGTGCAATGTAAGTAGAAGAGGTTGCTAATTTATTTCATATGTTTTAGTTAATCAATGGATATTAATTTTTAATGTGCTTGTGATTATCTTCTAGTCTCACTGACTGTGGACCATTATGTGGCGATCATGAATCTTTGTGCTTTCTTGGGTAAATTAAAGATAGATGTCATCTTGAATTATTCATATATCTTGGTGCAGTTGAAGGAAAGTGGAAGTTTTATTCTAGAGGTTTGCTTATTTTTATTAGGGCTCTATTCAGAAATGTATGCTGAGGGTAATTTTATTTATAACAGGGCCCCTAGGAAGGGAAGCTTACATGTGTTGTGCCTATTTTAAAAGGAAAAATATGTCTCTACTTATATTACTTTATAAACTTGAACCTCCTCCCCCACAAAGTAAGCACAGACATTTACACTTGTTCTGATCCTCGCACAAATTTCCAATTTTCTCTTATACAATTCTGTGTGTATTTTGTTCTCTTAGGTTTTTGTGGCTAGTATCATGATCTTTGCAGTTCTCCGGTCCACTTACCAAGGCGTTGCATGATCCAAAAAACTGCAAATATCTGTGTATATTTTATAAACTCCGTGCACTAAGGGGGCTTTCTATTAAAGGATGCTAAGCAGTTAGCAGGAATTTCAGCATGGGCTATGCATGTGCTGTGGCTCGTGGTAGCTGTTAACATAGGTCCAGCACAGTCAGGACAGACTGATTACCATGCTATCTATGTATGGTGCATTTGGGTGATAAGTGGGCAAGTTAGAGGTGGAAAGTGGACATGGTGAAAGCTTTGCAGTCAGCATGCCCACACTAACTTCAAGGCTCATAATAAGCACGAGTGCAATTACCTCCATCTCAATAAGTGGAGATAAGTTCACCCGCGCTAATACTGGCCTATGTTGGGCACAGTTCAGTGCATTAACTGATGGAACATGCTGTGCAGGCCTCTAACAGTTATCACTGTGATGTTGCACTTAATGTGCCTTGGCTTTGTGGTCTATTGACATGTTAGATGCAAAACCACAACATGCTATAGTAAAAGGGCTCCTAAGTTGCAACTTCACCCCAACTCTACCCAAGAAACACCAGCATGTATATCACATGAAACCAAGCACCTTGTTTCCTAGCTACCTACTTTTATGAATTCATACACCAGGGCAATTTTAAAAGGACCTATCTGAGCATATAAAAGATGATTCTTTATACACTCAAATCACATCTACAGTTACCCCCTTGGTTTTAAATATAGAAACCTCGTGTTATTTAGTGCAGATCCAATTTTGTTCAATAGGGCTTTTTCCTTAATCATGTAGATTTTCTGCTTTGGAATCTTAGTACACGTTCATGAATGGGACCCTTAGTTAATTGCTTATATTAACTTTATGTGTGAAATATATTACTCTGTTTAAAAAAAAATAGCATACTGGAAAGCATGTCATTGTTTTGTAGAGCAGAATTTTAAATATTCTACTCAAAAAATATACACAAGATTTATGTGCTCTCTTTGATTTATGGTAATTCGATATGTTAATGTTACAAATTTTAATATTCACCTTGAAGACGGAGTTACGATTTCTTTTGTGTGTTGCAAAATATTGCTCCAGTTTCATTCTTGTTGAAACATCTTTGGTATGCACCAGTTTATTGATGCATTTATTGAAACAGTCAATTCTAAACTTTGAAAGACTGGGTAAATGTCCTTTAGCAGTATGGGGGAATTTTATAAGGGGACATGTTCTGTAGAGTATATGCCTACTTTGGTCGTATTTTAGTCATTTGTACATGAATAACTGCTTATAAAATGCCCACCAATACTTTGCCAATAGGCAGAGTTTGGACAGGGCATGGGTGGAGCATGTATAGAGTTACTTGAATATTATAATGTGTGTATCTTCTTGAAAAAAATATAGATGCAGGCATTGACATTAACTCTAGGGACTTGGTCATGCCTGTAATGTAGGTGTGCGTTAGGCACTGATGTTTTATAACGAAAAGGCACCTACTTTTCTTTATAAAATAGGCTTAACATAGGCTCCTTAGAAAGTGCTTTAATTAGCTGGCCCCTTCATCTTAGGGATCGGGATTTCTGCAGTGCTGGCAATTCAGATCTTTGGGCATATCTTTTCTGATTAAAAAAGATATCCACGTTAAGGAGTCTATTTACTAAGCCAGGTAAGGTTTTGCATTTAACGCCTGTTAATGTCAATTTTGGAATATCCATTAAGTGCAAAGCTTCTGAGGTACAAGTCAGTAGGTAAACGTGTGGGACAAATTGTTGGTGTTACAGCCATGGCAGGTAGCAGTGATGCATTTACTGTAATTATAACTTTGAAGGTGCAGTTTACTTCTTCAGTCAACAGAGGCAGGGTTGGATTGTCTGAAAATACCAGTCTGGGAGGATCAGGCCCATCTCCTTACCTTACCTTGTGCAGTGGGCAGGATGGGGCGGTGATTGGATAGATTAGGGGTAGAGGATTGCTGGTGATGGCACATTGTGGTTAGCATGACCATCACTGGTATGCACTAACTGTGATTGCTGCTATTAACATGGGTACACTTACTGTCTCCTCAGTGGGTGGCGGTAAGTGCACCCACATTAGATGTGCTAACCGGTTAGTGTGCTGAGGGTGTCTCCCTGCGGTAACTGCAGGGGGACATGCTCGGCACACCCCCAACAGTTAACGTGTGTCTACGCCACTTCCCATGCTAATTTTTGAGGTTTATCATGTGCTAACATAATACATTTTGCATTGCCGTACCTAGCCCTGTCCAAACGGTGCATCTGCACAGGGTACAAGAATATAGGTGCGCATTTAGGGCCCATTGCCAGCCTCGGCTTCCCCCCACGCTGTCTGTCCTTTCCCAGCAGCCGCTTGTCCTGTTCCCTTTTGTGGCAGCGGCAGCAGAGTGGACCTTCACACGGGTCTTTCTGACTCTGCGCTGGCAGGCCTGGTCTGATATCTCCTTCCTCTGATGCCAGCATATGTCAGAGGAGGGAGGGATCAGACTATTCCTGCAAGCTTAGAGTCGAAAATACCATTGTGTGTTTAAAATTGGAAGTCTGCTCTGCTGCCGCCATCACTGCTGCCGTCGCCGCCACCAAAGGGAACAGTAAAAGCGGCAGCGCAGCAAGGGCAGGCAGCATGGGAGGGAGCCAGCTAGAGATGAAGAGGTGTGGGGTAAGATGGCGCGATGCTGGGCATGGGGGGATGGGGCAGATGACAAACATTTGATGTAAGGTGGGGGTGCACGCCAGGTTTGCAAGTTGCACAGGGCAAATTTATGGCTTGGTATGGTCCTGCATTTTAGTAAAGATGCTCCCTTGTCTTAAAAGTCAGCAAGGATCACCACAGCACAGTGCAGTCTGGCTCAGCTGTCAGCAAGTAGATAGTCTAGTGGTTACAGCAATAGCCTAATACCCAAGAGATCAGGGTTTGATTCCCACTGGCACTTCTTGTGACCTTGGGCAAGTCACTTTACGCATCACTGCCTCGGAAGAAAAGACCTGGCAATCTACTTCCAGTCACACCTTGCCAAGAAAACCCATGGGCTGCTGGGTCGCCAGGCGTCAACACTGACTTGATGGCACTTAAAAAAGAAAAAACCCAGGGCCTCTGAGCCACTGCAAGGATAAAGGGCCTGCCACATTCCTGCCCCTTCCGTCAGTACAGACTTGCTGTTTTTAATACAGGAATCTGTCAAGGTTTTGAACTTGCAGCAGCTCAGAAGCCCCGTGAATTTTTTTACTTTTTCTTTGGCAGAGTGCAGCAAGTGCTCTTTGGTCCCGACTCCTGGCAGCACTTGCCACTGGGCAGCAGGGCAAGCCATCGTTGAACAGTGGTAATTTGTGTTCACTGCCCCTATCCCATCTTCTGCAGTTTCTGAAAATTCCACATTAGCCATTTAACATAAGATTTAACTGCTGTTAGCCTTTTGAGGTGTGTGTTTGCGGGTTTTGTGCCATTAGCTGCATGTCAACTATGATTTATGCCATTTCTGTACTTTTTTGTGCCCTTGCGGCACACTAAAATTGGAGGATATTGCTTTAACTTTAATAAGCCAGCCTATTGAGGGTAATTTTATAAGAGGGTGCCCAGTCAAAGGGCTTTTTAAGGATTCTATTTTTCTTAACTTTCCATTTTTGGATGAGTTTTCCTGACCTCCTGCACGTTGAGAGGTGGAGCAGAGGAACAGATACAGCAAAGGACGTCTGTGAACACCAGCTGCAGACCATTTAAAACAAGGTCCCTGGTAAGGTTCAAGGCACATGGGGCATGTAATGCCCCTTGGGAGCTCCTTTGGAGCACATTGGGAGCTTAAGTGCAAGTGTCCTGCTATATTTATTTATTTATTATTTTATTTATTTACATTCTCTTATATACTGTGCTATTCTGCATCAGTGCGGTTTACATTGAACAAACTGAAATTACATTGAACATGGCATTATAACTTGGAGATAACTATTTTTACAGGGAACATGGGCTATGGAGGGTTAAGTGGCTTGCCCAAGACCACAAGGAGCACCTGTGGGACTAGAAACCCCAGTCCTTCCGGCCCAAGGTTGCTGTCCTCTAGTGGGATTTGAACCCCTGACCTTCCGGCCTAAAGTACCTTGCCCCAACCACTAGGCCACTCCTCTACTCCATATTTAACCCCATTGATGGAGAAACGTAAGAAGAAGGAGTTTTCAGCTGCTGGAACAGTGCGAGGCCCGATGGATCAACATCTTTAATTGAAAGAGGCAACCACGTCTATACCAAGTACTGTTGCACAGGCTTCATCTCCTACGGGAGGTTCTTTAAGCTCCCCGGATCGTATCCCACCTCTTCCCCTGATTATAGTGACTCCACCTGTAGTAAGACACCACTACAGAAGAGCACTCCGCAGTTGGTACAGTCCACCCATAAGCCAGTTACTTGATTTCCTCCTGTTGAAAGAGGGGAAAAGGGGGAGTCACAAGTTTCTTTTGCTGATGTTTGGAGAGTAGTAAGTCTCTTGTGTCTACCATCCCACAGCTTTGCCAATTCTCACAGGAAACTGTGGATAGGCTGGGGGCCGTGGAGGAACAGATGGATTCTTTAGCTAGTTTAGTTCTTAGGTGTGAGACCCAATACTCTGCCTTACAGGCAGTAAATAGCTCCACTGTTAAGGACAGTATTGTGATACATCATAATTTAGAATCTCTGGAGAACATGATGAGGGCAAAAAATGTTCACTTGTTAAATATTCTCTGTCATAGGTTGCTTTCTGTGGATGTGTTATTACGTAAGGAAATTCTGCTTTTGTCTAATAGTGATTCAATACAGGTTCCTAAATCTTATTACCTTACTGATAGGAGTCTATTAGATGGGTCCTCAGATTTTGATTGAATTAAGTTTCTTGAGGACACATAAGACAAGTATCTCCACCAGAGCTACTTTAGTGATCACTCTAGTTAGTGATTAGGATAAAACATTAATTTTTAAAAATTACTTTAAGAATAAAGACAAACAGGTTCATTCCATCCTAGACGTACACCCCCTCTGTATGTCCAGTTTGAACCAGATGTACAGAGGGGGTCACGATTCTGATCGCATGAGGCACGTCTAGCCCCGCAGGACCAGAATAGAGAACAGCCCAACCTGCACTACAGGGAAAGCCCGACTAACTTAGTCATGCTTTACAATAGAGCCATGGCACCATGGCTCCAGTGTAAAGCCTGGATCCTGGCCGCCAGCTCAACAAAGGGTTTCCCCACAGCCCGACCCCTGATCTGGCCTCCTAAGGCAAGGGTCAGACTGCGGGAAATGTCCTTGGGGCCCCCCCTGCCCCATCTTCGCCTCAAGTCTGCCAAAAAAAAAAGCCCTCCAGGGAAGTTATTCCACCTCGGAGGTGGAATAACTTCCCCGCACAATTTGACGGCGGCGACTGTATGTCCAGGGCCACTGCTCGCTTTAACTCTGCCCCCAATCTGCCCCTTCCCCGCCCTATCTAACCTCCCCGTACAACCGGCAGGGAGGTTAGACGCTGGCTGGAGGACATGAATAGCTGGGATGGACGTCCCATTGCGACGTCCATCCCTGCTATTTGTGGGACAAATCGGGCCCAAAATGTTTTGTGGTGGTAAATTTTTTCCAGATGTCTCCATAGCCACACAGCTGAGAAGAAGGGCTTTTCTAGCTCTGAAACCCAGGGTTGTGGCTCTGGGAGTTTCCTTTTTCCTGCGTTATCCCTGTAAATGTCTAATTATGTTTCAGGATATGTTTTTCTGGATTCTGGACAGTTGGAGACTTTTCTGCTGAGTAAGGAGAGCAGGGATGGTTCAGGGGATTTAGTATATGAATAGTGGGATTAAGGCATTAGAGCAGTAAGTTTGGAAATTCTTTTTTTATTTCCTTTTTGTGGGGAGGAGGGGGGGGGGGTTGCCCAATTTCTATGTTATCTATTCTCACCGTGATGTAGGCTAAATTTGATTTGTAGGTTTTGTTATTTTTGATTAATATGACTTGGATGTTTTACTTTTTCTTTATCTTTGTATTTGCTTTTGCAAGTATTCTTGTAAAATCCATAAGTTCAAAAATGGAAAGGTTTTTTTTTAATTTAAGTGTACATTTCATGAACATTTGATATATAAAATTTGGAATAGAGGAGACTGATGTCTGATATGTGGGGTTATTAACATGGTGGTTATGCCATAGGAAACCCCTTTATCAAATAGTCTGTCTCTTTCCTTTAAAAAATTAAAAAGAATTCAAAACAATTTTGTTGCACATTGTTTGCCATGGCTGTTGGAAAACCCATAGTGAAGAGCTGTTTGTTGGTTGACAGGAGTTTAATTGTTGATTGTGTTTAATATCAACCTGCTTTGTTGAGTCCATGAATCTAGCTTTTATCTTTTTAAACAGAAGTCAAACTAGAAATACACAAAAATGAAAGATTTGCTGTTAAGTGTTTAAGATAGGATAGAGATTGATAAGACGAAGCTAATGAAGTTGAAAGATATTCTACAGTCATGTGAATGTTTATCTCTTCAGTATTATATACGCTTGGTAATGCTTCAGATATAAGTGGAAGTAATAGAGTTTTTCACATGCAACTATTCCTTGCCAATTGAAAAAAGAAATCGCAAGTGCAGTACCACAGGTCCGACTGGAACACTTTGGGTTATAAAGTTTGCAGGTCAAATCAATCAAGATATTAAGGGGCATGTATACAAAGCCCCACGCTAGTAACGAGGGTTTGGGTTGCATGGCTAGCGTGGGACACTATGCTAGATGCAGGGGATGGGGACAGCCATTCCCCTGAATTTAATGCAGCACGCCATGTAAAAACCACTGTGGGAGCAGCTACCACCTTCCACTGTGCTGGTTGTAGTTGCTTTCCATCAAGTGCCGTCAGTGTGGGCTTTCAAGGCCCACGCTAGTGGTGCTGAGTTGCCTTCCAGACAGTGCAGGTTTTTGAATGCAGGGTCCCGTGCGACGTTTAACGCAGTGCCAAAAACGCATGTTAACCCTGTGCTTCCTGGGTAGTACACTTTAGTAAACATGCCCCTAGGAATTGTAACAGTTTTATTGGGGTGGGAGGGGGGAGAGAAAAGCTTTGGACTTTCAGTTTGTGGAAGAAAATGTTGAGCTTTTTTTTTCAAAATGCGATGTTCTGGTTATCAACAGCTGTTCAATGAATGGCTGTTGATTTTATGATGTATATGCAGCCTTGCAGCTATTTTCTCACATGTGCACTTTTAGCAAACCTAAATAATTAATTTTTTCTTCTTTAGAGAAAGGTGAAAAGTAACTGACATACCTTCAATAAACTTTGCACCCCATGATGATTTGGCAAAATGTAAGGGAAAACTGCAACTTTTAGATTTCAGAAAGCAAGTGAGATACTAATATTATCAGCTCTTGCAAGCAAGAAGCAAACTGATGCATTTTTGACCTTGAAAACGGGCTAATTTTTTCAGAATGTCAAATGAATCAATATGGTTTATTCAAATTTGTTTTTTACAGTTCAAAGGAAATGTTATTACTTTTCCAATAAACGAACAAAGCAATATAAATAAATATCTAGAACTATGTCATGTTCACATAAAAAGAAGGCTGTATACATGAAGAGCTACTAGTTAACTTCTCTACAGATGCCCAAATCTCATTACATCGTTGTTTTATCAATTACCTTTCCTTATTTGTGTGTAATAGATACTGTATTCCACACGCATTTTTATTTACAATTGTGTCATCCTTCTCATTATATACTACTTCTTTTCGCTTTTTTCACAAAGGAGGATTTAAAGCTGCAGTTCTACTTTTTGTCAAAAAAGAGGGGCATTCTGCTCAAGATTTCCAAATACCTTTTTTATAGGATTACTATCCATCAATATATATTTAATAACAGAATCCTTGTGAACCTCTGCAAGTTTTACAGGATCGACAACACCCAATGAGCAATAAAAAAAACATGGACGATCTGTGAGAGACTGGCATAGAAATCCTTATTTGTTTTTCCTAAAATATTTCATTCTGTTTACTACTAGCTTATAATACCTTCCATAGTCCTATAGTACCAATATATTTCATGTCACACTTCTGTTTGATAAGCCAATAACACTGAGATGCAGCGTTCAGCGACTGAAACTTAAGCATCTTGTAATTCTCAGTCCTCTGAAAGCTGCCTTATGTCAGTTTTGCTAGTCCCAGCAGTTAACGTGGAGCCTTGTCGCATAATGCATGCTGCATTAGCGTGGGTGCACTTAACGCCACCTACTGAGGTGGGATTAGGTGAATCTGCACGAATGCACTTAGCGTGCAGTGTCCACTTTCCACCTCGACCCCACCCACTTGCAACGTGGTTGTGCTTTTAGCGTAGGAATTATCCTGGGCTGTCATAGCCTTGCACTACTGGGCAACGTACATCCCAGCGTGCCTTCAGCATGCACCAGAACACACGCTGCCAGGTAGCGCCTATTTGTACAAGACCCTCTATGTTGAATTTGAAACTAGCAAAAGTACTGTGAACTTGAAATGACAAGTTGCACTAGGGTAGGAAAAGGAACGTTCTAATATTCAACAGGTGACCTAGGGGCCCTTTTACTAAAGTGTAGTACATTTTTGAACTTTTCATTACATGTAAAAATTAAATGTGTGGCAAATGCAAAACCTGTGCCTAACATTGAAGGGTGTGGCTTGAAATCTCCTAGCGAGGCAGACACTTAAAGGGGTATTTTGAAAAGGCGTCAACTTGTTTCAGGTGCTAATAACTTGCGTAAATGTTGGTAATTTAGTAATGGTGTAAAAGTACATGCATTGTTTGCATGGTGCATACTTTAACAATGGGCATGCACATGGGTGGCCTTTGGGCAGATGTGGGTAGTGCAAACAAGTATATATGGTGGTTATAGAATACAGTAATTGATGAGCATGCCTATTTTTTGTAAGTATGCATATTTAAACTAGCTCCAGGGCTGGTGTAATTGATTACCCCTTATTTTAAGGCACATCCTCTACCACTTATTTTATGAAGTGCTTGATTTTATAAAATAAGCATATTAACTAGATGCGACCTTATAAAATTACCCTCTAAACACACATGAAAAGTATTGCCACTAGCACCTTTGCAGCCACACTGTCAGTTATACACAAGTGAACAGAGCCCCTAACATGATGGCTGCATAGACAGCAGTGCCCTTACCCCCAAACACCTTCCCCGCCATCCCTGGCCGTGAATACAGATCTTCACGCCTGATCCCCCACCAATCAACAACCCTTAATAACGCAGGGTGAGGAAATGTATCTAAGAGGTCTCTAAGACAATTGGCTGTAGGAACAGTTTCTGAGATGTAGAGTAATAATGGAACTATTAAAGAATGTCCATTTCATTGTAATCAGTATGGGCCCGATTCTGTCCCACACGTAGATCCCCTCTGTGCATCCGGTCTGAACTGGACGCACAGAGGGGATCGCGATTCTGATCCCACGGGGCATGTCTAGCCCCGTGGGATCAGAATCGTGAACAGTCCTGCACATGCAGATCGGGACTTTGATTCAGTCCGGCCTGCACGTACAGGACTGCCCCCGGCTAACTCAGAGCTTGTAAATGGAGCTGTGGCACCATGGCGTCATTTGCCATGGCACCGTGGCTCCATTTAAAAGCCATGATGCCGGCTGCCTGAAAAAGGGGTTTATTCCCTGCAGCCCGACCCCCGATCTGGTTTCCTATGGCCAGGGTTGGGCTGCGGTGAAAAAACCCTGGCCCCTCTTGCCCCATCTGCGCCCCAGGCAATTAAAAAAACATGTCCAGGGAAGTTATTCCACCTCGCCCACTGCCCACACAGAATCCACCCCCAGGCCGCCCATTTCCCGTTCCTGTCTAACTTCCCCGCACAATCTGCGGGGAAGTTACTCGTGGGCAGAAGAAGCTGTTGGGATGTCCATCCTTGCTATTCATGGCTCAGAATAACCCCCTATGTTTCTGTTGTGATTTGATAGAAGAAATGCAGCTAACGTTTTGTTTGGACTTTGAGTGGAGGAGTGGCCTAGTGGTTGGGGCAAGGTGCTTCAGGCCGGAAGGTCGGGGGTTCAAATCCCACTAGAGGACAGCAACCTTGGGCCGGAAGGACTAGGGTTTCTAGTCCCACAGGTGCTCCTTGTGGTCTTGGGCAAGCCACTTAACCCTCCATAGCCCATGTTCCCTGTAAAATAGTTATCTCCAAGCTATAATGCCCTGTTCAATGTAATTTCAGTTTGTTCAATGTAAACCGCACTGATGCAGAATAGCGCGGTATATAAGAGAATGTAAATAAAATAAATAAATAAATAAGTATTGTGCTGACAATTTCCTGCTCCCATTACTTTCCCCATAAAGTATAAATAACTACAGAAAAAGCCAACCTATTGAGGGTAATTTTATAAGAGGGTGCCCTTAACTTGACGTGGACATTCCCCCCCCCCCTAGAATGTGTGTAAATGTTCATACCTAGATGTTAGCAAGAATATGTGTAAATTATAGTATTTTATAGCCTACACACACACTGGTATGCTCCACCCAACCATCAGAAAACTGCATGCCATCAAGCAAGGTGCATACATTTACACTGGTCAGTGTCATGAGGTCATGAATGTATGTATATGACCACATATATGAGTTAATAAAATAACCCCCTTTTTGAGTGCCTATGTGGCGCCTAAACATATGTTCCTCCTTGTATAATTGCTCCTTTTCTGTCTATAATGAATTATAGCTCCTGTTATAGAGATGTTTGTATATTTGGAGTGGAGTAGTAGCGTAATGGTTAGGACACTGGCTTGGGAGCCAAGAGACCAGGGTTTAATTCCCACTAGCACTCCTTGTGGCCTTGGGCAAGTCACTTTTATCTTTTATCTTAATCTTTATTTAAAATTTGATAAACCGCTTTTCGTCGAAACATAAAGCGGTGTACAATAAAAGGTTGGCAATGCAAAGACAGAGAAAGGAACGCCAAAGTAAAACAGAAAAGTAAAGTATAAAAGCAAAGACAGATAGAAGAAGACAAAAACAACAGAACAGAACAAAGGGACAGTATTTTAAAACATAGGTTAACTAAAATATAAGAATACAAACATAGTAAAAGGCCCATAAAGGGGAAGACAAAACAGACTATGGGTAGACCGAATACACAACAGAACAAATATACGAACAAAACAGGAACAAAGACATCAACTAAAAAACATCAGGGGGGACCATCGGGAGAGAGATGAAAAGCTTGCTGAAACAGATGGGTTTTGAGTAGTGTTTTAAATTGAGGGTATGAGGGTTCCAGACGGAGAAACGGGGGTAAATCATTCCATAGTACTGGGCCTAAAAAGAAAAACCCTCCATTGCCTCAGAAAATTCCAAGTTATCAATGTCCCTGTTTAATGTCCATTACCAAGTTTAAGTTACAATGTAAACCGCTGTGATTGAAATTATAAAGAGGTATAAAAGACCTGTTAGCTAACATATTTATTTATTTATGTTCTAATTTTGTGGTGGTGTTAAGTGCCATCAAGTCTGTGTCGACTCATGGCGACCCTTGGGTAGTTGTCCTAAATTGTGTTTGGTCTTCAGTCAGGCGACTCGTTGTTGACAAGCTGGCACCTGTAGCTGCTCTTATTGTATAGATCCATATCATTTCTGGCCTTCCTCTTTTGTGTTGACCTTCTACCTTGCCAAGCATGATGTCTTTTTCTAATGATCTCTCTCTTTGCATGATGTGTCCAAAGTATGAAAGTCAAAGTCTTGTCATTTGAGTTTCTAAAGAAAGCTTAGGTTTTATCTCATCTAGTACTGACTGGTTTGTTCTTCAGGCAGTCCATGGTATACACACTATTCGTCACCAGCACCATAATTCAAAGGCATCAATTTTTTTCCTCTCTATCCTTTTCACTGTCCAACTTTCGCATCCATATGAGGTTACTGAGAAAGCCATGGCTTGAAAAAGTCAAATCTTTGTATAGAGAGAGACATCTTTGCTCTTGAGAATCTTGTCTAGGTCCTTCATAGCCATTCTGCCAAGAGCGATGCATTGTCGGATTTCTTGACTGCTTGTTGCTTCTTTATTGATAGTTGATCCAAGTAGGTTAAAGTTGTCCACTCTTTCAATTTTCTTCTCCATCAACGATGAACTTATTCATTTTGTCAGTTGTCAGGATCCTCGTTGTCTTAACGTTAAGGTGCACACCCATTTTAAAAGTATATTCCTTAATCTTGAGAAGCAAATGTTTCAAATCGTCTTCACTTTTCAGCCAGTAATATGGTATCATCAGCATAGTGGAGGTTGTTGAGTCATCATCAATCTTCACACCTCAGTTGTCTTCATACAGTCCTGCTTCTCTGATGATTTGTTCTGCATATAAATTAAAGAGGTAGGTGGAAAGTATGTAGCCTTGCTGTACACCTATGTTGATTTTAAACCATTCTGTTTCTCCTAGTTCCGTTTGAACTGATGCTTCTTGATCAATGTTACGTTTGTGCAAGAGAATGATCAGGTGTTCTGGTATACCCCTGCTTCTTAATGTGGCCTCGAGTTTCTCATGGTTTACACAGTCAAAAGCCTTGCTTTGTCAATAAAACACATATGGATATCCTTTTGGTATTCTTGTCTTTTCTAGGATCCATCTCAAATCCGCAATAATGTCTCTCGTTCCTCGCCCTTTCCTGAACCCTTCTTGCACTTCAGGCAATTCTCATTTCAGGTATGGTTGTTGTCTCTGCTGAATGATCTTGAATAGAATTTTGCTGGCATGTGGGATTGAAGCGATTGTGCGATAATTTCCACAGTCAGTTGGGTCACCTTTCTTCAGTATCGGTATAAACACTGATCTTTTCCAGTCAGTTGGCCATGGATTTGTCTTCCAAATTTCCTGGCAGAGCTTTGTAAGTATAGTAACAGCTTCATCCGATTGCTGTAATACTTCAATGGGAATACCATCAATGTCCAGGGCTTTATTCTTTGATAAGGCTTTCAATGCTGCTTTGACTTCTTCTTTCATCACCAATGGTTCGTGATCATATGTTATAGGTTGAAACGGCGGTTGGTCCACTTGATCTTTATGGTATAATGACTCTGTATATTCTTTTCACCTTTTCTTGATCTTCTCGGCAACATTCAACATGGATCCTTGAGCATCTTGTAGCATTCCAATTTGAGGCTGGAATTTTTTTCTTTAACTCTCGTAGCTTTAGAAAAGCCGATCTTGTTCTTCCTCTAATAGTTTGATTCTATTTCCTTCATGTGTCGTTGTAGTACTTTTCCTTGTCTTGTCTCACTGCATGTTGGAAATCTCTGTTCTGTGATTGCCTCTCCTTCTCCTCTGGCTTTAGCTTCTCTGCATTTCGGGACAATTTTCAGAGTTTCTTCAGTCATCCATTTTGGCCATTTTTGCTTTTTCACCTTATGTAGAGACTTATCACTTTCTTACAACACAATCTTCTTAATGTCGTCCCATAACTCTTCTGGTACTCTGTCATTTGTATCTAAAGCAGCAAATCAATTTTGCAGGCAGTCTTTAAATTCCAGTGGTATATTTTGAAGGTCATATTTTGCTACATTCATGAATGGCTTGCTCTTTTTCAACTTTAGCTCGAGTTTGTATACTAGTAGTTGGTGATCTGTACCACAGTCAGCTCCAGCTTTTGTCTTTGTTGTTGATACTGAGCTTTTCCATCATTGTCTTTCACAGATATAGTCAATTTGATTTTTGTACAATCCATTGGGTGAAGTCCACGTATACAGTTGGCACTTGTGGTTCTGGAAGAAGGTGTTTGAGATGAATAGATCATTGATCTTGCAGAATTCTATCTGTCTTTCTCCAGTTGTTTTTTTTTTGTTGCCAAGTCCATATTTTCCAACCACTTTGCCTTCCTCTTTGTTGCCAACCTTTGCTTTCCAGTCACGTATGAGTATCAGGATATCCTGCTTTCATGTTCTGTTAATTTCAGCTTGTACTTGTCCATAGAACTAATCAACATCTTCCTCTTTTTCAGCTGTTGTTGGGGCATATACCTGAATTATAGTTGTGTTGATGGGCTTTCCTCATAGATGAATAGAAATTAAACGTTCGCTGATTGCATTATATTTCATTACAGTTCTTGCAACTTTCTTCTTAACTATAAATGCAACACTATTTCTTCTTTGTCTTTCATTTCCAGCATAGTAAACCATAAGATCATCAGATACAAAGTGCCCAAAGCCAGTCCATTTCATTTCACTGACACCCAAAAGATCGATTGGTACACGTTCCATTTCATTTTTGACCACCTCCAACTTCCCTTGGTTCATGATTCATACTTTTCATGTCCCAATATGTAAGATATATTTGCAACTTCTGAATCTCTTTTCATGTGCATCTACATCAGCAGATCCAACCATAACATAAGATATACAATACTGGGTTAGACCAAGGTCTATCAAACCCAGTATTCTGTTTCCAACAGTGGTCAATCTAGGTCATACGTACCTAGCAGTTTCCCCAAAAGACACAAGTTCCACAATGCTTGTACTGCGTCAAGCATTGATATCCTGGGTCCCTTCTTAATAATGGTTTATGGACCTTTCCTCTAAGAACTTGTCCAAATCTTTTTTAAACCCAGCTACACTAACAGCCTTTACTACATCCTCCGGTAGCAAATTCCAGAGTTTGATTACACGTTGAGTGAAAAAATATTTTCTTTTATTAGTCTTAAATAGTTTACCCTGTAGCTTCATTGCATGTTCCCTAGTCTTTCTATATTCTGATAACGTAAACAATCGATCTACGTTTACACGTTCTACTCCATTCCTTAATTTATAGACTTCTATCATATCTCCCCTCAGCCGTCTCTTTTCCAGGTTAAAGAGCCCTAACCTTTTTAGCCTTTCTTCATAGGGGTATCCTTCCATCCCCTTTGCCATTTTGGTGGCTCTTCTCTGAACCTTTTCTAATAATGCTATATCCTTTTTGAGATACGGCGAACATAATTGCACACAATATTCAAGGTGCGGTCTCACCATGGAACGATATAGAGGCATTATAATATCCTTTGTTTTATTTTCCATTCCTTTCCTTATGATTCCTAGCATTCTATTTGCTCTCTTGGCCACCGCTGCACACTGGGCTGAGGGTTTTAACATGTTATCCACAATGACGCCTAAATCTTTTTCCTGGGTGATGGTTCCTAATGTGAAACCTTGCATTGTGTAACCATAGTTTGGGTTGTTCTTCCCTATTTGCATAACTTTGCACTTGTCCACATTAAATTTCATCTACCATTTTGATGCCCATTCTTCCAATTTATCAAGATCCTCTTGCAATTTTCCACAATCCTCTTGGGTTTTAACAACTTTAAATAGTTTTGTGTCATCTGCAAATTTGATAACCTCACTCGTTATTCCCTTTTCTAGGTCATTTATGAATATGTCAAAAAGCAGCAGACCAAGCACAGATCCCTGGGGTACCCCACTATTCACCTTTCTCCATTGGGAAAATTGGCCATTTAGCACTACCCTCTGCTTTCTATCTTTTAACCAGTTCCTGATCCACAATAGTACACTGCCTCCTATCCCATGACTCTTTAGTTTTGCCAAAAGTCTCTGATGAGGGACCTTGTCAAAGGCTTTCTGAAAGTCAAAATACACTATATCAACTGACTCACCTTTGTCTACCTGTTTATTCACACCTTCAAAAAAACAAAACAGATTTGTAAGACAAGATCTTCCTTGTCTAAAGCCATGTTGGCTGTCTCTCATTAAGCCATGACTATCTACATGTTCAGCTATTTGGTTCTTTATGATGGTTTCTACCATTTTTTCCGGTACTGACGTCAGGCTCACTGGTCTGTAGTTTCCCAGATTACCCCTGGAACCCTTTTTAAAAATTGGTGTTACATTGGCCATCCTCCAATCTTCAGATATTACAGATGATAGTTCACAGATTACTAATAGCAGGTCTGCAATCTCATATTTCAGTTCTTTCAATACCCTTGGATGTATATCATTCGGCACCGGTGATTTGCTACTCTTCAGTTTATCTAATAGTTGTAATACATCTTCCAGATGTATCGATATTTCCTTCAATTCTTCTGCACCTTTAAATACCACTTCAGTCATGGGTAACATCCCTACATCTTGCTCAGTAAAGACCAAAGCAAAGAATTTATTCAGTCTCTCCGCTATCGCCTTGTCGCCCCTTTAATACCTCTATCATCTAATGGACCAAACTGACTCTCTCACAGGTTATTTGCTATGAATGTACTTGAAAAAGTCTTTATTACGCGTTTTTGCTTCCACAGCAAGCTTCTTCTCAAATTCTCCCTTTGCCTGCCTTATCAATGTCTTGCATTTAACTTGCCAGTGCTTGTGCTGTTTCCAGGTTTCGTCATTTGGCTCTTTTTTCCATTTCCTGAAAGATGCTTTTTTGGCAACAGCTTCTCTGACCTCACCTTTAAACCATGCTGGCAGTTTTTTGGACTTCCTTCCACTTTTCTTCAAGCGCGGAATACAGTTGGTATGGGCTTCCAAGATAGTATTTTTCAACAACACCCAAGCTTGATGTAAGTCTTTAACCTTTGCAACTGCTCCTTTTAGTTTTTTCTTAACTATTTTCCTCATTTTATCATAGTCTCCTTTTCGAAAGTTAAAAGGTAGTACTGTGGATTTCCTTACTATCCCTCCTCCACTAATTAAATCAAAGGCGATCACGCTATGATCACTATTGCCAAGTGGCCCCAACACCCTTATCTCTTGCACTAGATCTGGTGTTCCACTAAGGACTAGGTCTAATATGGCTTCCCCTCTGGTCGGTTCATGAACCAGCTGCTCCAAGAAGCAGTCATTTATTTCATTTAGGAACTTTATCTCCCTAGCATGTCCTGCCATGACACTGACCCATTCGATACCGGGGTAATTGAAATCACCCATAATTATTACTGTGCTGTAACGTTTGTTAGTTTCCTTGATTTCTTTGAGCATTTCATCATCCATTTGTTCATTCTGGCCAGGCGGTCTATAGTACACCCCCACTGCTACTGACAGGCAATTAGCGTGGCTTTCTAAAAATAAATGCAAACTATGGTCAGCTGATGGACATCCCAAACTCATGCCCCTCCCGATCTACATCAGCATCACCTCCACCTGCCCCTTTACCCTACCTGATCAACATACCAATCTCCCCCACCCTAATCCCTCTATCGAGCAGCAACCCCCCCCCCCCACACACACACACACTCTGATTCCTTCCCTGAAGGGTATCACCCCACCTCCTCTCTCCAAGAAGATCATTCAACCCTCTTCCCAGTCCCCCACCAGGCACTTACCAAAGCTTTCCCTGGTGGGTTAATGGCAGATCAGGAGATCTCCAGATGCTTCTGCTTCTTTTCTGGCTCAGGTTTAAAACAGTAGTTCGGACTCCTATTAGCCTTATGGTGCTACTGCGGGAGGTCAAGCTGCCAAATAAGAGAGAGAAGCCCTTATTCAGCAGCTTTGGTAGTTTTACAGTAATGTTATTGTGGAAATGTCAATTTGAAGTTTTATCCCCCCCCCCTGAAAGAAACCTCAACCATACCTATCTGAGGTATGATTTGTTTTGCCAAAAAATAAAAATCAGTTTTGCACCATTTTACACGTGTGCTTTTAATGTGTGCAAATCACTAATGAACCGATTGCATGATATTTCGGATCATTAGTGATTTCACAAAGGTTTTCCATTGCATGCAAATATACTATATTTCTTTAAAAATCTTCACATCCTTGTACATATTTCACATTCTTTTGCCTAAAAAATATAATTTGAAATGTATTAGAGTAGGAGTTTATCTCATTGAAATACATAACATACACTGCACTTTCAATGTGAAAGAACAATTATAGAAACATTCAGATAGTAATTAAGAATGAGAAACACAGATTTACCTCCATTTGCAAACATTGTCTAAACAAGGCTCATAATAAGCTAAATAAGAGCCTACATGTGCCCACTCAAAGGAGATGAATTGATTGAAGTACTCCTGCATGAAGAATCAAGCTGTTTCTGTTGTATAAAGTGAATTTGAAGCAACAGTCTAAACATGCCAGCCACAAGGCTGCAGAAGGAACTCCAGGATAAAGATATTCAACAATACAAACTTGGGGAAGGCTATAAGAAAATTGCAATGTATTTCAATATCCTTTGGGACACTACCTTAATCAGGCTGTTTCTCTATAGTCAGTAGCTGTGGGTTAAGGAAACTGCTGAGGAAGGTCACAGTGAGGCCTAAGATTACTATAAACGAATTACAGTAGCCTTTGGCAGAAACAAGTGAAACAGCTGACTGTTCAACAATCTGAAGATTACTCCACAAACATGGCCTGTACTGGAGGGTGGCAAGAATGAAGCCATTGCTGAAAAGGCATATGATGCTGCATGGTGTTTTCAAAATAAAATACTTACAGGACACTGCATGTATTTGAGAGATTTTGAGGTCTTATGAGTTCAAGCTGAAACTTTTCAGTCTTGATGCTAAGCAAGATGTGTGGTCTAAAACAGACATACCAGATTCCCTACCAACACTATCCATATAATAAAGAATGGTGATGGTGGCATTATGTTGTGGGGATGCTTTGCCACATTTGGGACAGGGAAGCTTGTAAAGATCAAGAGAAATATGGATGGTGTCGTGGAGGAAAGCCCTGGAGGAAAACCTGTTTAGTGGAGCAGAGATTCAACAGAACAATGATCCTCCTTAACACAAAGCAAGAGCAATAATGGAATGGTTCAGCAAGAAGAAAGTGAATGTCCTCATGTGGTCCAATCAAGCCCAGAACTGAATCCAATAGAAATCTGTGGCAAGACTTGAAAACTGTAATCAACAGATAATCCCCAACTAATTTAAAGTAATTTGAGCTATTCTGCATAGAATTATTGGCAAAAACTATGCCATCCCGCAATGCAAATTAGGTAGACGCTGATCCTAAATGACTCATAGCTTTAATATTGCGAAGGGGGCTTCCACCAAGTGCTGATTTGAGGGCTATGTTGACTTATGCAATTAAGACTTTTTGGCTTCTTACTCTTATTTACATTTTGAATATTTCTATAATTGCTCTTCCATCTTGAAAATGTAGTATACATAATGTACAGTTGTGGTCAACATTATTGGCACCCTTGCGGTTCAACTCCTTAATATCCAATATCTCCTAAACAAAAGTGGTCAATGAAATGGCTTTGGTCTATATATGCACACATATTTGACACATAAAAGAATACATTAAAACAAGACCAATTAAAAAAGGAAATAGGAAATAGTATAAAAACTTGGACATTGCCAGCACATGCTTATTTAATATAATGCAAAGAAAGTCACTGGATAGTCCCATTGAGCTCCTTAAATAAAGAACATCAAAATACGTTTTTTTATGTCTGGGTCCCCCGGCAAGAGCGGGAAGGAGGAAAGCCTTTCCCCTCCACTCCGGGGAAACCCTTTTATTAAACAGGTATACAACCCGAAAAACTTCATGCAACATTTTCCAGTAGTGAAGAAGCACTTATCTCACAAGTAGGCGATATTCATCTCCCATTGTTATACACGACATGCATGTTTTGAGCCCAGCAGGAGCCCTGTGTCAAGTGATACCGTGTTGAAAATTATCGCTCTAACAGAAGCCGAGCTCAACGGACCTTAATATAAACCCCCATAGATTGCCAATAGGTCGAACCTGTGCACGTCAGCAGAGGAGTAACAATACCTTAAATGGTCAATGGCAGTAAACCCCCACATGGTGGAATCCTCAAGTACTACAAGAAACTCCACCAATCACATTCCATGTTGAGTCCCAAAGGAATTACAGTCTTCAAAAGGAAAATCCAACGCTGTTCACATTTCTGAAGTTGACGCTCCCAGTCACCCCCTCGAGGAGTAACAGAAACATTATCTATAACTCTCCAACGGAGGTCAGAAAACGTATGATGGAACTGAAGACAATGTTCAACTATTGGTGCGGAAAGAGTTTCAGTTTTTATCCGAGAGGCATGTTCCCCCAAATGGACCTTGACTGGCCTGATAGTTCTACCAATGTAAGAAAGAGAACAAGGGCAAATCAATATATACACCACAAACTGGGATTGACAGGTGGTAAATCCCCGAAAGGTAAAAGATGCCCCCGTAGCAGGATAACTCCACTGGACCCCCTCCAAAGTAGTGTGGCAGAAACAACAATTCCGGCAAGCCCAATGACCCTGTCTAGAACCTCCTGGCGGCAAAACAGATTGATTCAAAGAGGTATGAACCAACCGGTCCTTTAAATTAATACCCCTGGTATAAGCCAGCTGAAGGGGTTTCTGAAAGTAAGAATGTAGTTGTAAAATGCGCCAATATTTTTTCAGCAAATGGGTAACTTGCACAGTATGAGTCATAAAAGGGAGTACCCCAGTGTCCAAATCTTGTCCAAAACGAGGCGCATCAGGTGAAATATGCGGAAAAGTCAACAACCACTCCCGATGAGAGAACCTAGCTCTCAAATATGCCCAGCATACCACCTTCCATGGGTAACCCTGATCCAACAACCGGGTCCGTAGGGCACATGCTTGTTGCTTGAAATCGTCCAAGGAAGAGCAAATCCTCCGAAGACGGAGGAATTGGCCAAAAGGAAGACCTCTCCGGAGGGGGGAAGGATGATGACTATGATATCGTAGGAGGCTGTTACGCTGGCTAGACTTACGATATAATGTGGTAACCAAACCACCATGTCGCTTCATGATCAACACATCAAGAAATTCAATTCGAGAATCATGAACATGGGCTGTAAATTGTATATTGGGCTGGATGGAATTGAGCCAATGAATAAAACAGCATAAATGACCATGTGTTGAGGACCACAATAAAAAAATGTCATCCAAAAACCTAAGCCACGTAAGGCTTTCCTCCTTCCCGCTCTTGCCGGGGGACCCCGACATAAAAAAACGTATTTTGATGTTCTTTATTTAAGGAGCTCAATGGGACTATCCAGTGACTTTCTTTGCATTATATGATTATTGGTAGTCATCTGAGAGTTGTTGTTTTGGGGTTTTTTGGTTTATAGCACATGATTATTTGGCACCCTTATAAACAATTCAAATTGGTTGGAACAGAAGAACCACATTCCCATTGCAGTAAAATTAGACACACCTGTGATCAATTGTCAGTACTCACATGGCTTGAATCAACCAATGAATGATGGCTCTAATGTTTACAATGGCTACATTCATACTCTGTTCCATTTTCACAATGGTGAAGACGAGAGACCTGCCTGAGACCATCATAAAAGCCATTATCACCAAAAATCTAATTTCAAAGGGGTACAAGGGTATAATCAAAGACCTTGGGATTCCTATGTCTACAGTTCACAATATTATTTAAGAAGATTTATGCTCATGGAACTATGACCAGGACGTGGTGGGAAGAAGAAAATTAATCCAAGAGTCTTAAAAGGTTAGTGTGAACTGTGGAAAAACACTGCGTACAATATCCCAAGAGCTTAAGGCTGACCTGGATCAATCTTGAATGATAGTTTCAACCCACATCATACACCCCACACTAAACAGAGGAGGACTTCATGGGCGAAGGCCAAGGAGCAGCCCACGGCTCAAAGACAGATGTAAAAAGGCATGCCTAATCTTTGCCCAAACCACCTTCAGAAACCACAATCCTTCTGGGAAAATGTTCTGTGGAAAGATGAAACCAAACTTAAGCTCTTTGGTAATGCAGACCAGGTATACATTTACAGGCAAAGAAATTAAACTTCTAAGGAAAAAAACACCCTT
The DNA here is from genome assembly GCA_033557465.1 of Ichthyophis bannanicus. NCBI lineage: Eukaryota > Metazoa > Chordata > Amphibia > Gymnophiona > Ichthyophiidae > Ichthyophis > Ichthyophis bannanicus. The sequence continues at coordinate 861,208,196 of CM066034.1, forward strand.
TATAGAGATAAATATGGGGGAGGTTCCATAATGTAGTGTGGCTGTTTTGCTGCCTTGGGAACTAGAGGCCTGGAACATACTAAAGGAATCATGAAGTCCGAGGACTATCAAAGTATTTTGGAGCGAAATGTGCTACCTGGTGTCAGAAATCTAGGTCTGCGTCGAAGGTCACAGGTCCTTCTGCAGTACAGTGACTGAAAACATACATCCAGAAGTACAAAAGAATGGTTAAAAAGGAACAAATGGACCATTTAGAATGGCCAGCAATGAGTCCTGATCTCAATCCAATCAAGAACCTTTGGAAAGAGCTGAAATCTGCCATTGGTAAAAGGAATCCTGGAAACATCATGAGCTGGAACAAATCACAGTTAAAGATAGGGAGAAACTACCAGCAGACAGATATATGAAATTTATAGATGGCTACAAGAAATGTTTGGAGGCTGTCTTCGCTGCCAAAGGTTGTCCAACCAAATATTAGTAAAGGGTGCCATTATTCCTGTCCAGGTCATATTTTGTTGTTTTTTCTCAGAAATTACTACTTCTGAGTTGCACAGATATCTCTTTTTTTGTGATATACCTTTGAACATATTAAAGCATTGTAATGGCATGCAATTGGAATATTTCCAATTATTTCTCAAGATATTCTACACAACATATCAAAAATGCAAAAGTGACAATAATGTTGATTGCAACTGAATAACAGTGAAACAAACATATTTTAATACAGTTTGAATTATAAAGACAGAAAACCAACCAGGGCAAACAAGAACACAAAGGGGAGGGGGAAGAGAGGAGGGCAGAGGTTAAAAATTGGAGGCGAATGTAAAAGTAAACAAAGGAACACGAAGAGAAGAAAGGGTGGGAACAAACAGACATTCCACTAGCCAGTGCTGCTAGAGAAATGGCAGAACAGGGAAGACAAGAAGGGGAGACACGGGTCAAGGGGATGTGACTGAAGGAAAAGCCAAGAAGAAGAGGTGGGTTTTCATCTATCTGACTTTTAAGACCCTTTGGGGGATATTTTGGAAGTCCTATTTGTGCTTTGTATGTCTGAAAATGGGTACAGAGACGTCCAAAGCACAGCGAATTCCCCAGAGCCATTTTAGAAGCTGGGTCTGTAGATGTCTCCAGTGTGAGAACATCAAAGCCTGAACAGGAACATGAAGAAAGCCTCACTGGGGCATTCCCAGGAACCTGGACATCACTGCCTGATCGCAGGAACATCCTGGAGGTCTGGAGTTTAGACTCAGTGCTTGTTTTGGCTGAAAAACATCCAGAGGGTGTAGAGAAGACAGCACTCCCTCATCCCCAGTACTCAGCACAATCATAATGATAACAGCAGTAAGATTTTAACCCTGATTTCCCATTATTGTAGCCAGGTTCTGAAACGCTATTGTTGGGATGTCTATGTAGATACTCCCACAGATGTCCATACTGGGCACATCCATGTTTGTGAAATCATGACTACATCTAGCTATGCCTGTTATTATTTTTTTTATTTCAGATGTTCTGGCTTAAACATCCCAGATTGCACTTGGACATCCTTTCTAAAATGCCCCATTTTGGGGGTTAGAAGCATCTATATACAAGACAATTGGAATAAGAACATAAGATACATCATATAGGTCAGACTAGTATTCTTTTTCTAACAGTGGCCAATCCATTTTGTGGAATGGCTCCCAGTAGATGTGTCTCCTTTTATAAGCCGGTAAAAGCATTGTTGTTTGAGAAGGCTTCTGTGGTTATGAGTTCATTTTTGATTGTGTAATTGATTATATGGGTGGTTTTCATTGTTTGATTTGGATTTTGGATTATGTCATAATTTTTGCTGTGTGGTATTTTATTGTTGGACAGTTGGGTATAATTTTGAAATGGCTGTTGTTGGGTGGGATGGTGTAGGGCTGAGGGATTTTAATGGAAAGGATGGGTTTCTTTTATCATATATTGTGTAATTCACTTTGGGGAGGGGGGTCATGCTGGGACATGCATTGAAAGCTAGCAAGGGGCCACGACAGTTAGTACGGGCCAATTCCTGCGCTAACTATAAATCACATGTTGGAGTGGTAAGGGAGTGGGTTAGCGGTGGAGAATGAGCATGGTGAGAACGCAACAGTTATTATGGGAGTAAAGACCATGTGCTGTGACCCTTGCAATTAGAGCAGGTTTACCTAATGCCACCTCAAGAGGTGGAGTTAAGTGCAACTGGGCTGTTTGTCTGCCATGTTAGGGCACACTATTGCATGCTAACTGCTGGAACAATGCTGTCTAAATTCCCAACAGTTAATGTGGTACTGCTGCACCTAACGCACCATGGTATTGGCATGTTAGGTGCAACACCTTAGTGCCCTTTTGTAAATGGCCCCCTTTGAGTACTATTAGTGTTAGGCAGGAGTTAGCTATACAACATTTACTTCTCCTAATATCTATTACCATTCTTTTCTCTACTATAGGCATGGTCAGCTCCAGTCCCTGAGGGCCACAAACAAGTTGGGTTTTCAGAATATTTATAATAAACATTCATTAGAAGTTATGCATACATGTTATTTCAGGATCAAATACATTTATCTGTAATTATTTTGAACCTCAGATCTGTGTGTGGAGTGTGAAAACCACAAATGACCATGTCTGCCATTCCCCTTATACTACATATATATATACATATATATATATACATATATATATATATATATATATATATATAAAACTGAATAAAATAACAATATTAATAGAGAGAGCAAAGAATAGAATAATGATAATTTTGCAATTAATTTATGTTCTTTCAACAATAATTTTTCTAAATATTGTCCCGATCAAGTAGTAAGGAAATATATTTTAAAAATTATTTGCTTCAATAAAGCATTAATTCCATAAATCAGTGGATCTCAACCCAGTCCTCTGGGACCCCCAGGCCAGTCAGGTTTTCAGGATATCCACAATGAAATGCATGAGATAGATGTACATATATACATCTATCTCATACATATTCATTGTGGATACCCTGAAAACCTGACTGGCCTGGGGGTCCCGAGGACTGGGTTGAGAACCACTGCGCATAGTTAATGGCTGATTGCTAAACTAAAACCCTAAAGGTGCTTTCTTAGTAATATCATGTTGCTAAGTGCAGCTAGTTAAAGTAAAATCACTGAAAAGGGAATAAGGAGAAAAGATAATTTACTTAAAAAGAAATATAAGAGAAGGATCAAATGTTCCTTAAGTTAAATCTACAAAGTCGGTATCCATAAATCAAAGTCAAAAGATTCACAAAGAAAGCTACAGCATGCAATAGAGGCTCAAACAGTTCAGAAAGAGACAGATAAGCAAACAAAAAGTTATAATGAAAGGAAAAAGCACAGTAGCTTGATAAATGAAAGCAGGATAATAAGGATCAAACAAAGCAAAAGCTGCCTCGAGTCTAAAAGGGAAAAGACAAACCTGGAAGAGTTTGTTCACTACTTATCTGTAAGTCGTGTCCCTAAGTATTGAAATCAGGCTTTTTGGCTGTTACAAGTCATGGTAAAGATAACCTTGGCCAGGGGATATTCCATTACTGGGAAATAAAATGAATACATCTTGGGCCTGTTATATAGTAGTGTTTGCATTTCTAAAAGCAAAAATGTGCATAAAACAGCATAAAACAGCATATAATTATGTTTATGAATTTTAATGCCTGTTATTAGCTTGTCTTATGCATGCTACAGTGCCTTATTTTCACACACACAATTTTCACATTTTGCTGTCTTAAAAATATAATTCAAATTGTATTAAAATGTTTGTTTCACTCAGCCAGGCGACCAGCATGAAAGCCTCGGGTCGCTACCCCGCCCGGTCTCCCCCCTTCCCTCCCCCCCCCCCCCGCCAGAATAACTGTACTTACGCGGAATTGGCGACAAAGCACTGATCATTTTATTTGGTTAACAACACATTTTTTTGGAAATTACAGTACACGAAACTGTTGGCCACAGCATGAGCCTCTTATTTACATAGTCCTTATTATACTATACAACCATTCATACAGCGAATGACAGTAAATGACCTTACATTACGCTTTCTTTTATCCTTTCTCCAGAGGCACAGCCCACTCTGATTAGGTTCTTGTCGCCCGGCAGGGATCTCTGGAAAGCGGCCGTCCAAGCCTTTTCCCCACTGCCGTCGTTTCTTACTAGCAAGGTATCTTCACGGGGATGTTTTCGCTACCAGGCCCTGTTCTGGGCTCTGTCCCTCTTGCAACAGTGTCCCTATCCGCTTCTGCCCAAGTCCCGTCAAAGGCTTGAGCAGGGCTACGTTGTGAATCTCTGTACTCGTTTCTCCCGCTGTGAAAGCATCGGGAGGCCCTGTAGACACTGTTGCTGCTTCCACTCAGTGTCCCCTTTATGGAGACATCCTCTATGTTCCACTCCCCCTTATCATGTCTGGGCTGTGCACTCTCTCGAGAGGAGGGGGTCCCTATCTCTCCTGCCCCCCCCCCCCGCTTACTCTGCTGTGACGATGCCTATCCTCAGGGTGGGTCGGGCGGGTGATTGTCCTCGTCCGGCACCGTGCGGAGGGGGGGGGGGAAAGAGGGCGAGCAGCGGCGCCGCCAGCCTTTAAGTATCCTGCCGCGCCGCCCGCCCTCCCCCCACCCCGCCCCCCCCCCCCCCGAGGTTAACCCTCGGCCCGCCGGCGCCCGCCTGTGCCCGGCCGCGTTTAAGGTCGCGGCCGGATCTGTTATTCAGTTGTGATCAACATTATTGGCACTTTTGTATTTTCGATATGTTGTGTAGAATATCTTGAGAAATAATTGGAAATATTCCAATTGTATGTCATTGCAATGCTTTAATAATATGTTCAAAGGTATATAACAGAAAAAAGAGATATCTGTGCAACTCAGAAGCAGTAATTTCTGAGAAAAGAACCAACAAAATATGACCTGGACAGGAATAATGGCACCCTTTACTAATGGTAAATACCTATGGTATTTTTAATTTCTCTGTTAACCGCCTAGTTGCCTTGGTTATAGACAATATATAAAATCAAAATTAACAGTATCTTAAGCTAGCTCTGATACTCCACTAGAAACCAGTGAAGATAGTTCAGAACAGAAGTCATGTGATCCCTAGGTGCACAGTCTATTAGCATGCACACAGCTACATTCTGTAATAACTGCAATGAATCCATATACTTTTTGTCAACCCACCTAACAGAGCCATGCAGTAATTCAGCCTAGAAATAAGGGAGTGCATTATATTTATAAAAACATTCTTCTCTCAATCGGCAAAGCTTTTCTGCTGCTATTTTATTTCTCCTTTTACCTTCAGGTTCCAAGAGGACAAGCTCTCTGAAGTCACTGCACTGCTGAGGTGTTAGTGTTCTTAATTAGCTTGCTGGGGAGTCAGGTTATTGCATATTGTATAAAAAACTGCATTGCCTTGTAAGCATTGCCATTCCTAAAGGGTCTCAACTTCAAAGAAGGTAATTCTGTGGCTCTTAATACAAATTCTCTCTGCCTGGCAGTTCTTTAAAAAGGGGCTAGTTTTATATTTATTAGATAACATTGTTTTCACTGCTTAAACTACTGGATTATTTTTGTAGCTGTTTGCAGAATGGATTTTTATTTTTTATTTTTTTAGGCAAAGCTTTTCTGCTACAATTTTTTTTACTCATCTAAACTTTAGGTTCAAAGAGGAAGACAAGCTCTTTGAAGTCACTGCACTGCTGAGTTTTAGTGTTCCTAATTAGCTTGCTTAGGAGTCGGGTTATTGGGTGTTTTTAATTATGTTTTATTTCATTACTTATTTCTATGTGCTGCCATATGGTTATGTGTGTACTGATCAATGTGTGTCATACATTTGGCTGATAAAAAAACAAGGGAGTGGTACTGTATAGAGGGGTGAAGTACATCAGTGCATGGAAGAAGAAGAATGGGACCCGGGGGTGATCATGTCAAATGATCTTAAAGTGACCAAAAGGTAGAAAAAGAACAGCAAAAGTTGGAAGGTTGCTTGGATGCAAAGGGAGAGGAATGGCTAGTAGGAAAGAGGAGGTGATAGTGCCTTTGTATAGGTCTCTAGTAAGACCTTAATAAGGAGTACCGTACAATTCTAGAAACCACATCTTTAAAAGGATATAAACAGGATGAAATCAGTCCAGAGAGTGGCTACTAAAATGTTCAGTGGTGGTTGTCATAAGGCATATGGGGGTACACTTTGGAGGAAAGGAGGGAGAGAGGTTATGCGATGGAAACATTCAAATACCTTGTGGTATAAATGCACAGGAGGTGGCCCTCTTCCAGTTGAAACAAAGCTGTAGAACAAGGGATCATAGGAAGAAGGTGAAAGCGGACAGACTCGGGAATAATTTGAGGAAATATTTTTTTATGGAAAGGGTAGTGGATGTGCGGAATAAGCTCCGAGTGGAAGTGGTGAAGACGTGAAATGTCTCTGAATTCAAGAAATCATGGTGCAGCTACAGAGGCTCTCTGAAGGAGAGGAAGGGATTGTAGAATTTAATAGTTCTCATGGATAGGCAGACTGGATAGGTGTATGGTCTTTATCTATCTGCCATCGGTTTCTGTGTTTCATTTCTTCTATTGCAAACTGCTTAGAAATGTTTAGGATAGGTGGGCTATAAATAATAAAAATGAAATGTGATATATAGTATTAATTTGTATTTATGAAACTGTACATTATGAATTGTATATGCATTTATGAATCTGAACCATTAATATGTTCTATTCTGTAATTTGTATTTATGCAATTGTATTTTCATCCATTGTAAGCAGATCTGGTTGGACCTATGGGACTAAAATACAAGATGTATATGTGTGTGTGATATGTGTATGCACGAAGGTACATTTCAGATATGTGGTTGCAGCGACATCCAAGTCAAAAACATCTGCAAGTTTATGTCAGTATGAAAAGAGAGGGTGTGCATCTGTAAGTCCAATCTGAAATCAACATATGTCCACCCCTCACCATTGGAGGAGTCATTTTGCAAACACACATGGAAAAAATTCACAAGGGAACCCCAACAACTTGCACCTGTAAGTGCCGGTATTTTAGAACACACACATGCAAATGTTGGAATGTGCATGTGTATCCTAGCCATTTGGAAACCTAGACATCCCGCTGCTTTTCATCAATTATATATGATTCACATGTGGACGGAGAAATAAACATTTGGAGTTAAGGGGGAATGTTGCCCTTAATCATTCCTATAAAGGCTGGCTGAAATTAGCACTTAAAAAATATATATAAATATACATATTTATTTATTTAATATTATTTCTAACCTGCTCATCATTACATTACTGGGCAGTTTACAACATAGTAACATAGCAAATGACGGCAGATAAAGACCAGTATGGTCCATCTAGTTTGCCCAGTAAGATGGCAAGAGTAGGTGCACCTGCCGCTCCGTGCAGGCCACCCCTCCCTATGTCTTGGTTTAGGGGTGAACCCTCCGCTCCGTGTAGGACACTCCTGTATGTTGAGAAATTAGATAGTTAAGTTTATTTTGATTTTATCCTGCTGCTGTAAAGGGATCCACTGTGTCTGTTCCATGCCATTTTGAATTCTGTCACTGTATTTGCCCCCACCACTTCCATCAGGAGGGCATTCCAAGCATCCACCACCCTTTCAGTGAAAAAGTATTTCCTGACATTGCCTTTCAATTTACCCCCATGCAGCTTCATGTTATGTCCTCTAGTTTTACAGCTTCCCCGTCTTTGTTCATTATTTTTCTTAAGTATTTAAAGGTCTGAATCATATCTCCCCTGTCCCTCCTCTCCTCCAGAGTATACATATTTAGGTCTTCAAGTCTCTTCTCATAAGGCTTCTGACGCAGGCTCCAAATCATTTTCATCGCCTTCCTCTGAACAGTTTCCAGTCTTTTTATATCCTTTGCAAGATATGGTTTCCAAAACTGAACACAGTATTCCAAGTGAGGCCTCACCGGTGACTTATACAGTGGCATTAGTATCTCTTCCTTTCTGCTGGTAATTCCTCTTTGTATGCAACCCAACATCCTCCTGGCTTTTGCCACTGCCTTGTCGCACTGTTTTGCCACCTTGAGATCCGCAGAAATAATCACACCAAGGTCCTTCTCCTGGTCCGTGCACACCAACCTCTCACCCCCTATCGCGTACATTTCCTCTGGATTTCTGCTTCCCAAGTGTATGACACTGCACCTCTTCACATTAAATCTTAACTGCCAAGCATTAGACCATTCTTCCAGCTTTTGTAGATCTCTCCTCATGTTATCCACTCCCTCAGGGGAGTCCACTCTGTTGCAAATTGTTGTGTTATCTGCAAAAAGACAGACTTTTCCATGCAGTCCTTCAGCAATATCACTCACAAATATATTGAATAGTGCCGGGCCCAGGACCAAACCCTGGGGCAACCCGCTAATCACCCTCCTTTCATCCGAGTGAGCTCCATTTACCATCACCTTCTGTCGACTGTCAGTCAACCAATTTCTGATACAGTTAACCACCTTGGGACCCATCCCCAAACTACTGAGTATATTGATAAGCCTCCTATGAGGAACAGTATCAAAGGCTTTGCTGAAATCCAGGTAGATGGCATCCATCGCATGCCTCTGATCTAGTTCTCTGGTCACCCAGTCAAAGAACTCAATCAAATTTGTTTGGCAAGATCGTCCTTTGGTAAAATCATGTTGCCTCAGATCATGCAACCTATTGGTTTTGAGAAAGTCCATTATTCGCTCTTTCAGAAGCACCTCCATTACTGTACCCGCCACCAAGGTAAGGCTCACAGGCCTGTAGTTTGTCACTTCTTCCCTGTCACCACTTTTGTGAGTGCCACCAGCCTTGAGAAACCCATCTGAATCGGACAAGGTCCCATTCCCATTCCTTGGGACATCGGTCCTCTCTGGTGAGTGCACACGGTTCAGACTGCAGGTTCGCCACAGGTCGCAGGCCTTCAGGCTTGAGCTTTGATCACGATGACTGCAGGGGCTTGAATTCATCCTCAGACTTTGAGTCGGAATGGGAGACACCGAGACTTGCCCTTAGATCCATCTTTCTGGTGTTCCTTGCCCGAAGACATCGCTAAGCTAAGGTGCTCTCCATCGAGGCTGAGGAGAATCCCTGTACGGAGGAACTGAAGATTCTCCAGTAGAGGCCCCCCTAAGGAAGCCCTTATGGTACCTGTCCCTCCGATCTTCAAGTGCCACCTCCTCCGTATGTAGGAGACACTGGCATCAGTGCCCATTCTCAGCAAGCATTTTGATTCTATGTACCGAGTCTGTGGAAGATCTGGGTTCCAGAAGACTCAACTTCCCCACAACTCAATGGTCATATAATCTTCCATGCGCAGACTCGAGAGCCAAAATACCCATTTTTTGTTGCCCCCCGGCAGGGAGGCTCAGACCCTCGATGCCCTTGGCCGAAAGGCCTTCCAGGGCTTGAAGCTGGCATGCCGAGTCCAATCCTATCAACTGTACATCAGCATGTACTTCAAGGAAATGGCAAGGGAGTTTGCTGGTTTCTTGGCAGGCCTCGCTGGGGAACCCCTTTAGTGGTTCAAGTCTCTGGCCTCAGCGGTCAAGGATTGCTCAAAATTTTTATCCCGAGCAGCATACGACGGCTTCAAGTCCTCAGCCAGAGTAGCTGCCGCAGGCATCGGACCCTGATGACAGGCATGGCTGCAGTCGTCTGACCTCGAACAATGGGTTCAGAACAAACTTATTGATGTCCCCTGTATCAGAGAGAATCTCTTCAGGAAATCCATGGCAGACAATGTGGCTGAAATAGAGACACAATTCCTGACAAGGACCAGACTCTCTAAAAAATACTTTAGTGCAGCCCTGTAAGAAGGTCCTGTGGAAGAAGCCCTTCTTCCCAAGGAAAAAGGGAGGTTTTGGCAATGCTTCACAGTTCCAAACCTTCTCAGTCCCGCAGCAAGACCAACAGGACAAGGGGCAAGGGCACGGTCCCCATAAGCAAAAGACTCCCAATCCCAGGCACCAGCCATGGCTCATCCTGGGGAGAGCTTTTGCCTCCTTGGGCAAGATCTCCTCTCCCCCAGGAGGTCCCCAACAGCCCACAGGGGGAAGGGCTTTTGGCCTTATTTGCCCACAGGTGAACCACCATCACCACTGATTCTTGGGTACTGCAAGTAGTCAAGGAGGGCTACCTCCTCCACCTGCAACGGGCACCACCCTCATACTTCCCAGGAGAGCCCATAAGACCTCTCCTTCACCAGACTCTGCTCCTCACTGAGCTTGCAGGTCTCCTCGATGACAAGGCCGTGGAACCAAGCCCAAGCATCTCTGTGGCACCGGCTTCTACTACAGGTATTTCCTCATTTCCACGCAAACAGGGGGCCTCAGGACCATCTTGGACCTGTGGGACCTGAACAGTTTCTGGTAAGGGAGAAGACAAGATGTTTTCGCTTGGAACACTGCTGCCATACCTACAGCAGGGAGACTGAAGGACCTTTAGACCTGAAGGAGTGGAGGAGTAGCCTAGTGGTTACAGCACTGGCTTGGAAACCAAGAGTCCAGGGTTTGATTCCCACTAGCACTCCTTGTGGCCTTGGGCAAATCACTTAACCTTCCATTGCTCAGAAAAATCCAAGTTATCAATGTCCCTGTTTAATGTACGTTTACCAAGTTTAAGTTACAATGTAAACCACTTTGATTAAAATTGATAAAGCAGTATAAAAAAACCTGTTAAATAAAATTAATTAATAAATAAATGCATATCTAGATCCATCTCAGCCACCAAAAATACCTCCACTTCATAGTGGGAGGAGATCACTACCAATACAGGGTGTTGCCCTTCGGGCTGGCCTCATTGCCAAGGGTTTTCACCAAGTGCCTAGTGGTGGTCACAGCCCATCTTAGTCTCCAAGGGGCCTTCATCTTTCCCTACCTGGACTTCTGGCTCATAAAGGGAGGCACAGCTGCAGAGGTACACCACACCACCGAGCGCACCATCCACACCCTGCAGCACCTGGGGTTCATTGTCATCTATCCCAAGTCCTACCTCTCCCTGGCTCAGTGCCTGCAGTTCATAGGGGCTCATCTAGAAACCCTCCAGGTGAAGGCCTTCCTTCCTCAGGAGAGGTCAGAACACTTCAGGGGGCTTGGCCGCAGAGGTACAGCACTGCTGGTCGTTAACCACCCGGCTTCTCCTCTGCCTGCTAGGCCACGGCTTCTACAGTCCACATGACCCCATACCCTGCCTACACATGAGAGCAGCCCAGTGGTGCCTTCGTTCGCAGTGTGCAAAAGTCACGAGCAGGCTTCGGGACAGAGTGAGAGTGATCCATCAGCTGGTGGATTGCCTCAACTTGTGGCAGATCCCCCACCACCTTCAGGCCCAGGATGCCTAACCAGGCACCCACCCCCCAGAGGGTCTTCATTGCTGGGCTGGGAAGCTCATTGTGAGGACCTCTGCACACAGGGCATCTGGTCCCAGATGGAATACCAGCTGCAGATCAACCTTCTGGAGCTCTGGGCGATATTCCTGGCTCTCCAAGCTTTCCACCACCAGCTGCATCACCAGTCAGTGCTGATCCAGATCAACAACCAAGTCGCAATGTTCTATGTGAACAAGCAAGGGGGCATGAGATCATATTCCCTCTGCCAGGAGGCAGTAGCCCTCTGCTCATACACAACGCACAAGGGGATGCTCCTAAGGGCAGTCTACCTCCTAGGCCAGGACAATGCCCTAGCGGACAAGCTGAGCAGAGTCCTCCAGCCACGAGTGGCACCTGGATCCCAGGGTGGCCTCCTGGCTGCTTAGAATTTGGGGCGTCTCTCTAGTGGACCTGTTCAGCAGCCCAGACAACACACAGTAGCCCTGCTTCTGTTCCTGCTAGCCACATTTGTCCCGGGTGGCAGTGGACAAGTTCTTCATTCTATGGATGAAAAGCCTCCTTTATGCCTTTCTGCCGACTCCACTAGTCACCAAGACCCTCTTCAAGGTCCAGCGCAACAGCGCATCACTGATACTGATAGCCCCCTGGTGACCCAGGCAAACTTGATTCTCGCTGCTTCTTTACCTGTTGGCGATTTACATGGGCTGTGCCCCAAGACTGCTATTACAGAAGAAGGGCACGCTCCTGCACCCCAACTTAGGGTCCCTGTCACTTACGGCTTGGCTGCTGAAAGGGTAACCCTGTCTTCCTTCAACCTCACACGGAATTGAAAGAGGTCCTTCTAGCCTCCCACAAGGCCTCCACAAGGAGGGCGTACGCCTTCAAATGGCATTGCTCCTTGGTTTGGTGCACTGAGAGGTGGGTGAACCTGTTCTCATGATCAGTTCAAATGGTACTCCAGTACCTACTCCACCTGTCACAGGTGGGACTAAGGTCCAACTTAGAGTGCACATGTGCGCTATCGCAGCGCGTCACTATTCCAATCAGGGAAAACTGCTCTTGGCTCAGCCCCTTGTATTGCATTTTGTGCGGGGACTCATGCTATCCAAACCCCCCATCCGCCCACCTGCGGTGTAGTGGGATCACAACATGGTGTTTTTGCAGCTTATTAAACCGCCATTTGATCCCCTGGCTACCTGCCACTTGAGGTGCCTCTCCTGGAAGGTTGTCTTTCTCGTGGCACTCGCATCAGCTTGAAGGGTCAGCGTGCTCCAGGATGTGATGGCAGAGCCTCCCTACACGAGGTTCTTCAAGAACAGGGTGGTGCTTCGCACACACCCCAAGTTTCTGCTGAAGGTGGTGTCCCCATTCTACCTCAATCAGGAGATGGTACTCTCCACCTTCTTTCTGAGGCCTCACACCGGCAAGGTGGAGACCGTCCTCCATACCTTGAATTGTAAAAGGGCCCTGTCCTTCTATCTACAACAAACTCAGGGCCACCACAATGCACCTTCATTTTCTATGACCCCATTTAACTGGGGCTCCCAATGACTAAGAGAACTCTGTCCACTTGGGTGGTGGACTGTATTGCCCTCACCTATGAGCAGGCTGGGATTTCACTAGACCAGTGGGTCGCGTCGCACCGCACCGCATCAGGTCTATGGCTACTTCCATGGCAAATCTGCGTTTCATACCTGTGACGGAAATCTGCTGGGCTGCCATCTGGTGTCCTCAGAGAATACCTGTTACAGGTGAGTAACTACACTATATATAGAAAGGAAGGCTCTTTTGGGTAAGATGAGGATTCTTAGTGAGAACCCAGAATGAGGATGGAACTGGAGGTCAATTTTCAACAGTATTCCCACAAGGCCCAGATAAAGGCAATTTTAGAAAAGAATGTGATTCAGAGAAACGAATGGGTTGAGAATGAACAAAATGCACTGGAGTCTTTGCCTTTATGGGTGCTTCCCTGGCTTTCTGATACTTCCACTATGGATAATCATGTGAAGGGGGATTTTAGAAAGAACGTCCAAGTGCAATCTGGGACGTCTATGCCAGAACATCTGGGAAAAAAAGTAGGTATGTCCAGTTGCAGATATGATTCCACAAATGTGGACATACCCAATATGGACATCTGCAGGGGCGTCTACATAGATGTCCCCAGAATAAGAACATAAGATATGCCATACTGGGTCAGACCAAGGTCCATCAAGCCCAGTATCCTGTTTCCAACAGTGGCCAATCTAGGTCATACGTACCTAGCAGTTCCCCAAAAGAGACACAAGTTCCACAATGCTTGTACTGGGTCAAGCATTGATATCCTGGGTCCCTTCTTAATAATGGTTTATGGACCTTTCCTCCAGGAACTTGTCCAAACCTTTTTTAAACCCAGCTACACTAACAGCCTTTACTACATCCTCAGGTAACAAATTCCAGAGTTTGATTACACGTTGAGTGAAAAAATATTTTCTTTTATTAGTCTTAAATAGTTTACCCTGTAGCTTCATTGCATGTCCCCTAGTCTTTCTATATTCTGATAACGTAAACAATCGATCTACGTTTACCTGTTCCACTCTGTTCATTAATTTATAGACTTCTATCATATCTCCCCTCAGCCGTCTCTTTTCCAGGTTAAAGAGCCCTAACCTTTTTAGCCTTACTTCATAGGAGTATCCTTCCATCCCCTTAACCATTTTGGTGGCTCTTCTCTGAACCTTTTCTAATAACGCTATATCCTTTTTAAGATACGGCAACCAGAATTGCACACAATATTCAAGGTGCGGTCTCACCATGGAACGGTATAGAGGCATTATAATATCTTTTGTTTTATTTTCCATTCCTTTCCTTATGATACCTAGCATTCTATTTGCTTTCTTGGCTGCCGCTGCACACTGGGCCGAGGGTTTTAACATGTTATCCACAATGACGCCTAAATCTTTTTCCTGGGTGGTGGTTCCTAATGTGGAACCTTGCATTGTGTAACCATAGTTTGTGTTGTTCTTCCCTAGGTGCATAACTTTGCACTTGTCCACATTAAATTTCATCTGCCATTTTGATGCCCAGTCTTCCAATTTATCAAGATCCTCTTGCAATTTTCCACAATCCTCTTGGGTTTTAACAACTTTAAATAGTTTTGTGTCATCTGCAAATTTGATAACCTGATAGTATTTCAGAACCTGGATATCTAGGAATAGCCTGATGGTTAGTGTAGTGGGCTAGAACAGGGAAGCTAAGGTTCAAAGCCCACGCCTGCTATCATTGAAATTGTGCTGAGTATTGGTGATGATTGAGTGCCGCCTTCTCTACACCCTCTGGAGGTTTTTCAACCAAAATGAGCACTTTTCAGATGCCAGAAGCAGATCTAAACTCTGGACATCCAGGATGTTTCTGAGATCAGGTGAGGACATCCAGGTTCTCGGGAATGCCCAGCCATGCCTCCAGTCAGACGGAAGTCCTCATGCCGAGGATATCCACAAACCTGGTTTCTAACATGGCTCTGGAGACATCTCTGTGCTTTAGATGTCTCTATGCCTATTTTCCGACATCCACAGCATGATTGGGGCTTTGAAAATGACCTCTGGAAGAAGATTATTTTATAAAATTTTATATAAGTATTTAGCTCATGCATTTCCAGGAAAAGATCAAGGAGAGTTACGTTCAGATACAGTATGCATTTCCTTTTCCCCAAAAGGCTCACAATCTCAGATTATGAGTTGCTTGTTGGAAGATAAAAGCTTTTTTCAGGCAACTCCTGAGTTCTGTCCCAGTAAGTGTGATACAACCGACAAGAAATGGAAGAGCCTTGGTTTAAAAACACTTGGGCAATTGATTGTAGAAGATCACATTCTGGAATACGAGGAACTTAGAAAGGAGTGTGCACTGGGGACAGGGGATATTAGGCACGTGCATTAGTTTTCGTCCAAAAGGGAAAAAGCAATAAAAATTGTGATTTTTCTGTTGCCTGACATCAACTAAATGAGTGCACATGCTTGAGAATTTTTCACAAATCACCATTTGTGTACTTTGTTTTCGTTGCCCGTATGCATGTGACCAAATGCATTGGAGTCTATCTGGGAGGGGAGGGGAAGTCAAGAAGCCGTCACCCACAGACAGCATAAGACAGTGGCATTTTCACCAATCTTGTTCCAAATGCTCGACAAGTAGCCAGAGAAACCTGTGCCTGTGTCTGACCTCTGGAAATCCTGTGGCTGATGTCGCAGCAGGGCTGCAACCCACAGCGAACACAAAAGACAGAGCGCCCTTTTGGCTGTAATTTTCAAAGGGTGGGGAAGGAGTGCTGGTGTGGGTTTAGGATTTTAAGGGATAGATAGGTGTTTGGCTGTTTCTGGGGTAGCACTGCAAAGAAGAAAACAAAACATACCGGTTTGAGTAGTGGCTGCTGCCATAGAGCAGTGCCCGGGGCAAAGGAGAACTTTACAGCAGGGAAAATGCAAGCAGCTTCAAGCCTGACTTGTGCCTGGGGTCGCTTTGCCTTGCTGTTTCAAAGCACAAAAACAAGAGATTCAAACTGTTTTGGGTTTTTTTTGTTTGCCAAAAAATGTATTTGCCTTCCTTTGCAGGGTCTGCCTAGTAGACATAGATGTCAAGCAGATCAGTCTCTCTCCACTACAATTTCTTCTAGTCACAATCGTAAGCCATAGTCAGCATGGACACAAAATCTTTTACCTGTTTGTGATTTTTAGCATGTGTAGAGGGGGACGTTGGGACACCACACTCAGCACATCCTGACTACAATGCAAAATACATCCTGGATATGTGCCTGCTTGCTCCACCGTAAATGCACCCAGAAATGCCTTCAGCCACACCCCCCCCCCCCCCATGAGACATTTAGAGTTGGATGTGGATACCACAGGAACGTGCAGAACTACCCATTTCTAAAATCACTTTCTGCACTTCCTTACCTCCCTCTGCTCTTTTAGGCTATAATTAACAGAGACTTCAAAATACTTAGTAGCATCGGGGATCCCAAATATCTCTATATTCAACATATCTCACTTCTTAAGCTTTACAATGTTTGCCTTCTAAAGTCTTTATCAAAACTTCTCCAGCTTCTTCTCATAACTCTAAGATCTTTAGCTGGGTTAATCAAGAGTTCCAAAGCAGAGTTCACTCTCTTAGTTCCTTGCACATAGGAAGCCCATAGCCAGATATACAACAGCTGTGTACTCCTGGCCAGACTTTCCAGGAATACAAGCGGAAACCTCAGCACAGCCCCAGTTCTTAGAGCCAACCTAAGCCTGTCCTCTTCAGCTGTAAACCTGTCCAGTTTCTTTTGATGAGTAAACAACCCCCACTGCTTCAGTGTTTTCGATCAAAAGCTCAAAAACACTGTCGTCCTCAGCAGAGATGTTTCCTCCTGCCAAAAGCACAATTGGGTAAGTGCTACTAGGTTTAATGACACCAGGATTTCTGCCTAGTCTTTCTTCAGGCTTGAAGTGTCAGC
Source organism: Ichthyophis bannanicus (assembly GCA_033557465.1). Lineage (NCBI taxonomy): Eukaryota > Metazoa > Chordata > Amphibia > Gymnophiona > Ichthyophiidae > Ichthyophis > Ichthyophis bannanicus. Next base: position 861,224,984 of record CM066034.1, read on the forward strand.
ACACACTGTCCCGTTTGACCATCAGCAAATGCAGTTTCTTTATTAACTAGATAACTGCAAACCCTACAGACTTCATTGCCTTTCGGTCTTGCACTTGTCCTGGTTTCACCAGTTCTCTCTGGTCTTCAACACCGGCACCTGGAAAGTGCAGACTCTCCCTGTTTGACCTCTGCAGTTTTCTTATGTACTTTTCTGTCAGACACCAATTTAGGCAAGGCAAGATCTAAAAAACACCCCTGTTGCCTCCCTCCTGACAGATTAATTAAAATTAGTTTTATCTGCAGCCACTATATGCTTAAGCATGCTTTCTCAACATGCACAAGGTGCTTCTCTCTCACTCTCCGCCCCTAGATCCACAGTTCCACCAGGCTCTCCATGTCAGAGAACAATGTTTCAAATGCTGAAGCAGCTCCTGCTTTGCTTTGCCTTGTTCCCTTCCTTCTCACCAGGGCTTCCCTCAATCCCTGTCTCCTTGGGCTTGTATGTTCCCACTGAGGGCAAAACCTGGCTAGCAGAGCTGTTTCTTTGGCTACCTGCTTAAGGTGGCTCTTAGATGTTTGTGGTTTAAGGGATCCCTGCCTTTCTTTTAGCTGTGACCACTTTGATTGAAGGATAAGGTGGTATACAAAACTGTCTAAATAAATAAATAAAATAAATACCCTTATAATAGCAAATTGCTAGGGCTCCCAAGCCCTTGTTGGGTCTCCCCCTAGTGCCCGAAGAACTAAATTGCACTAGCATGCATCTCTGCATTCCACAGGGTGTATTTTATAACCCATACATGAACTTTGCAACTCTGCCCATGTTCCTCTCACACGTCAATCCAAAACATGGCAGCATGCATGCAGTATACAAGTACACACAGGAAAGTCCTAGTTGCTTGGCTATCCTTAGTAACTCCGTTGACCCGGAGGCCCACCTCGCCTCTGCTTCTTCAGCCTTCCCCCCTCGCCTCTGCTTCTTCAGCCTTCCCCCCTCCACCACCCCCTCTTCCCCTCTCAATAACAACAAAGAGACTAATCATGGTACAAAATTTGGTCGCAGCTTTATTACACTTCTAGTAACCGCCCAACATGGGCAAACATATTCAACATCTCCCTAACAATAACCCCCCACCCCGGCACCGGACAATGCCCCTTCCCACCATCTTAGTAGCAAGGCGGAGCATTCTCCTCACCCGCCCCCGCTGCCTGCCTCGCCATACTAGTAGCAAAGGCTGGCCCCCAACCCCTTGTACCGGGCCGAGACCCCCAACCGGGATGTCTCGCCCCACCCCGGGAAGCCCATCGCTCCCCCACTGGTCCCAAATCGGTTAAAGCCCCGCCGCCTTGGCGAGCGCGGGCTCTCTACCCCGCCTCCCCCAGCTGCAACAACCCCCCAACCTTAACCCTTGGGAGGGCGGGCGGGAACGCGGCCGTCTGCCCGAGAAGCCGCGCCGAAAAGACTGGCCACGCGGCTCCCTTAGCCCCCACCTCCCCAGCGCTGGAGCCAATGGGATCGCCCCACCGCCATGCGGCGATCCGTCTCCCAGGCTCCACCCCCATACCCCTACCACATGCAGGAGGCCGAGGCCGGGCCCGGGCACGAGTTACTGTCGGCCGCGGGACCCGGCCCGCGGCCTCATGCATTAACTCCGTTGACCTGGAGGCCCACCTCGCCTCTGCTTCTTCAGCCTTCCCCCCTCCACCACCCCCTCTTCCCCTCTCAATAACAACAAAGAAGACTAATCATGGTACAAAATTTGGTCGCAGCTTTATTACACTTCTAGTAACCGCCCAACATGGGCAAACATATTCAACATCTCCCCAACAATAACCCCCCACCCCGGCACCGGACAATGCCCCTTCCCACCATCTTAGTAGCAAGGCGGAGCATTCTCCTCACCCGCCCCCGCCGCCTGCCTCACCATACTAGTAGCAAAGGCTGGCCCCCAACCCCTTGTACCGGGCCGAGACCCCCAACCGGGATGTCTCGCCCCACCCCGGGAAGCCCATCGCTCCCCTACTGGTCCCAAATCGGTTAAAGCCCCGCCGCCTTGGCGAGCGCGGGCTCTCTACCCCGCCACCGGTGCGAGGTAGCTCATCTAACCTCGCACCGCCCCACCCCGATAAAGCTGCGACCAGTGCACCTCTCCAGGACCTCCTGCCAATCATTTAGCAAAAGGTCCTGACCTACAGGAGACAAGTGCACACCATCAATACGGTATAACCCTGCACATTTCGGATCCGCCCACGGGTGCTGCACCTGCCAGCCCCCCATCAACTGTACCCAACGGCCAATCTGCCGGTTGACCTTCGCCGGGCCTCACGACCACCGCCGCTGAGACTGGCAAGCCGGCCGTGGAATAATGTCCGACCATATGATCATCACTCCAGGCCAATCCTCCTGCAGCATGCGAATGTCCCGCTGCACAGCTCGAATGAGCTGCTGGCACGTCCAATTGGTCAAGTCATTTCCTCCTAAATGCAGCAACACCCCCACCGGGCGCTGCCGTCGCTCCGCTTGCTGCCGCACACAAGGAAGTAGTTGCCACCAGCGCATGCCATGCTCCCCCATCCATCGCAGCCGGACGTTGCGGGCAGCCAGTCCCAGATGTGGACCCAGCGGGCGCAGCACGGCTCTCCTCTCTGCCCAGTAGACGAAGGAGTGCCCGATAATCCACCAATCTCCGGTCGGGCCCCCTCTCACCTCTTCGGACCAAGAAGGCCACCCTGCAACAGGAAACACAGCATTAGCAACTCCCCCCCCCCCACACCCCCCAACCTCCCCCTCCCGCTTGCACCCTCAGACCTGGTCCAGGCGGACATAACTCTCATAAACCCCAGACCGCCACCGTCCAATCCTTTGAATCACCGTACCCTCCAGACCAGCCGCCGCTGCGCTGGTCGCCGCCCCAATCCTGAAGGAATGGGATGCATACTGCCGCTCCTCACACCCGAGCTGCCGCAGCGCCAAACGCAACACCGCCGTAAATTGAAATTGCGTGACAGGTGTTCCGTCCGCATGGCGAAACAAGACACCCGCCACACCCGGTCGCTGTCGCAAGTATGCCCGCAAATTCAGCACTGGGCAGGAACATAGGCCCGGAATCGCTCTCAAGGACACCCAGCTGCCAAGCCCGCGCTGGTCCGTCTTGGAGCGCGCCAGAAAAATATGCGCTGACGACTCAGTCAGCTCCACGTGTTGGACCTCTAACCCACCCCGCACTCCCCGCCCACGGGACTTCGGTACCAACTCACTGACCCGGAACGCCCCGAAAAAGGCAGTGACAAATAACGCCCGAAACAGTACCACTTCAAACTCCGACGCCGCTACGGCTGGCAACACGCCCCAGATAAGCACGAGCAGGTCATGGGACACAGGGCGGCTCCAGTCTCGACTAGGCGGCCGGTCCTTCGCCCACCCCGCCATAAGCCGCCGCACCAGAAAGGACGCGCACGGGCTACCCCAACCCGCTGCTTTACTAAAAAAGGAGAAACCCGCCAAAGCCGCCCGTACTACTGACCTAGACCACCCCTGTCCCTTAGCCCAGACTATGAATGCCCCCACCTTCCGGTCATCTACGCTGCCCCCCCTCCAACCTCTCTGCCTGAGATACTCCCGCATCTTGGCATCCCCCCGCACGTACCTGGAGCTATAGAGGAGCGCAACATCGCTAACACTGCTGGGTCCCAATCTGCCATAGGTGCTCCGGTACCACCGCCGACGAGGCGTCCGCCTCCAGGGCCAAGGTTCGAAACTGCTCCCACTGGAAACGGGACAAAGCATCAGCAATAGCATTCTGCGTACCAGGCACATGCCGCGCCCTGGCCGTGACATTTAGCCGCAGACAGGAGAGCACGAACAACCTCATCAATGCCGCCACTCTAGGGCATTTGGGCGACTGCCTGTTAATCACCTGCACCACCGCTGCATTGTCGCACCAGAACATGACTTTTTTATCCCGTAACCTGTCCGGCCACACCCAAAACGCCACCACTATAGGGAACAACTCCAAAAAAGTCACGTTACGCATCAACCCCACCTCAATCCAGGACGCTGGCCATGCCGCCGCACACCACGCTCCCTGACAATACAAACCAAGCCCGGAACTACCCGCCGCATCCGAAAATAACTGCAGGTCCACATTTGTCAGCTCAGACGCTTGGACCAAAGCACTGCCATTGAACTCAGAGAGGAACGCTTGCCAGACCCGCAGATCCTCCCGCATACCCGCCGTCACTCGAATGCGGTGATGAGAGCGGCGCACCCCTGCCATAGCCAGGGACAGCCTCCGCGCAAACGGCCTCCCCATGGGAATAACCCGACAGGCAAAATTCAGATGACCCACTAAAGCCTGTAACTCTTTCAGCGTCACTTTCGTAGCTGATCCCACCGCCGCCACCAGCTCCCGCAGCCGCTCCACCTTATCCTGCAGTAAGCGCACTACGAAATCCACGGAATCAATTTCAATCCCCAGAAACGAAAGGCACGTCACGGGCCCTAGTGTCTTACCCGCCGCTAGCGGAATCCCAAATTCCCTCACCATTTCCTGAAACAGCCCCAACAGTGACGCGCAGCCCTCCATCCGCGCCGGCCCTACAAACAAGAAATCATCCAAGTAATGGACCAACGACTTACACCCGGAGCGCTGCACCAGGACCCAATGCAAGAAGGAACTGAAGGCCTCAAAATGAGAGCAGGAAATTGCGCAACCCATCGGGAGACACTTATCGTAATAATAATGGCCGTCGAACTTAAATCCCAGTAAAGGATAAGCCGACGGGTGCACTGGCAGCAACCAAAAGGCCGATTCGATGTCAACTTTCGCCAGCAACGCCCCCGGCCCACAAAGCCGCACCAACTGCAGCGCCTCATCGAAGCGGGCATACCGCACCGAGCATAACTCCCGTGGTATATGGTCATTCACGGAATCACCAGGCGGAAAGGACAAGTTATGGATAAGCCGATAACTCCCGCACTCTTTCTTCAGAATCACTCCCAGCGGTGATATCATAAAAGGCGAAAAGGGGGGGAGCCCGAAGGGCCCCGCCACCCTTCCCAGAGCACATTCAGTATCGATCTTACGCCGGGCAACTCCCTCCAAAAGGCGCACAGAGCTGGGGTTGCTGGCCGCCACTGCTGCCACCTCCCCTTGAAACGGTATTCGGAACCCCTCAGTAAATCCCAACCACAACAGCCTACCCGCCCTCCCGTGCCTATCCCGTATATAACGCTCTAGCCACGGCCTCAACGCCTTGATGTTTATGGGAGTAGGCGCCAACTCCCCGAACCCCGTATCACTTACTGCCCCCCGCCGCCCCAACCACCCCCTTTCTACTGCACTTCGCCGCCGAGTGACCCGCGCCGCACAGCGAGCAGGCATGCCGGAACTTACAGTCCGGAAAGGGGCAGGAAGCCTTATTGTAGTGCCAGCATAAGTCCCCCCCCGGCCCCCCCAAGGACGACCCAGGCACTGCCCCCGGCATCTGAAAGGACCGGCCACTAGCCGCCGGCGCTTGGCTCGTTGTCCTCGCCGCCACCCCACCCCCACCCCCTCTCTTGGCCGACATTTGCGTCAGCCATAAGTTACCATCCTTCATCCCCCAGGACAACTGCTTATTCTCCTCCATCATATCCCGAAACTCCTCGTCATAATTAAGCCACGCCCAGCCTTCATGCGCCTGTGAAGCTGCCAGGATGGCATCCAAGTATGCCAACAACTCACCATACTGACTCGGTTCCGCATGCCCCCAAACGCTTGCTAGCCGTAGGAAAGCACGCATCCAATTTAACGTATTGCGCGAAACCTTCCACACCCTCCCCGCCTTCTCGTCCTCTTTGCGCTTTTTCCTACTCTCCCCCGAGCGCTTTCTACCTTCCAACAACCGAAAAACATCAATATATTTACGCTTCAATATACGGCGCCGGAGCTTGCGTGGCACTCCCTCCCAAAGTTCCGCGCAACGCACCACAGTTGACGCCGACCCTCCCCCAGCCCGCTTCCCCGCTTGCGAGCCATCTGACAAACTCTCAGAAGACGACGAGGACGAACTCCTCCTGCAGCGCCGCCGATGCTTCCTTTTCGCTTTGGCTTTTCGGCCGCCCTCCGCCGTCGCACCCCCCACCAACCTGTCGCCTCCCCCATTACCTGAGTCTCCCGTACCCTCGGCCGCCGCTGCCGCCGCCACTCGTTCACTCTGCTCCTGCGCCTCCACGGCCTGACTGGCCCGCACCGTGGTAAGGGCCGTCATCGGGCTGCCCTCCGCACTTCCCGCTGTCGCCGCTCCGCTCGTCGGCACCTGTAATGGAATAGAGGAACAAACCGGAGGAGGACCCATCCCGTACAGCCCTGCTCCCCAACCTAGCCCCCCTCCCTGCGGCCACGAGGAAGTACCCAGTCCCCCTGCCGCCCAGCTAGCCCCCCCCCCCAGGTCGGCTGCACTCCCCGGCAAGGGAATCCCGAGCCACTCCACTCACCCCAACCCTGCCCCCAGGGCCCCATACCCAGGGGCTGACCTAATCCAGGCGGCCAACCCGGCACCCCTCCCCCTGTGCATACTGCCCGCCCTGGCTTCCCGGAAACCATGCCGCATATGCCCCCGCCCCGACCGGGCCCAAGGAGGCCCCCCCTGCACTGGAACCCACGTCAGGCAGCCCCCCGTTGCCCCCCTGCCAGCTATCGCCCCACACCCCCTTTGCGCCATCGCTCCCCCGAGTCTAACCCGCCCCCCACCGCCCCCACGTCTGCCGACCCCTGAGCCTCCAGCCCCACTGGTGCCATACCCGCGGCTAGCCCCGAACTAGTAGCCCCCCCAGCAGGCACCCCCCAGCCCCCGCCAACCCCCCGTCCCCTCTCCCCTGGCCTGGAGGCTCCACCATCCCTCCTTCGTGACTGCCCACCAGCCCTGTCTCCCTTGCCCCACCCTCGTCACCTGAGACCGGCCTCCCCAGCCCGAGCTCCACCTCCCCTACCTGCCCGCTGCCCCGCAGCCCCCTGGGAGAGCGTGCCATGCCCTACCTATTGCAGGAGACAGAAGGGACTATTACCCTTTCTTGTATGAGACTGGGTCAGCTCCCAGCCAATCCCCTATTGACCCCCCCGCGATTCGGGCCGCTCAGCCACGCTGCAGGCAGGCAGGCTGTAGCTGAAGGCAGGCCACTAGCCTACCGCCCCTCCCCCCCCGCTCTTCTCTCCCACCCGTTCCGCTGCACACCCTCCCCCACCTCCCACGCTCACCGGTGCTCCAAACCCGGCGTCTGACTGCCGATGCGCCCGGTTCACAGCCCCAACGCTCCTGCAGCAAAGAAACGCGGCCGTCTGCCCGAGGAGGCGCGCCGAAAAGACTGGCCACGCGGCTCCTCGGCTCCCTTAGCCCCCACCTCCCCAGCACTGGAGCCAATGGGATCGCCTCACCGCCGTGCGGCGATCCGTCTCCCAGGCTCCACCCCCATACCCCTACCACGTGCAGGAGGCCGAGGCCGGGCCCGGGCACGAGTTACTGTCGGCCGCGGGACCCGGCCCGCGGCCTCATGCATATTCGGTAATCATCTCGGAGATCTGAAGAAGGGGTGGATGTAGTCCTTCTGTACAAAAGCAGAATAAAAGAGGAGGCTTGGAACTATAGGCTGATTAATCTGAACTCTGGAGGAATAAACTGATTTAAATGCTGCTAAACAGAGGATAATACATCCAGTGGATTTCAGGATCTGAGGCAACATGGTTTTACTTAAAAATAAGTCTTGTCAGATGAATCTGATGCATTTCTTTGACTGGGTTACTGGAAGATGAAGAGTGCTAGATGTGGTGTTCTTCAATGTCATCACCCTTGGGGTGCCTCTAACGTGACTGACTGAGTTAGAATCTAGCTGAGTTGGAGACATCGAGGGGTAGAAGTAAATGGAGTTCATTCTGAGAATATGGGTATTACCAGTGGTATGTCACAGGGCTAAGTTCTTGGTCTGGTTCTGTTTAATATTTTTGTAAGTGATATTGTGGAAGAGCTGTCAGGTAAGCGTTGTCTCTTTGTGGATGATACCTAAATCAGTAATAGGGTAGAGATCCTGGAAGGTGTGGATATCATGAAGAAGGATCTAGCAAGGCTTGAAGAATTGTCTAGAATTTGGCAGTTAAGATTTAATGCTAAAAAAATTCAGGGACATGCAGTACAGTATAGGGGGTGAGGTATTTTTGTGCATGAAAAAAGAGCAATACCTGGGGGTGATCATATCTGATGGTGGCCAAACAGGTAGAAAAGGTGACAAGAAAAACTAGAAGGATGCTTGGGTGCATAGAAAGAGGAATGGCCAGCAGGTGTAGATAGCGCCTTTGTATAAATCTCTGGTGAGACCTCATTTGGACTTTATTTTAGGTTTTTTTTGTTTTTTTTTTAGTGCCATCAAGTCAGTGTTGACTCATAGTGACCCAGCTACCTCTGGGTCTGCATGGCAATGTATCACCAGAAGTAGATTGCCAGCCTTTTCTTCCGAGGCAATGGAGGGTAAAAGTGACTTGCCTAAAGTCACAAGGAGTGCCAGTGGGAATTGAACCCTTGATCTTCTGTGTATTAGGCAGTTGCTCTAACCACTAGGCTACTCCTCCACTCTGTTTGGACTACTGTGTGCAATTTTGGAGACCACATCTTCAAAAAGATACAAACAGGATAGAGTTGATCCAGAAGGTGACTAAAATGGTCCGTGGTCTTCATCATAAAGCATATGGGGACAGATTTAAAGATCTCAATATGTATATTTTGAAAGAAAGGAGAAAGAGGGAAGATATGACAGAGACTTTAAATACCTCTTGGCATAAGTGCACAAGAACCCGGCTCCCTTTAATTGAAAGAAAGCTCTGGAATGAGAGGGAATAGGATGATGGTGAAAGGGGATAATCTAAGGAAATATTTCTTTATGGAACTGTGGTGGCGGTATGGAATGGCCTCCCAGCAGAAGTGTTAGAGACAAGGACTGTATATGAATTCAAAAAAGCATAGAACAAGCATAGAGAGACCTCTAAGGGAGAGATGAAGAACTGTAGATATTAGTAGTAGATATGGCTGGGCAGATTGGATAGGCCATATGGTCTTTATCTGCTATCATTTTCTATGTTAATTGCAAATAATACAGATGCACTTAATATCATCTATTGAGCTAGTGGTATGTAGCCTGGGTTATCTGCTGTTAATGCATGGTAAGTTACTGTGTGTTTCATGCAAGACAAAGTTCATATCCATTCCCCACCCTATTCCACGTTATGCAGTTAATGAGGGCATTAGTACACACTAATGAAGCAATTTTATAAACCTTCTCATAAAGAAAACCCTGTTTTATGCATGTAAAAGGGCTTTTCTAAAATTAATCAGGGGTTACGAGGGTTAAAGTACATGCAGTGACAAGGTGTATATTTTTATGTGACCTCCATGGAGGTGTGTTCTGTGGCAGTGTGGGCGGAGTCAGATTTACATGTGCATGATATTATTAAATGCATGTATGCATATATACAGTACTTTACATGAGTATTTATTTACATCTGCTCCCAAGCAGGCAAAACTATTTGTGGTTTCAATCTAGCTACAATTTCTGACAGGTTGATAGCATGCTATTGATAAAATGAGCCAATCCTTTTTGTGACCTTATTGTACTAAATTCAAAGGAATTCTATAAAAAAGTAACCATGAGTTTGAATATACAACACAAAATTGTTGCTTCTGATATCAATCCAAAATGATACAGAGCTAACCCAAAAGGTAAATATTGACTGTGTTTTAGCATCTGGCAGAACTACTGTTTTGTCCTTTGCAGTGTATTAGTTCTGGAAGAAAGCCTTGATAAATACAGCCGAGCCTCTTTGATGATTTGCCATGATACGGTAATTTTGATACTGTATGATCATTGAAGTCATAACAGGAGACATGCCAGTGCTATCTTTTAAGCAGCCTGATTTCTGGTTAGATTGTCTAATAAGAATGTTTTCAGAACATAATTTTTTGTTTTAAGGACTATAATAGTGTGTCCCAACTTGTGCTCCGTGGACCCCTGGAGGTCTATAAGACTATTACAGGGGTCCACTGGATACAGAAATGAGAAAAAAGAAAGAGAAGCTGGTTGGGAGTGACTGAGGGAAAGGGAGAGAGACTGGAGGGAACTAGCTGGAGAGAGAGTGTGTGAGAGACTGGTAAGCAGGGCGCAAAGGCTTAAGGGGCGCATTTCAGCTGTCTGCCGTTGCCTGCCACCGCCACTTTTTCTTCTCTCAGCGGCGGCAGGCAATGACAGCTAAAATGCGCCCCTTAAGCCTTCTTGCTGGCATGCTAAGCAGATCTGTCCCTCCCTGCTCTGATGCGGCATCAGAGCAGCGAGGGACAGATCTATTTAGCGCGCCGGTGACTTGCACTTCGGACGTGCCTCTTCTTTCCCGCCCCCATCCAGAAAGTGGCTAGTTGGAGGTGCGGGGGGGGGGGGGGAGAGGGCGTGCGCCCGATGTGCAAGTCGCACTGGGCGTGATTCACACTCGGTGCGGCCCTGCGGTTAGGGATAGTTACAGGAAGGAAGGTGAAGAGGGCTAGTAGAGTAGGCTTGGTGCTGAGGGGAGGGGGTTCAGGAAGAGAGATGGGGATGAGCAGAGGGTTTCTGAACATTTTGGAAGTTATTAAGGGGTCAACACAATAAAAAAAAGATCGGGAATCTCTGGACAATGACAAAGTAGGGCAAAAGGAAAATTATATTTTGGATTTGACACATACCCCATTTTTTAATATTATACAAAATTATTTCCATGCTTTTGGCAGTAGATAAAACAAAACTATATTTGATGAAATGGCATATCCTATTTATGTTCTTCTCATCATAAATTTATTGAACAAACTTGAACTCTCTCTTATTTCATATACACCTGTATAAAATATATGCAAGTGCTGTCATGAAACCATACAGCAGGCAAAATAGACATTTTTTCAGAAATACAAATAGGTTTTCCGATTCTATGGCCATGCCTTCTACCCACCATGCTCCTTTGTCTTTTTTTCCCCTGTGGATTGGTGGAAAGGCACACTGTGGTTGAAGAGAGAAGACAGCTTGGATAGGAGGAGCTGATCCAATCAGGGCTAAGCAAGCCAAGGGTTGGCAGATGTACAGGCTCACATTAGTGTAACTATGACAACAGGAAGGTTTCTTAAACAGGCTTCCAGGAAGCTAGGTTGGAAGGGTAAATGGGGGAAAGAGAAGCTGGGGTTACATCACAAGTTAGTGGTTTTCAGTCAAGGGGTGATTCAAGACTTCTTTTTGAACTTTACCACTTTAGGGATGATGTGCATCTGAACTAAAGAAACACTTTTCATCTGTTTATTTTAGATGTATTATGTAAATTATGCAATGGAGACAATTGTCAGGCACGCAGGGATTCCAACACGCAATACAAGTCTCTTAACTATTATTAATCAAGCCAATTTTTATAGGCTGAAAACAGGAACTTAGGAGCATTGAAAGCCTAAAGATTTACAGAGAAGTCAAGGTGTCTTCTGACAGATGTTCCAGGCAGATGTCTGCAAGATCTCTGCATTGGTTTCCTTCGTCTAGTTACACAATGTAATTTTAGCAAGCAGCCTTTCCAGACTTTTACACAAACAACCTTATTGTTCTCCTTGAAGTTGTTTTTCTCTACAAGATCAAGTCTTGTCATCTTGATTAAGTTAACCATCTCAGACAGATGGTCCAACGTTTATCTTCTCCTGTTCTCCTTTGTCTGATTTCACCACTCTGTACAGCTAACAGACATCTAACAGATATTTTCATGCTTCTTTTAGCAAGATAAACATCTCTAGCAAGTGCATAGACTTCTTGCCTTTCCTTAATTTTCTAATAATTACCACTAATTTATGGCAATCAATTTTAACCCTTTTGCTCCTCAGGGTGCAGTGCAACATGTGCATACAGTTATATTTGATTAATATGGCCTAACTTTAGCACAAGTTGTGAAACTACAGACTAGAAATTTTGCAATGTAGCACTGCCATAGACAATGAAGAAACTGGGCATATTTGCTAAGTGAGTACCTAATGCAACCACATCAATGCAGTCTGATCAGAATAGCTGAGTATGGCAGTGGACCATGAAGATGGACTAAAGAATTGTTGTTTGGATTAGTAATCATCCTTTAATTTAGAATGGGTTGCTATATTCTGTATAGGAAGGCAATATCGGGATGGGGCTTATCCCTTGGATTGGTTCATAAATGCCCTCGGATGGATGATCATGTGTGCAAGGCCTGGTTATTTGTGATGACTTTTAACAAATTATTATCATTTATGATCCAGGATTATTTAGCATATATTTGTGATTTATTTTATGTATATTGATTCTATGTTACTATGTGTAATTTTACATTGTTAATATGTGTAATTTTACATTGTTTTTTATTTTACTATTTTATATGTGATATTTTTGATGTTATTCTAAGTCTTCATTTAAAACAAAGTTTTATCAATTTTTGTGGGGGGTGGGTATGTTTTGGTGTATATTCAACTTAATTGCATGCCTTCTATGCACCCTATAGCATTTCTGCTTGTGCAAATCAATTGTGTGCACATTAATTCTTAGATATATGCATGTACAAGCAATTTTTGCACACCTTTAATTATTAGGTGCCCAAGCCAATGCCCAAGTGAGCCTAAAATGCACATGATTCTATTATCTGGATAATTCCCATAGGCAAGACTATTTGTGGATTTTCAGTGCAACAGTACTGATAATGCAAACAAAAATCCTTATGGATGGTCTCAGAATTATCTGGATTGTTCTGGGGCAGTGTGGTTTGCAGTTTATTAGCGTTTGATAGACAGCCCTTTACAAAGCAGACAGGGTGGTTTACAATAAAATCAAATAAAAAACAATTGGTGAGATGCAAGTTATCTGGACAGCAGTGATTTTAGTCTGCTATCCAAATAAATTTAAGAAAGCAAAAAAGGTGCCCTAAATTTAGCTGGTTAACAGACTGAAAATCACTGCTATGCAGACAGCTCCAGTCCTGACAGCTCTCCGTATACAGGTACTATATAGTCCACATTACTTGCTATGATAAATGTGTTCTGTTTAAACATCATTACTGAGATTTAAAAATTGACTGGTCAGAACATAAAAGACATAAGAATTGCCATACCGGGCCAGACCAAGGTCTATCAAGCTCGGTATCCTCTTTGCAGCAGTGACCAAATCAGGGGACACATGCCTGGAAGGATCCCAAAAAGTAGCTGGATTCTATTTTGCTTATCACCATGGTAATACAGTGGCTTTTTGTGATTTATGAATTTTTTTCTCCAGAAACTTATCCAAACTTTTTGTAAACCCTCTATGCTACCTGCTTCTACCATAACTTCCAACAATGAATCATTTTCTCCTAATTGTTTTACAGTAGATGGTTTTCCACTTCACGGTACACCCCTAGTCCTTTTGAACGAGTAAACAATCAATTCATGTTTATCCATCCCACTCCACTCAAGATTTTAGAGACCTCATTTCTATTCAGTCATCTCTTCTCCAAGCTGAGGAGCCGTAGCCTCTTTAACTTTTCCTCAGAAAGGAGGTGTCCTTTTTACCCATTTGGTCTCCCTTCTTTGTAGCTTTTTTTAAATTCCTCTCTATTGTTTTTTAGATGCGGAGACCAGAATTATGTACAGTACTCAGGGCACATTCAACCCCATGGAGTGACACAGACACAGAAACAATATGATATTCAGTTTTATGCTGTATTTCCTAATAATTCCTGACATTCTGGGAGGAAGGGGGTGGGAGTGTGGCAGGTGCAGGCCTGTGACCCACGGTGTCTGACATAGGCAGGCCAGCATGGCTAGCTTGACCTGTAAATGAGGCCTGTGGAGAGGCATATAGGATTGCACATCCCCCAATATGCTGCTATGGTAAGAAAGAACTCAGTAGAAATATTGAATTAGCTTAGATAAGCAGAATTGCAGAATTAAGAAATGGAAGAATACAGAAAAGATGTGTTTTAAAGTTACTGATAAGAAAGGGTACATTTGCAGAGAAATATTGAGGAGTGCTGACAGATGAGTTACAGAACCTTGCTCTTCTGCACGCACAAATGGTCCCATAGCCTTGAAAGTGTGAAAGTAACAAGTTGATGAACTGACCATTGTAATTGGGACTAGAAGGGGGGCAGGCAGGTGTCATGCCTACAGAAGCCCACAGAAGGAACATAATTGGAGAAACTTATCAGTACCGGGACCAATAGAAGGGCTACGAGAGGTACGGGAGTGTACCGGGACCAATGAAATGTTTTTCTATACCTAGAATGGAACAGAAGTCTATAAAAGTTGTTGTAATGCTTGAAAACTTTGCTCAGCCATTTTGAAATTGCCTTGCTTGAGACTTGTGCACAAATAAATGATTTGGACCTTCTGAACAGACTCCTGGTATCATTGGTTTGTCTGCGCTTTGCTGCTACAGGAGTAGTTTGGATGCTGTCACACTCTGACCAAAAGTGTTCAATATAGTGTCCACAATGACACCTAGATCCCTTTCCTGGGTAGTGACTAATGATGTGGAATTTAGCATTGTGTTGCTATAATTTGGGTTTTTCTTCCTATTAGGCCTGATTCAGTCCTGGACATCTCAGCCCTCTGTGCGCCCAGTCAGAACCGGGCACACAGAGTTAGCTGGGATTCTGATCCCGCGCGGCACATCTAGCCCCGTGGGATCAGAATCACATGCAGGCCGGGACCCGGATTCTGGTTGCCTGCACGTACAGGCCTTGCCCGGATAACTCAGTCAGGGCTTTTGAATGAAGCGATGGAGTCCGGTTGTCATGGCACCACAGCTCCATTCTAAAGCCACGATCCTCAGACGCTGTTAAAAATGCTTCATTCACCGTAGCCGAACCCCTGATCTCGCCTCCCAAGGCCAGGGTCAGGCTGCAGGGAATCCCCTCTACCCCCTCCTACCTCCTCCGATGGCTGGCCTGCCTTCTCCCGCCAACTAGGGGAACTTATTCCACCTCAGAGGTGGAATAAGTTCCCTGTACAGGCAGCCGGCCCTGGACATACAGGGTTGACACTGGAATCGGCCCTGTATGTCTAGGGCTGCCGACTGCCCACTGCCTGCCCTAACGCCACCCCCACTCTGCCCCTTTCCTGCTCCCTTCTAACTTCCCTGTACAGCATGCCTCGGAATGACCCTGATTGTGTATTACTTTTCACTTGCCTGCATTAAATTTCATCTGCCATTTGGATGCCCAGTCTCCCATTCTCAAAATTGTTTCTAGCTATTTCTCACAATTTGCATGGGATTTAACAACTTTGAAAAATGTTGTCAACTGCAAATTTGATCATACCACTCACTGTTTCCATTTCCAAATATGTCCCAGTACAGATCGCTATGGCACTCCATTATTCGCCTTTTTCCGTTGTGAAAACTGACCATTTAGCCCTACTCTCTGTTTTCTATCTTTTAACTAGTTTCAAATCCACCATAGGACACTGTCTTCTAGGAGTCTCTGATGAAAACATTTTCTGAAAATCCAGATACACTAAATTGTATTTATTTAACTAGGTTAAAGCTATTTCCATTCTTACTTAAAATACATTAAACAGGGACATTGATAACTTGGATTTTTCTGAGGCAATGGAGGGTTAAGTGACCTGCCGAAGGTCACGAGGAGTGCTAGTGAGAATGGAACCCTGGTCGCTTGGTTCTCAAGCCAGTGCTCTAACCATTAGGCTACTCCTCTACTCCAGCTGTATTAACTGAATCATCTACTGTTTATCCTTATGTTTATTAACACCTTCAAAAAGGTAGCAGAATGGTGAGGCAAGGTTTTTCTTGGTCATATATCCATGTTGACTTTGGTTCATTAAACCATGGCTATCTATGTGTTCAGATTTTTTGTTCTTTACAAGTGTTTCTATCACTGGGTCATCCAATGAAGCTACAGGGTAAACTATTTAAGACTAAGAGAATATATTTTTTTCACTCAACGTGTAATCAAACTCTGGAATTTGTTACTGGAGGATGCAGTAAAAGCTGTTAGTGTAGCTGGGTTTAAAAAAGATTTGGACAAGTTCCTGGAGGAAAGGTCCAGAAACTATTATTAAAAGGGACCCGGGATATCACTGCTTAACCCAGTACAAACATTGTGGAACCTGTGTCTTTTGGGGAAACTGCTAGGTGCTTATAACCTAGATTGGCCACTGTTGGAAACAAGATACTGGGCTTGATTGACCTTGGTCTGACCCAGTATGGCATATCTTATGTTCTTTTGTTTTTGTCAGACACAAATGTCAGCTTGTTAGTCTGTGGTTTCCAGGATCACCCTGGATAAGATAATATGATAGCCATGTTAGTCCACTTTAATGGTAGTCAAATAAAAAGAGAAAAAAAAAAGGAAAATAAGGCGATACCTCTTTATTGAACTAACAATACATTTGTAAACTAGCTTTCAAAGTTTAAAAGCGTCTTCCTCAGTTCAGGACAGTGTGGGCAACAGATGATGACACCACAATACATAGATGAATCACTAAAGCATGCCGTTGACAGTGGAAAGGGGAGGGCAGAAGGGGGAAGGGATGAGTGGTTGATCAGAAGGTGCCCATGCTGGAAGTATTTATAATTGATAATGTGATAGGAAGGCCATGTCCACAACCACGCTGTAAATATCTATAGTTCATAATGTGACAGGAAGCCCACGTGTTTGTTAAGTCCTATCTGGTCTGATCAAAAGTGTCGTCTTATCTTCATTTCAAAAATGTTATGGTTTTGGATAGATTTCAATTTTCCTTTCAGGACCCCCCCTCATAAAATCATTAATGCTGGGAGGTGCTAGCAAGCCCAAGCTATGATGGCTGCATAAGCCTGGGACTCCATAATCCTCCAGTCTCCATCCGTGGCATTATCAACCTTACTGGATGCGCCTGTGGCAAAAATTGTTGACCACAATGAATGAAAATATAGCAGGAGCCTGCTGGTGGGTGAAGCATGGCCCGCTCAAGCGTGCTCCCACATGCTCTGTGGCATGCCATTACACCAGTCCGCCTTTAAAAGTTGCTGCACACCAAGAGAACACAGATGTTGCCGGGTTAGTATGAGTCGATTCCCCGTCTCTTGATACAAGTTGTCGACCTCCATATGATCAATAACAACACTATTGGTCAAATAAAAGAGCAGTCACTGCTGATATACCAATGTTCTATTATCTGCTCATATATTCACCACTAGAAACCAAGAAAAGTTATTTTTCCACCAATCTAGCATAGTGTACAAAGGTCTCAGTAAAAAACACACAGCTGTTTGTAAAGGGTTTTTTGATCATCGCCCTTACGGCTTGCTGCTGTTCACATCAATGACCTTTTCTTCACGTACACATAGGCTGTTTTTTTTTACTTTTTCAATAAAAAATAATTTATGTGTTTTTCTTTGAACTGTCAGTAACAGCCGACACTCCTCAATCAAAATTATATTGCATATTGTCAAATATCAGTGCAGCTGGTACTCAGCTTCTACTCCAAAGGTAATGTCTTTCATATTTCTGGCGGCTGCAATGTAAATCACAATGCCGTTCTTCTAAGGCACCCAAGCGTTTCACAATTCGTGTTTCATCAGGGGATTGCGTTTAGACATTTCAAACTGGGTAGAAAAATACAGCCAAACAACTGTTATATCCTAAATGCTATTTCTTTATTTCATGTAAACATTTACCACGTTTAACATTGTCGCCTGAAAATGTATCCTCAAACATACCTCCATTGTAGTAACCATTATTTCACTGCAAGCAGAGGGAAGCTCTAGCCACTGGACTTTCCCCACTCTTTCGATCAAAAAGACGCCACGCATGTGGTTTAGGGCTTTCATCAATCCTTATATGGACTTCTTACAAAACTCCTCCCCCCTGGTGTGCACTACTATCCAAGTTCTTTACGCACATACTGACCAATCCATCGAAGCATTCAAGCCATAGGGTTTAACTGTGTTCAAAATAAAAATCCATCGTTGTTCTTCTCTAAGCAAAGTTTGCTCCTTAGTTCTACCGCCCCGGGGAAAATCAACCCGATCTATAACAAAACATCTTAAATGGTCAAAACTGTGATTTTCGGTGATGCAATGTTGCACTAGAGGTGCTTCCAACACTCGGTTATTCACACGACTACGATGTTCGCCCATCCTTATCTTCAAAGAGCGACAGTTTTTCCAATGTACAACATTGCACAGGGACATCGAACCGTGTATACTACATAGGTGGACAAGCACGTGGTCGCTTTTCCAACGTTATGGCACAGATGCTACAGCTGCCACATTTCTTGTGTCCCAATTCAATATCCAACTCATCAACAGAACCCCGGAATGATCCCCAAAACTTTACTGTGTTTCCTAATGATATTCTGATGTTCTGTTGATGAGTTGGATATTGAATTGGGACACAAGAAATGTGGCAGCTGTAGCATCTGTGCCATAACGTTGGAAATAGCACATTTTGTACATAGAGATGTCACATATCAGTTGCGAAAAGCGACCACGTGCTTGTCCACCTATGTAGTATATGCGGTTCGTTGTCCCTGTGCAATGTTGTACATTGGAAAAACTGTCTGCTCTTTGAAGTTGAGGATGGGCGAACATCGTAGTCGTGTGAATAACCGAGTGTTGGAAGCACCTCTAGTGCAACATTGCATCACCGAAAATCACAGTTTTGACCATTTAAGATGTTTTGTTATAGATCGGGTTGATTTTCCCTGGGGCGGTAAAACTAAGGAGCAAACTTTGCTTAGAGAAGAACAACGATGGACTTTTATTTTGAACACAGTTAAACCTTATGGCTTGAATGCTTCGATGGATTGGTCAGTATGTGCATAAAGAACTTGGATAGTAGTGCACACCAGGGGGGAGGAGTTTTGTAAGAAGTCCATATAAGGATTGATGAAAGCCCTAAACCGCATGCGCGGCGTCTTTTTGATCGAAAGAGTGGGGAAAGTCCAGTGGCTAGAGTTTCCCTCTGTTTGCAGTGAAATAATGGTTACTACAATGGAGGTATGTTTGAGGATACATTTTCAGGCGACAATGTTAAACGTGGTAAATGTTTACATGAAACAAAGAAATAGCATTTAGGATATAACAGTTGTTTGGCTGTATTTTTCTACCCAGTTTGAAATGTCTAAACGCAATCCCCTGATGAAACACGAATTGTGAAACGCTTGGGCGCCTTAGAAGAACGGCGTTGGGATTTACATTGCAGCCACCAGAAATATGAAAGACATTACCTTTGGAGTAGAAGCTAAGTACCAGCTGCACTGATATTTGACAATATGCAATATAATTTTGATTGAGGAGTGTCGGCTGTTACTGACAGTTCAAAGAAAAACACATAATTTATTTTTTATTGAAAAAGTAAATAAAACAGGCAATGTGTACGTGAAGAAAAGGTCATTGATGTGAACAGCAACAAGCCGTAAGGGCGATGATCAAAAAACCCTTTACAAACAGCTGTGTGTTTTTTACTGAGACCTTTGTACACTGTGCTAGATTGGTGGAAAAATAACTTTTCTTGGTTTCTAGTGGTGAATATATGAGCAGATAATAGAACATTGGTATATCAGACCTCCATATGATGGCAATCCCCACCCAACAGTAGCAGGAGATTGGGTACAAATGAAGTGGCCAGGCAATCGCGGGAACAGGGTTGAGTGAAGGAGGCTGCTGGGCCTGGCTTCTAGAATGGAATAGGATTTCCATACTTCTCCCACTGTTATGTTTGTCAGGTTTGCTGTGTCGCTGCAGTGTTTAGTCACTGGGGCCTATCAACTTGCTGCTCCCTGGAGAATTTGAGGGGGGGGGGGGGGGTTGTGGCAGCCAATGGACTGGAGAAGACACTGAGGCATGGATAAGTGATTCCTGTGCCCCCCCCCCATCTCTTTCCTACCGGGGTGTGGATGAAATTGTGGATCAGTGGTCAGTGCACTAGCCGTCAGCACTAGTATTCAGAGGGGGGATATCGCAGTGTCTGGCCCCCATCCATTGCATTTCTGCCCATCCAGGTAGCATTGTAAGGGGAAGAGAAGGGGAGAGGAAAGGAGAAAAGGAAAAACAAACAAAAAATAAGTGTTGAATGGCAAAGAACAGAGAGAGAAAAAGCAGACAAGAACACTGTACTGTCTTTTCTCTACATTAGTGGACCCATTCTATTTTAAGGGGATTTGTGTCTGTTATGAGCTCAATCTGCTAAGAGGACCATCTCTCCTTTTAAAGGCAGAGCGAAACCATCCAAATATTTTGACTTCTTCGCATCAGACATGTCTGATAAGGGATTTAATGCTGTGGCATTAGCCCGATTCTCCCGCAATACTGAACCATTTTTGATCAAACACAAGGGGGCACCTTTAACACTGGGGACCTACCAACCATGTCTTCATCTGCCACTAAAGCAGACCTTATGGAGATCTTACAAATACTCAAGCTTTTTCAAATGGACTGTGTGATACAAAAGCTGACATCAAGTCCCTGGATGATCAAGTCACCCAAAATGAAATGAATATAGGTGAACAGATTGATGTTACTGCAGTTTTTCAATCCAAGCTGCACAAGTTGGATATGCTTACAAAAGACTTATGGAAGTGACATGATTATCTCAAAAACCAGCAGTGGCACAACAATATTAGGATTTTGGGGATCCCTGAAACAACCAGGGACGGAGAGGTCACTGGAGAGCTGGTCTAACAACTTTTACTCCTTCTGTGATCCTGGGACCATGGAGCAAGTCAAAGTGAAGAGAGCACACCGGAGCATTGGGCCAAGGCCCGGGCCTGGATCCCGCCCAAGGCCCATTATAGCTTGCTTTCACTCTTTCAAAGATAAAATGTGTTTACTACAGAGCCTGAGGGGGGAGTGCACCATCACATTCCAGGAGCAGGAGGTGCAGATTTACCAGGACCACTCTCAATACTTGCTGGAGCACAGAAAGAGCTTTAAGCCCTTGACTCAACTGCTCCAAGAGAAATCCATCAAGAACCAGTGGGGATTCCCATTCACACTGATTTTTGAATGGGACAATACCCAGCACAAAATTGTGGAATTGGAGGACTGCTTAGACATGGTAGACTTCCTGCAACAGGGTGAACGATGCACCCCAGGTCAGCCCAAGGAATAGCGTAAGTGGCAGACATCGACTCGAAAGAGGTGGAAGGTCCCTGGTGCCCACTGCCAACTTGGGAGCTCAGTGGAGGACCCGCATGATCAAGAGATGGGCACTACTAAGCTTCCCTGATGAAAAATGGGTCTATCATGTTTGCTCTCTTCCTGTGTGTGTTAACCACAGTTTCTCGCTTTAACTAGTATGGGGTTTTCTTTATCCTAGGAAGAAAGGTTTACACTAATTCTCCTTATGGTTTGGGTCTTGTCTAACTCTGTTTCAGAGGTAGGAGATGGGAGGAATGGGAGGGTAGACCCTGAAGCAGTGGGTGGCTGGATGGGGGATTGGTGGCAGAAAAGTTTGCATCTATAGAGATTCTTTCGCACCTAGTAGGAGTGAACATCTAGGGGTGGAGGTCTAAGGACAGGCCAGCTTCAATGATAGAGGTTGGGGGATGAGGCATTTTTCATGCTGTTTCAAATAGGAACAATATGCGAGGTGGAGCCCACTATCCTTATATTCTGGGACTCTGGGAGGGGGCTTGAGGGGGATGATCTAGGACTTTTACCATCGGCACCACTGGGCATAATATATAATTTGCTAGTTCTGCTCTTTTCTATCTGTTTTCATGAATATCAGCCCCCACGTATGGGGACAGCCGGGGATTGGGGAGGGAGGTAGGGAAGAGGGATGGGTTGGAGAGGTTAGGGGTGGGAATTCTGAAGGAGTTTGAAGCATACTATGGGTGGGTAAGGGTTGAGGATGTCATCATGTGGGTTTCTAGCACATGACAGGAGATGACTGTTAATGCAGCTGGACTAAGGGAGGATTATGGTTAGGCATGTAATCCTGGAACGTGAGGGGCCACAGTCTTATTAAACACAAACGCGTGTTGGACCAATGGAGGAGAGAGCAGGCTGACATCATTCTCCTGCAGGAGACTCGTCTGGTCAGGAACGCTTACGACTGAAGTCTTGGGTGTTCCTGCAGGTCTTTGCATCTCACAAGAGGGGAGTTTTGATTCTTTTTTCAAAAGATTGCACCCTCCAGGTGTTATCTCATATTGCAGACCCTGAGAGCAGATTTCTTATCTTGACAGCAACCCTGAATGGAACCACATTCACTATTGTCAATGTCTACATGCCTCCCTCTCAAATGGGTTTAGCTTTGACGGTGGTATTGGATACGGTGTAGTCTCACTAAAAGGGAGATGTGTTGATGGAAGGGGACTTTAATTGTGTATTGTCTGGCATTGACAGAACGGGAGGTTGTAATTGCACCTTTTCAGCTTCAAATAAGTATCACTTCATGTTAAAGCAGCTGGAGCTGTGTGATGCCTGTCGGGCTATGCATGGCAGTTCTCCATGGTCAATTGATGTCTCTCTCATGTTGATTCAAGAAAAAGGAGAACTCTCGGAGGGAGGAACTGCAGAGGGAGATCGGTGAGCTGGAACAGTTACACCGTGTGGGTGGCAAGCCTCAAATGTGGTGACTTGTGCATAAAAGAGGAGAATTATCAGCCTTGGAAACCAAGTCTATAGCCTCTACCATGCTGCGCACAAGATGACATTTTTACAAACACGGGAACAAGGCGAACAGACTGGCAGCTGAAGTGGCAGAGAGTGAAATGGAAGGGTCATGCCCTTAAATCGGTTCAGGGGAGCACACACTCGCTCCGCAGAGATGGTGGCGATGTTTGCCAAGTTTTAAAGTGATCTATATACATCTCAATTAGTGACTGATGGGGTGCAGATTCAGGATTAAGCTGACAGCTTCAGAGTCACAAGAGGCAATGGAGTGCCCCTTTTCAGTGGAGGAGGTGCAACTAGCTATCTGCAGTTTGAAAGCTTTGAAAGCGCCAGGTCCAGATATGCTTTCGGCCGAGCTTTACAAGGCAATGCTGGAGCATTTCGCTCCAGTATTGGTTCGAGTCTTTAATAACATCCAGGCATGAAGAGTGCTCTGTCCCCTTTTTATCAGATCTCTGTTGTTGTGTAGTAACTATAGACCAATCTATCTTTTAAATATTGATTACAGGATTTTCAACAAAGTGCTCTGTGCTCGTCTGGAATTTCAAATACAGGATCTTATCCATTCGGACCAGATGGGGGTTTCACGAAACAAAGGTAAGGTTTTGAGAATGTTCAATGGCTGGTTAATATGTTGCACGGGGTTCGGGACAGGGTGGAACCATACACGGTCCTATCGCTTGACTCCAGAAAGGCCTTTGATAAGTTGGAATGGCTGTATATATTAGAGGTGCTAAGGCAATTTGGGTTTGGGCCAAATATGTTCGGATGGGTGGCATCTATGTATGCCAACCCAATGGCCATGGTATTGGTTAATGGTTTTCACTCGGAATGTTTGAGGCTGGGGCATAGAACTAGGCAGGGGAGTCCGTTCTCCTTGTTGCTCTTTATGTTAGCTATCGAACCATTTGCACGAGACATTTGCAGAAGGATGGTGGAGACTGGTATAACCCTTGGGGGCGGCTGCATGCTGTATCCTTGTACACTGGCGATACTCATATCCTTGTGACCCAGCCACCACCTCCCCATAACAGTAACTATTATTGAGCAGTTCTTCCCGGTTTCTCGGTAAACCAGCAGAAATCCTCTCTGCTTCCCTGCCTGAGAGAGGCGAACCCTCATAAGATGCTGTCCCTGGTGATTTTCTAATGGTCAACCATTTAAATTGTATTTCCTTCTGCTTTTTAAATGTCTCTATTTGTATTTTATTTTATTGCTGTAAACCACTCTGTTTGCTAATGCCAAGGGCAGTATATTAAGTTAGAATAAATGATAAAACGATAAATACCTTGGAATGCGAATCCTGAGAGTTCTATCCCGGTTATACCAACTAAATTATCAAATGCTATTAGATGGACTGAGTAGAGAGCTAGAGTCATTGTGGCCTTGTGTGGTGTCATGTCTAGGGAGTACCAATACAGTAAAGATGCTTGTCTTGCCAAAGCTTTTATTCTTATTTACCCGGCTCCCTATTCAAGTACCTAGGAATAGCTTTAAAGCAGTCAGGAGGGCACTACTGACTTTCATTTGGTAGAGAAAGAGACTGCTGGCTAGCTGGGCTACTCTTACTGCACCCCAAAGGTAATGGGGCTTAGGTTTCTGGACCCAGCGTTATATTATTGGTGTTCGTGCCTATGTGTGATGTTTTTCTGGATGATGGACTCACATTCAGACTGGATGTTTATGGAGGAGGTGTGAATGGCCCCTGTCCCCCTGAAAATTGTACTGTTCTTGAAGGATACTACTGATATTAATCAGGTTTTCGCATACCCCCTGTTGGGGCTGGTATGGAAAGTTTGGCACAAATTCTGCAAGCGACAGAAACTGACTCCCTGGCTTTCTCCCTTCACCCCAGTGTCAACTTTCACCTTTGTTAGAGATTAGCTGGAAGACTTTGAGCCTTGGAAAAGCCCTGAGGGTATCCTCTCTGTTTGAAGGATTGAAACAGTGTGGGGTTCTTCATTGAACTTCTTCCAGTGCTTTCAATTATGACTTTTTATTGGATCTATTCCCTAAGAAACTGAAGTGTTACGCCCCCAAGGACTTGGGAGTGGGTTGTGTTAGAAACCACATGGATGAAGTCCTTTACTGCCCGGTTATACAGGGCTCTTGCCGCAGGTTTTCCCCACTCCAGTCAGGGTCTTGCATATAAAGGCAGATGTAGAGCTGCTCTGGAGGATAAGTCGGAGGAGTTTTGGGAGGGGGTGTGCCAATACTTTCACTCCTGCTCAATATCCCTGTCATTAATTCATACGCAGCTCCGCATCTTGCTGCGAATATCGATTACTCTGGTTGACCTCTACAGGTGGGGAAGAGGGGATGATCCCTTGTGCTGGCAAAATTGCAGGAAGTGGGGGGATCTGGAACATAAGTGGTGATACTGACCCAAGCTCCAAATCTTCTGATCCCAGGTACACAAACAAATTTGTAAGGCTCTAGGTCTGCCACTTCCCTTCTCGCTGGAATCTTGTGTACTGGGATATCGTCCCTTGGACATTAAAGACAAGGGGCTGAGATGCCTTTCTGTCTGCTTACTACTGGCGGCCTGGAGTGTAATTGCCCGATGCTGGAAGTGAACTGGGCCCCCCTCTCTCTCTGAATGGTTGGTTAAGGTTTGGGATATATATAGGATGGAGAAACGTACTGCAGAACTTCAAGGGAAACCAGAGGTAGTTACCCAACTATGATCCCAGTTAATCAGACCAGAATACCCGCTACCCATATGATAGAACATGCATGTGCCTTCTCCTGGATACAGCATGTATATATTCTGTCTTCTAATTCTTTTGTATTGTCAACCCCGTGGTGCCATGATTGGGAGGTGCAGGGCAGTTGGGGGAGGGCAGATAGGATGAGTTGCACGAGACCGTGAGATGAGACTTGAGTTTCCGGCAGTTTGGCAATTATTCCCGCCATCTCTGCATCTCTCTTGGGTGTGCTCTATGTAGAGGTTTCTCTTTCTTGCTGTCTCTCATTTGAGCTATCGCCTCCCCTTGCTCTGCTACCTCCCTGGCTGGGCTTATATGGAGAGATAAGGGGGAAGGAGTTTGGGAAGGGGAGGGTTTGGGTGGATTGGTCAGGGTGCTTGGGAAAGTATTGTTGGGCCATCGGGGTGGGGGGGGGCAGGGTTGCACTTTCTATGGTATTAGTTGTATCGTATACATAAACTTACATGAATCCATGTGATTTTGTAGAATAGCTGGTCCTGTTGTTTGTTACCCCTGCTCCTGTTTGTCATTTTAGGGATTTGTAATACTACTTGTAAGATTAATAAAAATTCACAAAAAAATATAAATAAAATCATTAATGCTGTGCTCTAGCCCTTTTAGATAGTACTTCACAGAGCCAGAGCACAGTATTGATGATTTTATGGTGAGGGTTCTGAAAGGAAAATTGAAATCTATCCAAGACCATAAAACATTTGAAATGAAGATGAAAAGTTAAGTTCTGTCTGGTCCAATCAAAACTTGGGTTTCCTGTCACATTATAAACTATAAATATTTACAGTCTGGTCACCTACTGGATCACACCTTGATGTTATGTTGGTCACCTAACAATCTTCGAGTACCACAGATGATTTTAATGTTAATTTACAGATTGCTAGTAGTAGATCTGAAGTTTCATTTTTGTTTTCTTTCAGTACTTCTGGATATACGAGTTACCATCTAAGCCAAGTGATTTGCTTCTTCAGTTTATCATTTTGCTCAGTTATATCTGCCAGGTTCACTAAGATTTGTTCCAGTTCCTCCAAATTGTCACCATTAAATACCATTTATGGAATGGGTAGCTCCCTTAATCTTCAATAAAGATCAAAGCAGAGAATAATTCATTTACCCTCCAACTAGATTTATTAAGGAAACTAGATTTGTTGGGGATGGGTGAAGAAAGCCCCAGGTGAGTGAAACATTACATACCTCTGTAGAAAATGGTAAAAAGGGCAACATCTGGAAAGTGGTGTGTATAACTCCTGTAGCTCCAGATGTTGAAGCTTTAATGGAAGAGGCTGACTTGGATTTAGTGGTAGTTATGGAGACATGGTTCACAAGACAACCATGACTGGGATGTAATTATACCAGGCTGTGCTTTATTCAGAAAGGACAGGGTAGAAAGAAGGGAAAGAGGAGTGGTACTATATGTAAAAAAAAATAATAAAGCTATAGAATTACAGGGCTTAAAAGGGAGAGAGGAGGCACTGTGGGTTAAACTAGAAAGAGGAAAAGAAAAGTCTATTTACATTGGCATGATATACAGAGCTCCATCACAGGGTGAAGAAGTGGATGGAGATTTAATAGAAGACCTATGCAGTATTGCCATGAAAGGAGAAGTGCTATTGATAGATGATTTCAATATGCCAGATGTTGACTGGCACATCCCTGCTATGATGTCATCTAGGAGTAAGGAGATGCTAGATTCTCTACAGGGAGAACTATTCTGGCAACTGGTAACAGAACCCACATGTGAAGGGGCAATACTGGATTTGGTGCTTACAAATGGGGAAAGTGTTTCTGATGTCATAGTGGGAGATCTTCTCGCATCCAGCGATTACCAGATGGTGTGGTTCAGTATTAGGACTAGAGCTGATCAAATCCATTCAAAAGCGAGGGTCTTAGACTTTAGGAAAACTAACTTTGCTAAGATAGGACAGTACGTCAAGGAGTTGTTAGCAGGATGAAAACAGCAGGGGGATGTAGAAAAACAATGGGCAACAAAACTTTTTGTTAGAAAGGTAAATAAATGTAAAAGGAAAAGGAGGCCGCTATGGTTCTCAAAAGAAGTAGCTGAAAAGGTGAAGAAAAAGAGGGTGGCCTTCATAAAATATAAGAGATCACAGAGAGAGGATAAAGCAGAACTGCATAACAAATATTTTTGTTCTGTGTTCACAGATGACGGGCAGGAGCCAGGACCTCAGAAAACACGCACAAATAGGAACAAGTGAAGGAGCTCTTAAACGATTTTCAGGAGACTGTGTTCATGAGGAACTAGCTTAACTAAAAGTATGCAAAGTGATGGGGCCAGATAAGATACATCCAAGAATATTGAAGGAACTTAGGGACATTCTAATGGCTCCACTTACTGACTTTCTCAATGCTTCTTTAGAGTCGGGAGTGGTCCCAGAGGACTGGAAAAAGGCACATGTGGTCCCTTTACACAAAAGTGGAAGTAAGGATGAGGGTAAGAACTACAGGCTGGTTAGTTTAACCTCTGTGGTGAGTAAATTATTGGAAACGCTGCTAAAACAGAGGATAGTGAGGTTTCAGGAGTCCAATGGATTGCAGAATCTGAGGCAGCATGATTTTACCAGAGTCAGATCTTGTCAGACAAATTTGATTGATTACTTTGACTGGGTGATCAGGGAGTTGGACTGAGGGAGAGCCCTAAATGTGGCATACTTAGATTTCAGTAAAACCTTTGACACCGTTCCACACAGGCGACATAAACAAACTGAGCACCCTAGGGATGGACCCTAAAGTGACTGACTTGGTTAATAATTGGTTAAGTGGGAGGCTACAAAGGATACAGGTAAATGGAGCTCACTCTGAGGAGAAGGATGTTACTAGTAGTGTGCCACAGGGATCTGTACTTGGTCCAATTCTTTTTAACATCTTTGTTAGTAATATTATGGAAGGGTTGTCGGGTAAGGTTTGCTTGTTTGTGAATGATACCAAAATCTGCAATAGAGTAGACACCCAGGAAGGAGTAGATAACATGAGAAGGGATCTAGTCAAGCTTCAAGAATGATCAAGAATTTGCCAGCTGGGGGGGGCGGAGCCTGATGTCCAGCGGGATGGTCGCATAACGCTGAGGCTCCCGAGAGGCCTACTCAGAATCCTGAATTAACACCGTACATACTTGGAACTTTACTCTGATCTTGCTGGGGCACATTGATGAGATGGCGGGGACCAAACCCACGCGCCTGGAATTTGGATCTCCAGCGGCTTCTCACGGCAAACGTTCCAAAACTGAACCCCCGACCCCGCAGAAGGGGCTGGCCTTGCGCGAGGGCCCCGAAATGCAGCAGGAAATCCTCGCAGAGATTAAAGGGGTCAAAAACCTCGTGCAGTCAAACGGTGAAGCACTTCGAGCACTGCGGGAAGATCTTGGTGTGCTGCAAAGCAAGCTAGAAGGGCTTTCTTCGCGTCAGGACAAAATGGAGAGCATCTTGGACTCCCATGCGGCCCGGTTGTCCAAACTCGACAAAGTTGAACGTCAGGTGCGGGCTCTACAGAAAGAAGTGGAAGATGGCAATAATAGAGCGCGTCGCAACAACATACGACTCGTGGGCATACCGGAGGGAGCGGAATCGGGAGACATGAAAGAGTTTTTACGCAAAACCCTCCCTTCCCTGCTCCGAATCACCTTTACCAAGGATTTGGAGATCGATCGCGCTCACCGTGTACCCTCAAGCATAACGCTCAATAGGAAGACCCCGCGGCCTATCATCTTTCGACTTTTGAGATATCAACACGTGGAGCAAATTTTAAGTGCCTCTCGGGCAACGGGCCATATGGAGTTTGAAAGCCACAGGATCTCCTTCTATCCTGACTTGGCTAAACCCACGGTCGACCGCCGAAAGCGCTTTCTGGAATTTCGGCCGAGGCTTCAACAACTACAAGCACGCTATGGTCTGATGTACCCGGCCAAGCTCCGAGTCACGCTTCACAATCAGACAAGAACATTTGAGGACCCTGATCTACTAGCGGAGTTTTTGGATTCCAAAGAAGCCGACTTGATGCGCTGACTTCCAGAATATTCCTGCAAGCATTCTCATATCCGCTGTATTTGCCATATTGGATCTGCCGCAGCCCAGCAAAGAGTCTGGCGAGGGCAGTTTGTTTGCCTTACTTTTGATGATATCTGTGACCCGACTCCATCTACCCACAGTAGCCTCGATGAATATCAGAGACAGTGTTAATTATGGACTCTGGTGTTTCTTCTCTCTTCTTCACGTCTTTCTATTTCCTCTCTAGGGCCTCCTCCCGCAGACATCTGGTCGCCATATTCTTTGGGGGTTTTGCTTCTTCTCTAGGATACAATGTACATACTTTTCAATATGGGGTGTATTAGCCAGCATCCTCGGTGATTATGTCATTGTTGCACAGATTCTGATTATGTTGTATGTTTCCAAGCGCCCTACTTAAAATGTCCCTTACTGATTCATGGCACCATGTAAGATTTTCTCATTGAATGTAAAAGGAATCAATAATCCGATAAGACGGAAGACAATCCTAAGCTACCTAAGTCAAGAAGCTGCGGATCTGATTTTCTCCAAGAAACGCATTTAAATTCGAAGGTAATTCTTAAACTCAATATTAAACTTTACATGGTGACCGCCTATTCCCCAGCCGTTTCCAAGTAATGTGGGGTTGCCATACTGGTTAGTAAATCTTTGCATGCTACTATTATTGCGACTAGCTCAGATACAGAAGGTGGACGGTCCAGAGTTCACCTCAAGATAGGTAGCCTTGAAGTTACATGTATATGCCTTTACGCTCCTAATGGGGATGACCCTGCCTTTTGCTACCATTGCTCAGGTTATGCAGGCCTCTGCTGATACTTTATTGACAATTGGGGGGGATTTCAATCTAGTCCTTGATCCCCTGATTGACAAACAGCCGCCTAGGACACGTGGTCCCCCCAAGAGTCACACCACGCTTACCTCCCTGATCAAAGATCTAGCCTTAGTTGATCTATGGAGGTACTACACCCCAATGAGCTTGACTTTACCTTCTTCTCTTCCCCTCATAAATCCCAGTCTCGCATAGCACGGCCACTTTCAGAGCTCAACAGGCCTGGGAGTGCGAACTGCAAATCACTTTAACTCCTGTGCAATGGAGCGTTTTCTAGAGCAAAGTAGTGCGGGTTTCCCGGTCTGCCTCTGTTACCCAAACTCTCTTCTTCTTACACACAGATGCTTTTATACCCCAGAAAATAGCCAAATGGAACACAACTGCTGGGGACCAGCTGGTCTTGCCATACTGCTGTGGGAACCTTCGCTCATGTTATTTCTGAATGTCCTCAACTACAGGTTTATTGAGGGTGGGTTTGGGGTTGTATTCAATTTCTCTTATACCTTCACGAGCCTCTCTCTTGGAAGATTGTGGGACTCCGCTTTGTGGCGGAGGTCCCCTCTCTTCCTAAGAAGGGTCGCTTTCTCCTTGATTTCATGCTGGGTATAGCCATATGCTCAACCTTGAGGCATTGGAAGGATAGCTCTCGACTTACCGTCAATGAATGGAGGAACCTCGTCTGCTTATATAGTAAATATGAGCAGATACCTCGGAGAGCTATTCCCCATGCCCAAACTCACTCTCGCTTGTTTAAATCGCAGCTGCTTAATGATTATGTACAATTTGCTCATTGTTCCAACATGCCTGTATAGTGTGCACTCATCATGTTTTAGATCATCGCTCGGTTTTGTAACACAATAATGTAAGTATACGCCCGCTTCGGGAATGATTAGTTTTCTAGAGAAGAAGCGGGGGGGAGGGGTTACTTTGGTGTATGTATTATACTTTATGTATCTGTCTTTTAGTTGTATGTCTTCCTTTTCTTTTGCTGTTATAAAACGAAAATAAAGAATATAAAAAAAAAGAATTTGCCAGCTGAGATCTAATGCTAAAAAATGCAGAAAAAAAGGAAGTGATAGTGCCTCTGTATAAGTCTCTGGTGCGACGTCATTTAGAGTATTCTGTGCAATTCTAGAGAACACATCTTCAAAAGGATATAAACAGGATGGAGTCTGTGCAGAAGGTGGCTACTAAAATGGTTAGTAATCTGTTATAAAGCATATTGGGACAGACATAAAGATCTTAATATGTATACTTTAGAGGAAAGGCGGATATAGCAGATATGATAGAAACATTTAAATACCTCCATGGCATAAATGCACGAGGAGAGCCTCTGAAAATTCAAAGCAAGTTCTGCTATGAGGGGACAAAAGATGAGGGTGAAAGGGGATAGACTCAGAAGTAATATGCAGAAATATTTCTTTACGGAAAGAGTAATAGATGCATCGACTTAGTCATCCAGTGGAGGTAGTAGAGACGAGGACAGTATCTGAATTTAATAAAACATATGACAGAAAATTGCCTCTCTTTCAGAAACTTAAACGCTATTGTAGTATTTTATTTATTTATTTATTTATTTAGACAGTTTTGTATACCGCCTTATCCTTCAATCAAAGCGGTCACAACACAATTGGGGGATACATTTAACACATGGGGATATGAGACACATACACTAATACTTACAGGGAACATGGGCTATGGAGGGTTAAGTGGCTTGCCCAAGACCACAAGGAGCATCTGTGGGACTAGAAACCCCAGTCCTTCTGGCCCAAGGTTGCTGTCCTCTAGTGGGATTTGAACCCCCGACCTTCCGGCCTGAAGTACATTGCCCCAACCACTAGGCTACTCCTCCCTCGTAGATTGCCTTAGTATCTTCACGCCAAACACCATTACCTCTCACACCAAATCCTAAGAACATAAGATATGCCATACTGGGTCAGACCAAGGTCCATCAAGCCCAGTATCCTGTTTCCAACAGTGGCCAATCTAGGTCATACGTACCTAGCAGTTTCCCCAAAAGACACAGGTTCCACAATGCTTGTACTGTGTCAAGCATTGATATTCTGGGTTCCTTCTTAATAATGGTATATGGACCATTCCTCCAGGAACTTATCCAAATCTTTTTTAAACCCAGCTACACTAATAGCCTTTACTACATCCTCCGGTAATAAATTCCAGAGTTTGATTACACGTTGAGTGAAAAAATATTTTCTTTTATTAGTCTTAAATAGTTTACCCTGTAGCTTCATTGCATGTCCCCTAGTCTTTCTACATTCTGATAACGTAAACAATCGATCTACATTTACCCGTTCCACTCCGTTCATTAATTTATAGACTTCTATCATATCTCCCCTCAGGCATCTCTTTTCCAGGTTAAAGAGACTTAACCTTTTTTGCCTTTCTTCATAGGAGTATCCTTCCATCCCCTTTACCATTTTGGTGGCTCTTCTCTGAACCTTTTCTAATAACGCTATATCCTTTTTAAGATACGGCGACCAGAATTGCACACAATATTCAAGGTGCAGTCTCACCATGGAGCGATATAGAGGATTTATAATATCTTTTGTTTTATTTTCCATTCCTTTCCTTATGATACCTAGCATTCTATTTGCTCTCTTGGCCACTGCTGCACACTGGGCCGAGCGTTTTAACATGTTATCCACAATGACGCCTAAATCATTTTCCTGGGTGGTGGTTCCTAATGTGGAACCTTGCATCGTATAACCATAGTTTGGGTTGTTCTTCCCTAGGTGCATAACTTTGCACTTGTCCACATTAAACTTCATCTGCCATTTTGATGCCCAGTCTTCCAATTTATCAAGATCCTCTTGCAATTTTCCACAATCCTCTTGGGTTTTAACAACTTTAAATAGTTTTGTGTCATCTGCAAATTTGATAACCTCACTTGTTGTTCCACTTTCCAGGTCATTTATGAAGATGTCAAAAAGCAGCGGACCCAGCACAGATCCCTGGGGTACACCACTATTCACCTTTCTCCATTGGGAAAATTGGCCATTTAGCCCTACCCTCTGCTTTCTATCTTTTAACCAGTTCCTGATCCACAGTAGTACACTGCCTCCTGTCCCATGACTCTTTAGTTTTGCCAAAAGTCTCTGATGAGGGACCTTGTCAAAGGCTTTCTGAAAGTCCAGATACACTATATCAACTGACTCACCTTTGTCCACCTGTTTATTCACACCTTCAAAAAAACACAACAGATTAGTAAGACAAGATCTTCCTTGTCTAAAGCCATGTTGGCTGTCTCCCATTAGGCCATGACTATCTACATGCTGAGCAATTTTATTCTTTATGATGTTTTCTACCATTTTTCCCGGTACTGACGTCAGGCTCACCAGTCTGTAGTTTCCCGGATCACCCCTGGAACCCTTTTTAAAAATTGGTGTTACATTTGCGATCCTCCAATCTTCAGGTATTAGAGATGATTTTAATGATAGTTCACAGATTACTAATAGCAGGTCGGCAATCTCATATTTCAGTTCTTTCAACACCCTTGGATGTATACCATCTGGCCCAGGTGATTTGCTACTCTTCAGTTTATCTAATAGTTGTAATACATCTTCCCGATGTATCGATATTTCCTTCAATTCTTCCGCACCTTTAAATACCACTTCAGTCATGGGTAACATCCCTACATCTTCCTCAGTAAAGACCGAAGCAAAGAATACATTTAGTCTCTCCGCTATCGCCTTGTCACCTCTTTGTGCCCCTTTAACCCCTCTATCATCTAATGGACCAACTGACTCTCTCACAGGTTTTTTGCTATGAATGTACTTGAAAAAGTCTTTACTTCGCGTTTTTGCTTCCGCAGCAAGCTTCTTCTCAAATTCTCCCTTTGCCTGCCTTATCAATGCCTTGCATTTGACTTGCCAGTGCTTGTGCTGTTTTCAGGTTTCATCATTTGGCTCTTTTTCCATTTCATGAAAGATGCCTTTTTGGCAACAACAGCCTCTCTGACTTCACCTTTAAACCATGCTGGCTACAATGGGGAGGAAAAGAAAATAAATATCTAACCAAAACAGAGTCTTTGGCTAAATCACTAATATGACTTAAACAGCAAAAGAAACCAAGGTGACTGCGGGAAGCCCCGGAACTATATCAAGGAGGATTTAGCTGGTATAATTACCACAATATTACTCAGGTGGAGAAACAGCAGACAGTCTAGCATTAATGAAAGTATTTAGATCACTAGGATCAGAAAAAACATATTTCAAATCATTAAAGAATACTAAACATCTGCAAGGAAATCTCAAAAAAAAGTTCCCCCAATTTTTAACACGCCAGATTTATATAGCAAAAACTGCTTCCTCCTCATACAACAGTGTATGATTATTATATATGTTCTTTTATTGTTCTGTTATTGGTTATTATCTTAACATATTATGTAATCGTTGCAGGGAATAATGTTCTTTTGCTGTATAAGTTAAAATTGCATAAATAAATAAAGAAATAAATAAAAACCATGCTGGCAGTTTTTTGGACTTCCACTTTTCTTAAAACATGGAATACAGCTGGTCTGGGCTTCCAAGATAGTATTTTTCAACAACACCCAAGCTTGATGTAAGTCTTTAACCTTTGCAACTGCTCCTTTTAGTTTTTTCTTAACTATTTTCCTCATTTTATCATAGTCTCCCTTTCGAAAGTTAAAAGGTAGTACTGTGGACTTTCTTACTATCCCTCCTCCACTAATTAAATCAAAGGCGTTCATGCTATGATCACTATTGCCAAGTGGCCCCAACACCTTTATCTCTTGCACTAGATCTGGTGTTCCACTAAGGACTGGGTCTAATATGGCTTCCCCTCTGGTCGGTTCATGAACCAGCTGCTCCAAGAAGCAGTCATTAATTTCATCTAGGAACTTTATCTCCCTAGCATGTGCTGCCGTGACACTGACCCAGTCGATACCGGGGTAATTGAAATCACCCATTATTATTACTGCGCTGTAACTTTGGTTAGCTTCCTTGATTTCTTTGAGCATTTCATCATCCATTTGTTCATTCTGGCCATCGCCTTCCCCTTTTTACATGGAATTTCAGTCCATAGAGATTCTACAGCAAATTTAGTTTCCTGCAAAACTTTAATCCTTTCTGACTCAGTGCCCTCTCTAACATAGAGCGCAACCCCTCCACCAATTTGATCAGCTCTATCATTACGATATAGTTTGTACCCAGGTATCACAGTGTCCCACTGGTTGTCCTCCTTCCACCATGTCTCTGATATTCCAATCATATCTAACCTCTCATTTAGTGCTATATATTCTAACTTTCCCATCTTATTTTTTAGACTTCTCGTCTATGTACCTATCTGTCTTTCTTATGTTTTCCAAGTCTGCTACTCTAGCCTCTAGAGAACGGACTCGTTCCCTGAGAGCAAACAACTCCTTGCACCTACTGCACACGTAAGACCTCTCACCAACTGGGAGAAAATCATACATGTGACACTCAATGCAAAAGACTGGAAAGCACCCATCTCGTTGCTGGACTGCTGTCTGCATCCTAGTTTTAAGTTTGTGTTCAGATCTTTAAGTTCTTTACTTACTAAGGGTTGCTATGGATATTTATACTAATAAAACTGTACCTAATACATTTAATATACCTTGTTCACCTGAAGCTTAATTAATCTCAGGTCCTTAGTGTATGACTGATTTGGGTAACAAGCGTCACCTGAGAGCACCTCCTGTCTTTTAAGATGTGTAAGTACCTATAAAGCTACGATTATCCCAGGGGTGGGTGAGTGTTGGGGAGAGAAGGAGGGAAATAACACTTATTAAAAGAGGGCTGCTTTTGGGGCATATGTTCTGGGGATGTAAACGTGTAAAAACATTTTGGGATAGGATTCAAAAATATTTAATAGGTATTTTAGGGCAAACTTTGAATTTAACCTCAGGTTTTGTTGTTTTAGATGCTCCTTTACAGGGACTTTATTCTTTAGGGAGTAGATTATTAATAAGGAAATGTTGTCTGCTTGCAAAACATTGTATTCTTAGAAAATGGAGAGATTCTGGAGGTCCAGAATATTGGGAATGGAGGAATGTAATGCATCAATTAGTATTATGGGAGGGAGAGGCCTCTAGGAAACATGTTCGTAGAAGAGCAAATTTTTTGATGATATGGTCTCCTTATCTTGAAATGTTGTCGGCCAGGGCAAGAAATGATATTTTAACGGTGTAATTTGGTATAACTTTGAACTAAGTGATTAAGTTGGCATAATTAGGATTTAAGAATGGAATGGGTTGGGAATAAGGGTGGGAGTGGGAAGGGGGAGAACATGGTGGGAATTGGGAGGGAAACATAGAAACATAGAAACATGATGACAGAAAAAGACCACAAGGCCCATCTAGTCTGTCCTTCCATAACTACAACAGTCCACTTTTTACCTTTAGAGATCCTCTGTGTTGGTCCCATGCTTTTTTGAATTCAGTTACTGTCCTCATCTCTACCACCTCCACTGGGAGACTATTCCACGGATCCACTACTCTTTCCGTAAAGAAATATTTCCGCATATCACTCCTGAATCTATCTCCCTTCACCCTCATCCCATGTCCCTTGTCGCAGAACTTGCTTTCAATTGAAAGAGGCTCTCTCCCTGAACATTTATGCCACGGAGGTATTTAAACATCTCAATCATATCACCTCTATCCCGCCTTTCCTCTAAGGTGTACATGTTAAGATCCTTAAGTCTGTCCTCATATGCTTTATAATGAAGACCACTAATCATCTTAGTAGCAACCCTCTGCACCGACTCCATCCTGTTCACATCCTTTTGAAGGTGCGGTCTCCAGAATTGCACACCATACTCCAAATGAGGTCGCACCAAAGACTTATACAGAGGCATTATCACCTCCTTTTTTCTGCTAGCCATTCCTCTCCGTATGCACCCAAGCATCCTTCTAGCTTTTGCCGTCGCCTTTTCTACCTGTTTAGCTACTTTAAGATCATCGGACACAACTACGCCTAGGTCCCGCTCTTCTTTAGTGGACAAAAGTACTTCACCTCCTATACTGTATTGCTCCCTTGGATTGCTGCAGCCCAAATGCATGACCTTACATTTTTTAACATTAAATCCCAGTTGCCAAATTCTAGACCATTCTTCAAGCTTAGCCAGATCCCTCCTCATGTTATCTACACCTTCCTGGGTGTCTACTTTATTGCAGATTTTGGTATCATCCGCAAAGAGGCAAACCTTACCCGACAGCCCTTCCGCTATATCACTAACAAAGATGTTAAAAAGAATCGGACCAAGGACAGATCCCTGGGGCACACCACTGGTAACATCCTTCTCCTCAGAGTGAGCTCCATTTACTTGTACTCTTTGTCGCCTCCCCACCCAACCAATTTCTAACCCAAGCAGTAACTTTAGGGTCCATCCCTAGGGTGCTCAGTTTGTTTATAAGTCGCCTGTGAGGAACAGTGTCAAAGGCTTTACTGAAATCTAAATACACCACATCTAGAGCTCTCCCTCGGTCCAACTCCCTGGTCACCCAGTCAAAGAAATCAATCAGATTTGTCTGACAAGACCTGCCTCTGGTGAATCCATGCTGCCTCGGATACTGTAATCCGCTGGACTCCAGAAACCTCACTATTTTCTCTTTCAACAGCGTTTCCATTAATTTACTCACCACTGAAGTTAAACTAACCCGCCTGTAGTTTTCAGCCACATCCTTACTTCCGCTTTTGTATAAAGGCACCACATGAGCCTCTCTCCAGTCCTTTGGCACCACTCCCTACTCCAACGAGGCATTGAAAAGGTCAGTCAGGGGGGCGGAGCCTGCTGTCCAGCGGGATGGTCGCATAACGCTGAGGCTCCCGAGAGGCCTACTCAGAATCCTGAATTAACACCAGTACATACTTGGATTTCTACTCTGATCTTGCCGGGGCACATTGGTGAGATGGCGGGGACCAAACCCACGCGCCTGGAATTTGGATCTCCAGCGGCTTCTCACGGCAAACGTTCCAAAACTGAGCCTCCGTCCCCGCAGAAGGGGCTGGCCTCGGGCGAGGGCCCCGAAATGCAGCAGGAAATCCTCGCAGAGATCAGAGGGGTCAAAAATCTCGTGCAGTCAAACGGTGAAGCACTCCGAGCGCTGCGGGAAGATTTTGGTGTGCTGCAAAGCAAGCTAGAAGGGCTTTCTTCGCGTCAGGACAAAATGGAGAGCACATTGGACTCCCATGTGGCCCGGTTGTCCAAACTCGACAAAGTTGAACGTCAGGTGCGGGCCTTGCAGAAAGAAGTGGAAGATGGCAATAATAGAGCGCGCCGCAACAACATACGACTCGTGGGCATACCGGAGGGAGCGGAATCGGGAGACATGAAAGAGTTTTTATGCAAAATCCTCCCTTCCCTGCTCCAAATCACCTTTACTAAAGATTTAGAGATCGATCGCGCTCATCGTGTACCCACAAGCATACCGCTCAACAGGAAGACCCCGCGGCCTATCATTTTTCGACTCTTGAGATATCAACACGTGGAGCAAATTCTAAGTGCCTCTCGGGCAAAGGGCCATATGGAGTATGAGAGCCACAAGATCTCCTTCTATCCCGACTTGGCTAAACCCACGGTCGACCGCCGAAAGCGCTTTCTGGAATTCCGGCCGAGGCTTCAACAACTACAAGCACGCTATGGCCTGATGTACCCGGCCAAGCTCCGAGTCACGCTTCACAATCAGACAAGAACATTTGAGGACCCTGATCTGCTAGCGGAGTTTTTGGATTCCAAAGAGGCCGACTTGATGCGCTGACTTCCAGAATATTCCTGCAAGTATTCTTATATCCGCTGTACCTGGCATATCGGATCTACCGCAGCCCAGCCAAGAGTCTGGCGAGGGCAGTTTGTTGCCTTACTTTTGAGGATATCTGTGACCCGACTCCATCTACCCACAGTAGCCTCGATGAGTATCAGAGACAGTGTTACTTATTTATTTATTTATTTAGACAGTTTTTGTATACCGCCTTATCCTTCAATCAAAGCGGTCACAACACAATTGGGGGATACATTTAACAAGCAGGGATATGAGACACATACACTAATACTTACAGGGAACATGGGCTATGGAGGGTTAAGTGGCTTGCCCAAGACCACAAGGAGCATCTGTGGGACTAGAAACCCCAGTCCTTCCGGCCCAAGGTTGCTGTCCTCTAGTGGGATTTGAACCCCCGACCTTCCGGCCTGAAGTACCTTGCCCCAACCACTAGGCTACTCCTCCCTCTTATGGACTCTGGTGTTTCTTTTCTCTTTTTTCATGTCTTTCTTTTCCTCTCTAGGGCCTCCTCCCGCAGACATATGGTCGCCATATTCTTTGGGGGTTTTGCTTCTTCTCTAAGATACTTTAGTACATATTTTTCAATATGGGGTGTATTAGCTAGAATACTCGGTGATTATGTTATTGTCGCACAGATTCTGATTATGTGTTATGTTTTCAAGCGCCCTTACCTAAAATGTCTATTACCGCTTGATGGCACCATGTAAGATTTTCTCATTGAACGTAAAAGGAATCAATAATCCGATAAAACGGAAGAAAATCCTAAGCTACCTAAGCCATGAAGCTGCGGACCTAATTTTTCTCCAAGAAACGCATTTAAATTCGAAGGAAACTCTTAAACTCAATATTAAACCTTACATGGTGGCCGCCTATTCCCCAGCCGTTTCTAAGAAATGTGGGGTTGCCATACTGGTTAGGAAATCTTTGCATGCTACTATTATTGCAACTAGCTCAGATACAGCAGGTAGATGGTCCAGAGTTCATCTCAAGATAGGTAGCCTTGAATTTACATGTATATGCCTTTACGCTCCTAATGTGGATGACCCTGCCTTTTTTGCTACCATTGCTCAGGTTGCGCAGGCCTCTGCTAATACTTCATTGATAATTGGGGGGGATTTCAATCTAGTCCTAGATCCCCTGATTGACAAACAGCCGCCTAGGACAAGTGGTCCCCCCAAGAGTCACACCACGCTTACCTCCCTGATCAAAGATCTTGCTTTAGTTGATCTATGGAGGTTACTACACCCCAATGAGCTGGACTTCACCTTTTTCTCTTCCCCTCATAAATCCCAGTCTCGCATAGACTTCTTTCTAATATCAAAACTGTTAGTCCCTCAGGTGGACACTGCAAAGATTCACTCCCAACATACTTCAGATCATGCTGCCATTTCCTTTCAACTACACACTACTGCAACCCAAGGGAACTCGGGGGCCTGGTTCTTTGATAGAGCCCTGTTAACTCAGCCAGAGTTCCAGTTAGAAATTCGAGCAGCCATACAGGATTACTTCCATTTTAATCTACCCCAGGATACTGCGAATTGGGCTTGGTGGGAGGGCTTCAAAGCGGCCATTCGAGCAACGATCACTAGCTATCAAATCCGCCTGCGGAAACAACGCAAACAGCAGCTACTTATCCTAGACCAACAAATAAAAGCAGGCGAACGAGTTCTAACTTCACGTACTGATCCATGTGTATTAATTCGATTACAGCGTCTCCGTTTTCAATATAATTCAATCCTCTCAACTGCAGCTTCTAAGAGTATTGAGCTTCAGCGAGGGACATATTATCGTGAAAATAACCGAGCCGGTCGACTCTTAGCCAACGCTTTGAAAGGTCAAAAAGAAGCCAAACGCGTAGCGGCC
The DNA here is from genome assembly GCA_033557465.1 of Ichthyophis bannanicus. Lineage (NCBI taxonomy): Eukaryota > Metazoa > Chordata > Amphibia > Gymnophiona > Ichthyophiidae > Ichthyophis > Ichthyophis bannanicus. The sequence continues at coordinate 861,265,814 of CM066034.1, forward strand.
CTTCGAGTTCCACAGGGAGGGGGCATAGTGACCACAGACTCCGACATCGTAGAGCTCTTTCGGGATTTCTATACCCGTCTATATCAATCTGAATGTGAGTTCTCGTCAGAGTCATTCGAGCGACTGCTGTCTGGCATTCAGCGGCCGACCCTTTCTGAAGATGATAGGGACACGATGGATGAACCCTTCTCTATCTCAGAGATCCAATCTGCCCTAAAACGAACAGCCTCGGGCCGTGCCGCAGGGCCCGATGGTCTCCCGACCGAATTCTACAGAACTTTCAGTGCAGATTTAGTTCCCTATTTAAAACTCTATTTTACTGCCATTGCGGTAGATACATCCTCCTTGGGATCTTTCTATGCAGCTAATGTGGTAGTATTTGAGAAAGAAGGCAGAGACCCGCTACTAACCGCCAACTACCGTCCAATCTCCCTACTTAATGCCGATTATAAGATCTTCGCAACGATCTTGGCCACCCGGCTATCTGACAGGATGGCCACCCTAATTCACCCCGACCAATGCGGTTTTATACCCGGCAGATCAACTGCTGACAATGCTCGGACCTTGTGCCATGTGCTATCCAGTGCTGCTAATCTAGATCATCCATGGGTGGGTCTTTCCCTGGATGCCGAAAAAGCATTTGATCGTCTAGAATGGCCCTTCTTATTCGCAGTTCTCCGATGGTATGGCTTTGGGGAGGGCTTCCTTTGCTATCTCCAAGTTATGTATACTCAACCCGTCGCCAGTATTTGTGTAAATGCCATCAAGTCTCAGCCATTTAATCTCCAAAGAGGCACGCGTCAAGGTTGCCCCCTATCACCAATGCTCTTTGATCTAGCTCTTGAACCCCTAGCCCTCCTTATTAGACAGTCCGCACGTATTCGAGGTGTCCCCTTCAGTAATAGGGAGATTAAACTCTCTGCATATGCAGATGACCTTATGCTTTTCGTATCCCTCGATTCGGTTCCAGCTGTCTTGGATCTGATTGACGGATACTCACAATTATCGGGCTATAAAATTAACTGGACCAAATCTGTAGCATTCCCACTGAACCGCTGGGTACATGAGGCTGACATGCGGGCCTTTCCCTTCCTTTGGCAATCCCGCATGGTGAAGTATCTCGGGGTCCATTACTGTTCTCCTTTAGAAGACACTATCAGTTTTAATGCCAAGGAGGTAGTCTCCAAAGTCCGTGAGCTCACCAATCGTTGGTCTCCTTTATCTCTTACATGGTGGGGCCGCTTAGAAACTGTGAAAATGATGATAGTCCCCAAAGTGAACTACATTTTAGAAATGCTGCCATGCTTACTCCCGCTACATACTTATAAAGATATTGAGGGCCTTCTCGTCCGTTATCTCTGGCAGGGCAAACCACCAAGGATAGCTAAACACAAACTACAGTCTGCAAAGGAAAGTGGGGGTACCAGATTTCCTGATTTTCTTAGATATCATCAAGCCTTCCTACTCAAGCAAGGTGCCCGATGGCTAGATGCCTCAACAGACAGCAGACCAGTTTGGCTTGACATAGAAGAGGTGCTTAGTAGTCCAATTCCGTTGACCCATCTCCCCGGCATGTCCTATCAAGTAGACACCCGCCATCCACCAATGATTGTCGATACTCTTGCGGCCTTTAACACTCTCATTCTATCATTGGGCCCGAACGTATGTCCTTTGGACAGACTCCCGCTATGGAATAACCCCAGAATTCAAGTCCTAAATAGAACGATAGCATGGAAACCCTGGTACTTAAGGGGGATCTGGACACCCCAACAGCTTTTCTCTGCAGCTCGTTGGAAAACCTTTTCAGATTTACAAAAGGAATTTGCGTTACCAGCGAAACACTACTTTCAATTGATGCAGCTTCAACACTGTCTCAAAAGTACTCGAATTATGCCGCCCTCTGCCCCTACTGAGGACGGGCTATTAGAGATAGTTCACTCTATTAGTAGTACACATGGAGTAGCCTCTCACTTTTATAAACTACTAGGTCAGGGTACAGACACGGCCACTTTTAGAGCCCAACAAGCCTGGGAGCGCGAACTGCAAACCACTTTAACCCCTGGGCAATGGAGCGCTTTCTGGAGTAAAGTAGTGCGGGTTTCCCGGTCTGCCTCTGTTACCCAAACTCTCTTCTTTTTTGCACACAGATGTTTTTATACCCCAGAAAAAATAGCCAAATGGCACACAAATGCTGGGGACCAGTGTTGGTCTTGCCATGCTGCTGTGGGAACCTTCGCTCATGTTATCTATGAATGTCCTCAATTACAGGTTTACTGGGGGCGGGTCTGGGGTCGTATTCAATTTATCTTACACCTTTACGAACCTCTCTCTTGGAAGATCGTGGGACTCCGCTCAGTGGCGGAGGTCCCCTCTCTTCCTAAGAAGGGTCGCTTTCTCCTTGACTTCATGCTGGGTATAGCCATATGCTTAATCACGAGGAATTGGAAGGATAGCTCTCGACTTACTGTCAATGAATGGTGGAACCTCGTCTGCTTATATAGTAAATATGAGCAGATACCTCGGAGAGCTACTCCCCATGCCCAAACTCACTCTCGTTTGTCTAAATGGCAGATGCTTAATGATTATGTACAATCTGCTCATTGTTCCAACATGCCTGTATAATGTGCACTCATCATGTTTCAGATCACCGTTAGGTTTTGTAACACAATAATGTAAGTACACGCCCGCTTCGGGAATGATTAGTTTCTAGAGAAGAAGCAGGGGGGAGGGGGGTGGCAGGGGTTTATTTTGGTGTATGTTTTACACTTTATGTATCTGTCTTTTAGCTGTATGTCTTCCTTTTCCTTTGTAGTTATAAAACGAAAATAAAGAATTTAAAAAAAAAAAGAAAAGGTCAGTCAGTGGAGTTGCTAGAACGTCCCCAAGTTCCCTCAGTATTCTAGGGTGTATCCCATCCGGTCCCATCGCTTTGTCTACTTTAAGTTGAGCTAGTTTCTCACGAACACAGTCTTCTGAAAATTGTTCAAGATGTCCCTCGCTTCTGTTCTTATTTGTGGGTGTTTTCTGAGGTCCTGCTCCTGGTTCTTCATCTGTGAACACAGAACAAAAATATTTGTTAAGCAATTCCGCTTTATCTTTATCAGCTTCTTCATATTCCCCCCCTGTACCCTTGAGTCTGACAATACCACTTTTGCCCTTCCTCTTCTCACTAATATATCTGAAAAATGTCTTATCCCCCCATTTTATTGCATTGGCTATTTCCTCCTCCTTTTGAATCTTTGCCTTCTTGACTACTTTGCTAGCTTCTCTAAGTTTTTCCAAATACAGATGCCTGTCTTCCTCTCTCTGTGATCTCTTGTATTTCATGAAGGCCTCCCTCTTTTTCTTCACTTTTTCAGCTACTTCCTTCGAAAACCATAGCGGTCTCCTGTTCCTTTTGCCTTTATTTACCATTTTAACAAAAAGGTTGGTTGCCTTTAAAATACCCCCTTTCAGTTTTGTCCACTGTTGTTCTACATCCCCCAGCTGTTCCCATCCCACTAATGACTCCCTGAGGTATTGGCCCATCTTCGCAAAGTTAGTCTTCCTAAAGTCTAAGATCTTCACCTTGGAATGGATTCTAACAGCCCTAGTCCTAATACTGAACCACACCATCTGGTGATCACTGGATGCAAAATGATCTCCCACTACAACATCAGAAACACTTTTACCATTGGTAAGCACCAAGTCCAGTATGGCCGCTTCACATGTGGGGTCTGTTACCAATTGCCTGAATAGTTCTCCCTGTAGAGAATCCAGGATCTCCTTACTCCTAGATGATACTGCAGCAGGAATGTGCCAATCAACATCTGGCATATTGAAATCTCCTAGCAGTAGCACCTCCCCTTTCCTAGCAATGCTGCATATGTCTTCAATTAACTCTCTGTCCACCTCTTCCTCTTGTGAGGGAGGTCTGTATATCACACCAATGCAAATAGATTTCTCTTTCCCTCTTTCTAGTTTAACACACAATGCCTCCTCTCTCCCTTTTAAGCTCTGTAATTCCAAAGCTTTAATAGTAGTTTTTACATATAGTGCTACTCCTCCTCCCCTTCTTCCTACCCTGTCCTTTCTGAATAAAGTATAGCCAGGTATAGTTACATCCCAGTCATGGTTTTCTGTGAACCATGTTTCTGTAACTGCCACTAAATCTAAGTCAGCCACTCCCACCAAAGCTTCAACTTCAGAGATCTTATTTCCCATGCTACGGGCATTAATACACACTGCTTTCCATATGTTACCCCTGTTACCCATTTCCATAAAGGTATTTAATGTATCACTTACCTGGGGGCTTTCACTTACCTGGGGGCTTTCTTCACCCATCCCCAACGAATCTAGTTTAAAGCCCTCTTCAGTAGATTAGCCAGTCTACTACCAAAGATGTGTTGACCTTTCTTGGACAGATGGATGCCATCTCTGCTCTGCAACCCTTGGAACAGCATCCCATGGTCTAGGAAACCAAAACGCTCTCGAAGGGTTGGGTGGTTTTGGGGGAAGGGAGATAAAGGTGGGAAATGGGAAGGATGGTAATGGGTATAATTGTGTAAGAAGATATAAGTACTGATTATTTTCAGAATTGGGTTATAATTTTATGTCTTAATTTGTATTCTGCTTACAGTATTTTAATATGTTTGTAATGTTTCAACATGTAAGCTGCTTTTATGTTATAATATGTTTGTAATGTTTCAACATGTAAGCTGCTTTTATGTTATAATATGTTCAAAAATTAATAAAAAGATTTATAATAAAAGAGGGCTGCTACACAGTACCATGTCCTGTGCTGCTGAGGTAAGCTATATTCTGATTTGATTTAAATTATAGCTCTTTGCTGCAGCTAGGCTCTAACTTATTATGAAATTTAAGCTACAAGCTCTCTGCTGGGTTCTAAATTTAACCAGAAAGCTCTCTTCTGTGTTTTAAATTCAAACTAAAAGTACTTTGCTGATGCTAGGCCCTGAGTGACTATTAAATTTAAACTATAAGCTCTCTGCTGGGTATGAAATGTAACCAGAAAGTTCTCTGCTGTGTTTTAAATTTAAACTTAAACTGCTACTACTAGGCCCTGACTGATTTAACAAAAAATAGTGGGTTCACAGATTAATTAGCTTTAATAGTTAGAATCCCTTTCAGAAAATTCCCAGAAGTATATACTCACAATTGAAGATCTCTCTCCAGATGTAACAGTCCCCTTTTCTAGTTCTTCAAGACAAATCCTGTGCCACTAAGGACTACATCAAAAATAGTTTCCCCTTTTATTGGTTCCTGAATCAGCTACACTATGAAACAATCATTAATTTCATCTACAGTAGGAGCTTTAGCTCCCTTACTTGTACTTATGTGACATTTATCCAGTTAGTACTAGGGTAATTGAAATCATCTATTATTATTATGTTCCCTAATTTATTAATCTCCCTGTTTTCTATTTAGTATTTAATTATCTGTTCATTCTGTCTAGACCGACAGTAGTATACCCTACCTCACTTTTCTCTTTCTTTTTACACATGATATTTCTATCCATAAAGGTTTTGTGGTGCATCTTTTTCCTGCAGAACATTTAGGGCCCGATATTCGAAAGGCATTTACACAGTTTCCCCCTAAATATATCCCATGTCTACAGCTACTGTGTTGTCCATCTTGACTAGATTGTAAGCTCTGATGAGCAGAGACCATCTTTTTACATGTGTCTGTGTAGCGCTGCAGGCGTCTTGTAGCTCTATACAAATGTTCAGTATTAGTAGTAGTAGTTTTTACAGACCTGGAAACCATGTAAATGCTACTGAATGGAATATTCAATGAATGGAATATTCAATGGCACTAACCATGGCATGGTTAGTGCCTCTGAATATCCTCAGATTTCTCCCCTACACGCCCTGAGGATAACCACTAGTGAAAGACCACCCTGAGCCCTAAAAGGGTGACTCTCTCAATTGAGCGTGACATGGAATGCTCCACTAGACTGTGGTCTTTTTGGTAGCCATAGGAGGAGGGAAAAATTGGTTCAGCTCCATGCCCTTATCATGATAAGGGCCTGTTGAGCAGCCACAAATTTTAAGGCTTTAGAAGGCATTTGGAAGAGTACTGCAGCCTCACACAACCTCAGCGCCCCCTCCCTCCCACTGTTCTCTCTCGAAGAGTGCACAAGGCTCTCAGAGGGATCTGCCTGCCAGCCACCTTCAGGGGCAGCCCAAGGGGGGTGTGGGGCCATGTGTGGAGACTTGTTGCAGGGCCTCATTTGCATAAGGGGCCTCATTTCCATAAATATGTACATAATGCTAGCATGCACTAACGTTTAGTAAACATGTCTCTCAATGAGTGTATGAAAGACTACTAGATTTCTACATTACTATACTCCAGTGCCAATCGCCAGGCACATTAGGAAGTACTGCAAACACTGCCCATTTAGAACCCATAGCAAACCTGCCGTATTATAATATCACTACCAGGACTCACAAAGCACCATACCCTACCTATAAAAAGGCAACACAATGCAAATATTAAAGCACTACATCTCAGAGAATACCAATACATCTCCTACTGAGGAAAGAGAACAAGTGGCACTGTCAAATAGAAACTACATAAACAGAATACCTCAGCTCGGTTAAACATGTAGAACATAGACAGTCACCAAACGAAGAACAAGGGATCACAATTTAGAAATAGGAAGACAATAATTAAACTGGGAACCCCAAAAGCCAAACTTAGAATGTACAACACTGGAGAAATAAAACTATAAATTAATTTCCTCTTGTACTAAACAAAACGCAAAGATTTTAATGATGCACATTTCCCAGAGCTGACATATTCTAGTTAATAAATTCAAAATAAAAAAGTATTTTTCTACCTTTTGTGGTTTGTGCATTTTATTTTTCAGGTGCAATTGCTCCAGTCACTTTCTTCTAGTTTCTTTGTGTCTTCTGCTAATTTTCCATTGTCTGCTGTCCATTTGTCCTTTCTTCTCTCTTCTAGTTTTTTTCCATTCTCTCTCTACATCTGTTTAACATACTGATCTTTCCCCTTTTGTTTGTTTTTCCATTTCTTTCTTTATTCCTTTTTTCATCCACTCAAATTTCACCCCTCCATTCTCAATCCACACTTACTCTCCCAGTAGCCGGCCAATCGTAGATTTTTCTTCCCTCCCACACAAAATATCTTTTCCCTTTTCCATCCTCACTCCCACAGCCCTATCCCCTTCTAGTCCTCCCTCAACATCAGCTCCCTTCTAGTTCTAGCCCCACCCAGCATCCACTCCCTTCTAGTCCCATTCTCCCATCCCTCTACATAAGCCCATTTCCAGTCCTAGTCCCCCCATCAGCCCATTTCCAATCCTAACCCACCATCCGCTATTTCCAATCCTAGCTCCCCCATCAGCCCTTTTCAGTCCCATCCTAGCCCCCCTCCCATCAGCTCATTTCCAATCCTAGCTCACAATCAGCTATTTCCAGTCCTATCCTAGCCTCCCATCAGCCCATTTCTAATCCTAGCCCACAATCAGACATTTCCAGTCCTATCCTAGCCCCCCATCAGCGCATTTCCAGTCCAAGCCCCCCATCAGCCCATTTCCAGTCCAAGCACCTCCCCCCTCCCCACAGAAGAGCCCTGTGGCTTTCTGACTTCCTTTAGAGGGCTCCTAGCAGGCCCTGACTCACCTCTGACAGCACCAAAGTGAAGAGTGCCATTTTTCTTCACTTATCAACTGTGTTGTAGTACAGGCCGCTGGCGTGCTGGAGGTCAAAGGGAACTTCCTGTTTCCTGGCACTCAGTGTGCCAGTGCCTGTACTATAATGCAGCTGCTGAAGTGAAGAAAAACAGCACTCTTCACTTTGGCGCTGTTAGAGGTGAGCCAGGGCCTGCTGGGAGCCCTCTAAAGCTGATCCTGCTGCCGGTGCTGATTATGTGAGATGATGTTGGCACATGGCCCCCTGAAGCGCAGTGCCCTGTGTGAACAAATGTGCATGAGATGCATTTGCATGCACTGCCCCCATTGTATTCAAATGTATTTCATGCATATTCATTAGGGACAGCCTGAAAACCTGAATGGTGTTTGGCCCTCCAGGACTGGAGTTGGGAACCTCTGCTCTAGGGGGTCTGTGGCAGCTATGCCCCCTGGTGTTGGGGAACTTTATCAGAGAGGAGAGCTTCCAGATTCTGGATTGTTCTCCCCAGAATTATTTTCCTTTTTGCAGCAGGTCTGATTCTTCTGGCATGGAAATACAGACCCTGCAGCCTCTAGGTGCTCCCGTATGCTGTCTCATGCCAGACAGGCTGAAAGTATAAGCCCTGTTCAATTGCCTTTGGCTAAGTGTCCCTGGCATGGGACAATCTCTGGGAATGGGAAATGGGATCTATCCAAGATGTTGACAATGCCTCGGATTCAGATGAATCAATATTGGGCTCTGATGTGGATGAGGACATGCTCTCACCTTCAGAAGATTATGCAGAGGCCGGTGTGATCTGCCTGTTCTGGAAGGGAGGAGCTGACAGCATTGATTTCCAGGATCTCATCCACCTTGAACTTGATGGATGCTTCCGGCATGGAGCAAGAACTGAAGGTACACCCGCTATTTCAAGGGGTGCGGAAATCCACTGTTGTCTTTCCAGTCCTAGAATGATAAGGGATATGATCTGGTCAAAGTGAAACTCCCCCGACTCCCTACCTGAAGAGTTAAGGGTGTATAAGAAGCTCTACACCCTCCCAGAGGAGGTGGAGCAGGGCAAGTGGTTTGGCATTCCCAAGGTGGACGCACAGATTACAGCAGTTACCAGATGGACCTCCATTCCTGTGGAAGGTGGATCAGTCTTAAAGGATGTTTTGGACTGCAAAGTAGATTCGTTGCTGAGGAGCCAGTTTGCCGTTGCAGTGGCTATCCTACAGCTGGTGGTATGTACCAGCCTGATGTCTCCAGCCCTTCTTCAGTGGATTCAGTCTCTTCCACCTGATGATACTACCTCTCTTATGGAGTTAACTATGGCCTTCCTTTCGGATGCCATACATGACCTGTTACATTTGACTGCCAGGGATGGTGCCCTGATCACTATGTCATAGTGTTGAATTTGGCTCTGGCACTGGGCAGCGGGCACATCCTCCAAAGCCCGAATGACTCAACTGCCTTTAAAGGGAAGCTTCTGTTTGGGACTGATTTGGAGAAGCCTGTGAAAGACCTAGGCAAGACAAAATCTTAACCACCTCCAGGAAAGCAGGTCCAAGGAGCTTGTGAAGTGGGCTAGTGCCACTCTCATCAATCTTTGCCAGTTGGATGCCCGGAGGTCTTGGAACTATTGCCATTACTGACTTGGTAAACCTTTCTTCCCCTCTGCTTCAGGGCCTCGGGCTCATTCTCAGTCCTTTGGTGAAGCATGTGGGCCCAGGGACTCAGTCCCCTCCAGAGGAGGAATCTCCCTGGCTTTGCAATGAAGGTTTGTGGGCCCATTCTTTAGTGCCTCTGGTGGGTGGCAGGCTTTGCCTCCTCTTTCAGGAATGGGCCCAAGTTACCAAGGATCGCTGGGTGCTAGATGCCATTCAGTTTGGCTATGTCTTGGCATGCAAAGAGTCGATTCCTGATGCCTTCATTATATCCCGAGTAGGTCTGCGATCAAAGGTGCCACTATGCAGACCACCTTGGACAACTTGCTACACCTAAGGGCAGTGGTGCCCATCCCCCCAGACAAGTGAGGGATGGGCAGATACTTCATCTATTTTGGATGGTTCCTTTTGGCTCATTTTAGACCTCAAGGGGGGGTCAATGTGCACTTGCACATCCTGCGCTTTTGGATGGAAACCTTATACTCTGTGATTCAAGCAGTACACCAAGGAGAATTCTTGGCTTCTCTGGATCTGGCTGAGGTGTATTTTGATATCACAATTCAGGTGAATAAGCAAAAGTATCTGAGTTTTGCAGTGATTGGCTCTCACTATCAGTTCATCACCCTCCCTTTCATGCACTCCACTGCTCCATGGATGTGGACGTTCTCCAAGGTAATGGAGGCGGCAGCTGCAGTGCCAAGGGATCTGTGTCCATCCCTATCTGGATGACTGGCTCATCTGAGCCCATTCCCTGCCAGAAGTGTCTCGGGTGATGTCTTGAGTGGTGTCCTCCTTTGCTGACTATACAGCCCAGGGCCATTGTAATCACAGGGAAGCGGTATGGGCCATCAGCTGCCTCGAGGCGAGGGCTATCAGGTTGGCTCTTCTGCGTTTTCGGCTCCTGGTTGAGGGCTGGGTGCTCCGAGTGTTTTCAGACAATGCCACAGCGCGTGGAAGATGAGTCAGGAGGGGTTTCAGATGACTCTGTGCCACTGGGATTGCCGCAAAATGGATTTGATGGTGATTCACTGTAATGCCAAAGTTTGCTGCTGCTTCAGTTGCCACATGGAGATTGGGTCAGCGTAATGCCTTCGGGCCCCATCTTGGCCAAGTCAATGATTGCTCTACATGCTTCCTCCGTGGCCCTGGTGAGGTGTGTGATTCAATGTATAGAGCGCCACTTGGGCAGGATTGTTCTGGTAGTGCTGGATTGGCTGCAGAGAGTGTGGTTTGGGGACCTGATATGGCTCTTGCAGGTGCCTCCACTTCAGCTGCCTCTGTCTAGGGGGCTATTGTGGCAGGGGCTGATATTCTGGAGGATCTGGCTCCCTTCTCGCTTATAGCATGGCTTTTGAAAGGGAGCTGCTAGTGCATAAGAGCTACTCTCCAGCAGTAATCTCTACTCTGCTTGGTGCCTGAAAGAGATCTACCAAGATAGCATATGTATGAATATGGTGCCTCTTTGTGGTGGCGCAATGTGCGGTACTTGGCTCCTGAGGCATCCAAGGTGTCCTCTCTGTTGACCTTTCTGCAGGATGGCCTAGAGAATGGCCTTTCACTTAGCTTCATGAAAGTTCAGGTGGCAGCTCTGGCCTATTTTTGTGCTCCAATGGCAACCAAGTCTTTGACCTTGCACCCGAATGTCTCACGTTTTTCTCCAGGTGGTTTGGCATCTGTATCCTCCCCTTTGGTCTGTGATCCCTTTCTGGTATCTGTGCCTGGTGCTCAGGGCCCTGATGGCAGTCCCCTTTGATTCGTTGAAGAGCGCTACCTTAAAGGATTTGATGCTTAAGACTGTCGTCTTGGTCACGATTTGTTCTTCAAGGTGGATATCTTAGTATTAGTATTAATATATTAATAATTTCCAAAATAATACAATACATATTTAAAGAAAAAAGGCGAAAAAACTCAATAGTCCACATCCGAGGGAGATTCCAAATAACAGCCAATACAAGCAATCCAAAGAATAAAGGTGGATCTCTGAGCTGCAGGATCTGAGATCCTTATCTCTCTGTCGCAGGATCTGAGATCCTACATCTCTCTGTCGCAGGGAAAAGAAACCTAAGTGAGAAATTCAGGCAGTATGTGGATATGCATTTAAACTAGGAAAAGGGGGTGACGGATGTGGAAGGTCAACATCTGCATGCCACCCCCTGCAAAAGAAGAAAAACATCAGAAACAGACATACTCTTTAACCACACATCAAAAACTATTGTGAAGAAATGGGCAGAATAAATTCAATGCAAAATACACACAAGCCAGGTAAATGCTGGAAAGCAATGAGCACAAATGCTCGAAGCTTAGCCAAAAAAATTCCAGACCTGGAAGCCCTAATGGTGGAAACGGATTTGGACATCGTGGCCGTTACAGAAACATGGTTTAATGAATCGCATGATTGGGATATAGCCATAGCTGGCTATAATCTATTCAGAAGAGACAGAGAAAATGGAAAAGGAGGAGGAGTAGCCTTGTATGTCAAAAGCAGTATTAAAGCTACTGAAATGCAGGGAACATGGGGAAAAGAAGAAGCGCTCTGGAATGCGTTGGAAAGAGGAGATGGCACTGTCATCCATATTGCTGTAGTCTACAGACCTCCGACTCAAGTTGAAGAGAGAGATAACGAATTGATTATAGATATTGCCAAGATAGCAGCAAAGGGGGAAGCGATCATATTAGGTGACTTTAATCTACCTGATGTGGATTGGATTACTCCTTCTGCACATCTGGAAAGAAGCAAAAAAATTGTGGATGCTCTCCAAGATGCATTACTTAGACAAATGGTGATGGAACCAACCAGGGAAAGCTCAACGCTCGATGTAGTGCTTACCAACAGTGATAACGTGTCGAATGTCTGCATGAGTGCCCCTGTGAGCAACAGCGACCATCACACGGTGTGGTTTGAGATAAAAGCCATGGTACAGGCCAATCATAGCAAGCTCAAAGTCCTAAACTTCAAAAACACTGACTTCAATAAAATGGCCAAGTACTTAAAGGAGGAGATGACGGGGTGGAAGAAGATAAGGGAAGTGGAATTGCAATGGACTAAACTAAAGGCGGCAATAAAAGGGGCAACAGATAAATATGTAAGAAAAATAAATAAAAACAAGAGGAGAAGGAAACCTATTTTGGTTTTCCAAAGAGGTGGCTGCGCAAATAAAGGCAAAAAACACAGCTTTTTCAAAATTCAAAAGCTTGCAAACAGAAGAACACAGAAATGAATACAGGATCCAACTCAAAGAGTCTAAAAGAGTAATAAGGATAGCAAAATCAAAGGCAGAAGAAAAAATGGCTAAAGATGTTAAGGGTGGCAACAAAACTTTCTTCAGGTATATTCAGGAAAGGAAGAAGATCAGAGTTGGAATTGCAGGACTCAGAAGTGCTGGGAAAGGACTCGTGGAAAGTGACACTGAAAAAGCGAAATTGCTAAACAAATACTTCTGCTCTGTTTTTACTAAAGAAGATCCTGGAGATGGACCAGCAGTGACTCCCAAATATAAAAATAGGACTGAAGTAGATACCACACCATTCACAGAAGATGGGGTGTTAGAACAACTTGCTAAACTGAAAGTGGACAAAGCCATGGGACCAGATGGGATACATCCCAGGATACTGAAAGAGCTCAGAGAGGTTCTTGCAGGACCATTAAAGGATGTCTTCAACAGATCCTTGGAAACAGGAGTGGTTCCTCAGGACTGGAGAATGGCTAATGTTGTACCTCTACACAAAAGTGGTGACAGGGAAGAAGTGTCAAATTACAGGCCCATGAGCCTTACCTCGGTGGCAGGAAAAGTAATGGAGGCGCTCCTGAAAGAGCGAATAGTGAACTTTCTCAAAACCAACAGGTTGTAAGATCCCAGGCAACATGGTTTTACCGAAGGACGGTCTTGCCAAACAAATCTGATTGAGTTCTTTGATTGGGTGACCAAGGAACTAGATCTGGGGCATGCAATGGATGTCATCTATCTGGATTTCAGCAAAGCCTTTGATACTGTTCCTCATAGGAGGCTTGTCAATAAACTCAGTAGCTTGGGGATGGGTCCCAAGATAGTAAACTGGATTAGAAATTGGTTGACTGACAGACAACAGAGGGTGATGGTACATGGAGCTCACTCGGATGAGAGGAAGGTGATTAGCGGGGTGCCTCAGGGTTCGGTCCTGGGCCCGGCACTGTTCAATATATTTGTGAGCGATATTGCTGAAGGACTGAATGGAAAAGTCTGTCTTTTTGCAGATGACACAAAAATTTGCAACAGAGTGGACTCCCCCGAGGGAGTGGATAACATGAGGAAAGATCTACAAAAGCTGGAAGACTGGTCTAATGCTTGGCAACTACGATTTAATGTGAAAAAGTGCAGTGTCATGCACTTGGGTAGTAGAAATCCAAGGGAAAAGTACCCAATAGGGGGTGAGAGGTTGGTATGCACGGTTCAGGAGAAAGACCTTGGTGTGATTATCTCTGATGATCTCAAGGTGGCAAAACAGTGCGACAAGGCGGTGGCAAAAGCCAGGAGGATGTTGGGCTGCATTCAAAGAGGGATTACCAGCAGAAAGGAAGAGGTACTTATGCCACTGTACAAGTCACTAGTAAGGCCTCACTTGGAATACCGTGTTCCGTTTTGGAGGCCATATCTTGCAAAAGATGTAAAAAGACTGGAAACTGTTCAGAGAAAGGCGACCAAAATGATTTGAAGCCTGCGTCAGAAGCCTTATGAGAAGAGACTTGAAGACCTAAATATGTACACTTTGGAGGAGAGGAGGGACAGGGGAGATATGATTCAGACCTTTAAATACTTAAAGAGAAATGATGAACAAACAAACCTCTTCCAAAGACGGGGAAGCTGTAAAACTAGAGGGCATAACATGAAGCTGCAAGGTGGTAAATTGAAAGGCAATGTCAGGAAATATTTCTTCACTGAAAGGGTGGTGGATGCTTGGAATGCCCTCCCGATGGAAGTGGTGAGGGCAAACACGGTGATGGAATTCAAAACGGCATGGGACAAACACAGTGGATCCCTTTACAGCAACAGGATAAAAGCAAAATAAACAGTACCATCTAACTTCTGAACTATCTAGCATCTGAACAAATAAGGGTGTCCTACATGGAGTGGTGGGTTCACCCCTAAACAGAAACAAAAACATGGGGAGGGGTGGCCTGCACAGAGCGACAGGTGCACCTACTCTTGCCATCTTGCTGGGCAGACTAGATGGACCATGCTGGTCTTTATCTGCCGTCACTTACTATGTTACTATGTATGTTATCTGCCCTTCTCAAAGGAGGTTGTTTCCATTTGGCCTGTGCCTTCCTTTTTGCCTAAAGTGCTTGTCTCCCTTTCACAAGAACCAGGTGGTTTGCCTGCCCTCTTTTACTAAGGAGCAGTGTCAGGGGAAGGATAAGGATCTTTGTCGTGTGGATGTCTAGAGAGTGATTTCCCAGTACTTGAAGATTATGAATTCCCTTTCTTAAATCAGACCATCTTTTTGTGCTGTTTGCTGGCCCGCGCAAAGGTTAAGTGGTGGCCAAGTTGACCTCGGGGCGCTGGATTAAGGAGGCTATTGCCTTGATATATCTGTTGCGGAACTGACCAGTTCCAGAGGGTTTATAAGCCCATTCTCTCCGAGCACAGGCATCCTTGTGGGCAGAGTGGAGCTCAGTAGCCCCTACTGATGTTTGTTGGGCAGCAACATGGGCATCACTTCCCACTTTTGTCAAGCATTACTGCATGGATGTCCATGCGCAGGCGGACATGGCCTTCGGCTCAAACGTTTTGCGAGCTGCCGTGTCTTCTCCCTGCCCCACTGGTGGTATAGCTTTGGTACATCCTACTTGTCTGGACTGTTCTAGCAGGACAATATGGAATGTGAAATTTTACTTACCAGATAAATTCCTTTTGTTGAGTCATGCTAGATCAGTTCAGGGCCTGCCCCTGAAACTAGATTGCTCTGTTCTTCTGCTGCAGCACCCTTAGGTCCGCCATGATTTTATACTTGGCTCTGCAGGCTGATCTTCTACTGACAGCCTTCTGTTTCTACCTTCCTGTACATAGTTCTCTACTGTTGATTGCTCATTGTTGCCCACATTTGAGGTTGTGTGAGGCCTGATCTGTATCTCCTATATGCTTTGGGACAAATACTGAAGGGACCTCTGGTGGCTGAGGTGAATAGAGACATAGGAGTGATGTCATTGAAACCTGGGCTTTTCATTGGTTCTTTGTCTCCAACAATCTGCTGGTAGGGGAACACAACCCACTTGTTTGGAGTGTAGTGTAGCAGGATTCAAGGAAAGGACATTATCTGGTAAGTAAATTCTTCCACAGTATGAATAGAAGGCTCTCAATGATGGATTTCCTGACAATGCTCATCCTTATCAGATGAACCATAATTCTCATTAACAATGGGTGGCATACTGTAGATGCATATTTAGACAATAAATTTACTTTTGAGATATATTTTGCAAAATGGCCATACATGATTTTACATGAAAAGTAGCAGCAGATTAGAAGGGTTGTCCTACACAATCTGTTCCTCCTTAGTCAATTCTGCATTCATGTATGGTGATAGTGAAAAATAATCTGCTGAAGTAATATTATTTTGTTGCCTGAGACAGAAATTTAAAGATCCATTACTCTTACAGTGCAAATCATCATAATTAGGTCAGATGATAGCAGTCTTGTATAAACCTACTCACTACAATATACCTTGTCACCTGAGTAAAACGGATCCCCTTTGACAAACATCACTGTATTCATAGCTGTCGCAAAACGCTGCCACTACTAATGCTGTGACAAATTTGGTAATACCTTCTGAAAATGTAACCCATTCATTTATTTTATAAAGCTCGGTGTCACAGTGAGAACAGGAATTTATTTAGCCAGTGTAACACTTACAAAAGGACATAGTCACAGAATTTTACCCATACTATCAAGATATTGAAAAGAACGTGTGGTGGTCAAATGGGTATGTGATACTTTTGCAGTAACAGTGCAAACTGGAGCAAACGCATATGATTACCCTAGGAATTATTCATTAAACAATCTTTTTTTTTATGCATACGCCACATATAGTTCAACTTTACTTACTGTAAACTAGCACAATATTTTGTTTCTGTGGTAGGTAGATCATCAAAAGACATTGGCCATGTTAATGTTTAATAATAAACAGGAGATTTATAGATTGCTTACCATGGCCAGGTTCATTCATGCATAACACTTTTTTGAGCCTATGTGTTAAACCTGTGCTATATTTAGTTCACACAGTGAACACTCGGCTGATAAGCACTTATCTGGATAGCGGTAGCCAGCATCTACTTGTCTTTATAAAATACTAGCATAAGTGGCAGAGATAATGCCTTAAATTCAGGAACAGACATTACTACATACTCTATAGCAAGTGTAATGAACATGCGTAAAGTTTACAAGTTATATGTAGATTAAGGTATTATATAATCAACATACATGCAAACTCCTGCCATGCTCCACCTAGACCTCACCAACTAGCTATGCATATCAGCAAGTATGTGCCTGTACTTTTATACTGGTTAGTATTTTATAAAAGGCCATTAAGGTGTATATGTGGCCACATGCATGTGATAATGACTTTATAAAATTACCTCGGTAATGTGCACCTCGTGTTACGATGGATGGCTATGGAGGAGCAAAATAACACATGTAGGGGTGAAGTTATTTCAGTATGCCTATGGAAGCACAGCTAACAAGCTGAGCAACTTTGATGCTTAATCCCTTTTCTCCCAGAAGCTTCTTACCATTCAACCTTCTGTGATTGGCACCCTAGAGCCATTTACTCTGTCCTTGATCTGGATTGTGTTTCTAATTTAAATGGAGTGGCCCAACAATCTTTAGTGCAGTGTTGAGTTGTCAGAGGTGTCCCACACAGTGCACAGGGAAAGCAATCTTCCCAGAGCCAGAGATGTACTTATTCATTTAACATTTCTTTTATACCGCTTTTTAAGGTATCGGAGTGGTTTACATAGAGAACAGCATTGAGTGAGGTGTTTACATTGAACAAGAACTTATGTACAGTAGTTAACATTGATGAACATAGGTTATAACTTTAACATTGAACTATGCAGTGGTCAAAGTAATTTGTGATTTTGTAGAAATTGTTGAGTTTAGTTACTGTATGTATCTGATCTGAACACTTCTTGAAATGTGAGTTTCCAGTTTTTTCCTGAATTCAGTTATGTCTTCAGTGACTCTCACGGTGCTTATGAGCCCATTCCGTATGTGGATGCACAGATTGTAAATACTCTTTGACACATAGCCTATGTGCTTTTGGCTTTTTGGATGGGTATTCTGAGAAGCTTTTGATTTTGTTGTCTTCAGGTTCTGTTGTTAGGGTAAGGTTGTATGTGTGGGGTTAGGCAGTCAATGGATTGTTTGTGTATTACCTTATCTATGTTCACGATGGATTTATATTTAATGCGTGCTTGGATTGGAAGCCAGTGTAAGTTTTTTTAATGTTGGGGTGATATGATCATTACTGGTGAACCCTGTGATAAGACGTGCTGCTGCATTTTGGGCTAGCTGCAAATCGTAAAGAGCATATTTTTGGAGGCCTTGTAGGATCAAGTTACAGTAGTCCAGATGTGGGGTGATTATGGCCTGAATTACAGTTCAAAAGTGGTTGTTATCAAGCAGTGGGTGTAGCTTATAGAGAATTTTCATCTTGTAGTATGAGGAGGCTGCAGTTTCTTAATGTGGGTTTGCATGTTTAGTTGCTGGTCCAATATGACACCTAGGTATTTGACCTCTGGTTTGATTGGTAGTACGATGTCATTTATTTTGAAGGAGTCTGGGAATGAGTAGTACGGGGTTCTTGAGGTGATCAGTTTTCTGTTAGCTGATTGAGAAATTGTGTTTGTTTAGCCATTGTGTCATGTCCTTAAGGCAGGATTGTATGCTGGAGTAATTTGGTTTATTTGTGTTAAAGGGTGCATAGATCATCAGATCATCAGTGTAGATGTGGTACTGTATGTTATGTTTCATAATTATGTCACAGATAGGCTAAAGGTATAAGTTGAAGAGTATCACTAATAGGGCTGATCCCTGTGGAATGCCTTATTTTTGTTTAAATGGCTTGGAGGTTTTGTCCTTTACTTTTATTTGTTGGTAGCGATCAGTCAGGTTTGATCATAATCAGTTTAAGGGAGTATTTGTTGTTCTGATTTCACTCAGGCGGTTGATGAGGGTATTGTGGTTTATGGAGTCAAAGACTGCAGCTAAATCCAAGAATATTTTGCCTTATCAAGTCCTGTTAGTAGGGTATTAAGTAGGGAGGTAAGCAGTGTTTCAACACTATGGATAGGTCTAAACCCATATTGTTATGGATCCAGGGGTACATAGTTGTGTACATAATCTTGAAATTGGAGCAGTACTGCTTTTTCTATTATTTTGGCTAGGAATGGAATACTGGATTATTGGTCTGTAGGAAGATGGTGTGTTGATGTCCAGTGATGAGTTTTTTAGTACAGATCTGATGGAGGACGTTTTCAGTGAAATTGGTGTGTGCCCTCCTGAAAGGGATGAGTTCATTATTTTTAGCAATACTGGTGTTCGGTTCTGGTTAGTTTTATCCATGAAACAGGATATGGATGAAGAGGGAAGGTGGTAGTGTTTATCATAGTCATAGATGTAGCCTTGCATGTGGGCCTGCGAAGAATGCGGCAGTAGGAGGTGATGAATGGATCCGTGTAAAGAATTGATAAGTTAAGCAAAAAGAGAATTTGAACAAAGAGCTCTCCCTGGAAGCAAAAACTCACAATAAAAACTTTTTCAGGTACATTTGAAGCTAAAAGTCTGTGAGCGAGTTAGTTAGAACATTAGATTATAGAGGAATAAAAGGGGCACTAAGGGAGGAACAGGCCATAGCAGAGAGACTAAATTAATTCTTTTCTTGGGCTTTACAGAAGAAGAGATGATATTTAAAGGTAATGAAATGGAGGAATTGAAAGAAACCTCGGTGAACCTGGAGTGTAATAAGGCAATGTGACAAAACTAAGAGTGGCAAATCACTTGGACTGGATAGTATACACCCCAGGGTGCTGAAAGAGCTCAAAAATGAAATGAAAGAGCTACTATTAGTGAACTATCATTAAAATTGTCTATAGTACCCAAAGAATGGAGAGTGGCCAACATAACACTAATTTTTTTAAAAGGATCCTAGGGGTGATCTGGGAATCAACAAACCGTTTGGCACTAATTCTGCATGTGCATGTCTGGACATGCCCACGCAGTGAATTCGGGTGCAGCAGGCCCAAACCCCGGGACATGGGTATACTTAGCAAGCAGCATGGACGTCTCTGCCTTCAGCATATTCTGAAAAGATGTACAACTGTGCTGCTACCTTTCTCCATGTGGCCATGCCTCCTCAGTTAAGACATGCATCCCCGAAGCTGCTCCTCACACTGACAGTGTGGTACCCATGCCAACTACCCATGAAAATGCATAATACAGATGTGCTGATGCAAAACAGACCATATAGTGCATGACCAGGACACTGCAAGGTGGTCTCTGTGCACTCAGAGATATTACAACAGCAAGCAGACATTGATATGAGTGTTCTGATATACCTTTCAGCACAAAATACATGGCAGTAGGTGAACATTTTAGTTGTGCTTGCGTTGGTCATCTCTGACAACGGTCTTTACAATGCTATGTATAGACCAGAAGAATTCAGAAATGGTCCTCTCCAGCTAAATGTCAGAGCATATCCCTGATATTAAGCAAAGACCCTCAGATTGAGTGCATGCTCAAACAGCGCAAACAGCACCACTAGATGCCTAAGGGCACCAACATCTATCTATACCAGGTGTAGCCAACTCCAGTCCTGGTGCACCACAATCCAGCCTGGTTTTCAGGATAACCCTAATGAATAGTCATGTGGTATATCTGCATCCACTGCCTCCCATTGTATCCAAATATATCTCATGGCTATTTGTTAGGGACATCCTGAAAACTAGGCACCAGGATTGGAGTTGGCCATGCCTGGTCCATACAAATGTGCACATTTGTGAGACCGCTGATGGTGCTGTGTGCCCTGTTGCATGCACTCAATCTGAGGGGTCCCTTATCGCTGTCCGAGATGTGCCTTGACATTTAGCCATAGAGACCCAGTTCTGCTGTATTCTCGCCATTCACACTGGCACCTGGTCACGCTGCAGTCTGCTCTATGGACCAGGTACTGGCCAGGCACTGATGTTCCCCCCCCCCTAAAATTGCAGTTGTGCACATCATGTCCCCCCTGCATCCCTCTAACCTCCCCCCCCCCCCCCCACACACACACTCTCACTCTGACTTACAGTCACATAAAACATACATCTGCAGTACAGATGCTCTACACCTAGAAAACAGCTTGTTTAACATGATGGCATGGAGTCCCAGGATTACTAATCTGATCTGCGTTTCTCACCCACACATGCATCCATCCTATACTCACCCACATATAATCCCTACATCAACTATCCCACTTCTCAAATGTCAGGGAATGTTAGGGTGCCCTAGATCACCTCCTCTAGCTCACACAGCAATTGTCAGCATAGCCAGAATAATCACCATTGCACTCTGAATATTTCTGTAGGGGTGTTTATTAATGTGTCTTAACCATACAACCTTCGCCCACCTCTGCATACTGTTCTTTACAACTGCATCTTGTGATCTTCCAGACTGCAGACACACCAATTCACATCTTTGTCACAGCCATTCACCTCTGTGGGACGCATTGCAGAGTAGGGCAGAAAGGTTTCTAAGTCCTGGCCTTATTCCACATTTCCACTGGTATAACATAGATGTCCGTAGGAAACACACAAAACATACTCTGGTCATCTCCAGGAACAAGCAGGAATGAGTCTTCACATATGGGTATCGTCGGTACCGACGGAGCCTGCGCGGGAACGCTCCCCAGCGTCCAAAAGGAAAGCTTTTGGGAGCATCCCACAGAGCCTGCGCGCTGCCTTCCCGCCTTTCCTAACCGCCTCTCTCCAGTTCTTCTTTTCCGCGGAGCCAGCAGGTCGTGTTCCTGTCACCGCTGAAGAATTTCTTTATTTTATTTTATTTCTTTAGTCGCGCGTCTGCCTTCTCGACGCTGGACCGGTACCGCCGTTTTTTTCTTTCTTTATTCTAAAAAAAAAAAAAAAAAACCCCTACTGTTTTCTCACTTCGGTGCATTTTTTTCTTTGGCCTTAGGCCTAGGAGAGTTTTCCTCATGGAAAAGCCCGCCTCTGGGTTTAAAAAATGCACGAAGTGCAGCGGCACTATTTCTGTCACCGAAATCCATGAATGGTGTCTAAAATGTTTAGGTCCTGACCACTCCATTGCAGATTGTGAGTCCTGCTCCATGATGTCTAAAAGAGGTCTACAGAACCGAGCAGCTAAGCTCAGTACCCTGTTTCCCTCGGATGCAGCTTCGGTTGCATCGACATCTTCCAGGGCTTCTTCTTCCTCAAATGGATCTCAGGTAACCAAACTTAAATCCAGCCGGTCCTCGAAGGGTAAATCTCCCTCTAAGTATCGAGATGCCTCCGGGCTTGCCCTCGAGGAACCCGCACCGGCAAAGTTACCCCGGCGGGAGGCTCCGGCTTCCAAAGCTTTTTCTATGGTGTCACAGGTTGACATCGATGGCTCGGCCTCGACCGATCACCTGTTGCCATGTTCTGGGGTACCGGTGGTTCCCACTGGTACCGATATCCAGACATTGGTTGCGTCGATGGATCAGAATATCCTGACCATGCAGCGTGCCATCACGGCATTCATACAAGCTGCGATGCCGTCGGTACCGCAACAAACTCCGTTGCCGGTACCGACTCCGGCACCGTACCAACGTCGGTTCCGGTGCCGGTACCGATTGCATCGACATCCGCTTTGGTGTCGACTGCAGCGGTACACTGTTCTGTGATGCCCATCGGTACCGATCACTCTCGATGTCGATACCACCCGGTACGCGTATCGGGCTCTGCAAGAGCATTCAGACAGGCGATACTTCGATTCCTCTGAAGACTCTGATGAATCAGAGGTCTCTGTCGAAGCATCGGTGATCCATCCTCAGGAGCCCTCTTCTCCAAAAAGGAGAATGTCTCCTCCAGAGGATTTGTCTTTTCAGGATTTCATTAGGGAAGTGGCCAGGGGCCTTTCCATCTCAGTGGCCCCTGAAACAGAGCCTAGAGCCAAAAAATTAGATATTTTGCAATATCCTAAGGCTCCTAAGGAGACAGCCACTTTACCAATACATGAAATTCTTTATGATCACATGTTGGGTATATGGGAGACTCCTCTCACCATTTCCCCTCATTCTCGCAGGTTGGACACCATGTATCGTGTTCCTCCTTGTCCTGGCTTTCATAAGACTCAGCTTCCTCACCACTCTATTGTGGTGGAGTCTGCTATGAAGAAGATAGAGTACAAAAAGGCACTCTTCTGCTCCTCCAGGGAGAGAATGCAGAACCCTAGATGCCTTTGGCAGGAGAATTTTCCAGGCCAGTATGCTTGTTGCCAGAATCAACTCCTATAGTCTCTATATGGCGATGTTTCTAAAGGAAATTACAGATCACCTGCAAACTTTATCTCCTTTTATTTCAGAAGATAAAAGGGAGGAGTTTCTCACCTGGCTCAAACATGCCCAGGATGTTTTCAAGTTTTCCAACCGTGCAGCCTTTGACTCCTTTGAAGGTGCCAGCAGAGCTTCGGCTATTGCCATAGGTGCACGTAGAGTTGCTTGGTTACAGGCTTCTGATCTGGAACCCTGGGTTCAAGATGGCCTAGGTAACCTTCCTTGTACAGGTGAAAACCTTTTTGGCAAGGATTAGCAAGCAAAGGCCACCCAGATGGATGCTGAAAATTCGGCTTTAGATAGACTTTCAAAGTCTACTTCTGCTCCTTTTAAGAAAAGGTTGTTCAAAAAGGGTTTTTTCCCCAAAAAAGGCAGATACTATTCTGTTTATGGTCAGCAGGCCTCTTCTGCAGGTCGTTTTGCTACAAAGAGACAGAAACAACTGAAACAGGCTAAGCCTAAGGCTCCTAGGACTGCTACAGCCCAACAGCCTCAGCCTCCTCAGGGCTTACAACTAGACTTACAACTAGAGAACTTAGCCTCTCTGGCTCTAGAACATCCAGAGCCTCTCACCATTCCAGGAAGGTTAGCTCACTTTGCTCCCAGATGGGAACAAATCACAGCAGAGCAATGGACCCTCTCCATCATAAAGGAGGGCTACAAGCTCCATTTCCTAAACCTTCCCCCTCACACTATGGTGAGACAGTTCAATTCTCCAACATCTCTTCTCGACCTTCTGGGTCAGGAGATTTCTACCCTTCTTGCCCAAGGGGCAATAGAAGAAGTACCCCTTCTTCAACAGGGTTCAGGGTTCTACTCCCCCTACTTTCTCATCCCAAATAAAACAGGGGGTTACAGACCCATATTAGATCTCAGAGAATTGAACAAGTTTCTATGCAAGGAGAAATTCAAGATGACTTCTCTCGGTACTCTCCTTCCATACTTCCAGAGTCAGGACTGGCTTTGTTCTCTAGATCTCAAGGATGCGTACACCCATGTCCTCATCCATCCAACACAGAAGGTTCCTTCGGTTCCTTTTCCAAGGAAAGCACTATCAATACAGGGTGCTTCCCTTCGGTCTGGCCTCTGCACCAAGGGTGTTCACAAAATGCATGGCAGTAGTTGCTGCATTTCTACGCACTCTAGGGATATTTGTATTCCCATATCTGGACGACTGGCTCATCCGAGCTCCATCCCAGTCAGAGGTCCAGGCTTCCCTAGCCTGCACAAGGCATATCCTTCAGTATCTGGGACTTGTAATAAACATCCCAAAATCTCATCTCACCCCTACTCAATCTCTGGAGTTCATAGGGACCTTCCTGGATACCACGACTGCAAGGGCCTATCTTCCCCAGGCCCGTTGCCTACGCTTGGTGCAGTTAGCCTCCCAGATTCAGTTAAAGTCCCATTTAACTGCTCGAGAGATGTTACAACTGTTAGGCCACATGGCATCCACCGTGCATGTGGTCCCCTATGCTCGCCTGCACATGAGGGCAGCTCAGTGGACTCTATCCACCCAATGGACCCAGGCATCTGGATGCCTGTCAGACAAAATAGCAACCTCCAGTTGCCTTTTTTGGTCCCTCCAGTGGTGGAGGTCCACTCAAAATCTGTTGCTGGGGTCCCCCTTTCAACAGTTGCTACACCAAGCAACCCTTACAACAGATGCCTCTCCAAAGGGTTGGGGAGCTCATCTACAAGACCTCTCCACCCAAGGCATCTGGTCTCCACAGGAGACAGCTCTACATATCAACCTCTTGGAGCTCAGAGCAATCTTTCTGGCTCTCAGAGTCTTCCACACCCTGCTCGGCTACAAGACAGTCCTTATCCACACGGACAACCAAGTAGCCATGTTCTACGTGAACAAGCAGGGGGGGACTGGCTCTCTGTTGCTTTGCAACGAAGCTCTGAGATTGTGGGCCTTCGCCAGAGAGCATCAAATCCATCTCATGGCAGTGTATCTTCCAGGGGTTCAAAACTCTTGGGCAGACAGACTCAGTCGAGTTCTGCTTCCACACGAATGGTCCCTCCATGGGGACCAGATAGCCAGGATTTTTCAAATTTGGGGAACCCCAGACATAGACTTGTTTGCAAGTCCGTGGAATGCCAAACTTCCCCGGTTCTGTTCCAGAATTCCGTGTCAGGGAGTTCAGGCCAGGGATGCCTTCCTCCTCCACTGGGGGCAAGACTTCCTCTATGCCTTTTCACCCATTCCCCTAATTCCCAAGACACTCTTCAAAATTCAGAGAGACAAGGGGTCTATGATCCTCATAGCACCACATTGGCCACGCCAAGTGTGGTACCCTCTACTTCTGCATCTCTCTCAAGCTCCCTCCCTGGACTTGGGATCTGCTCCAGACCTCCTGTCCCAGGAGGAGGGAACGTTGTGGCACCCAAATCCCCAGTCTCTTCACCTCAAAGCCTGGTTGCTGAAGGCCTAGAACTTCAAGATTTGCATCTTTCTTCAGCAAGTAAAGGATATCCTTTATGCTTCCAGAAAGCCTTGCACTAGACGTTCCTATGCTTTTAAATGGAAAAGGTTTACCATGTGGTGTGCAGAGAAGGGTCTTAACCCTCTTGCAATACCTCTGAATTCTTTACTAGAGTATTTGCTGCATTTATCCCATGCAGGCCTTAAAACAAATTCAGTAAGAGTCCTTTTGAGTGCTATTGCAGCATCCCTTAAACCTCTCAATGGACAGCCTATTTCCTCTCATCCTCTTATAGCAAGATTCATGAGAGGCCTTCTTTTAACTAAACCTCCCATCAAGCCACCTCCAGTGGCATGGGACTTGAATCTGGTTCTTGGCCAGCTTATGCAGCCACCCTTTGAACCCTTAGCCACTACCTCCTTGAAATTCCTTTCCTGGAAGGTTATTTTTCTCATTGCAGTCACTTCAGCTCGCCGCATCAGTGAGCTGCAAGCCTTGGTGGCTAATCCTCCTTATACCAGGTTCCATCATGACAAGGTAGTCCTCAGGACTAATCCACACTTTATGCCTAAAGTGGTCTCACCTTTTCACCTGAACCAGGAGGTTTATTTACCTGTCTTTTTTCCAGGACCTCATGCTTCAAGTGCAGAGAGGAATCTTCATACCCTGGATTGTAAAAGAGCTCTTGCCTTTTACTTACAAAGGACACAGCAACATAGAAAGTGCTCTCAGCTCTTTGTTGCTTTTGATCCCTCTCATTTAGGACTTCCAGTCTCTAAAAGAACTCTATCCAATTGGATTGCTCAATGCATTTCTTTCGCCTACCAGAGTAAGAACCTTTCTCTGGAGGGCCATGTCACAGCTCACAATGTGAGGGCCATGGCAGCCTCTATGGCTCATCTAAATTCTGTGTCCATCGACCAGATCTGTCGAGCGGCCACCTGGGCC
The DNA here is from genome assembly GCA_033557465.1 of Ichthyophis bannanicus. Lineage (NCBI taxonomy): Eukaryota > Metazoa > Chordata > Amphibia > Gymnophiona > Ichthyophiidae > Ichthyophis > Ichthyophis bannanicus. Next base: position 861,292,052 of record CM066034.1, read on the forward strand.
TCGGTTCATACCTTCACAGCCAGTTACTGTTTGGACAAGGACTCCCGCCGGGATGCCTTGTTTGGTCAGGCTGTTCTCAAACACCTGTTCCATACCTAAACAACTCCTACCCTCCATCCCTGGCTGGATGCCTGAGATTCATGGGTGGAGGTAGAGCCCTTCCCAGGGACTCACAACCTAGGTGATCACCCAGGCATCTCTAGCTGGGGAGTCCCCATATGTGAAGACTCATTCCTGCTTGTTCCTGGAGATAGCACAGTTACTTACCTGTAACAGGTGATCTCTGGGAACAGCAGGAATAAGTCTTCACAACCCACCCACCTCCCCTAGGAGTTGTATCTCTCTATCTTTCTTTCCTTTCCTCACTCTCTCTTTGTCTCAGCTTTAAAACTCAAACTGGAGAGAGGCGGTTAGGAAAGGCGGGAAGGCAGCGCGCAGGCGCTGTGGGATGCTCCCAAAAGCTTTCCTTTTGGATGCTGGGGAGCGTTCCCGTGCAGGCTCCGTCGGTACCGACGATACCCATATGTGAAGACTTATTCCTGCTGTTCCCAGAGATCACTGTGCTTTTCCTGAATATGCATTGCACGTCTCTGCTGCTGACCATGCCCCCATTCCGTCCTCTTCCACGTATTCAGAGATCCCCATGCTAGCACTGTGTACGTGGAGGGCCAAGGGTGTATCAGAATACAGTCATAGATGTTTTTGCTAGAAAAACGTCTATGCCACATGTCCAAGGGCTTATTCCTGTTCCTGAATGGCCCCCTTAGGGAAGAATGACCCAACTTATAGCTACACAATACAAGATCCCACCTTAGGAATCAATGACCAGGTAAAGGATCTAGGCGGCGTCATGGATAATGCATTGAAATCCTCTACTCGGTGTGCAACTGAGAAAGCTAATAGAATGCTTGGAATTATAAGGGAAGAAATTGAGAATAAAACAAAGGATATCATAATGTTTCTGTATTGCTCTATTTTGTGACTGCACCTTGAGTATTGCATGCAGTTCTGGTTGCCTCTTGTCATCTCCAAAGAACATGGCTCCCCGTTCCCATGTGGAACTTCCTGCAGAAATACTCTCCTAAGAGTCAGTGGGTGTGCTGGCAGGTGTTGCAGACGGCTTCCCATCTGCCCGCCTCCGTTTCTCCTATGCTGCAGCTCCTCTCAAGATGTATTAGAAGCTTGGGAATATCTAAAACCTCAAAGCTCAACTTTTCGTCTAATATTATGGCGTGGACCCTCATTAATATGTTATCATCCCAACATCAAAATACCCACACAACAATGTCTGTACATAGTTAAAACCTAACTCCCTAGTTACTCCCTATCCTTCCAGCTATATTACATTAAATGATGTTTTATGTAATGCGCACAGTTGTTTTTTCATTGTTACATGGCACAATGTTGTATGTAAACCATCTTGACTTGTAGAAAAACGCTATAAAAATATTGTTAAAAAAATAAATGAAATAGCCATCCTCATCTGTCCCTTAAGGGCAAACACCTTATCTCTACATGGTACAGAGGCTCTTTCTTTGGGAGTTATTTATATGTGCTTTGCATTTTCCCTCCTGGAGGTGTCTCTTCCCAGAGTGATGTAACCAGGCAGCAAGAACCTGCCCTGTTCTGAAAAATTCTAGTTCTTCTCTAGGTTATATTGTAGTAGTCTAGTAGGGATACTAAAATGAGTCTGCACCTTAACAACAAAGATCCTGACAACTGGCAAAATAAGTTCATCATTGATGGGGAAGAAATTGAAATAGTTCTCAGCTTTAACTTACTTGGATCAACAACAAATAAAGAAAGGACTAGCAGTCAAGAAATAAGATGATGTATTGTTCTTGGTAGAATGTCTATGAAGGACCTAGGCAAGATACTCAAGAGCAGAGATGTGTCTCTCCATACAGAGATTTGACTTGTCCAGGCCATGGTATGTCCAATAACGTCATATGGATGCAAACGTTGGACAGTCAAAAAGAGAGGAAGAAAATTGATGTGTTTGAATTATGATGCTGGCGACGAATACTGCGTATACCATGGACAGCCTGGATCAACTATCAATAAAGAAGCAACAAGCAGTCAAGAAATCCGATGATGCTTTGTTCTTGGCAGAATGGCTATGAAAGACCTAGACAAGATTCTCAAGAGCAGAGATGTCTCTCTCTCCATACAAAAATTTGACTCGTTCAAGCCATGGTATTTTCAATAACATCATATGGATGGAGAAAGCTGGACAGTGAAAAAGATAGACAGGAAGAAAATTGATGCCTTTGAATTATGGTGCTGGTGGCGAATACTGCGTATACCATAGACTGCCTGAAGAACAAACCAGTTGGTACTAGAGGAGATCAAACCTAAGCTTTCCCTAGAAGCTCAGATGACAAGACTTCGATTTTCATACTTTGCATATATCATGTGAAGAGAGAGATCATTGGAGAAAGATATAATGCTTGGCAAGGTAGAAGGTCACCGTAAAAGAGGAAGGCCGGCAATGAGATGGATTGATACAATAACAGCAGCTATGGATGCCACTCTATCAACAATGAGCCGCTTGGCTGAAGACAGAATAAAGTTTAGGTCAACTCTCCAGAGGGTTGCCAGGAGTTGACACCATCTTGATGGCACTTAACAACAACAGTAGGGATACAAAATGACATTGGTTGTTCAAAACAATGACATCTAAGCAGTCTCTACATGCGTTTTAATTGGTAAGAGGCCCTTTTACTAAAATGTGCCAAATGTATGCAAGACTACTGGTGCAAGTCAGTTCCACTATTTTGACCACTCCATAGTTGGGGTAGGAGTTGGGGGTGAACTCTTTCTCTCCCAGTGCCCAGTAGAATACCAGGGATTGATCAAGTAAGACCCAGGGGAGGGGCTCAGGGTGGTTCTTGGGTCCAATCTCTTCTTGAACGTGGTAAGGTACCACCATAGCTGTGCCACTGGACTTGTTTGAAACGAAATGGGAAATGTCAATATTTTTTCCTATTTTGTTTTGTATCATTTTCAAATGAAAATGAGAGAACCTCCCCCCCCCCTCCAAAAAAATTCCATCACTTCCCATCTATCGTTAATAGCCCACCATGCGCTCTATTTGCACATGCCCAAATGTCATGTACTATTGCATGACAGGGCACACACTATGTTTTAATAGTGCACACTATTAACGATAGACAGGAGGTAAAGAAATTAAAATAGAACAAAAAAGAACGAAATGAGAAATTCTGCAAACAACACGAGAAACTGAATGAAATGAAAATTGTTTTACCTTTGCTAATATGGTGTGACTATTTTCTTTGATATTCACAATGTCTAGTGCCAGTTATTGATATGATGGAAGAATAGCACTAAAACTTAATGAAATGATGTTTTAATTTTGTTCTTCCATCATATCAATAATTGCCACTATGTTTCAAGAATGTTTAAGAAAAATAGGCGCTACTATGATTACGTCATGTTTAGCAATGGATTTCATATGATTTCAGTGCATCAAACTGCTGAAAGTCCTTTCCTTTTGGATGCCTGGCACGGTACAGTAATTTTTCAGCTAAGTTAATAAAACCAATTTGGTATGACAACACTGCTGAATGTCAGACATTTAACAAGCCTTATGAATATATCCTATGCAGTTGTAATAGAGTACATCTTTTCCACTTCACTGGTATAAACAAACTAAAATTCTACCAAAGATTTCTTATATTGTCACAAAAATATAATAGAGGAGTGGCAAATTATTCTCAACAGCATGTCCTTCATAATGAAATGTTAGAAAGCAATTTACTGATAATTTGTATAATTTGCTGGCTGGTGGTAACCACTTATGTTTAATTTATAACAAATTAGAATTGTCCAGAGTTGCAAGGATTTTACCTATATTGTGGCTTTTGCCTCATGTGATATGCATGTGCTGAAATATATTATAGTATATGACCTCCAGCAATCCAGTTGTGCATCTATCAGGCCAGCTAGTTGGCGATTCTATTGCTTCAGTAAGCATGTTCTTATTCACACTTTTGCTAATAGGTTCTTTCCTAATGAATGGAGATATGTAAATTATGTTACTCGTGATGATATGTCAGAGGAATTAGAATGCATGCCTGACTGCGTGAAAATGAAATTAGAGTTAAAAATAGCACAACTGGTTTGTTGCTGATGATGATTTGTGTGACATATAAGAGGTTGATTAATAGCACTGCGATAAGTCTTGACCAAACTTAATCACTTATATATCTGGTGATATTGACAATAGGGGAAAGTGAGATGTGAAAGTGTCTAGGTCTAAAGTAATGACTAGAATTTTAAGCAGTAAACTTGGCAGCAAAGTAGAAGCTCATCCGGCCTTGAGCAATGTTTGCCTGCATATTAATTCTTTTACTCTAAAAGACTTTCTTTTTGTTACTGTTCAAACGAAATTGTACTTCACTAACAAATATAGTTTTTTTCTTTTAATGAAAAGAACATCATCAGTAGCAGCATATCGTGCATTATAATTATAGTTGGGGAAAAAATCTTGATCTATAATTGTGACCTAATCCTCAATCCAGGTACTGCTGGTCAGATAGGGCTCATGTAATCACAGTCATGGATCAGAGCAGTTCAGTAGGGGCAAAAAGATCACAGTAAATTTTGAAAATAGTGTAGTATCTGGTTATGTTTTGCTGGATTTTCAGGTTTAGATTGTGATCAGAAGTTGTGGTATTTTAGCATACTGTAAAAAAAAAAAAAAAAAAAGCCAAACTGAGGGACACTTTTACTAAAGTGTGTTAAGCAGTTAACAGGACAATTGCGGTGCTCTGAAAAGCACCTCAGCTGTGTATTGTGTAATGGGGTGTGGTTAGGGCAGGGTTGGGGCATGAGTGTTAGTAAAGGACATTAATTGCTAATGTTGCAGTTTGTTTAATCTGTGTTTGATTTACGGCCTTCTGCAAGGGCACCAAAGCAGTTTACACTAAAATCATGCAATCAGGAAAGGAATGCCATAATAACCGGAGAGAGAAAAACAGAGGCCGACATTAGAAATTATAGCTAGGCAGCATAATGATTGTGGCTGTGCGCTCCACCCCACCCCCTAAACCTGATCCCCAAACTTTGGGAATGCTAAATCAAAATAATAGGTTTTAAGAGCCTTCTTAAATTTATGAAAACAGTATTCAGTGCTAATATAATCTGGTAGAGTCTCTTAGAGGCTTGGCGTATGAAAACAAAGCCGAATGACATGTGCACGGGAGACGGGGGATAAAACATGGTTTAGCATGGGTGCACCACTGCCACCTTAGCAGGTAGTGTTAGGCGCATCTGTGTTAATTGCCCAAGGCCCTAAGGATGGCAAAAATATCATGGTGTTGGGAGCGACACATTAACAAGATGAGGATATTTTAATAATAGCTCTGACATTGCACATGATATTCAATGGTTTATTGCATGTCTATTTGAAAAAAAGAAAACAATATCTACTATAGCATGTTTATGTATTGAGACTGAAATATGAATTGGAACTGGAACTGTGTAAAGACGTTTTTTTTTTAATGACCAATGATGTAGTACTGAAAAGGGTAGTGTACACTGGCAAATTAGTACTGAGGATTGAGGGGAGTGACCTGCACAGACCTGCAGTAACAACCACTATAGCCACCTTAATGGGCAGACTAGATGGACCATGCTGGTCTTTATCTGCTGTCATATATTATGTTACTATGATATGAATGCGTTGAGAGTGTACTGTTGACTGTTGAATAACAGCATTAATAATAATTGATTTAGAAAGGGTTCTTTTTTTCTATTTAAGGTTTCTTCCAAAGTATACATATTGAGATATGACTTATGATGACCACTGACTCAGGGCCGGCACTACCCAGTAAGATGGTAAGCGCAGCAGGAGGGTGGCGAGGGGGGGGGGCACCGTCTCTAGTTGCCTGCCATCCACCGCTTCAAAAAACAAAGCAGTCGCGGAAACATTTTTCTGTTCTTCCGGCTCTGTTATCTTTTAAACTGCTGGGTCGCGGCATTTCTAAAGACAATAATAAGCATTTCCTGTTTCTTATTATTGCCTTTAGAAACTCCACGACCCAGCAGTTTAAAATATAGCAGAGCCGCGGGAACAGAGAAATGTTCCCGGGGCTGCTTTCTTTTTTTGAAGGATGAATCAGTGAGAGGAGGAGGGGATGGAGGGCAGCTGATACAGGAGGGGGAGGGAAGGGAAGGGAAGGGAAGGAAAGGGGCCAGAAGGGAGTTGACATGGGGGAGGGGCTGGAAGTGAGCAGACATGGGGAGGGGAGCTAGAAGGGAGCAGACACGGGACACTGGGAGGGAACTGACACGGGCAATGTTCCCTCAAATTTTCTGTAGGCTGTGTGCGCATAAATTATCAGCTGTGCAGCTTTTGAAGGAAGGTTAAATTTTTGTGCACCACATAACTACACTCGGAGTTATAAACTTTAAAATTTGACTACACGTCAGAATACAGTATGTACACATTAATTTTAATCAAATTAAATGAAAATAGACGATTACTAAATGAAGCGGAAAATTTCTAGTAATTACAATCACAAGTTTTAAATTTTAAGATGTCTGTGTTGTTTTCTGTCAGAATCAGAACCGTAATTTTTGTGTGCTGTGTTGTAAAGTATGTGCGCTCGCTCGGCGAGGTATGTGCGCGTGCACACGCGCACAGCTTAGAGGGAACAGTGGACACGGGGGAGCTGGAAGGGAGCAGACATGGGGGGGAGCTGGAAGGGAGCAGACATGGGGGGAGCTGGAAGGGAGCAGACACTTTGGGATGTGGCTGGAAGGTGGCTGGGTAATAGGAGAGGGGTTGGAAGAGAACTGACAGGGGGAAGGTGGGGGCTGAAACGGAGCTGACATGGATGGTTGGAAGGGAGCAGAAATGATGGAAAAGAGGGGGCTGGAGGGAAGGTGGGGGCTGGAAGGGAGCTGACAACTGGGGATGGCACTGGAAGGCAGATAGAGGAGAGAGTGACTAGAAGGGAACTGACACGCGAGGGGGGCACTGGGGCTGGAAGCTCACTGATACCTGGGTTGGTATTTGGACTTGAAGGGTTGGATGGTGGGGAAGGAAGGGGACTGGAAGGGAATAGACACCAGTGGCAATGCTGGGAATGCAAGGGGGTTGACATTGGAAGATGCTGTATTAGGGGGCTGATATTGGGGAGAGTTACTGGGACTGGAAAAAAGCTGATGGAAGAAAATGAAGAAAGCAAAAGGAGAGACAAAAAATGGCAGATGGACTATAGATTATAGAAAGAGAGCTAAGAGAAGACAGAGGAAAGCAGAAACCGCAGATCGGGACCAGCATGATCAAAAATCATCAGACAACAAAAGTAAAAAAAAAAAATTATTTTCAGTTTAGTGATTGGACTTTGCGCTATCTTTATATTTCACACAGTATGGTGAACTGCATCTCTTATCTGGTGTGATACCACATGCGGAATCTGGCTTCTTGGGGTTTCAGTTTAATTTTTGTCTAGATATTTTTATTTTTACTTTAGGTTGTGATCACTTATTTTGAACTTGGTGAGGGTCTGTGTTCTGAGTATGTGACCAAGGCCAGGTGTTCTGTTAACATGGAGTTTTTACGTAGGGATCTGTACTGTAGTAATTTGACTTGTACAGCTTTTCAAATAGGTGTATGGATGTTTTGGGTCCCATTACAGTATTTATAGTGCTGCTTTTTTTCTGCATAGGTCCCTTATTCTATGAGTTTTGGAAGTTTATGCTGGTATGGTATGGTAGATTTGGCCTTGTAGATCTTCAATGACTTTTGCAGTGTTTTATATTAGTTCACAATATACCCGGCACTGGAGAATGTTTATGTTGTTAGTGAGATGACCAGAATCCAATTTTATTTTATTTTTTTGGACTATCACGGCATGTTTGTATGATGCTAAGTATTTACTGCCAAGTATTTTTGGTTATGCAATTGCTCTTTCGCTGCAGTTTTGTTACAACACTGAATTTGAAGGAGAAATACTAATATCGTTTGAAAAGAGTTCACAAAGCAGTTTGGGGAAAAAGGAGGGTAGGATACAGCCAACATTAATAATAACGAAGGAGGGGGCGCCAATTTATAGGTTGCAGGGGGGGTGCTAGAAACCCTAGCACTGGCCCTGCGCTGACCATTTTGATAGCCACCCTCTCTACTGATTTCATTCTTAAATTTCAAAGATATACATACTGTTTATTTTTGCTTCAAAATATTTTGTTTCTTATAAATGTCACAAAGTCAACATCACAACAACATAACTAATGTCAGGGCTTAATACACTGCTCATACAACCTAAAACATTTCCAAATAATAGAACATTCTATAAACAGCAGCAATACAAAACATTCCAAAATTGCTATACTAAATTAGCAGAGCAAGAAAGAAGCAAAAGGTTTATCTATCCATTTCCTACAGATCCTAACATCTCATTTTGAGTAGAAGAAAAAAAGAAAATGAGAGAATCAAGAGAACCCATTGGTCCACACCACCCAGTCACCCTCTTCCAAATCCATTTACAAGGCACCACTCAGGTATCACACTTTACAACACACCACACATTATACTATGCTATTCGAGGAAGGCATTACAAACGGTTACAAACGGTCTCCCCCAATGGTCTTAATGCCTTCCTCGAATGGCATAGTATAATTTGAATTTTACAACTTGGGTAAAAACCTCCAATGAAAGCAACAATTCTCTGAGATGTATTTTCAACCAATCTTGTCCAACCAGGAGAGGAGGTTCCCTTGACTCATAGGGTCTTTCCTCCCTGATTGGTGAGTAAACTTGCCTTATGTCTATTGGCTTAGACTTTCTTTTGGGCTGACTTGTCATCATCTACGTCAGACGCCGACTTTTTTAAGCAAAACGGCTCTCCCTTTCTGAACATTGATGGCTCTGCCTTTTTGAAAATTGAAGCTTTTCAACTACAAGCCTTTCATTCTACCTGAAGCAGGGTCGAAAAATTCTTTAGACCCGAAACGTGCCACGTCGTATACTCTGGTTTCTGTGGTGAAAATGAGCTCGGGGCAGATTGCAGCTAAGTGATATAACTTTATCAGAGAGTTTACTTTTTCAAATGATTAAAATGGAGTAATCACGGCGAGAGGGTGGTTTTGCTTCCCCCCACTTTTGGTGAGTTATACTCCGACAAAAAAAGATAGAGGGTCTCCTTATTATTCTTTTCAGAGTTCAAAAATTTTTTTGGAAGGCTTTATAAAGGCAAGAAATACCTCTCATGCGAAAGACAACAAAATGTTTTCTCTAATTGCAGGGCAATGTGCCAAAAACCTGACACGCAGAATGTGCAGGGCCAAAACCATTTAGTTAATCTTCATTTAAAATGAAGCTTTAGCAGTTTTTTTTTGGGGGGGGGGGGGTTCATGTTTTTGCACATATTCATTTTAATTGTGTTCCCCCTATGCATGCTACATCTTTTTTGTGCTTGAAAAATGCTTGCATATGCATTAATTCATAGGTATGTGCATGCATAGGAGATTGCTCTCATTTTTTAATTTTTAGGCACCCAAATGAGCCCAAAATGCACATTCCTATCATACACCCTATATATTGTGGTTGCAAAATGTCTGGTTTGAAAAAATTTAAAATAAGAGAGAGGCTTGTTGGTGAGAACTCAAATTGTGGCATAGTAGGAAAAGAGCTACTTTAAAAAAAAAATAAAGTTCAATCAGAGTGCCACACATGTTTACCCATTTCGCTGGCAAATGATACCTCTGAAAGGGGTAAAAGAAGCATAAGATGGGAAAATTCCAATCAATGTACAAACTTTCAACCAGGCACAAAGTATCGCTGGCCACAAAAGATGATTTTGCACATGCTTACTAATTGCCTCATTTCCCATGAATATTAATGTGGGAATCAACATAGGTCTTACCCTGTCTGCTTCTGAGGCCACCCCAACTGAGTGGTATAAAAGTAATTGTCCATCTGTAGATTTCTGGCAAACTAAGGCACCAACAGTAAAATTGAAAGTTAGGGAGATCCACCCCTCCTCCTGACTGGAGCAAAGCCAATAATGTAAAATGAATTTTAGCCCTCCCTCCACACCAAATAAAAGTACCCAAGAAGATTCAGTTGTTTATTGGGAGGGCCCTGTCCAGTAAGACTGCTCCCAGCTGCTCTAGCAAGCAGTAGGCAACAAACAATGATACAAAAACAAAATGTGTCTTCAACGCTTTCCACATATTTAGAGAAGCCTAGAAGACAGATATTATTTCTTCTCTGTCTTTTCTCCAAATATTCTTGCCGTTCTTTCTTACACCCCTGCTCGGGAACTCTGCTCCTCTGACATATATCTTTTATTTATTTAAGAGTTTTTTTATACCGCTTTATCATTTCAATCAAAGCGGTTTACATTGAAGTCCAGGCTAAAAATCCACCTCTTCGAAGCCCCTTTTGAATCCAGATGCTCTTCACTCTCTTTCCACTACTTATGTGTATTTTACCATACTCTAGTCTCCAGTTTCTTAATGGAGGTCATTCCAGAATATGAATAAGGGGTTTGTATGTGCAGTGCGGATGTTTATATGTTCTATATTCTTAAACATTGCTGTCATGCATGTCCATGGCGCTAGCACAGGGATGTCAGAACATGCCCAGAAGAGGTAGAACTGGGGCATGGTTAACCGCAGAGACGTATAAAGCATAATCAGGAAAGGACCCGTGTACATATTAAGTGTTTCCCAGAAACATCCACTTCATTTTTGCTGAAATGTAGAATAAGGCCAAGACTTAGAAAATATTCTGTTCTTTTCTGCAATGCATCCCATATTGAAGAATGATTGTGACAAATATGTTTTGCACTGGTGCGACTGCAGTCTGGAAAAATGCAAGATGCAGTTTTAAGGGATAGAGAGCAGAGGTGAGAGAATGTTGTAAGGTATAGACACATTAATAAACACCCTTACAGAAATATTAAGACAAGCAATAGTGTGTATTATGGCAATGCTGAAATTTGCTGTTTGTGCTAAAGGAGCCAATCTAGGGGACACTAACAATTCACATATTCTGAAAAATGGGACTGCAGATGTAGGGATAGTATGGACATGAGTAGGGAAAAGATTCTTGTTTGGGTGAGAAATGGAGATGATATTTTTAGCCCTGGTACCCCATGCTATTATGTTATGTCATAGCTGATATGTATAGATTCAGAGCATCTTTTTGGGTAGAATTATGTTTTTTGTGAATGAAAGTAAATGTGTGTGTGTGTGTGTGTGGTTTGAGGGGTGCACAGGGGGATCTGGTGGGCTCATCTGCAATTTAGGGGGTACATGAAAGCCCGGCCAGTACCTGGACTGTATGGATGACCACAGCGTCACCAGCTACCTATGTGATTGGGCAGATAAAATCAGAGAAGGTTCTCTATAGCGAAATGTCAAAACATATCCCTATCAATAATAAGAGACCCTCAGAATAAGGGCATTCAACAGTGAAAGCAGCACTAATGCATGCCCATAATGCACATTTTTTGAGACAAATGATGTTGATGTTGTGCATGTATTAGTGCTGTCTTCATGAAATGCTCTTATTCTGAGAGTCCCTGATTGACAGGGATAAGTTTTGACATTTAGTTATAGGAAACATATGTAGATTCCTTCTGGATTATTTTTCATAGGGTACTCTAACAATGTCATATATCGTTGACAGTGTGATAGTGCAGCCATACAGCCGCTGTGCCAGTCCCTAGGAGACATGACTAATGTGCCAACATTCCCCAGGTTGTACCATGAGGCTTACATTCCTATCCAGTCCAGGATCTATGAGAGCTGCGAGAGTGGAGTCTGAGCTGACCAGAGGAGCACTGCCACAAAGCAGACTATGGGAAGGCAGACAGGGTTGCTTAGCGGATGTATACAGCTAGACACACACCACGATGGGACGGGTGTAGCTGCTGTGCGAAATGCCAGTACCCAGATAGATGGGAATCAGATGCCTTAGCCAGAAGGCCCTACTACTACTACTGCTACTGTTGTGGCAAAGTGCAGTCAATGAATAAATCCAGGAGTCAATTGACAGGGTCCAAGCCAGTTTATTGTGCACAGGCCCAGTCAGTCAAAGCTTCAAAAGGAACTGAGCAAAGTTTTTACAGAGACATAACCATTTATTTTATTTATTTATTTATTACAAATTCTTATATACCGCGCTATTTGGCATCAGCGCGGTTTACATTATAACACAACAACCATAACAACATGCTGTTTGGTTTTACATCGAACAGGGGTCCAAACTTGGATAACAGGGGTAACTATATACATGAGATTTTTACATAGTAAAGAGTAGCTTGGATAACAGGGTTGATTATATGCATGAGATATTTACATGGCAATGAGTGGGTGAAATAACATAATGAACGTGAGGGTTGTTTCTTAGAGTGGGTCATCTCTTCAGAGGGGTGTCATTGGAGTTTGGGTAGCATTGGAGGAATAAATGGTATTTGAGTGCCTTTCTGAACTGTGATGGGTCGGCAATCGCCCTAATGTCAGGGGGTAGGGCATTCCAGCATTTAGGTACATAGTAGCGGAACGCCCTGTTTGTGGTTGATATGTTGCACTTTGATGATTCCTTTGGTTTTACTAGTAGGTTTATGGCTATTGCTCTTCTGGATCTGTTGGGGGGCACCATGTGAATAAGATCTGTGAGTGAAGGGGATGAAATACCTTTGATTGTTTTGAACGCTAGGAGAAGGGTTTTAAAGATGATTCTTCCATGGATAGGTAACCAGTGAAGTTGTTTGAGAATGGGGGTCACGTGGTCACTTTTGGCGGCTCCGTGTAGGACCCTTGCTGCAGCATTCATGGCCAGCTGTAAAGGGGCCAGCGTGGAGTGGGGGAGCCCTTGAAAGATGGCATTTGCAAAGTCGAAGTGCGGCAGTATTAGCACTTGGTATATGGTCCGGAAGTCATCTGGGTCCAGTAGGGAGCGCAGATGCCTGATAGTGCGGATTTTGAAGTATACAGCTTTGACAATGTTGTTTATGTGGTGTTTCATATCCAGGCGTTGGTCCAACGTAACTCCGAGGTATCTTATTGTTTCTTTGGTTAGTAAGTCCGCTTCATTAACACTGACATGGGGTGGAGGAGTAAAGTTGGGGTCTCTGGAGATGAAAAGAACCTCTGTCTTTTTATGTTGAATGCGTAGATTCTGTGATTGAAGCCACGCTGAGACAGCATTGAAACAGTCTATTGCCGGTGTTAGGTCCATTTGGGCTGTGGAGAACGGCATGTATAAAAGAATGTCATCTGTATATATCAAACAGCTCACATTAAATGATCTTATGATGTTGCAGATGGGCTGCATGTAAATATTGAATAGTAGGGAGGACAAGGAGGAGCCTTGAGGTACACCTTGTTTTTGATGGAAGTGTTTTGATTCCTCAGATCCAGACTTTACGTATTGCCATCTTGCTTCCAAATAGGATTTACACCACTCTAGTGCATTGTTGCAGATGCCCTTCTCTTTCAACCTTCCCAGGAGAATTTCGTGACTCACCGAGTCGAACGCAGCGGCGATGTCCAAGAAGATGAGCACAAAACCTTGATGGATGTTGTCTATGCCTGTGATTATTGCGTTGAATAGGCTGGTAAGTAGGGTCTCGACTCCATGATATTCTCTAAACCCATGTTGGCAGTGATCTAGGGGAGCTGCGGAGTCTATGTGATTTTGAATCTGCCGTTGTACCTCTTTCTCAGTTATCTTGGCTAGCAAGGGAATACTGGCTATTGGCCTATAAGAATCGGCCTTCTGCGGGTCAAGCTTGGGGTTTTTCAATAGTGGCCTAATGGATGTCTGCTTAAGTGTTGTGGGGAAGTATCCTGTTGTGAAGGAGAGGTTCATTAGGTTTGCGATGAATGGACTGAACACATCACGTAGTTCCTTAATCCAAAAGGCTGGGCATGGGTCAGTCTGTGCTGTGGAGGTGTTGAGGGATGTTATGATATCTTCAATGCATTTAGTGGATGGTGTAGAGAACTTGTCAAGTAGGGTTAGGCCTGTTGGTTCCTGAAACTGAATTGCTGAATCCTTTTTGGTTTGAATGATCTTGGATTGCAGGTAGTCTGCGTATTCTTGTGGGTGAATCACGCTGTGCTGATCGGGTGATGGTTCTTTCGAGAGGGATTTGACCAAGTTGAAGAGGTCACGTGGTTTATTCAATGATCTCTTTAGTGTGTCGGTGTGATATTGTTTCATTTTGGTTGTGATTGCTTCACGATGAATTGAGAGGTGAGTTTGGTAGGCGGTCTGATCTTCAATAGAGAGTGATCGGCGCCATCGGCGCTCAAGTCTGCGTAGTTGGGTGAGAGAAGATCGCAGTTCAGGAGAGAACCACGGGGCAGAGCTTCTCTTCAACTTTGCTGAGTTGTTGGCGTCCGGGCGTTGTGCGATGGCATTTAAATTGGAGTTCCAGGATGATATCAGTTCTTCAAGGTCGAGCGTGGTATTGTTGAGGAGGGATTGGGTCTCTGATAGAATGTGTTCCCTGTTAAATGGGCAAAAGCTTCTTGAGGCTGCTCGTGGTGTGTTCTGATTTTGGCTTCTGTGCAGCTGCTCATTGTTGGTGGGTATCTGGATAATGATCAGTTTGTGGTCTGACCAAGGTACATCAATCACTGATATTGGTAGATTACGGTTTTGCTCGATGATTGGCTGAGGAGCAAATACCATGTCAAGTATATTCCCTTTTATATGTGTGGGTTGATTGATGATTTGTTTGAGAGCGAGTTCTTCCATAGCACCAAGGAAGGCATTGGCGTGGTTTTGGGGTAGCGATGGGAGATTGAAATCACCCATTATCCAATTTGGTTTATTGGGGCTGAGGGTGTTGGCCGCAAGGTCAATAATGGTTGGGAGGTCATCTGGGCAAGCCGAAGGCGTTCTGTATAACAGGTTGAGAGAGCAATGTAGGTTTGCAATAGCGAGGATGTCTAGACTACTTGTACTAGAGGAGTCTGTTATATGGAAGTCGAGGTCTGTTTTGGCGATTATAAGCACCCCACCTCCTTTTTTGTTTTCTCTGTGTCTTGTGTATATGGAGAAATTGGGGGGTAGGAGCTGATTGAGGATAACGTTGTCCTCTGATGATAACCAGGTTTCAGTGATCATAAGTATTTCTAGGTTGTAAAGTGAGATTGTGTCTAGTACAACAGGCCATTTTTTGCGAATAGAGCGTGCGTTAATGATGGCACATTTCAGTGGTCGGCAGTTCAGAGGTTTTTGCTGGCTGGGTGTATTGGATAACTGGAGTGCTACATGGATAAGGTGGGAGCGGCGCGTGTAGGCGTCACTTCTTGGGTGGGAATATGGTGGATCATACCATCTTTTTCCATGGCTATTCAGGATAGGAATGTTGTTGTGGGATGTGTAGAGGGCCTGGGTGGTTCCAACCAGTGAGTGAGGAGGTAAAGGCTAAAGAGGGAGGTGAACTGGAGGGCCATTTTGAGGGTAGCAAGTAATAGTGAGGCACAATGTGATAGAATTAGTATCAATGAGGCACACTATAGTAGTGGAGCACACTACAGTATGTGGTATAGTAGTGAAGAGGAGATATTATACAAAAATATAAATTAAGGTGGAGCAGTAGGAAGGTTTGCAGTAGACGGGTCCTCAGTATATGGATGACATATCTAGGAGATTGAATACATCCCAATCATATCAAGGATATACAGAATGATATGCTGCAATGCTGCATTAACACCTTAATACTGAGATATCAGTAATGGGATAGGGTTCCAACAGATTACCTTGTATCTTAATCGGTAAAATAGTAACACATTAACAGATTACATTGTATCTTGATCAGCAAAATAGTAGCATATTCACAAACGATTGTGTCAATTGGTACCTTTCCCATGTGAGCTCCGGAGATTATAACAGACTGTTATGTGGTGCGAGGTTTCGGTCTGCCTCACGGTCCACGCCTAAGGGCCACGCCAAAGGGCCCTCAGGCGCGGGCCCGTGAGGCGCGGGCGCGCCCGATGGCACGAAGTTTAAATCCGGCTGCAGGTGCCCCGATTGGGCCGCGATGACCAGGAGGCCCCTCCCGCTGCTGGTAGCTCGATCCCCGGGAAGGGGAGAGCTGCTGGTGGTGGCGGGGGCTTGAGAGAGTCAGCGCCCGATGGCGCGAAGTTTAAATCCGGCTGCAAGTGCCCCGATTGGGCCGCGATGACCAGGAGGCCCCTCCCGCTGCTGGTAGCTCGATCCCCGGGAAGGGGAGAGCTGCTGGTGGTGGCGGGGGCTTGAGAGAGTCAGCGCCCGATGGCGCGAAGTTTAAATCCGGCTGCAAGTGCCCCGATTGGGCCGCGATGACCAGGAGGCCCCTCCCGCTGCTGGTAGCTCGATCCCCGGGAAGGGGAGAGCTGCTGGTGGTGGCGGGGGCTTGAGAGAGTCAGCGCCCGATGGCGCGAAGTTTAAATCCGGCTGCAAGTGCCCCGATTGGGCCGCGATGACCAGGAGGCCCCTCCCGCTGCTGGTAGCTCGATCCCCGGGAAGGGGAGAGCTGCTGGTGGTGGCGGGGGCTTGAGAGAGTCAGCGCCCGATGGCGCGAAGCTTAAATCCGGCTGCAAGTGCCCCGATTGGGCCGCGATGACCAGGAGGCCCCTCCCGCTGCTGGTAGCTCGATCCCCGGGAAGGGGAGAGCTGCTGGTGGTGGCGGGGGCTTGAGAGTGGTGGCGGGGGCTTGAGAGAGTCAGTGCCCGATGGCGCGAAGTTTAAATCCGGCTGCAAGTGCCCCGATTGGGCCGCGATGACCAGGAGGCCCCTCCCGCTGCTGGTAGCTCGATCCCCGGGAAGGGGAGAGCTGCTGGTGGTGGCGGGGGCTTGAGTTTATACCTCTTTTTCAGTTTGATACATGAGAACTTTCTATTGTTTCTAATTCAATACATACAAACTTCTCATTGGTTCTACGCTCCCTGCACCTGTCCAATTAGAAATCCCTCCGGGGCCTAGCAACCAGCCCCCTTCCTTAGGATTGTTCTAACAATGGTGCAGTTCTTGATTTTGTTACTTCTCTACTGCAAGGTTATCCCTAGCTCCAGGAATGCATGTATTGAAACATTTCTTTTCTTTCACACACAAGAGAATAATGAAAGACTTATGACTTCATAAAAACTTCTTATTAAGCAGATTAGAACAGTTTTCTCATTTTCCACAGATTTTTGGTTCTTTTCTAACTATAATGGGAGTTAGGATCCAGGCCTAACTTACAGGCCTTTCATAATAGCAGGCCATGCTAGACCATAGCCTACCACATTCCCCCTTTGATTATTCTCACCCGCAAGTGAGAAAGGGTGAGAATTAAATCACTCATTAGTCAATTAACATCTTATACAGGTGTAATAGCATCATCGTGTGGTATAGGGTAATATTGCCACATAGCTAATATATTTGTAGCTGCCTTCCTTTCTACATTGCTATCAATGGCTGCTGACTTTATTCAACTATGATGAATCCAGGGTTCGAGTTTTGCAACTTTAACTGCTGTTGGGGTTAACAAGATGACAACATAAGGTCCCTTCCAATGTGGTGTCAACGGTGTCTTTCTCCACTCTTTGATCCACACCGAGACTCCAGGCTTGAGAGGATGCAGGGGTTCTGTTAGATGGATGAGCAGCTGGTCTTGTACCCACATATGAAGACTCTGCAAAACAGAACTTAAAACCAATAGTTCTTGTCTAGTAACTTCAGATCTAATCTGTTCCATACCTCCCTTTATTTCCTATACAATAGGCGGGGGTCGCCCATACAGAATCTCAAAAGGGGAAACTCCTAAAGACTTAGCAGGGGCTAAGTATATCCTAAGAAGGGCTATAGGAAGAACCTGGGGCCACTTCAGGTGAACTTCTTGGCAAAGTTTGGACAACTGAGATTTCAGGGTTCTATTCATACATTCTACTTTTCCTAAATTCTGAAATCTGTAGGCAGTATGCATCTAATAATATCAATATCTCGGGGCCATACTTAATGGACTTGCTTCCTGAGGTTATCCAGCCTCATTCTTTGTACAGGGCCCCATGTGCATGCAAGGTTGTAAGGGCATACTTGGAATCTGGGTACACATTTAGACAGAGCCCCTTTTCCTATTGTCAGTGCTCTAGTAAGAGCTATCAGTTCAGCTTTCTGTGCTGAAGTTCCTGGGGCCAGGGCTGAGGACTCAACTACCAGATCAAGGGTCACTACTGCATATCTGGCACAACAATGTCCATTAATGATGACAAGACTGCTTCTATCTACAAAGAAAGTCCGTCCAGGGTTCTCCAAAGGAACATCAGTCGAATCAGGGTGACTTGAGAATATAGTGTCCATAGTTTCTAAACAGCCATGATCAGGAGGGTCAAGGCCAACTGGTAACAACGTAGCAGGATTCAGAGCTTGACTGACCTTCAATTGTATCTGGGGGTTTTCACACAGCATACTCTGATACCTCAACATTCGTGAATTAGCTAGAAGTTTCCTTTGTGTTTCATAATGGTTAGAACAGAGTGTGGTACAGTAACTTGAAGATTGCTCACTAGGAGGGCTGTAGCTGCAACAGCTCTCAAACAAGGGGCCAGCCTTTTGCAATTACATCCGATTGTTTTGACAAATAGGCTACTGGTCGTTGCCAAGATCCAATGAGATTGAGTCAACACTCCTAGAACATTTCCTTGTGACTCATGAACAAAGAGACTGAAAGGTTTTCTGGACATCTGGTAGACCCAGAGCTGGTGATAACATCAGAGCGGTTTTCAAAGATCAAAAGGCTGCATCCTGTTCAAGTCCCTATTCCAATGGAGACTTTTCCATTCCTTTGGTAGCTTGATACAATTGTTTTGCTAGCAGCACAAAATTGGGGATCCATATACGACAGTACTCTGCGGCACCCAAGAAGGCTCTCACTTGCCTCCTGGTGGTTGGAGTAGGAATACTGCATACAGCTTCTTTGCGTTCTGGTCCCAGGTGTCTAATTCTGCTGGACAACTGGAATCCTAGGTATTTAACTTGTTTGACATAATTATGCCTTGGCTCTTGAGACTTTGTATCCAGCCTCATTAAAAAGGTGCAAGAGTTCACTGGTGGCTTATAGACATTCACTTTCTGAGTTGGTGGCTATAAGCAAGTTGTCCACATACTGGAGAAGAACCCTTTCTCCTGGGTTCACATAATAGCTTGAAAGATCTTGATTTAAAATAGCACTGAAGAGAGTAGGTGAATTCTTGAATCCTTGAAGTAATCTAGTCCAGGTGAGTTGGCCCTGCCTTCCTGTTGTGGGGTCTTGCCATTCAAAAGCAAACAAAAGTTGACTGGTGGGGGCTAGGCACACACAGAAAAAGGCATCTTTCAGGTCCAGGACGGTGAAATGAGTAGCCTCAGCGGGGATCAGTCCCAAGAGAATACAAGGATTTGGTACCACTGGGTGTATAGTTTCAGCTGCATCATTCACTCGCCTCAGATCTTGTACTGGGTGGTAATCCCCTGTCCCAGGTTTCTTAACTGGGAGAAGGGGGTATTCCAAGGTGACTGGCATTCCTTGAGAAGTCCCTACTTCAGCAGTTTCATCAAATGGCAGTGGATTCCTTCAATGGCTGGTCGAGGGAGAGGATACTGCTTCACATGCACTGGTTCCACTCCTGGCTTGAGGGTGACAATGACAGGGGCTATGTTCTTCGCTAGGCCAGGTGGATTATCTTCTGCCCATACTTCAGGTGGGGCTATAAGGTTGGTGGGTATACAGGAACTAGCTGGCTTGATTGGAGATGCACTATAGAACCGCTACTCTTCTTCTCGGGGAACAGTCAGCACCATCAATCCAGGCAGGCTTTGGGTTCACAGTCATTTGCATTTCTCCCCTTTCAGCAAAGGATATTTGTGCCTGGAGCTTAGCAAGCATGTCTCGGCCCAGAAGTGGAATAGGGCATTCAGGCATATACAAGAACTGGTGCGTTATTTTCTGTCCCCCTGGTTCACACATGCGGTTCTGCAGGAGAGACTTTGTGGCCTTAGCCCCAGTAGCTCTGACAATGGTGATGCATCGAGAAAACAAAGGGGCTACTGGCTTTAGTATTCTGCTCCTGTATCCCCCATAAAGTCCATATATTGGTCCCCTATTTTCAGACTGACCATAGGCTCCAGGGAAACTTGGAGTCCAGTCTGGCCTAGTCTTCATCCATGCTGTAGCCCTCTTCGGCTGCCACTCACTTTATAGCTGCTTCCCTCTCTTGCTGGAACACTGTGCTTGGTTTATTCTTTCTAAAATCAAGTACTCCCTCCTCCCCTCCTGGGGGTGGAGTCAAGATACGGGCATTCACTTCTCTAATGTCCTTCTTCTCTGCAATGGGCGCACTGATTCGCACCCAGTGTGGGCCGATCATTTTCACGACCCCTTTCACTTCATCTGCTCCTTCGATTAGGAAAACCTCCTCCACATCATTCAACTAAAGTATCAGCAAGAAGATCTGTTTTCTTCCTTATCTTACATTCACTTTCTCTGTCACATTTATTTCCACAATTCACAAACTTTCTGAACAACTTCTATTAACTGTGCTGTATTCATGCCCGCAAAGCCATCCAGTTTCTGCAATTTCTGTTTTATATCTCTCTGGGACTGACTGACAAAAACGCAAATTCTCCTGGGCTGCTGGATCGCATGGGGTATATAGTGAGGGCTGCCTGTGCTATTTGGATCCCACTTGGGGCCATCAAGGCTGATGGGTCTGCATAATACTGTTCATTAGTTCAATCAAATCCTATGGTTTCTCAGTGTAGGAGGCATAATGCAGCTTTCAGTTCAGTAAATCAGTGGCAGAAACAAAGCTGGTCAGCTGGCTAGTGCAAAGCTGGCCCTGGACCTAGTGCAATGGGATAACGTGACCCTCCCTTTTACTGGTAGTTGTACTTCTGAAGGCATACGGCAATCGGGACTGTCTGGGTTCCACTTCATGTTCTTGGGCGCTGGCTGTGAGTGACCCTGAACTGGCAAATGAATCCCTGCTTGTAGTGTCATCGGTGGATTGTGGCCTACTCTGAGTACTTTAAACTGTGCCGGGGCTTTCGGTCAAGAGGGGGTGTACGTCCTTCTGCTGCGGAGGTGGCTGGTAACATTTGCAGGGAGGTATCCCCCCCCCCCTGCCCCAGAGCTGAGGGAACGGCCTATAAAGATAAGAAACGGGCAGGTTTTTTTTTTTTTTTTTCTTTTCTCAAACATTTAACCAGGAATCCTATGTAGGGGAATTGATCAGGGAACATTCTCTGTACAATCTAATAAACACGGGAAACTACGGGGCCATGAAGTAACTAACATTGGCCACCCCCTTCCACAGAGCATTTCTAATAGGGACACAGATATTTTAAGTCTGTAGTCTTCAGCAAAGTCCTTGCTAAAATTCCTAGTCATACATTTCAACAAAATCTGCATGGACTCTGACCCCCCCCCCCCCCCCACACACACACACCAGTCAGGCTGCATTTTCCTGTGGACTAAGCATAATGGATGTGTGCTCATTCTAAATAAGTACAATTTAGATAAAGTCCTTAAAATATAAAACTATTATTTTGCAACATGTTATAACAACAATCCCAACAGAAAGAACTATAGCTCTTAACATGACGGCCACATATCTGTTACGTATGACTGGAATAAAATTACTTGGCATGAAAACTTAACTGCCAGCCGTAATCAGCATGTCTCTGCAAAAGAAATTACTTTAAATCTTACAGTTTTAGGAAGCAGATATTCAAAAGACATTCCGAATACGTTTTCCATAAAGTGGGTGGATATCTAGAATACATATACACTTTTTTCTTCCTATTTTATTTTTATTAACAATAAGTATGTCTTCTATGAGGTGCTTGCCGCAGTATATCAGGAACTAGAATTCAAGCACGATGAACTCCTTATTCACTCAGGATTTAAATCACTTTCAAGTCGCGATCTGGTACTACTGGCTCAGAATGCTTCATAGTCCTGTCAGGGTTCTTAACCTCTACTTCATAGGACAAAGGGAAAACAAAAGCAGTTTCCTGAATTTTTCTATCATTTCCTATTTAAACCATTACAGTGCTTACTGAAGGTTTGAACATAAATAACACAAAACAAAGCTAAGCCCACAAATGCATTATACCTATAGCCCTACAAAAATTCTTCTCACTTGGTTCGTACAAGTACAGGAACTCGAAAGGGGTTAATAAGAACTTAACCCTTTCCAGGCTAAGCCCAAAACTATCGGGATCCACAATCCTGACTAAACATTCTTATCAAATGATATATAATACATGACCATAGCAGAAGGAACATCACTATTAAAACATATTAAATAAAACAGATACAATTTTCCTGAAATAAGCACAAATTAGCCCAGCTGCAGAATGTTGAAAACAAGCCCTCACAGGGTTAACAGCTACTATACATTCCTTTCTTCAGACACGCCCCGTCTCTCTCGCTTGCCAGCCTCAGCTGTGCTGAAGGAAAACTGAAATGAGTGAGACAGCTTCTTGATTTTACAGTGACTCTGGCATAGGTGTTTGCGTCTTCTTTCTTCTTTTCTTAATACTATTTCTTAATCGGTAAACTGTCACAAATTACCCAACAGAATAATCTTACATCATACCAGAAGGGAAACTCGCGGTTTCAACAGATAACAAAAATCAGAGACAAACAACAAACAGTAAGAACAGACGAACACCAAACGCTTCCTCCTTTTCGCGACCTGGGCACAGTCGCCTGGCCAGGAACTGCGCTACTCAGAAGTCCGCTCTCACTCGGCCTGTATTTCAAGACCTCTCACTCACACAAGCAATCATATTTTAACAAGAAATCATTTTTAAAGTGCCCAGGTTTTTCTGACTAACTGACTATTTCAAACAAGAAGGGTCGATGGCTTCGGCTTCTGCTTTCACTTACGCGGAGCTTACTAGGAACTCCCTTATGGGAGGTGATCAGACTCCCTTGTCTCGCACACACTCATGCGAGATTTTTCCCAGTTAGTCTATACCAAATATACCAAATCAGTCTTGCGCATACTCATGCAAGACTTTTTCCCCATGCTGCACTGACTTTTAAACAAGAAAATATCTACTCACCGGATCCAGTTCCTGATACCAAACCAGTTCTTGGGTTGGACCCTGGACTCCCCTCGGGTTCTGAGGTGTTAGCCAGCTGGACCCAGTGGCCTGCCGAAGCAAGGCGGAACCTTCTCCGATACAAAGGGGTCGGCGGCGCCTGAGAAGTTCCCCTGCGGTCGGACAGACATGGTTCCAACCGGACCAAACCTCGAGGCGAATTTCGTAGATTATTCACTTGAATACCATTTACTACTCGCACTTCCTGGCCCAACGCACCAAGAATATGTTGTGGCAAAGTGCAGTCAATGAATAAATCCAGGAGTCAATTGACAGGGTCCAAGCCAGTTTATTGTGCACAGGCCCAGTCAGTCAAAGCTTCAAAAGGAACTGAGCAAAGTTTTCACAGAGACATAACCATTTATACCTCTTTTTCATTTTGATACATGATAACTTTCTATTGGTTCTAACTCGATACATACAAACTTCTCATTGGTTCTACGCTCCCTGCACCTGTCCAATTAGAAATCCCTCCGGGGCCTAGCAACCAGCCCCCTCCCTTAGGATTGTTCTAACAATGGTGCAGTTCTTGATTTTGTTACTTCTCTACTGCAAGGTTATCCCTAGCTCCAGGAATGCATGTATTGAAACATTTCTTTTCTTTCACACACAAGAGAATAATGAGACTTATCAATTCATAAAAACTTCTTATTAAGCAGTTTAAAACAGTTTTCTCATTTTCCACAGATTTTTGGTTCTTTTCTAGCTATAATGGGAGTTAGGATCCAGGCCTAACTTACAGGCCTTTCATAATAGCAGGCCATGCTAGGCCATAGCCTACCACACTACTACTACTGATCATTTGAATAGCACCACAAGGCGCACGCAGTGCTGCGCACACACACGTAAAAAATAGTCCTTGTTCAGCGGATCTTACAGTCTAGTCAAGACAGACAACACAGCAGCTGTGGACAGGATACATCCAGGGGGAATGGTAAGGACACGCAAGGGAGATTAGGCAGATCAGTGAGTGTGCAGCCAGAGAAGTCGTCTGATGTACAGACTCGGGTAGTTTATGCCAGGCATAGGGAGCAGCAAGGTGAAAGGAGTGAAGTCTGGAGTTGGCAGTTGAAGATAAAGGCATAGATAGAAGTGATCTGCGAGAATAGCAGAGTTCCCTGGGAGGGATAAGAGAGGAACAGTAGTGCGGAGCAGCTGAATGAGCGCACTTATAGGCCTGAGGCACGAAAAGGGCATACATTTGTTGCTCAGCAGTTTATGCATCCTTTGGGGAACTGCAATGTTTGTTTCAGGTTTTGTGCACTTGGTAAAGGTCCATCTTTAGCAGTTTAAAGCGTGCTTGTATAGATGACCAAGGCAGGACTTACTGGGGCCATTTTATAATGCTACGTACCATTTGATGCAAGATATGTCCTGACATACATGTTCATATTTACATTCTCTTATACCATATTACGGTGCACTGGGATTACCTAGCACTTTTCAGGGCCTGTAGAAGACTGGTATGTGGTCTCGGTTGCAGCAGCACTCATTTCTCATTGGTATTCGTGTCTAGTTTGCATCAGCAAACTACAGTCAGTGTGAAGAGCAGCTTCGGAGATGCACTTTTTTCCTGTGGGGCGTGGCGTTCGCAGGTACATTGTGGAGATGGGCAGGATCCGAAACGTGTATCTTTTTAGAATACAATAGGTGCAAGGACGTCCAAAAGGTTTACCCGAATTTAATCATATTGGCAAGGGACGTGTTATTCCATTATATCACAATGCCCATGCCTGCAGCTCTGTGTGGTCCATGCACCCAATGCGCGCATGGGCCAGCTGAATAGTGCTTTGCCCATACTGTGCTAAACACATCTATCTCCTCATCTAGACCTGTAGATGTGGAATTGGGTACAAACAGGGCCCATTTTTATTTAGATGTGTCCGAGGGTCCGACATGCATGGTATGGAATTGGTCTCCACGTGTTTTGTCTTGATTAGATTGTAAGCTCTGATGAACAGGGACTGTGTCTTACATCTATAATTACAGTGCTGCATATGCTTTGTAACACTATACAAATGATTAATAATAGTAGTAGTAGTAGTTCTCTCATCTCTTCTATTGAAGCTTCAATCAGTTTGATCTTCATGTTGAAGTAGGCGACTATCTATACTCTGATATGAATTTCATTCTGAGACAGTGTCACCCCAAAGGCTTGAACTTTGTTTTAATGTCCAAACCAGCATGATCTGATAAGTATGCAGTAATTTAATCTCAGCCAACAGTTCAGATAAATCTGCCCTTAAGAGAGGCTGGTCTCCAACCACAGAGGCCATCTCCTCAGTCGTATTTTGACTGAAACAGTATTAGGAACAGAGGACACAGTGGTCTGAGTTGGTACTTGACTAAACTTGGCTAATGACATTGCATAATCAGGCTTAGACTCCCTACAAAGGAAACCGGCAAACAGAAGATTCCAAACAAAAAAGGAACTATCCAACAGCAGATAAACTAGAGTTCAGAAGACACAATCCCTCATATTACTCAAACCCACTCTCAGATGCTGAAACCAATCATTACAGAGATTTTTCTGAGGACTTTTATAGGGCCACTATTGCAGGTTTAAAGAGTTCTAGGCATCCTAACTGAGCTCAGCAGCCAAACAATTTCCCAGCTGAGAGATCTGGATTATTCCGACACAACACAGGATGCTCCAATCTTGACTTCATAACCGACGACACCCCTTCAGCTCACACTCAGCAGGGAAGTGCACTAGAAGCTACCCACAGCAAAGGGGGTGAGGAGGGAGGGAGAAGGGTGCAGCAGCTTACACTTTTAAATCTGAGCCGGGCATAAGAAAGAGGGACCCGGAATTCATCTGGGCAAGCTATGCGCTGCTATGGTGCATAGCCCTGCCTGCTGACCCCTAATCCCGGTTATTCAATGCCAAGGCAATGGTATTGAATATCTGAGTTTGGCGCACAGAGGAAACCATTGCAGAGCCTAACCGGGTAGCGGCGATATTGCACCACTACCTAGTTAGCATCCACGGTTAAAACTAGGTGAGCCAAAAGCTGGCCTACTTTTAACTGCAGATCGCCGCTACCCAGTTAGCAGCAGTCTCCACCTATACTTTGCCCCAAAATGCCCCCGACAAGCCCCGATGCTAACTGGATATCATTGGGGTGCATAGGGGAGTTAGAAGGGGATATTCAAAGGCATTAACTGTGTAAGTTCCATTGAACATCCCCATTTAAACCGTGTAAATGCCTTTTGAAAATCAGGCCGAGGTGTTAATCTCCATCATATAACAGTGCCGACCTGGAGATAAACGCTGCTGTGGACTGCTGTCAGCCACTGCTGTTCCTTCACTTCTTTTATAGAGGGCACTACTGGGTTACATAAAAATTTAAGATTTGCCATTCTGGGTCTGACCAATATTCCATCAAGCCCAGAATCCTGTTTCTGACAGTGGCCAATCCAGATCACATATACCTGATGGAATCCCAAAAAGTAGACTTCAATCCAAGATCTTGTCCAAATCTGTTTAAACCCAGCTATAGTAACAGATTTTACGCCATCCTCTGGTATCACATTCCAGAGGTTAATTACATATTGAAACAATATTTTCTCCGATTAGCCTTAGATATACTGCTTAGTTGCATCATTGCATGTTCCCTAGCCTTTGTACTTTTTGAAGGAGTAAACTGCTAAGTCCTGTTTACTCATTTCACTCTTCTTATTTTATAGACCACTGTCTCTTCTCCAGGCTGGACAGTCCTATCCTTTTAAGCCTTTCCTCATTGGAGTACCCTTCCATCACCTTTATTATTTTGGTTGTCCTTTCTCTGTACATTTTCCAATTTCACAATAGATATATAATTGGTCTGTATGCAGCAGGATTACTTTTGTCGAGAGTTGTTTTCTTTGGTATTGGTCTAACTGTAGCTTGGTCTAACCTTGTAGTTTATCACACGTTATGTTGTAATGATTAATGTGCAGTGTTTTAATGATTATATGTTTTAATGAGTATATTTTTCTTTCAAACCAATTATCTCCTTCACTGTATATCTATCACTCTCAATAATTTTTGTCTGTTTTGTTTCTTACACCGCCTTGATTGTATGATAAGGCGGTATATAAATACAGTTAAATAAATAAATAAATATTTTATTTTGGTGACCAGAACTGCATGCAATATTCAAGGTATGGTCGCACCATGAAGCAGTACAGAGGTATCCTGATGTCCTTTGTTTTATTCTCAAGTCAGGTTCGTTTTTTGCATATTCTAGATGGTGGGCAAGTGCAACTACAGAAGTGGTGGAGTAGGGTATTTAGAGGCCGGTGCAAACTTTGTGGAATAAAATTCCCTGGATTTGTGGAAGGAACAGGATTGGTAAATGTTTCTATGAAAATTAAAAGTATTTTTATTCCCTAGAAAAGAGTGGATGGCATAGTTATTTTAGATTTATAGTAATTTTTCCTTTTGGGGGTGTCTTTATTTTATTTTTATCATATTGTGATGAGATTGTTTTTACTACTGTGAACCAGTTTACATGACATAAAAGTGGTATATAAATGTTTTTAATTAAATTACATTTTCCTTTTCTTTACTTATAATTCCTAGCATTACAGTAGATTCACTTTCTTGCTGCTGCTGTTGCACATTAAGTAAAGAATTTCAACATATTATCCATGATGATACCTAGATCCTTTTCTTGGGTGATGATTCCTAATATGGAACCTTGCATCATGTAGCTGTAATTTGGATTGTTCTTCCCGAAGTGCATAACTTTGCACTTGTCCACATTAAATTTCAACTGCTATTTGGATGCCCAGTTTTTGAAATTCTCAAGGTCCTTTTGTAATTTTTTCAATCCTTTAGTGATTTAACAACTCTGAATAATTTTGGATCATCTACGAATTTGATCACCCCACTTGTGACCATTTCCAGGTCATTTATACATTTTTTAAAAAGCAGTGGGCCCAGTACAGTTCCATGGAGCATGCCATTATTCACTTTTTTCCATTGAAAAAATGGACTATTTAGCCTTACTCTCTGTTTTCTATCTTTTAACAAGTTGCCAACTCACAGTAGGACACTGCCTCCTATTCCATGATTTTTTAATTTCTTCAAGAGCAGAGCTTTTATTGAGGCGATGCTATGCTTGATAAAAGTGACTTATGGTCCTCATGTATAAATGAAGGGGCCCTGCATATGAGTAATGGCACATTTCTGGCTAGTCAAAATGCACTGCTCAAGAGTCTCAAATGCAAAACCTTGTTAAATGCTTTCTGAAAATCCAGATACACTATGGGGCATGTTTACTAAACTGTGCTAGCTTTAATCATGGGCTTGAACATGGACTAATGGCCCCCTATCATCTAATGTTCCAAATGATTCTTGCAGGCTTTTTGCTTTGAATGTAGCTGAAAAAGTTTTTATTATAATTTTTGGTTCCAGTGCAAGCTTCTTTCCAAATTCTCTCTTTAGCTACATTTATCAATGCTTTGCACAGGTACATGGCTCATTCTTCTGCTGCTGTCTTATCAGTGCTTTGCATCTAACTTATCAGAGCCTTTTCCATTTTTTGAAAGATTTTTTATAGCTATGACAGCTTCTCCCACCTCACTTTTAAACCATGCAGACAATCATTTTCAGCTTCCTTCCATCTCTTTTAAAGCAAGAAACATATCTAGTCGGCTTCCAAGATGGTATTTTTAAACAATGTCCAGACCTGGTGTAAATGTAAATTGTTAACCTTAGTAGCTGTTTCTTTAATTTTTTTTTACTTAACCATTTTCCTAATTTTATCATAGTCTTCTTTTTGAAAGTTAAATGCTAGTGCAATTATGTAAATCAACATCCCGTCTAATAATAGCCCATTTCATCCAAGGAAGAAAGTAGGAGCATTATGGCAGTTTGCTTGCTTATGCCGACTCGATTCTGGAAGCATCGCAAGCGCACGACGGCTGGTCGTGGCTCAATTACGACGAATAATTTCGGGACAAAATGGAGGAGAATCGGTTATTACACTGGGGGACACAGGACATTAATCTGTGGTTAACCCAGATGTCCGTCAAGCCGGGTGGGGGGGTGGGTGGGGGGTAGAGGGAGGTTAAGGCTGGGCAAGGGGCGGCCGGGGGGGCAGGGTGCCCCTTTCGGAGCGGGGCCTCTGCTGGGGCGGCGAAGCCAGCCCCGGCGGGGGCCGGCAACGTGTGTTGGAGATGTAATAGGTCCACGTGTCCCTTTCCGGACTATAAGTTCCGGCACACGTGTTCCGTGTGTGGAGGCTCCCACGCGGCGACAAAATGTGTTAAGAAAGGTGCCGGTTCGCCCTCTGGGCTCGGTCCCAAGTAGGGGCGGCAGCATGGAGGTTTCTCCCTCTCCGATTCGGGTGCATGTCTTGCGCCATTGGTTACGGGGGTACCCTAGGAAGAGCGATAGGGTGACGTTGGAATTAGGTTTTCAGTTTGGTTTTGTGATTCCAGTTCAAGGCGTTGTAGCTGGTTCGATGGCACGGAATTCCTCGAGCGTGCGTCGTTGGGCGGGGTGGGCCCGCGAGAAGTTGGCGGCCGAGTTAAAGTTGGGTCGGATCTCTGGGCCGTTTTCGCAACCGCCTTTTCCGAATTTTAGGGTGTCCCCCCTAGGAGTCATACCCAAGAAGGAGGCGGGTAAGTTTCGGCTGATTCACAATTTGTCCTATCCGTTGGGGGCATCGGTGAATGACGGTATCCCGAGGGAGTTTTGTACAGTGCGGTATGCCTCCTTTGATAGGGCAGTGGAGCTCGTTTCCCGGGCGGGTCGTGGGGCTTTGCTGGCCAAGGTGGATATTGAGTCGGCATTTCGCTTGTTGCCGGTGCATCCGTCGGCGTTTAGGTGGCTGGGTTTCCAATTTGAGGGCGCTTACTATTATGACAAATGTATGCCGATGGGTTGTTCGGTGTCGTGTGCTTATTTTGAGAAGTTCAGCACTTTTATGCATTGGCTGGTAGTGCAGAGGGCGGGCAGCTCGGCTGTTGTTCATTATCTGGACGACTTCCTTTTTGTTGGCGGGGCCGACTCGGATGAATGTAGTGCATTGTTGGGCGATTTTCTCCGCATGGCGGGCGAGTTGGGGGTGCCTTTGGCGGAGGGCAAGACGGTCGGCCCGACGACGAAGCTGGTTTTCTTGGGGGTTGAGTTGGACTCGGCAGACATGGTTGCACGGCTGCCGTGGGACAAGGTGGTGAACTTGAGGGTGTTGGTTGCCAATGCCTTGGCGTCGTCTAAGCTCACCTTGCGCGAGATGCAGGCACTGCTGGGGTCGCTCAATTTCGCGTGTAAGGTTATTCCAATGGGGCGGGTCTTCAGTCGGTGGCTGTCGGCACCGACGTCGGGGGTGCGGAAGCCTCATCACCGTATTCGGGTGTCGTGGGGAATGCGGGATGATTTGCAGGTGTGGGATGCCTTCTTGAGAGAGTTCAACG
Organism: Ichthyophis bannanicus; assembly: GCA_033557465.1. Lineage (NCBI taxonomy): Eukaryota > Metazoa > Chordata > Amphibia > Gymnophiona > Ichthyophiidae > Ichthyophis > Ichthyophis bannanicus. Next base: position 861,322,572 of record CM066034.1, read on the forward strand.
GGATCACCGTATTGCGGGAGTTGGAGGTATCTAGTGAAGACTTGCAGCTGTATACCGATGCGGCCGGAGGTGCTGGGCTGGGTATCTATTTCGGCGGGTCATGGTGCGCCGAGAGGTGGCCGCAGGCTTGGGTTGAGGAGGTGTTGGTCAGTAACATTACGTTTCTGGAACTGTTTCCGATTTTGGTGGTGTTGGAGTTGTGGCCGGATAGGGTGGTCAACCGTCGCATGCGATGGTGGTGTGACAATGAGGCGGTGGTCTCTGTGGTTAATCGTTATTCGCCACGTTGTGGTCGGGTGGCGTCTTTGATGCGGCAGGTGGTTCTGGCTTGTTTGCGTCTGAATGTCGATCTGAAAGCGCGGCATATCCCAGGGCATGCTAATGAAATTGCTGATGCTCTTTCCCGTTTGCAGTGGAAGCAGTTTCGCCAGTTGGTGCCGGATGCCGACGTGGACAGGCTCGTGGTCCCTTGGAGACTGTGGAGCATTGGCCTGCGGCAATGAGAAGCCTCCTGAGGAGTTCAGTGGCGGGAAGTACCTGGGAAGCGTATAGGCGGGGTTGCGAGAGCGTACAGGCCTTCTTGTATGCGCGTGGGTGGGCGGGAGGGTCGGTCCCGGATCAGTTGCTGGGGGAGTATGTGGGCTGGGCTAAGGAGCGGGGGGGTCCAGCGATCGGCGGTGCGGATTCAGTTGGCGGGGTTCGGGTTTTTTGCCAAGGCAGCAGGCGTGGAGGTCACGGGGCGGGGCCTTTTGGCGAGGAGGCTACTGCATGGTTGGGAGCGTTCCCAGCCGGTTTTGCGGGATCGGAGGCGGCCTATCACTCACGAATTATTGGGGCGGCTTTGGGGGGCACTGGCAGGGGTGGCGTCCTCTCTGTACAAGGTGAGGCTGTTTCGCGCCGTCTTCTGCCTGGCCTTTTTTGGGGCGTTTCGTGTGGGTGAGTTGGCTTCGAGTTCGGCGACGGCGGGTTTGGGGAACTGTTTGCGCTGGCGGCATCTTTGGATGGAAGGTGCGCAGCTGCGCGTCTTGTTGGCAAGGTCAAAAACTGACCAGAAGGGGCGAGGGTTGTGGGTGGTATTGCGCGAAACTGGTGGGCTTACGTGCCCGGTGGCCAACATGAGGGGCTATGTGCAGATGCGCCCCATGGGTGCGGGTGGTCTGTTCGTTCACGAGGATTCTCGACCTCTGACGCGGTTTCAGGTTACTGCGGTGTTGCACCTGACGCTGCGGCAGTTGGGCGAGGATCCGCGACAATTTTCGGCTCACTCCTTTCGTATTGGGGCGGCGACGAGCGCGGCTTCCGCGGGGTTGTCGGGTGAGCAGATACGGAGTATTGGTAGGTGGCGTTCTAGGGCATTCGAAGGCTATGTGCGTCTTTGAGGGGTCCGACAGGCGGGGGTTGGGGGGTTGCTAATGTTGTTTTTTTCTGTTACATATGGGGTTATCTGTGAGCGGGGCTGCTGGATGTTGGGCCACTCCTTCGTTTTCTGGGCTGGACAGCGTGCAGAGGTGCGGCCTATTGGGCCTGGATCCGGCAGCGGTGGTGATCTCATGGCTGGGCGAGCGGGGGCTGCGGTGGGCGCAGTTGCTGCCTTTGCTTCGTCACCATGGATGCATCAGGAATCCGCCTGCAATTCTGCTAGTGCATCTGGGGGGCAATGATCTGGCTGCTTGGTCATGCAAGCGTTTGATTAGGACGGTACAGAGGGATTTGGCTGTGGTGCTCTGCATGTGGGCGGGGGTAGTGTTGGTTTGGTCTGACATTATCCCGCGGCCGGCGTGCTGGGACCAGAGGAGATGGTCCCGGGGTCTGACCAAGATTAACAGACAAATAGGGAGATGGGTCTGTGAGCACGGGGGTTGCCAAATTCAGCATCCCTGGGTGGAAGTTTCGTGTGCTGGGTTGTTTCGGGACAACGGGGTGCACCTCTCGCCGGTGGGGACGGATCTTCTCCTGAACGACTGGCAGGAGGGGCTTGAGCGTGTGGTTCTTAATAAGGTTCATTGGTCGCAGCTTCCGGTTGGGGGGGGCGGCACAGGTAGTGAGTTTCCCTGTGCCGGTGGCGGGATCCCGGAGGTTTCCGGGGTCCGGAGCCTTAGGCGACTTGGGGCTGGGGCGGGGTGCCCCTCGACCCGGACAGCCCCTGGAAGACTTTTGCTAGTAATATGGTGAAGTTGGATAGGGGCGGTAGGAACTTGGCCGTTGGTGGGACCATGGCCGGAGTGGAGGCGGGGTTGCTTTGCTAATGTAAGGCTGGCGACATATCGCTCCACTGGGGGTTTGATGGGTTATGTATTATGCTTTGATGTTAATGAGTTTTGTTGGAAATAAAGCTGCGACCAATTGTTACCCAAGAACCTTGTCAGTGGATTCTGTTCGGTTGAAGGAGGGTCTGAAAGGGTTGGGGGTGCGGAAAGGGGGAGGGAGGGGGGGGTTCTGAAGGGGAAGCGCCGGGTCCGTCTACCCGGTTACTGGTGTAAATGTAAATTGTTAACCTTAGTAGCTGTTTCTTTAATTTTTTTTTACTTAACCATTTTCCTAATTTTATCATAGTCTTCTTTTTGAAAGTTAAATGCTAGTGCAATTATGTAAATCAACATCCCGTCTAATAATAGCCCATTTCATCCAAGGAAGAAAGTAGGACTCCGTGGCTTTGTTATATTGTCTGGTTGGAGTGTATATCCAAAAACTAATAAAAAAAAAAGAAAAGAAAATGGAAGAGGAGGGATATAGAACATTTTCTATGTGATCATGAGGGAAGGAAGGGGATAGAGCACTGTCCAGCTGGGGATGTGTTTTTTTATGAAGAAAGAAGGGAGGAATTGGCAAAACATGTAGAAGAGAGAAGGGGGCTATGGAGGGATATTTATTTTGCGAGATCAGATAGTAAGGAACAAGACTGGGATACCGTCTGGTGGCATCTTTACTGATATCAGGTGGGAGGGGGATTTGTTAATGTGATCAATGAGAGGATTACCATATCTAGGCATAAGCATAGCTTAATTTATCCCTCTCCCCTTTCCACCCCTGCTTAGTCATTTCTAGGAATTCCTCCTTTGCTTACCTTGGCCCTTCCCTCTGGAACCCCTCCCCAAGGAATCTTCCTATCCCAGAATTAAGAAGGCCTTAAAGAGCTGGCTCTTCCTTCAAATTTTTCCACAAGCCTGATTTCCCCTTCCCCCCTCAGATTAATGCCTGCTTTCTTCTTTTTTTCTCCTCTCTCTTTTGTCCCGCCCCTTCCATTGCTGTCTCTTCATTTTTTTCCTTTTCCTCTGTTCCCCCTCTGCCATTTCTTCACTCTTCCCCTTTATTATTTTTTATTATAAACCATCATGACAACCTTTTGGCCATTGTGCGTTATAGCAAGTAACTGGAATAAATAAAATAAGTAAGCTATCTCTGCAACTACTGTAAGTTTGTCTGGCTCTGCTAGCTGGCTAACTTCCAGCTTCCTGACCTAACTGTACTCCCTGGACCTCCTATAAAATGAACAACCAAATATAGCCCCTTACTGAAATTAAGAAGTTATATGTAACCACTAAATATCCCACAGTAGATTTATCTTTAATATATGAGCATCATGAATGTGCTCGGAAAATGATGGTCATAACCCATTAGCCTCTTCAGGCTCTAATAGCAATTACAGTTCTAGTATATGACTTTTGGACCCTTGGAGAAACCAAGCCTATGTAAGGTCAGTTAATAAGTAGGATTAAATTGGGTAAATGAGTTCTCATGAAAACCTTTTCACAGCTTTTATCTCTCCTGCTAAGCATGTGGCTTTTGGATATATCATCACATGAAAAAAATATAGGGACCATAAAGGACTTGATGCCTCTGAAAACCGAGAACTTGCTGATGCTATTTGTGGCCTACAACTAGCTGGTGAGTCTTCAGATATGTTGGTCCCCAACTATGGAATACTTTCCCTTTGGAGGTTAGAGAGGAATCTGATTACTTTTGCTTTTGGGAAAGAAAAAGGGAAGTTTTGCATTTTATTCAAATTTATTTGTAATTTATTTTTTGTTGTAATGAGGGTAATTTTTAATGGAGGCACTTAGGTAACTTAAGGTAGTCAAAACATGCCTGTTTTATTAAGACAAAGAGGCTCATATGTGTCTTTATAAAATACTAGCATAAGTGGCAAAGATTGTACCTTAAATTCAGGCCTGGACTTTTACACCATCATTATAGCTGGTGTAAATGAATGCATGTTAAATACAGAAGTTTGCATGTTATTAATGAAATTTTATTGTTAATGCGTGTGCTTGTGAACTCCGACCATGCTCCTGGCTCGTGTGCCAGCCAAGTATGCACTTTTATATCAATATGCATACTTTTACACCATTAGTATTTTATAAGAAGTTATTAATGGACATATGCGTGTTAATGACTTTATAAATTTACCCTCAATATCTCTTGCATTTTGTTGTATGTTTTATTGCTTTTATATTATGATCCGCTTTGATACAATTTGTTAAAGGTAGAATATCAAGTGTAAGCAAATAAATACAAGTAGTTAGCATTTTCATATTCATATCCATAGTATAATTTTGTAACCTCTCTGGTTGTTCAATCTGTAATTTATATGGTAATCAAATGTATAACTGTAATCTTTTGGTTGTTAGTCTCCCCCACCGTTAATCAGACTGTATTTCTAAATTTTGTGCTGTACATACTCCCTTGTCTTATCCCCTATGGATCGCTTCTGATCGCTGGAAGGAGCGGTGTATAAATTCATGTCAAATAAATAAATAGTCAAGCTGTGAGGGTATTCTAACGCAGTCGGAAAATGCAAGATCTGGTCTATTAGAATCTAGATAAGCATTCTTCACCTAGTCATCATTTCCCAACTAACCATAAGATGAAAATTTCACCTACAAAATGCTTGAGAGCTCCTACAATGGTCTTAAGAATAAGGTGACTCACAGAGCCACAGGCATACACAGAAAGTCAAATATGTCTTAAATTAAATGCAAAAAAAGTCAAATCCTATATTATAGTTTATACAACTGTCAATATTGTATTAATTCTTATCAACTGTGAAAAAATTGTATTTAATAGTTGAGGGCTTTTGAAGTCCCTCTACTGCACCACTCTTGTGATCACACAGGTGGCGTCCAGTCCATCATATGAGTATGTTCATTGCTTGAATGAACTGGAAAGTTGGCATCATCTGCCCCAGTATAACTTCACATCCACTGGGAAAGACTTCCCGTGTTCCTATAACTGATCCTCCTTGGAAGGTACTAGCACTCTGAGGCACCCTATTGAATCCTGCTTCTTCAAGTGGTATGTAACTTTTTTATGTACATTTTGGTTATAAAGCTATACAGTTACTGAGGAAATAGATGACCCGACATGTTAAACTGTTTTTTTATCTAACATGTATTTTTACATTTGTGTTTTTTTCAGAAAAGTAAGGGAACTTCCAGCACCCAGATCCTCATCTTTGATAATGTTTGGATCTCATCGTCTATAAGGATTACTGAGGGATGGATTACTATCTGACTTAAGAGTAACCTACAGTAGAGGCCATATGAGTAATTCAACCTATAGAACAGCTTTGGAAGATCCTCTTTACTTGGCAGTAAGTATACAACTTTATGCTTCAGTTGTGTATGTAACTGTGCCTGGGGATATTTTCAAATGTGAAACCCTACATATTGTCTATTTTTGTATGCTTGTGTAACTACATAACTGCTATCTGTATTTTAAGCTTGAATACAAGCAAAATGTTGCTTACTTTCATTGACTGCTTTTTTCCTGCCCATGCTGCATGGTAATACTGATGCTTTTTGGTTGTTGCTGGATGTATATTTTCCAAAGAATGGGGTTTTGATAGAGCTAGCTGGTATTGTGCACACTCATTTGCTTATGACTGTAAGATTCACTTTCCTTTCCCTCTTTTTAGTTCTATCAAACATAATTGTTGGTATTCTTATTACTTTGTCATCTGTTCTAATTTATGACTCTTGTTCTGCATAAACAAAAATGTATAAAATTACAAAAATGTATTTTATTAAAAAAGCTGTCCAAAGTTCAAAAACACAGTCACTGCAGCTCAACGGAGTATATTACTAGATATACATATACAGTGCATACAGATATTTGGTAAACCCTACCAAGGGAAAGATATTGACCTGGTTTTACTTTATTAACATGCTATTTTAATGAACTTTATTTGCAAACAAAAGGGGTTTTCCTGTCCTTAGAATAGATATGCAAGCTGATTTAATCCTACTAGGGGTCATTCTGAGGCATGAATCCCCACTATTCGTGTCCTCTCTCGATCCTGTCTAACTTCTCCACATGATGTACGGGGAAAGAAGACGGGGGGCGGGAAAGGGGCAAATCGGGAGCGGCATTAGGGTCGACAGTGGACGATCATCGGCCCCAGACATATACAGGGTGGCCCAAAAAAAGTGAGAACATCTCGTAAATTAAAAGCTTAAATAGTTTACTTATTTACCTTTTTTTAGCTATATAACGTCTTTATTTCGACAATTTCGGGTCACCATCTTTTTTTAAAATTTGTCAATCATTTACATCTGTCTTTTTGAATTTTTAAATAACTTATATGCTACGAGATGTTCTCACTTTTTTTGGGCCACCCTGTAGGTCCAATTCCAATGTTGGCTCTGTTTGTCCAGGGCCGGCGGCTTGGACAGGTAACTTATTCCAAATCTGAAGTGGAATAAATTCTCCTAGTCAGTGGGGGATGGCAGACCCGGGGCTCAGAAAGGGCAGGAGGGGGCAGAGGACATTCCCCGCAGCCTGATCCTGGCCTTGGGAGGCCAGATCGGGGAACGGGCTGTGGGGAATGAACCGTTTTGTCCAGCAGCCTGGGATAGCGTTTTTTTTAATTGAGCTGCGGTGCCATGGCAATCAGACGCCATGGCACTGTGACTCCATTCAAAAGCCCTAAGTTATCCGGGCAAGGCCTGTACATGCAGGCCGACCTGAATCAGGGTCCCAACCTGCATGCGTAGGCCTGGAGGTGATTCTGATCCCACGGGACTAGATGTGCCCCACGGGATCAGAATCACGGCTACTTCTGTGCATCGGTTCCAACCAGGTACACAGAGGGCCAGGACATCAGGATTGAATCGGACCCACCATGTTTTGTGAGACCTTTGAAAAATACTTTGCTTTTATTAATATTGTTACCATGAACTGTGAATACCAGGCATTTTACTGGATTACAGGAATAGCTATGGTTAATCTCATTAATTTTCAATACCTAAAACCAGATTCCAGTGATTATGCAACAACCATTTATTAGCTTTTTTAATACACTCTAATGTTTGTATTCATTAGTGAGGTGTTATTTATGGTGTTAAGGAGGAATATGAATGATAGGATAATGACTTAAGTTTGAGAGGCCTGGCTGATCATGAAAGTTGTGGGGAGGGATTATCCACCTTTATAGGGAGACTCTCCCTTCCCAATTTAGTGACAGAAACCACCATATGTGATCCTTTTTCCCTGTGATTCTTTCTCTGACCTCACCCCCATAAACTGATCTTTCTCCCCCCCTATCCCCCCCCAATCATGCACATTCCCCTTTCTCTTAGTGGATGGAAGCGACAGGTCATAGAGAAAAGGAACAGTAAGGCATCACCAGAGAGTTCACTTAAGCACTATGTTGCCATTTAAATGGCATTGCCACCCCTGCAGGTCCCAGAGAGGAGTAGTGGCAGTGGTAATGTGTGCCCCAGGGATGTAGGCACTTTTGGTGACTGCCGAGTTTGCTTATTGGGTCGCACCAACCCTGGCATTATGTGTAGAATGGGTGGTGGTCAAGAGTTTTATTGGTTCTACTTGTAGCAAAAAGTTGAAACAGTGAAACTAAAGTGAGATGGCAACTTCATGTCTTTCAGGTACAAAGGCATTCCAACTTTGAGCAGTAGTGAATATAGTCTTGTCCGTGAGCTGTCTGAGAGAAATAAAAGGTGTGTGTACATTTTAGATGAATAGATATTTATTGGAATGTCTGTGGGAGGAGTGGAAGACAGTGATTGAACCTACAACCTTTCACATTTTAATTTAATTTATTTACTTTTCATAAATGACTTATTTAGATTTTAGTATCCAAACCAAATCAGTGTACATCATACAGAAACAAAGCATAAAATGCATAGAAATAGAGCACATCACAGCCAAAGTCCAGGAATGCATCAAATATTAGGGATGTGTACTTGTGCATACTTTGTCTGTTAGCATGCCTTGAAAATTTACAGCTCAGTATATGTTTTGTACTGAGTTACAGTACATGTATAACGGCTATTTTTAAAGTATCTGAGGGCTTATATGTATAGTACTATACAAATAAATCTACTGTGGGGGTCTTTTACTAAAGGGTGCAATGGTGTTGCACCTAACCTGCTGATGGCGCTTAAAACCATAGCGCATTAGGTGCAACACCACAATGTTGCAGTAACTGTCAGGGGGCATAGAAACATGTTCACGGCAGTTAATCCAGTGCACCCTTCCCGGACATGGTCTAAAATTAGCGTAGGTGCACTTACTTCCAATTATGGAGGTGGCAGTAGATGCATTAATGCTAATTGCATGCCTTGCAGTTAGTAAGGGACAGATGACTGTAAGGCGCTCACCCTGCCCAATCTCTGCCCCTAACCCACCCATTTTCTACCTCAACATGCTCAGCATAGCTAGGGTGGAAATGGGGCTGCACTTACTGCCAGTCACAGTGTGCAGATAGCGCATGCTGTAACCCGTGCTAACCGCTTAATGCCCTATTGCAGGGGTGGGCAATTCCAGTCCTGGAGGGCTGCAGACCAGTCAGGCTTTCATGATGCCCCTAATGAATATTCATGAGATCTATTTGCATTCACTGCCTTCCATTGTATGGAAATAGGTCCATGAATATTCATTAGGGACATCATGAAAACCTGACTGGTCTGCGGCTCTCCAGGACCGGAATTGCCCACCCCTGCCCTATAGTAAAAGGGTCCCTATGTGTATAGTGCTTTAGGTAGAGTGACCATTGTGGTGTGAGAGTGTTCTAGGGGAGGGGCTACAAATATTTCTAGATTATGGGGCGTATATTCAAAGCCATTTAGTCGGTTTAGAGACTTGCAAAATGACTAAATGGCACTCAACAGAATATTCAGTAGCAGTAACATGATTAATGCCACAGTATATCCACTGTTTTGGCACTTACGTGCTCTGACCCTAACCATCTAGTGTCAGGGCCTTCTTGGGGCAGAGCAGAGTTGGCACCAGGGATAACCATTTCAAGTTAGTAACTTAAATGGCTGGCCTAACTTTAGCCACTGTAACTAATTGACCAGGTGAGGTCAGAGAGGCGGCTTTTGCCAAAAAAAGCATCTTTCAGGAAATGGAAAAAAGAGCCAAATAACAAAAACTGGAAACAGCACAAGCACTGGCAAGTTAAATGCAAGGCATTGATAAAGCAGGCAAAGAGAGAATTTGAGAAGAAACTTGCTGTGGAAGCAAAAACGCATAATAAAGACTTTTTCAAGTACGTTCTTAGCAAAAAACCTGTAAGAGAGTCAGTTGGACCATTAGAAGATAGAGGGGTAAAAGGGGCACTAAGAGGGGACAGGCTATAGTGGAGAGACTGAATGAATTCTTTGCTTTGGTCTTTACTGAGGAAGATGTAGGGATGTTACCCATGACTGAAGTGGTATTTAAAGGCAATACTGCGGAAGAATTGAAAGAAATATCGCTACACCAGGAAGATGTAATCTCCAGGAACAAGCAGGAATGTAGTCTTCACATATGGGTATCGTCGGTACCGATAGAGTATGCGTGGGAACGCTCCCCAGTGTCCAATAGGAAAGCTTTTGGGAGCGTCCCATAGCGCCTGCATGCTGCCTTCCCACCTTTCCAACTGGCCCTCTCCAGTTCTTCGTTTTCCACGGAGCCGACAGGTCGCATACCCTGTCACCACAGAAAATTTTGTCTTTAATCTTTGTTTTTGTGGTCGTGTCTGCCTTCCCTCAATGCTATACCGGTACCGCCGGTTCTTTCTTTCTTCTTCTAAAAAACCCCCAACAAAAAACTATAATTTCTGAAGTGGTTTACTTCAGAAACTTTTTTTCCTTGGTGCTAGGTGCCATTTTGGGCACTAGGCCCTATTTTTCCTTAAAAATGGAAAAACCTGCTTCAGGTTTTAAGAAATGTTCTAAATGTGGCGGGACCATTTCCGTCAGCGACACCCATGATTGGTGTCTCAAATGTTTAGGTCTTGACCACTCTATTTCAGAGTGCCTCTCCTGTGGAATTTAATTTAATTTAATTTAATTAGCGAGTTTTTATATACCGCACCTTCCATTGATCAGTTGCGGTTTACATGGAACAACGGTAAACAAGGCAATGCTGTTTTTACATATAACAATGTGAAACTACAAGAAGTTCAATCTTACAATTAACAGTTGTAAACTATATACAAAGAACCGGATTATAACTATGTACAAGGTATGTATGTTTTCAAAAACATCGGTTTGGGGTTTTAGCACTTATTTCAGTTCAGAGATGGGTTATGTCAGCTGGTGAAACTATCCTTTTTCTTGTTGAAAAGGTGAGTTTGACAAGGATCCGTAGTATGTTGCGAATAAATGTGTTTTAAGTTTTTTCCTGAACTCCATGATTTGAGGTAAGGATCTTAATTCCGAAGGAATGTTGTTCCAAGTTATAGGGGCAGCATGAGAGAATGCTTTCTTGTTTGTTGATTTTTTGGCCTTTATAAAATCCTTTGATGTTATTAGTTTATTTAGTTGGTCTCATCTTTGAAGATTATGATTGGGTTCTTTATTGATAAGGTTGTTTAAAGTAAGAGGTGCTGTGTTATTTAGGACTTTGTAAGTAGTTAAAAGAGTTTTATACTGAATCCGGCATTGAATCGGGAGCCGGTGTAAATATTCTAAAATAGGTGTTATATGGTGGAATGGTGGGGCATTCATGATAGTCCTGGCTGCTGCATTTTGTGCTAGTTGAAGTTTTTTTAAATTATGCTTTGTTACGCCTAGTAGGGTTAAGTTCGCAAAGTCGAAATGGGGAGTTATTATAGCTTGTATTATACGTTGAAAATCCTGTAGGTGCATTAGGGGGCGGAGTTGTTTTAATACTTTAAGTTTAAAATGATGTCAAAAGGGACTTCCGGTTGGCAATGAGCTGATCAGACAGGGGGAAGATCAGCTCCGGCCATCCCACCCCGAATATCGGCAACGTTTCATTACCTAAGTGACCAATTCAGAAAATCTTCACTGGCTACGGGCCGAGGAACTATCCGGCTAGCAACAAGGCAGGATCTATCGGCGAGAAGCAGGCGAATGGCAGCAAAAACCGCAGCGCCGGGAGAAGCCGCGTGCCCCAGAGGCTAAGATGGCGGAGGGGACACCTAAGAGCCCTAAATCACCTGGCAAACAGAATCTGGTGGCGGAGGTCAGCGCCGCGGTGGTGGAGGCGCTGGATGTTAAATTCCAAAATTTGACAGCGCAGATCTCCACAATCAGCCAACGGCTCACCGAATTTACGGGCGTCTCGAGCAGGCGGAGACCCGCATCTCCGATGTGGAAGATACACAGCAATCCTGGTCGGCAAAGGTTGAGTCCCTGGAACGCCTGGTGAAGCAGCAAGGAGAAAAAATTGACGACCTCGAAAATCGAAGCCGTCGCAATAACCTCCGCTTTATTGGCATTGAGGAGAGTGTGAGTGACAATGCCCTGTCTGCTTACCTGTCGGCCTGGATAGAGAAGCTGCTCGACGGCAAGGGGGGAGGCCCCATTCGACTGGAACGCGTTCACCGCCTGGGCCCTAAACGAGACCAGGCCCGACGACCTCGTGCGGTTATCGCACGCTTCCTGGACTTCCAGCAAAAGGAGGCAGTGCTACGGGCCGCTCGTGGTCGCAGAGCTGCGGCTGGAGACTCGACGCCCATCCTGGTCTTTCAGGACTATTCCGCCCTGGTGAGCCAACAGAGGCGCGTTTTCACTCCCATCTGTGCACAGCTTCTAAACCAGGGAGTCCGTTTCTCCTTGCTCTACCCGGCGAGGACTGCGCGTCGAGCACCAGGGACAGATCCGGTTCCTGCGGTCTGCGGAGGAGGCCCCAATCTTTCTTGGACACACTGGCTGAGGCGGCAGGCACAGCTCGCTGAAAAGGAGAGACCCGGATGGTGGTGGTAGTGCCCACACTGCCGGATGAACCTTTGGCTTGCGGGGGGCTAAGAGAGGGCCCCGGAACAGGCCTGAAGGTGAGAGTATCCTGGCTGCACCCGGTGAGTAACCACTGATGGGAGCCTGTAGCAGTATGGGCAATGCGCAAGCTGACAGAATGTTAGCTGGCCTGGGACTGTGGACCATGGACACATTTCGATACATTCAGATGCCTGATTCTTTTTGTTTCTTTGTTGCCTTTTTTTTTCACATAGTTCCATTTGTTACAATGCTTTAAATATAACTCTGTAGCCTGTATTGACTTTGCATTCCCTTTCCTATTGTATGGGGCTCACTGGCAGGCTAACGGAGTTCTGCCTAGGGGGGGGAAGGGGGGGGTACTTGATGTTCCTCTACCCCGAGTTAAGAGGGGGAGGTTGTTAGCGGAGTCACTGTTATTGGGGCCCTGTATTTTGGGTTCCCACCCTCTGCTCTGCTGGAGCGAGGTGGGTGGAACGAGGCTTGGGGCCAAGGGGGGGGGGGGGAGTTTTTTGGTGGCTCAAGGGTGCCTTCAGGGGTTGAAGCTACGGGGAGGGAATGGCAGACATTAGGTACAATGGGATCTGGGGGGAGTGGGTGGCAGGGTGGGGCCGAATGCCATAGGAAGTTAGTCTGGTCCCATGGGAGGTCCAGGCGGGAGTGTGGTAGGCGGAGATGGGGGTGAAGGGCAGGAGGGGAGGAGGGGGATGCAGGGGGGGAGGGGGGGGCTGCAGGGGGGAGGGGAAGGTTCTTCACCGGGGATTTGTGGTGCTGCACCCTCAACATGCTGGAGAGAGGGGGGTCCCAGGCTGGGAGGACCTCCCTAATATATGTGCGTTTAGCTTTTTGGCGGATCTTTGACACTGTCTCATGCCTTTAAAGATTATTACCTGGAATGTGTGCGGTCTGGGGAGTCCGATCAAGCGATATAAGGTGCTGCAGGCCCTTGCTCGCCAAAGATGCGACATCGCCCTCCTGCAGGAAACCCACCAGACAACCGAGGAACATGCTAAACTATGCCGTTCATGGGTGGGCCAAGTTTGGGGTTCTCCGGCACAGGGGCGGAAGGGAGGTGTGGCGGTTTTGTTCCACAAGAGAGTTCGTTTTTCGCTGGCCACCCTTGCAGCGGACGACATTGGCAGATATTTGCTTTTGCATGGTCACCTTGATGGAAAATTAATCACTATCGGTAACTTGTATGGGCCTAACACGTTTGACCCCACTTTTTTTTGTGATTTGGCTTCCCGGATTGAACAGCTTCCCGATTGTCCCCTGCTCATAGGGGGGGATTACAATGGCGTTCTGGATGTCGAGTTGGATACATCGACGACAGGGGAGAACCGAGACAGGATCCCCACGACCCGCATGTTGCAGAGATTTCGGAAACGGCTGGATTTGGTAGACCCCTGGCGCTTACTCCATCCCCTGGAGAGGGATTATACCCATCAATCCCGGGCACATGGTTCAAGTGCCCGTATTGACTACATACTGCTTTCGGGGGGAGCCATTGCCAGGGTGGGAGAGACTCAGATTGGCCCGGTGGAGATCTCCGATCATGCCTGGGTCTGGTTGGAACTACATTGGGGAAAAGCCTCATCCTCTGGGTGTCAGCTCTGGCGCTTCCCGCTCGATCTTTACCATGATGCTCCGTTTCACGGCTTCCTTCGCCAGCGATGGCACGAATTTTTGGACAACCATCGGTGCCATGAGGGGGACCCGGAACTGGTTTGGGAGACAGCGAAAGTGGTGCTACGTGGGGATATTATCGGCTTCGCGGCTTGCAAGCGCCGGACGATCGCTAACCGTATCGTACGCTTGGAAAGACAGGTGGTGAGTCTGCGCCGGCGCTGTGCTCGGGCCCCACTTGCAACGAATAAAAAACGTTTGTGGGAAGCTCAGGTGGCGTTAAATGAGCTAATACACCAGCGGGCCAAGAAATCCCACCTTTATTATCGTTACCAACTGTATTGTCACGGAGACAAAACGGGGCGGCTGCTTGCCCGTTGTCTGCGGGGACAGCGTGGCTCCCGCCTGGTGGCAGCCCTGCGCGATGAAACGGGGAGACTCCGCAGAGGAAACGAGGAAATTGCACAACTTTTTCGGACCTTCTTTCAGTCTCTGTACGAAGCCGAGAGTATGCCGCCGGCTGACCTCCGTGACTATTTGAGGGGCCTCGACCTCCCCCAGCTGACACTACACCAGCGTGAGTCCCTGGAACAGCCGTTGACGGCTCAGGAGGTCCAGGCGGTAATCACCTCAGCCTGTTGTTGCAAGTCGCCTGGTCCGGACGGCCTGGGAGCTGAGTTCTACAAGATCCTAGGAGACACTGTGACCCCAACATTGCTGGCGGTCTATGACCGTCGTATTGAGCAGGGGGCTTTCCGCTGGGGGACCAACCATGCTCATATTGTACTAATTCCCAAGCCGGGCAAAGACCCCTTAGAGGCTGGCTCCTATAGGCCCATTTCGTTGCTTAATTTTGACTTGAAAGTTTTAGCTAAGATTTTGGCCACTCGGCTGGCGGAGGTATTGAGTCACCTTGTGCACGTCTCTCAGGTGGGCTTTGTTAAGAGCCGCTACGCAGTGCGGAATCTGCGGAAAATTCTGGCCTCTTTGGAATGGGTACATCATCACCAATTATCTTCTTTGCTGATTAGTTTCGACGCCGAAAAGGCCTTCGATCGGGTGAACTGGGAATATCTCTGGGCACTCCTGCCTCAATATGGACTTGGTCCCCACTTCTGCCGGATGGTGCGAAGTCTCTATGCCCAGCCGACGGCGGGGGTGGTATGTAATGGCGTTGCTTCGGAAGCTTTTGACTTAGGACGCGGAACTCGACAGGGGTGCCCTCTTTCCCCCCTTCTTTTCGTCCTCTCTCTCGACCCCTTGATTAGGACTATCGAGGCCTCCAGAGAGATTCTCGGCGCACGCATTGGGCCATGGGAGTTCAAGCTCTCTGCCTTCGCCGACGATCTCCTTGTTCATCTCCTATCTCCGGAGCGGTCCTTGCGCTGTTTGATGCTGGAACTTGAAAGATTTGGCAAAGTGGCGGGATTGTGCATTAATAAGGAGAAATCGGAGGCCCTTGATGTGTTGGGCACCCTCCGGGGCGCATGGGCCGGAGAGTTCCCGCTCAAATGGGCATCAGGCGAGTTCCTATATCTGGGGATTGTCTTGCCCACCCACCCCGCCAGGCTGTATAGCCGTAATCTCGACCGGATCCTGCGGAGATTGCAAACGCAGCTGCGGGCATGGGGGGCTCTCCCACTGTCCCTCTCCGGGAAGATAGCGGCGGTAAAGATGGTGGTCCTTCCCCGCCTCCTCTACTGGCTTCAGACCCTGCCAGTCTGGCTGCTCCGCAAAGATCTGCGCCGTATCGAGATCTGCTTTCACTCCTTTTTTTGGAAGGGGCGGAGAGCACGTATTCCGTGGTCCCGGCTGCTGGGCGGGTGGCGTGCGGGGGGGATGGGTTTCCCGGATCTGCGAGCTTATGCCCTGGCCTGCCAAGCGCGACATTTGGCAGACTGGTTTGGCGACACTGCTTACTACACCCCGGCAGTTAGAGGAATGTTTTTGTCGCCCCGCTTACTTTATTAGGGGTCCTGCATGCAGCCAATTCAGCGCTTCCCCGTTATATACGGCAGAGTGTGTTGATAACCCCGGCGAAACGGACCTGGCAATATCTTAACGTCCGATGGGGGGAATCATGGCAGACCTCTAGTTGGTTGCCATTGCGAGGGAATCTGTCCTTTTCCTCGGGCTCGTAGTCCAAAACTTTTTCAAGATTGGCATGGCCGTGGAATCCAGCTTCTTGGCCATGTGATAGAACCCTCAGGAGCCTGCAAATCCTTCAGGACGTTGAGCCGGGAGTGGGATCTTTCCCCCCGGCACGCCTATGCTTATATTCAGGTAACCCACTATATATCTTCATTGCCGCGAACAGCGCTGTGTGCGGAGCGGGCTCAACGGATTCTGGATTTTCTTGGACTCGGGGGTGACACCCCGGTATCGATATCTGTTTTTAAAGCCCGAGTGGCTGACCTGAACCCTCCTCCCGATTATCGGGAGGTAGAGTTGGCTTGGGAGGGGGAACTGGCTTGCGAGGTACCGCCTGGTACGTTAAGAGCGGCGCTTTCTCGCATAGTTGACCTGGCTGGGGGGATGCGCTGGAGGGAGGTGCAGTTTAAGTGCCTCACTAGAGTTCATTTTTTCCCCAAGACGGGCGCTGCGGAGCCGCCTTACTACAGATGGCAGCTGCCCCCGCTGCTTGGAGCCTTTGGCGACCCTCCTCCATATGTGGTGGGAGTGTCCATCCTTGCAGCCCTATTGGGTTAAAATCTCTTCCTTTTTGGAGGGGCTTCTTCGACAGCGCATCCGCTGGTCGGGCTCCCTTGTGGTGCTGGACTGCATACCCCCCCCCATGCCCGGGAAAGAAGGGGGAACGGCTCTTGGTCCGTAAGGCTTGTCTGGTGGGGAAGGCGCCGATACTTCGATTATGGAGGGACCCCCAGCCCCCCACCTTTGGGGAGTGGAGGAACAATTTCCACCAACTGATGCAAATGGAGCATCGCTGGGCACGAGGCAGTGTCAAACGGTGGCTGGCCTTTATGGCAGTTTGGGAGCCCTACATTCTCCAACTGGGGCCCCGAAGTCGGAATGAGATTTTGCAATGCGGAAGCTGAGACACCGCAATGGAAAGCAAGGAAGATCGATTGAGAAGTGCAGTACCACTAGTCGTATTGGGGGGGGGGGGATGGTCGGGAGGGGTAGGTAATTTGGGGGGGGGGAGGGCCTTGGGGGGGGGCAAGGAGGGGGGGGGGGGAAACAACTGTGTTAAATGCCACCTTATATTCTTTCTGTATTGCCCGGGGGGGAGAGGATCAGAGTACACCCCGCCCTCCCGGGCCTCCATTGCTTGCCTTTGTGTGCTGTGTTGTACTGTTTTTTGGTGGATTATAAATAAACTATTATAAAAAAAAAAATGATGTCAAAAAGGGGCCGGCAGAACTGAGCTGCTAACCTTAGCACTCTTTTTCCCTCAGACATGGCGTCCTCCAGGGCTTCATCTTCCTCCCATGGATCTCAGGTATCTAAACATAAATCTAGCCGGTCCTCAAAGGGTAGATCTCCTTCTGAGTATTGAGATGCCCCTGGTGTTGCCCTTGAGGAATTTTTACTGGCAAAACTGCCCCGGTGGGAGGCTTTGGCTTCCAAAGCATTAACAGGGCTCCAGGATGTTCTCAAGGCCTCAACCTTGGCAGAACTACTGGCGCCATGCTCTGGGGTCCCTGCCGCTTTTATCGGTACTGACACCAAGCATCAGCAGCGTCGATAGACCAGAGATTCCTTGCTATCGAACGCAGTCTAGCCGCTCTTCTCACGGCTTCGGTACCGTTGAAACCGCTTCAGACACCTCAACTGATACTGGTACCGACTGCATCGACATCGGCAGGTATGCCACCCGTACTGAGTCATGCGTCTCTCTCCGGCATTGACAGATCGGTGCCTGAACAACCCGATACCGACTTCGATCGATACCGGTACCGTGCTTTGCACGATCACCAAGATCGGAGATATTTTGAATCTTCGGATGAGACTGAAGACTCTGCCGATACCAGAGTATTTCTCCCCAAAGATTCTTCTTCTCCTCAGCGCAGAATATCTCCGCCAGAGGATATGTCCTTTCAGAACTTTGTCCGTGATGTGGCACGAGGCCTTTCCATCACAGTAGCTCCTGAAAAAGAGCCTAGGGCTAAGGAGTTGGAAATCCTCCAATACCCTAAGGCTCCCAAAGAGGCAGCTACTCTGCCTATTCATGAGATCTTACATGATCTTATGCTAAGGATGTGGGAAACACCTTTAACCATATCTCCTCATTCTCAAAGACTCGATACCATGTATCGAGTTCCACCTTGTCCTGGCTTTCAAAAAACTCAATTACCATACCATTCAATGGTGGTGGAATCAGCCATGAGAAGGATGAAAAGTGCAAAGAGACATGCATCCAATTCTCCAGGTCGTGAATGCAGGACTCTCGATGCCTTTGGGCGTCGATGCTTCCAATCTTCCATGCTCTCAGCTAGGATCAGTTCCTATATCTTGTATATGGGAATGTTCCTTAAAGAGATCACAGGAGACTTGGAGCTTATGAGCCCTCTTCTTCCTGAAGACAAAAGACAAGGCTATCTCACTCTTGTCAAACATACTCAGGATGTTTCCAAGTTTGTTAATTGTGCAGCTTTTGACTGTTTTGAGTGCATAAGCAGAACCTCTGCTATTGCCATTGGTGCACATCGGATCGCCTGGCTTCAGGCATCTGACTTGGAAATTTGGGTACAGGATAAATTAGGAAACATTCCTTGCACAGGAGAAAATCTCTTTGGCAAGAATTGGCAGGAGAAGGCTAATGAAATAGATGCTGACAATATCACACTGGATAGATTGTCCAAATCTACAGCCAATCCTGCAAAGAAAAGATCCTCTAAGAAACCATTTTTCAATAAGAAAAAGAAGTTTTATTCTTCCTATACCCAACAGGGACACCGTCCAGGTCAGACTGCCTAAAAGGGACAGCAGCAACAACCTAGACAATAAAAGAAGCCAAAAGCTGCAAAACCTCAACCAGCTCAGCAGTCTCAGCCTCCTCAGGGGCTTTGACTCCTTTCTAGAGAACTTCGCCTTCCTGCCCCTGAAGGGTCCAGAACCCTTAACCATCCCAGGCAGTTTATGTCATTTTGCCCACAGATGGTACCAAATAATAGCAGAAAATTGGACTCTGTCTATTGTACGAGAGGGGTACAAGCTTCATTTTCACAGCCTGCCCCCTCCTACAATTATAAGACAGTTCAATTCTCAGACCTCTCTCGACAATCTCTTAGGTCAAGAAGTCACAATGCTCCTTGCTCAAGGAGCAATAGAGGAAGTACCCATTCCCCATCAGGGTACAGGGTTCTACTCCCCCTATTTCCTTATTCAAAAGAAAACAGGAAGACACAGACCCATTTTAGACCTCAGAGAATTGAACAAATTTCTGTTCCGAGAGAAGTTCAAAATGGTCTCTCTAGGAACTCTGCTGCCATACCTTCATAGTCAGGATTGGCTTTGTTTTCTAGATCTCAAGGATGCATATACTCATATTCTCATCCATCCAAATCACAGGAAATTCCTCCGATTCCTATTTCAAGGAAAGCACTACCAATACAAGGTTCTTCCCTTTGGCCTGGCATCTGCACCAAGAGTGTTCACAAAATGCATGGCTGTGGTAGCAGTATTTCTCCGCACTCTGGGAATATTCATCTTCCCTTACTTAGACGACTGGCTCATTCAAGCCCCTTCAGTGCCAGAAGCCAGCTCTGCTCTATCTCGCACAATGTGAATCCTTCAGTATTTGGGACTGGTCATAAACCTCCCAAAATCCAATCTTGCTCCCACTCAGTCCCTAGAGTTCATAGGAGCTCATCTGGATACCAGACAGACAAGGGCTTTCCTTCCGCAGCCCCGCTGTCTTCGCTTAGTACAACTAGCTTCCCAAGCAGTGCTCAAACCTTGTCTCACTGCTCGGGAAATGCTACAATTGCTAGGCCACATGGCATCCACCGTGCATGTGGTTCCTTATGCTCGCCTCCATATGCAAGCAGCCCAGTGGACTTTATCCACTCAGTGGGCACAGGCCTCAGGTTCCCTGTCAGACAAAATAACAAACTCAGACCATCTTATTTCATCCCTCCAATGGTGGCAGTCACCCAGAAACCTTCTGGTGGGCTCTCCTTTCCAGCAACCCCTATCCCAAGCCACCCTAACAACAGATGCTTCACGGGTGGGATGGACTGCACAGTCTCTCTACCCAGGGTACCTAGACTCCACAGGAGGCCTGTCTTCACATCAACCTCCTGGCGCCCAGAGCAATTTTCCTTGCTCTTCGAGTATTTCATGCCCAGCTCAGCTACAAGACAGTCCTAGTTCAAACAGACAATCAGGTAGCCATGTTCTATGTGAACAAGCAGGGCAGAACAGACTCTCTGTCGCTATGCAATGAAGCTTTGCGACTATGGGCCCTTCCTTGCCTGATTCATCTCCTTGCGGTGTATCTTCCAGGCATTCAAAATTCTTGGGCAGACAAACTCAGTCGAGTTCTGCTTCCACACGAATGGTCTCTCCATGCAGACCAGGTTGCTCAAATATTTCAGATTTGGGGAACCCCGGACATAGACCTCTTTGCAAGTCCGCTGAATGCCAAACTTCCCTGGTTCTGTTCCAGAATTCTGGCTCGAGGTTGTCAGGCAAGGGACGCCTTCCTCTTTCACTGGGGTCAGGACTTCCTATATGCCTTCCCACCCATTCCCCTCATCCCCAAAACCCTATTCAAGCTTCAGAGAGACAGAGGTCATATGATCCTCATAGCTCCACGTTGGCCACGGCAAACGTGGTACCCTTTGCTCCTACATCTCTCTCAAGCTCCGCCTCTGGAGTTGAGATCTGCTCCATATCTTCTCTCCCAAGAGGACGGGATGCTGTGGCATCCCAATCCCCAGTGTCTGCATCTCAGGGCCTGGTTGTTGAAAGCCTAGAGCTTCAGGATCTTAACCTTTCCCAACAGGTAAAGAATATCCTTCATGCTTCTAGGAAACCCTCCACAAGACGCTTGTATGCCTTTAAGTGGAAAAGGTTTATGGTGCTTGCAGAAGGGTCTTAACCCTCTTGCGATACCTCTGGAATCGATACTGGAGTATCCTTCATTTGTCAAATGCGGGTCTCAAGACAAATTCAATAAGAGTCCATCTTAGTGCTATTGCAGCTTCTTACAAGCCTCTAAGTGGACAATCTATTTCCTCTCATCCTCTCATAGCGAGATTTATGAGAGGCCTTCTTTTAACAAAGCCTCCCATTAAGCCACCACCGGTGGCTATGGGACTTAAATCTGGTGCTCGGGCAGCTCATGAAACCGCCCTTTGAACCATTAGCCACTACATCTTTGAAATTCCTTTCCTGGAAAGTCATCTTCCTCATTGCAATCACATCAGCATGTCGCATAAGTGAATTGCAAGCTTTAGTGGCTGATCCTCCTTATACAAGGTTCCACCATGATAAGGTAGTTCTTAGGACTCATCCACACTTTATGCCAATGGTGGTTTCACCTTTCCATTTAAACCAAGCAGTTTACCCTCCTCTATTCTTTCTGAGGCTCATACCTCCAGTGCAGAAAGGAACCTTCATACCTTGGCCTGTAAAAGAGCTTTGGCCTTTTACTTGCAAAGGATACAGCAACATGGAAAATCTTCTCAACTCTTTGTTGCTTTTGATCCTAGTCATTTGGGACTTCCAGTGTCCAAAAGAACACTGTCCAACTGGATCGCACAGTGCATATTCTTTGCCTATGAGAGTACGAACCTTCCTCTTGAAGGCCATGTCACCGCTCACAATGTGAGAGCCATGGCAGCTTCATTGGCTCATCTTCACTCTGTGTCTATCAACAACATCTGTCGAGCAGCTACTTGGGCTTCGGTACATACCTTCACAGCCCACTACTACTTAGACAAGGACTCCTACCGGGATGCCTTGTTTGGCCAAGTTGTTCTTCAACACCTTTTTCAGACTTAATCAACTCCTACCCACCATCCCTTGTAGGATCCAGAGATCCATCGGGGGAAGTGGGGCCCTTTCACAAGGGCTGACATCTTCCTGGGGCCAACTCCCTGGCATCTGCAGCTAGGGAGTCCCCATATGTGAAGACTCCATTCCTGCTTGTTCCTGGAGATAGCGTAGTTATTCACCTGTAACAGGTGATCTCCGGGAACAGCAGGAATTTAGTCTTCACAACCCACCCACCTCCCCTAGGAGTTGTATCTCTCTCTCTCTCTCTATTTTGTCTCAGCAATAAACTCAACTGGAGAGGGACAGTTGGAAAGGCAGGAAGGCAGCACGCAGGTGCTGTGGGATGCTCGCAAAAGCTTTCCTATTGGACGCTGGGGAGCGTTCCCACGCAGGCTCCATCAGTACTGGCAATACCCATATGTGAAGATTAAATTCCTGCTGTTCCTGGAGATCACATGTTACAGTTGAGTAACTACGCTTTACAAATATTTGATAAACTGAAGACTAGCAAATCACCTGGACTGGATGGTATACATCCAAGGGTGTTGAAAGAACTGAAATATGAGATTGTAGACTTACTATTAGTAATCTGTGAACTATCATTAAAATCATCTGCAATATCTGAAGATTGGAGGATCGCCAATGTAATGCCAATTTTTAAAAAGGGTTCCAGGGGTGATCCGGGAAACTACAGATCGATGAGCCTGACGTCAGTACCGAGAAAAATGGAAGAAGCCATCATGAAAAACAAAATTACTCAGCATTTAGATAGTCATGGCTTAATGGGAGACAGCCAACATGGCTTTAGACAAGGAATGTCTTGTCTTACTAATCTGTTATGTTTTTTTGAAGGTGTGAATAAACAAGTAGGCAAAGATGAGTCAGTTGATATAGTGTATCTGGACTTTCAGAAAGCCTTTGACAAAGTCTCTCATCAGAGACTTTTGGCAAAACTAAAAAGTCATGGGATAGGAGGTGATATACTATTGTGGATCAGAAACTGGTTACAAGATAGAAAACAGAGGGTAGAGCTAAATGGCCAAGTTTCCCAATGGAAAAAGGTGAATAGTGGCGTACCCCAGGGATCTGTGCTGGGTCCGCTGCTTTTTAACATATTCATAAATGACCTGGAAAAGGGAATAACGAGTGAGGTTATCAAATTTGCAGATGACACAAAACTATATAAAGTTGTTAAAACCCAGGAGGATTGTGTAAAAATTGCAAGAGGATCTTGATAAATTGGAAGACTGGGCATCCAAATGGCAGATGAAATTGAATGTGGACAAGTGCAAAGTTATGCACCTAGGAAAGAACAACCCAAACTATGGTTGCACGATGCAAGGTTCCACATTGGGAACCACCACCCAGGAAAAAGATTTAGGCGTCATCGTGGATAACATGTTAAAACCCTCTGCCCAGTGTGCAGCATTGGCCAAGAGAACAAATAGAGTGCTAGGTATCATAAGGAAAGGAATGGAAAATAAAACAAAGAATATTATAATGCCTCTGTATCATTCCATGGTGCGACCACACCTTGAATATTGTGTGCATTTCTGGTCGCCGTATCTTTAAAAAGATATAGCGTTATTAGAAAAGGTACAGAGAAGAGCCACCAAAATGGTAAAGGGGATGGCAGGATACTCCTATGAAGAAAGGCTAATAAGGTTAGGGCTCTTCAACCTGGGAAAGAGACGGCTGAGGGGAGATATGATAGAGGTCTATAAATTAATGAACGGAGTGGAACGGGTAAACGTAGATCGATTGGTTATGTCATCAGAATATAAAAAGACTAGGGGGCATGCAATGAAGCTACAGGGTAACCTATTTAAGACAAATATGAAAAAATATTTTTTCACTCAACGTGTAATCAAACTCTGGAATTTGTTACCAGCGGCTGTAGTAAAAGCTGTTAGTGTAGCTGGGTTTAAAAAAGGTTTGGACAGGTTCCTGGAGAAAAGGTCCATAAACCATTATTAAAAGGGACATGGGATATCACTGTTTGACCCAATACAAGCATTGAGGAACCTGTGTCTTTTGGGGAAACTGCTAAATACTTATGATCTAGATTGGCCACTGTTGGAAACAGGATACTGTGCTTGATGGACCTTGGTCTGACCCAGTATGGCATATCTTATGTTCTTGTGTTAGCTGGTTATCTCAGTTAGCTAGCTTGCTATCTGGCCAACCTGGATATTCTTGCCAGTGACCAGATATGACATTAGCATTGAATATCTGGGTTCAGTGCTCAGCGGTGAGGGCTAGCTTCTTTATCAGTGTTAGCCACCCACTATTGAATATAGCTCATACATATAGACATGAATACTGTGCCCCTATATGCATAAATGATACCTTTGACTCAAATGTGGGAAAAAGAGGTATACCTTGGGCCATCTAAGCCAAACGTATAACTAATACATATAGTACCAATAGCTTATATGTAGAAGCCACAATATTCAGATGTATATGTATAAGATACTTATATGTACAATGTATACTTACATATTGGTGAGAGAACACAAGGAGCAAGAGACGTATGATGGTCACAGGAACGTTTTATTAAATGAACCCCAACGTGTTTCGGCAAACGCCTTCTTCAGGGGGTATGCAGCTGATAAAACAATAAATTACAGTCATAAAACCACATATAAAATTCCATAAATAAGTAATCACGAACAATTAAAACGTGTGTATTAAAAACATATATAATAACAATAAAATGATGTAATTATGTCAACATAATATAGAAAAACAACAAAAATACGCAGGGAAGATGAGGAAAAATGATATAAAATATAAATTATGTACGTAATAATCTATTCGACAAACATTGAAGACAAAGGATTGATGTTAAAAAGGCACCATTTTACTCACTGAAGCACCCAATATGAGTCTCGCATAGGGGAAACATATATAAGTTAACTCTAGCTGTAAAATAAATGACAAAGCATCATATCATATCCTCTATTAGAAATACAGTACTAAATAAATGACTATATTTTGATAAAATGACTATACAGGCTTGCAAAAAAAACATAGATTGATAAATAGATACCATACTCCACAGTCCATTTAGATTCTGTTATCTGCTAGCTAGTACATAGTGCATGGAGGAACTGTGTGCACCCAAAAATGGGATGTGAGCACACACACCAAGCAGGTATGTCAGTGATTGGGCCCCAGAAAAGAGAACCTATAAATATCACTTGAGAGAAATGCTGCATAGCACTATGGGGGAACCTAGCCATGCCGTGGTCACTGCTCAGTCAAGGTGAGAGTGACCTCCCAGCATGACATGCTGTGGCCACCCTGTCCGTGCAGGTGGTGATCGGGCACTACAATGTCCCAGCCATTGATCTATACCCTGTGCAGATGTATCCTGCCCAGGCCACCCTGTCCGGGCCATACCCACAGTACCTTGCTCCTCATTATGCACATTGGCAGGCTAAAACGGGAAACAGTGCAAGAAGTGTGGGCTCAGTAAGGTGTAGGCAGCCACAACACACTGGATAGACATACACACACTCACACACCTATGCCAGCATTGTGCAAATATGGAGGTTTGTGGCAGCCCTGGCCGCCACACCAGTCCTGGGCACAGTGCAGGCATTGCTATGGTACGCAATACTGTTGGGGTCACTCCCCAGGGTGGTAAACACTGTCAGAAGCAATAACTGAAACACACTCCACAGATATCAGACAGGTTGCTATGATGAATCTCTATCAACAAATCGTGTTTAACTTAGGATTTGTTAGCTGACATTACTCATAGCAACCTTTTGATATATGTGGAATGTGTTCCCAAGTTTAGGACGGCATTGCTAAGGTATGCAGGTGCCAGTATTGGGAGATGCTGCTCCGTGCAGAGCCCAATAGCCTGACTCTCCATGAGGCTTTGGATAGTGGAGCCTGTGGGTGTAGGTGTTTCTGCCCCTGTTGGCCGCTGCTCTAGGGCAGAGGTTCCCAACTCCGGTCCTGGTGGGCCAAACACTGTTCAGGTTTTCATGCTGTCCCTAATGAATATGCATGAGATACATTTGCATACAATGGGGGCGATGCATACAAATTCAGCAGACATATTTATTAGGGACAGCATGAAACCTGAATGGTGTGGGCCCTCCAGGACTGCAGTTGGGAAACTCTGCTCTAGGGATTGCACATGTTTATGGTGTCTGTGCTCTGTAGGGCAAATAAAAAGGCGTTTCAGGCATGTTTAATTTATCTGCAATAAAGGTTCCGTCTTTATTACCATGGTTTAGTACTGGGTAAAATATGGGGACTAGGTTGGCAGGAGCCACAGCTGGGGACTTGAACCTGTGACCACCTGCCCCTGAACACTGGCTGTGTGTACTGCACCAAACTGTTTCCACAGGGGCAGATCATTCCCTGGGGATACCATGACTGTTCGTCAGACAGACCTTGTCTGTTGCAGTGCACGGCACCCACCTAAACGGGGCTTGGCCATGGTCTGCTGTGGGCAGATGCCACTGCCCCCTCCGCCACCAGCACCCCTCCGCCACCATGCTGACATGCTCTTATGCCGGTGGTGCTGGTGGTGCGCAGTTCCAGGCCATCCAGTGGGCCGGTAGGCAGCTGCCTATGGTGTGGGTTCTTGGGTAGGGGTGCCTACATGGACATGCACGCTTCCCCCCCCCTGCACCGCTTGCCAATGTTATGTGCCCTGGGGCTTCCCCCCCGACACCGCTTTTCCTGGGGGTACCTGCTGGGTAATATCCCCTGTGACACTGTGGGACACACACTCGTGCCCATGTTGGTCCCTCGTCAGTTGCTGTCTTGCTGCTTTACAGGTTCGACATTCCTATGTGCCACCTAGGCATCTGCCTAGTCCGCACTGTGCCCCAGCTGGACAACAGCATGTGCTGCCTGCAGCCCCCTGTATCCCATTTACAGCATCAGTACAGTTGCCCTTTCCTTCGTGCCCACTCTGCTGTTGCTGCACATGTGCACGCCCTAACAAACCTGCCCAATATAAACTACAAAAACCCTGATCACAGCAATTTCAATGTGGGATCATTCACTTTGTAGGGGGACAGAGCATAGACCCTTCCACACATGATATCTTCCTTTTTACACTTTGTCAGTAGTGTTGCTTTATGTTTATCATTAATATCACTATTGGCCAGCTTGGTTATTGGGTTTTCAGATGTGGTTCTGGTCATTTTATATGTTTGTTTGCCTTTTTGGTTCCTGCACATGTATCACTACTATCACTTTTCTGGGTTTCCCTGCCTTTGCTGTACATTGCTGACTGAAATGGTTTCTCTCTCCTGCAAATGTGCCTCTAACGCGAGGGTTTCACTGGCGTTAGTGTTCAGACCCGGATTTCACAGTGTTAGTGTGCCTGGAGCCTCTCCCCGCCCACTCTCTGCCCATTGACCCCTATCTCCGCCCTCTGGGAGGCCTTACTCTACCCTTCAGAGCCGGATTTCACAGCGTTAGTGTGCCTTAATGCCGCTGCCGACGTTATCGCGCGATATGCGATATTATCACGCAATAACATTGCCGCAGTTACGTTAAGACAGTTTAGTAAACATACCCCAAAGTGTGTTTTTGTGAGATGTCTTCAAAAAAATGCACTTTGCATGAAAAATAGCAGAAATGCCTAACACTTGCCATTGTTGCATATTTTTGGCTGTGCTGCTCTCTCTTTCACATAAAGCAGTTTTCCAAAATCACTGCACTCTTTTGTACATGTGAGCTGAGGTGTGTTAACAGAGATGTTCATATGTGTAAAGTAGCTTATATATATTTTAATCTGAAATTCATGCTAATGAAGTAATCAAATGTAAAATTATGCAAAATAACTTGTTGCCAGGCAGAACCATTGAAAAGTATGCACACAAACTGTTTCACAAATGTATTATCAAAAAATGCTTAATTTATATCTAAGAGGTATAATTTAGCTCTATTTTTATTGTTTTTAAGATATTATCCATATACTGGGATATATGTGCATTATATTCTGAGCAATCCAAAAGAAGCACACACTCAGAATATCTGTAGGATATACAGGAGCAAGGTCACAAAACAAACAATGGCAAATGTGGAGTAGTGAGATTATTATGTTTTTAGAGGTTTAAGAACATCAGATAATATACAATATAAAACAATATTAATTACCTAAAACCACTAACAATGAATAAAAAATTTGAAAAGTGTCAAAACGTGAGACAAGTGAATATGCAAAGATGACAAATAATATGCATTATATCATCCTAAACGAATGGAAAACGTATCTCAATGACTTAAAAATACATAATACATTCTGTAACGAATAATTGAATAAAATGGGAAACATGGCACAATAAAAAAAGACATCTCTTATATAAAAGAAAAAAAATATATCATATATATAGAACTCTAAAAATGGTGAATATGGTAAGAAGACAAAAGTTATAAATTTCAAAACACTATAGAATGGAAAAAAGGTAAAAAGACACAATATGAATAAAACCAAAACAAACTTACTGAGGTAGCATGATTGAGACAGCAATCCAAAGCATCCAACATAGAATGTCTTTATAAAGGACAAAGAGATGCCACTGCAGAAAATATCATTAAAGAGCACGTACTGTATGATACCCAGGTTGCAAATTATGTGTCAAAATACAGCAAACATGTAGGTGGTAGAGGCACAGAGAGGTACTGTATTTCAAGTGGTAAGAAAATCTATTCTGAGTAAAAATATCATCATTTTGGGCATGATAGAGAAGGGTGGACCAAATAGTTTCAGCTAAGTAAAAACGTCAGTGGACAGTAGGTAATGAGGGAGCTTGCTTTGAGCTCTTAAAACCCACCATTATGAGTGTGCTGTCATAGAAAGGATGATTTATACACATCAGAAGTAATCGGGTGAATGAAAAGAGAAAAAGAGAAAATATTGGAGCAGGAGACCAGAGAGAGAGAGTGTCCGAGACAGAGAATGGCCACGAATCCATGTTGTTACAGAGTACAAGAAGCCTCGCTAATGAGAGATCATACGTACATAATAGTGTTGAACTACCGGCTGCATATCAAAAAAACAGGGCTATGGGGGAGAGTCTTGCCTGGACTGCATTCAGTTTTGGTGGAGTGCTGTTTGATGATAACGGGCAGTAGACTGTAGTGCTGTTTGCTTGGGACCATCTATGCCTGCCTCCTGACGTTTGGCTTTGGGGGCTTTAAAGCACAG
The DNA here is from genome assembly GCA_033557465.1 of Ichthyophis bannanicus. Classification (NCBI taxonomy): domain Eukaryota; kingdom Metazoa; phylum Chordata; class Amphibia; order Gymnophiona; family Ichthyophiidae; genus Ichthyophis; species Ichthyophis bannanicus. The sequence continues at coordinate 861,351,537 of CM066034.1, forward strand.
CTCTGCGCTGCAGTGCATGGGAGTGTCTTACCTGGACTGTATTCAGTTTTGGTGGCATGCTGTGTGGTGGTAATGGCCAGTGGATTGGACTGCTGTCTGCTGCCTGTTTGGGATCCTCTATGCCTGCCCCCTGATGTCAGCATTTAGGTTCTCTAAAGCACAAATCCTCAATGCAGTTTGCAGGAGAGTCTTGCCTGGACTGTATTCAGTTTTGGTGAAGTGCTCGGTGGCAGTAATGGGTGGTGGATTGGGACTGCTGTTTCCTGTCTTCTTGTGACCATCTATGCCTGCCACCTGACATCAGCATTTGGGGGCTTTAAAGCACAGCTCTGCGTCACTGTACATAGATGTGGATATGTCCTAAGGGGCAAGTCCTGTCCCTTTGGTGCCCCTTTGGAGTGGCGAGGAGTGCCATGGGAGAGTGGAGAGCGATATGGGTAAAAGTGGTAGATCCCATGGATAAAGCATATTGTGTCTTTGGCTGCCGGGATGGAACAACTTCCCATTTCCCCAGCCACTGTGTCTGCCTCTTTGGATCAATCCTCATTGTCCTTGGGGGTTGATTACCCACCCTCTCCATCTAGTAATGTTACTGGAGGTTCATTTCCATCCTCACCTGTATTGGTTGGGATGCAGAACTCTGACAGAGGACTTGAGGGAGGGCTCCTCCGTGGTTTGGGGGATCTTGATGCGGTTTTGCCATTACCCAGAATTGTGCAGTCACCAGGGACCCTGAAGCACCTGTTGTTCCTCTGACGAATATGTTGCCCAGAGTTCTGCCATCTGAAGTTTCCTTGAAAGATATCTTGGCACAGCTGGTAAGAATGGAAGCCTCTTTTTCTACTACTACTGCTCACTTTGCTGACTTCACTAAGGAAACAGTTGGGAAGTTGGCTCAGCATGATTTGTATTTTTCTGCTTTGGACTCTCGCTTTCAAAAATCTGAATTACAGATACTTACTGTGCAAGGGGTTGCTACCCCCACAATCAAAGATAGCTTAGTTTTGCACCAGCACCAAGAGTTGTTGGAAAATGCTGCCCATGTTAAGATTCTCTAGAGCCTCAACTTTCCAAAGACTCATTATATATCAGTTTTATCTTGTTTCAGAAATATCTTAAAGAAGTGCTGGGGTACCAAAGATGGGTTTCTCTATCCTTAAATAATATATATTATTTACCTAGGGCGATTAAAGCTACAAAGTTGGAGGGAGAAGCTTTTGAACCCCTTGAAACGGTAGAAAGCCTTAATATTTCTGAATATATAGAGTCTTCATTAGATGAAATTGCTACTCGAGCCACCCTCCTTGAATCCTTTAACTCCATAATGGAGAAAAATGTTATACTTCGTTTGTTTTCAAAAGAAGAATGATTTGTTTTGTGGGTATAAGGTGAACATCTTTCCCGATGTTTCCACACAGACGCAGGTGAGGCAGAAAGTGACGTTGGCCTTGAAGCCTCGACTGCAAGCAATTGGTAATTCTTTCTTTCTTAAGTTTCCTTGTAAATGTCTGGTTACGTTAGAAAAAGTTTTGTCTTTTTTGAAATTATTATTTAGTTATGTATTTAACAGGGTTTTTTATACCACCCTATCATTAATTCAGAGCGGTTTACATATAACACAAATCCAAAAACCAATAAACATCGAACATCGAACACCCTGATTACACAAAGATCACCTCATGCCTTGAAGCAGACAGGATGGTTTGAAGAACAAAATCTCAATATAAACTTTAAAACACCAGAGGTACTACACATCACTAGGAATGCAATATTCTCTCCACTAGAGTCAATAAAAATCTTAGGGGTATGTTTACTAAACAGCGGTAGCAGCTTCTGTGCAATATCGGAGCTGCGGCCCCATTGAATTCATTGGGGCCGCATACCCCTAAGACTGGTTATTTTATTCTGTTCACGCTGTCATGGTTATGTCCCAATTATTCCACTACATCCTTATATAGTACTAATTATATACAATCAATTCATTTTTTAACATAGTGCCAGCTAGACCCATTTTCCATGGGTTTCTATGGTAACTGTCCATCTTATTGTTTTGGTCTTCATTCTAGCTGACCGGTGTGTAGTTTGTTCTTTATTAGACCTTTTCCTTCATTGGTTGGTTGGTCCTACAGAGAGTAGGTAAGAGATTTTGTCCTTATTCTGAGTATTTTTTCCTTTGCTCTCCACTCATCACATCATACCATGCCCACAGGACACTGCCCGGTTTTTTGATATGCAACCGGCAGTTCAACACTGCCACATACGATCGCTCATTTGTGAGACTTCCTGTGCCCTGTAGCAACATGGATTTGTGGCCATTCTTGATCTCTGACAATCTTCCTCTGGTCTCCTGCTCCAATATTTTATCTTTTTCTCTTTTCATTCACCTGTTACTTCTGATGTGTATTGATTGTCCTATCTGAGACAGCACACTCATAATGATGGGTTTTAAGAGCTCAGAGCAAGCTCTCCCCATTACCTACTGTCTACTGACATTTTTACTTAGTTGAAGTTATTTGGTCCACCCTTCTCTATCATCCCCAAAATGATATTATTTTTACTCAGCATAGGATTTTATTACAACTTGAAATACAGTACCCCTCTGTGCCTCTACCAACTACATGTTTGTTATATTTTGACACATATAATTTGCAACCCAGGTATCATACATGCTCTATGTTGATATTTTCTGCAGTGGTATCTCTTTGTCCTTAATTAGAGACATTCTAGGTTTGATGCCTTAGAGTGCTGTCTCAACTGTGCTATCTCAGTAAGTTTTTTTATGTTTTATTCTTGTCGTGTATTTTTCCTTTTTTCCATTCTATAGTGTTTTGAAATTTATAACTTTTGTTGTCTTACCATATTCGCCATTTCTTAAAATTATGTATATGATTTCTTTTTTATTCTTTTATATATGAGATATAATACATAGTGCATAATAAATAAAAAAGATATGTTTTAAAGTCATTCAGACACATTTTCCATTCTTTTAGGATGATATAATGCATATTATTTACATTGCTGCCTTTGTATATACTCTTGTCTCACGTTTTATTTGGCACTTTTCCAATTGTTTGTTCATTAAGCTAGTGTTTTTATGTAATAATATTTATGCAAACTTTTTCTTTTATATTGTATTTTATTTGAGGTTCCTACAAATGTTGTTGCTGAAACATAGCTGTATAGGGTAGGAAAACCACCACTTCAATAAAGTCTCACTACTCTGTTTTGCCACCTGGCTGCTACATGTCCATTATTCTCTGAGGAGTGCATGTCTAAGGTGCATGTCATTAATATCAAGCATTAATATACATGATAAACATCACATTTATTTGCTTTAATGGCTGATATCTGCACAGCATTAATATATTAGCTCATTTAAAGAGTAATTTTATAGAGACACCTACTTTTTACCCCAAAAATCGGTACCTACCTAGGCACTATATTATAAAGAAAAGTAGGCGCTTACTTTTCTTTATCAAATACTAACATAAGTAGCCGAAAGCTCGTGTTAAGGCACAATCTCTTACACTAGCCTTAGGGTTGGTATAAATGCCCACATCTAGATTTGTAAAGAACATGCAGAAATTATAATATTTTATTATTTATGTGCATACTGGTGCACTCCATTCATGCTTCCTCCAAACTCCCTAATGGATTCTTTTAATTATATTTACGGTTTTAATCCTTTGTGCAGCAGAAGGAGAGACATGTCCCTGGAAAAGCCCATTAGGACAGAATTTGATCTCTTATCAAGGCTCCATGATGGTCTTATGGTCTCATAGAAACATGACGGCAGAAAAAGACCATATGACCTATCCAGTCTGCCCTTCCATACCAACTACTATAGTCTTCTATCTGGGAATGTCTCTCCTGTTCAAGGATAACGTGGCTTCTACCTTTATCTTCATCTATAAATCTCTATCCTCTGCTACTGAAGGCTACATATTGGGTTCGCAATGAGCCTGAAACCCAGAAAAAGTAGAGCCACTTTGAGAAGGAACAAGGAAAGAATAGGAATCACTTGACATACCATGTTGAAACCATTTGACAAATAAACCTATCCCAGCCTCACTTTGTCCAAATCCCATGAACGGTGCTAGGAAGGTGTACACTTAAGAAAGAAAAAGGGAAAATTATCAGGCTTAGAAACAGAGAAAGCAAATGCAGGGCTCAGGTACAAATGGGCTGAAAGAGAAAGCAAACACAGGACTTAGGCAAAGAGGGATTAGACAATGTTTGAGTTTCTGTATCACAGAAAAGGCACACTCTATGGTGCAGAGCAGACAAATCCCATAATAATATAACTTTCAAACAATATGCACACCATAGTCAGAGCTAAACCAACTCATCATAGTTTGTGTGTATGTCTTGTCATCCCCCTCCTGTTGAATGTAGACCCCATGTTGTGTTATCAACCCCTTTGATTGAAGGATAAGGTGGTATATAAAACGGGTTAAATAAATAAATAAATAGTGAGAAGCTTTATAGAAAAGAAACCAAAAAGAACACAGCAATGATAAGGCTGAGGTGCAGGGATGGGCAGGACACACACCAACAGTGTTGTTCTCTGTCAGTCACTTTACTTATAAAAATCTGGCACACTTTGTGCGTTCATACAGATTGCAACGTGACTAGATATTATGAAATATCTACTGTTTCTCTACTATTGTGTGTTCAGAGAATTTAGAGTCTTCATACCTATGTTGGTACCGCTTCATTCCTCTTCTGGTACATTGCGATCTTTTTGAAAATATTTGGGCTTCTTTACCCCCTTTCTAGTGCTTTGATGCTAAGGATATACATTCATATGAAATGACCAGGGAAATATCAATAACATTTCCAATGGTTTTTCATATCATTGCTAATTCAAAATGACATTAGAAAAACAAAATATTTTTTTTCCCAGTGTCTTCATGGCCTGGCTGGGCCTGGTCTTGAATTAGTGTCCCTTGAGTTGGAAAGCACTTGTCTCTCAAGAGGAGCTCTTCTGTATCCTGGAGAGCAAGGGAAGGCTGGCTCTAGTCAGTCTATCCTTAGCTATGTCTCATAGTTCTGGTACTATTATTTCCTGTTTGCTGATTGGCCCAGGTTTCTTTGTTTGGTCTTCAGCTCTGTGGAAAACCTTCCTGGATTTTTACCTTGTGAATCTTTTGACTCCTGATATAGAGACTCACTCCAAAGACTTTGCTTGTGTCATCTTCTTTTACTAGAAACTCTGTGAAATCATATCTAAGAAACAGAAACACAGTTTCATAGACTTTAGAAATGCTGAACAAGATCACTAGTAGGACAACCAACATTTAATGTAGGCTTGTAAATGAATCTGATAGTATAATAGTGACTGGGCAAAGATTCGGGATTGTAAGTTGAAGAATTGAACAAGGAAAAATTTGAGCAAAGGTTTTAATGTACTTTCCCCAGAACTTGCAGGTCAGGAACATGGCACAAGCACATCTTCGGAGTAAGTCTTTAGAGCAGGAGTCCATAAGTTTGCAAGGCAAAACAATCCAAAAAGGGTTTTTCATGGATTCCAAGGGTAGGCAAACTTTAGGCCAATCAGGAAACAAGAACCAATATTACCAGAAATACAAGGCAGAGCTAAGAATAAGCTAGCTAGAATTAGCCCCCAGGATAGATACAAGCTCTTCCTGAAAGACTATGACAAATGCTTACAAACTAGGGGAATTTATGTTTTTTTAATTTGCCTGGAAATGTCTAGTAACCCTTCAACCATTTATTTCTTTGGGCTTCCTAATTAATAGATTGCCTTGCAACGAAAATGTATAAATACAAAATGAAAAAAAAAGCTGCAAATGACATAGGAAACTAAACAAAATGAAATTTTTTTGTCCGCACAACTCTAGTTGATGCTGTTTTGCCTGTCTTTTCGTGCCTTGGGTCTTCCTTACAATTTTGGTACTTGGCACCTTCATGACAATATTTATTCTATTTTACCCTTTTCGAGCACTTTGGAGTTTTCCTGCCAGTGTTGGTGCTCGTTCTCTGTCTCCCAGAGGTCTTCATTCCACTGTTTGTTAGGAATGTGCTTTCATTTTGAAACAAAAACGGTAATAGGGCGCCATGTTGCACAATAGGGCACACTATTGGAAAAAAAGATACAAAGATGAAAAACCAAAAGAAATGAAACTTTTTGGCCTGCACATCCCTATTGTTTGTGCCACTTTGCACTTTTCATGGTGGCAAGGAGTCTCCATGCCAGCGTTAGTGCTTTTTGTCCCTCTTTTGATGCCATGGGTTCTACATACAAGTCTTGATGTAGTGCTGTTAGCTCTCTGGCAGATGCCTTCAGCCAAGTTTTAAGCAAGTTTCATTGAAAATGGAGGGAAAACCCCATTGCTGGAGGGCAATTGCATAATAGACCACCTATGTATGAAGGCCACGTAACTGCCTACTTTATAAAGACACATAGAGCCCGATTAAGAAAGGGGCACATCCAGGCCGTCTGGATGGCAACGAGCAGGATGGGCCCATTAGGACCCGATTCTGTAATACGAGAGCAAAACATTCTTGCGGCATACAGAATCGGGCCCGAGGATGGCACAGCATGCCTGCGGGGACGTCCTCCCTGTAGGCTCCACTGTCACTTGCGGCACTAACCCTCTTCTCCCCCACTGCCCGACCCACGGATGGGCAGCTGGGGGCCTGGATCGGACAACGGGGACCTGCCTGCCCCCAGCCCTAGCTTCTGGGGGAGTCAGGCCCCAATCACCAGGTTCATGCTGCTTATTCCACCTTCGAGGTGGAATAAGCAACATGTTTTCCCTGACCCCGCAGGATGTACAGGACTTTGACCTGAATTGGCCGTGCATGTCCTGCAGCCACAGCCCACCCCCGATCCGCCCATAATCCGCCCCCTCCCACCGTCTCTCCCCGTACTGCTGCTCTAGCCATGCAGGGAGGGCCTGAGGGGGAATCAGGCAAGACAGCTTGCGGGGCTGCTTGTCCCGCCGTGACATGCAGCCCCGCAAGTTGCCTCTCTGAATCAGCCCCATAGGCACCAATGTGTAATTATAAAATGCTGGGGATAAACTGGCAGAAATAGTGGCTAGATTGACATCTCGGAGATATGCCCACTCAGGAGCATGAGTAAATATTAGTGTGCAAAGTACATGCATACATGAGAATTTTATAAAATACATGTGCAAATCGCAACTCTGCCCATGCTGCACTCAGACTCTGCCCCAGAACATTCCTACAGGCAGATCACACAAAAGTATGCACCTTCGTGTCACTGTTGTGACCCTCAGGGTAATTTTCTAAACACATGAAAATCCCTTATAAAATTGGAGTACAAAATGGTTTGCTCCATTCATTTCAGTGGTAAAAAATGAAATGAATGGTTTCAGATTCAAAAGTGAACCGAATGGGTAAATGATTTGACAATGAGCGGTTTCCACGTGGAAGTGTTGGCAGTTCCACTTTGAAGTGTCGATACTACAACTTCCAGGTGTAAGTGGCGCTGCTTCCATATGCAGCCGACCCATTTTACAAATGTTTATGCATATGTGCCACAAATTAAGTAGCAAGGATGCAATTATTATTTTTATTTTTTTCATTTTTGGAAAATGAATTACTCCTTTAATCCATCATGTAAAGCCAAGGCCAAAGTGAGTATGATGCATGCTTCTGAGCTGATGCAAAACCTGATGGGTAATTTTCTTTCCCATATTTGTGATTTCCCTTTATAAAATGGGTAGTACTTGTGTAGAATTTTGGCTCACCCAATCCACCAGGTCTTCGCCCCCCCTCCTTTGAAATTTCTATGTGGTGTGGATCTCCACATGTAAAATAGTAGCTTTGTGAACTCTCTTTTTACATGCCTCTTTAGTCTTGATAAAGGCAGTTCTGTTTTAGAGCAATATATTAGAAGATGTTTTTCAACCATGGCATTTTTGCTGTAACAGATATGTCCCCTTTACATTATTTCACACCACTGCCCTTATCAATGCAGGATCATTTTCAAAGGAATTTCTGAAAATAAAAAGCATCTTACCAGCATAAATTACATGTCTGAAAAACACACACCCTGTATGTCGCTGCCTTTTTGGGGGTAATGGGCTAAAGGCATGGAAGAAAATTACACACTTAGAAGCCAATTCTGTAGGTGCACATCCAGAAATCTGGACTGCCTGGAGATGCATCCGATTCTGCTCCTTTGGGGGCTAGACGGCTCTGCAGAAGCAGAATTGCAGCATACAGTCTGGATGTCCAGGATGTGCCTCAATTCAGGCACCCCGGACATTGAGAGCTCTGCCTGGCTAGCTCAGCCTGGCTCCTGCATGGAGCTGCGGTGTCGTGGTATCCCATTGCCTTGGCACCGTGGCTGCATGCTGGAGCCCCAATCGGCAGCATGTCACCTGGGTGCCCCTTTCTCCACAGCCCAACCCCCTGATCGGCCCTGTCATGGCTGGAGTCGGGCTGCAGGGACCCCCTGCCCCTCTCACCGTGCTGGTGCCTGCCCCACCGCACTGTCCTCCCACGTCTAGGGGACTCAGAATAAGTCCCCCGTCCATCTGTCCAGGCCTGGATGTGCAGGGCCATCACCAGAATAGGTCCCGTATGTCCGAGGTCAGAGCACGCCTCTGGCCCGTCCCCTCCCCTCCCTCAGCCCACCCCCTCCCACCCAGGTACAGAGTTCCCTGCACATCTCTGCAGTAAGTGCAGGGAGCTCATTCACTGGAATAGGGCCTGGATATTTAGCGTGGCATATATGTCCACGCCGGATGTATATCCCCGCTTAATTCAAGTCAGAATGACCCCCTTATTTTTGGATTTTCAGAATTATGCACATAGTTCTGACTGGAAAAAGTATTTACAGAAGAAAGCGCAAATCCCTGCAGGTAGTTTTCCCTTTGGCAATATTCAAAGTGTAAGTGCACACATATTTTTACTTTGTTAATTGGAGCAAAGACCTGGATAAAAATATCAACAAACCTTTGCAGCAATATTGGTAGCTCATGAAGTATGCAGAAGTCCTGTGTTCCTGCTCATTTTCTGATTGGAGGAATAGCCATTACCAGCCTGATGCTAAAGCCCCTTTTCTTACAACTTCTCCTGCATGATGCCCACAGGGAACCCAGGGACATGGAAAGGAGAGTGGTCCTCTCTGTTTTGGTAACATGTATATCTTAATAAATTGTATGTGACTTTTGGAGTTCTCATGCGCTATTCCTGTGCCCAGTGTGTGCTGAAAGTTTGACTGAAATTGCCTAGACTCTGGGTTATAGTGGTAATAGTAATAGCCCCCATATTTAAACTCCGCAGTTGATGTTTTTTAAGCTCCCTTGCAGCATTTAAAAATGGGACCAGGTATTCATTGTCAGAATCTGGGTATCCTCTGGTGCTGAATATTCAGCCACTATCCAGATAGCAAAACTGAATAAAAATAGACCTGTCATTGGGGGAGCCTGTCCTTATGTGGTTTGTTATCCAGTTAGTGGTCTGAATATCACTGCTAACTGCTAATCCAAAGCTCTGGCCACGGACCACCCTTGCACTATTCAAATAGTGCAAAGGTGATCGGTGGAAATATTTAGTGGTGCTATCTGGGTGGGACCACTGAATATCGTGCTGGCTGGCATTTATCCAGTCAGCAGGTCTTGCTAATCAAGTAAGTACTATTGAATATTGGCCCGCATGTGATTTAAGGTGCTTCAGACTGGACAGAAACTAGTTATTACCCTGATTCCTGGTCTACAAAATGGTGATAGGTAGCCTTCCTTCTAGAAACAAGTAGGAGGGACTTTGTAGACTGAAGGTATATCACATTGCAGATGTGAGTTAGGATGTGTGGCCTGTGCCTAACCTGTGTATATATCCTTTTTTATGCATTGTTTGCATGCATGATAGCTCATCTCCATATCTGAAGGCTTGATTTCATTTGCTGTTTGTGTGTGTCCGCCATGCTGGAACAAATTCAATCGAGCCCTATATCTTTATATATGTCTGTAACATTTTTTTGTAGGGCCAAGATTACTCCCAAGATACAAAATATATCCTCAAGATGTTTTCTACCTTGATAGTAATCTCAGTCCTACAAAAAGATGTACACAACTATATAAAAACATAGGGCTCGATTGAGTTGGTATTAGATACTGATTCATGACCCCTGAATGGATCTAGTTATCAATTTGGTGCCATGCTGGTATGCCAGCTGCTGTTATCCTGATTTGCACATGTATGGACAACACTTCGACTTTCTCTACAATGACCAGTGCTTGTCCATAGGTCCTTTCTCCTTGTCATGTGTGCGCTGTTGTGCTTTCATTTATTTTTGAATGTAGTTGCATATACCATATAAGAAAAACACAATTCTGCGAGTGTACATAATTTGTGTAATTAGTCGAGTTGCTACTAACTGTATTCTGTTTTGTTACATTAGCTATTTGTTGCCTTGTGTGCATTCTGCCTTGGCTGATCTTATTAATTTTACTGTGTTTCTAGTTGAGCTTCTTGGTCAGCGTGTTACTTTCTCCTGCAATGCAATGCTTTGTTTTGTTTTCAGTCAAGGCAAATTCTATAGTTCCAACTCTTCAGCAGAGTGGGCAATTTCAATCTCAGGGTCCCTAAGCGGATCAGCTTCTTAGCCTATCGCTAATCAATATGCATGTGATAAATGTGCATATATGCTCCTTCAATTAATCATGCATGTGCGGTCAATTTCATGCATATTCATTAGGGTTATTGGAGCAGTTTGGACCCTAAGATCTGGAGCTGCCCACCCTTACTATAAAGATGCAGTTGGCCCAATCTAGACTTTACTTCAGTAGATGCAATATGGACTAGATATATCTCAAAGTAGATTTGATATTCAGTTTTAACGTGGTACTGGATGTGCTGTCTATGTGCAGATTACCGTTCTCACTGCAATCTATTCAGTGTTTTGGCGTTACGTCTGTGGAGGATAATTTCTTAATTGCCTCTTTTCCCTTTCAGTTATTCGTCGTCGTGATGGTTTTATGCTGGGAAGACGCTGCTGAAGGAGGCATGGGAGCAAGAGGAGATCCCTTCCATTGAGAAGAAAGAGAGGAACTCAACAGCTCCCATTCTAGAATTCCACTCTCAAATGATGGGGATGAGGGTATGGGGAAAACTGTAACCAAATGGTCATTGTTCTCATTAAAAGTGATATTTTTCTGTGAACATACAGTATGGTGTCCCTTTTCTAGGCAGAGTTATATATGAGTTGATGTGTTTATGGTGAAGTGGTAAGTATGGAAAGGTGATTTGGAGAGTGACTGGTTAGGACTTTATGCTTATAGGCAAGAATAGTGGTGAAGGCACATTTTTGAAAGGCCACTTAGGTGCCACCTAAGATATCTGAGTCAAAACATCCAAAATAACATGAGAGGAGCAGCAGAGAAGGTGGACACATGCGAATACCCTCTCAAATTAATCTTTGCCCCCAAAAGATAAATGTCTCCTTGAAGAATGAAGACCCCGACACAAGTCAGAAAACAGCTGATTTGAGAAATACGGACATGAAAAACATGAACATTAGGGAGTTTTGGTAACATACACGTGGTATTTCCAAACGCGCGCATGTATATGTTGCCACATACACGTGTCAGGCTGTCGTTTTGCAAATGGAGACATGCAGCACTGTGGCAATAGACAGAGACCTTGATTTTCAACTGCTTTCCTTTGAAGAGGAGCAAAATATTGTAGCAATAAGAGGGAATGCCCCTCTCATCACTAGTGTTGAAAGTTGGCCTAAAAGGAGCATTTTTCAAATTTCTAGTTATTCCAAGGGAACAGGTCTAGACATGGATGTGACCACTACTGGATTTCTACATGTGGCCTCATTCTGAAATCGGGGACACATGTATCTTTTCCAGAATACCCTGGGCAAGCCTCCATCACGCTCCTGTGTGGCATGGACATTTGTGTCAGACGTGTAAATTCAATTCTTTTTAAAATGACATTTGGGACATGGATGCGCGCTTACTGCGATTGGTGCTGTTAGCCACCTCAATATTATGGTGTGTTGCAGGGCCGAACCTAGAGTTGATCCAAAGAGTTGGAGCCCTGGGCGAACCTCAAGCTTTACACCCCCTCTGGCTGTCAAAATCTATTATTTAGCTTTGAATGGCCTGCTTTTGAAGCCCTCCAGAGGTTGCTGCCCTAGGCAGCATCGTAGTTTTCCTAGTGGGGGCTCAGGTAAAACTGCAAGGGAGATGTTTAAAACCTACATGGGTGTTCAATAGGAAAATACGGGTCAGGATCCAAAAGCAGAGATGGGTTTGTGGCCTGGGTTTGAATAGAACCAGAGACTGTGAGGCCACTGGCTATTTCTTTAGGTGTTACTTTCTTAAATTTTCTTATAAATGCTTTTCTAAATATCAAAGAAGCACATTCATATTTATTGGCCTAACTCATTTGAAGATGTTTCTTCAGGAAAAATTACCTAATGAAGGTAGATCCGATTCAGAGTTTGGTAGATTACTGACCGTATCTGGTCCAGATAATTGGGCCAATTTGAACTAGATGTGGTGCCTATAGTGAAGTCCATTCATACGTTGTTTGTTTTATTCTCAGATTTTCCTGAGTTTCTGTTCTTCCTTTCCTGGTTGTGGACTATAGATTCATTTTTGTTCTTCATGTTGTTCATGAATATTAATTGTATAACATGGCATGCTGAAGTTCTTAAAAGGCACCTATTTTATATAGGCAGCATAGGAGCTTATGTGCCTTTATATAGTGCAATTTGTGCACTATCCTTAATAGTGCACAAATTGCAATGCAGAAATATACACCTGCTCCAAAGAATGTATAAATGTCTGCTTGCATTCTATTCATATGCTTGTATATTTCTTTCTTTATCAGGTCCTCAGATGATTTAATTGTTTTGAGGAGGGATTGAAGAGTTAGTGGCCGTTAGGCCACCAGGTGGTGTTATCGTTTTGGAGGGGGACTGTGATCGGGGTGGCATTGGGGTCAGGCCACTTGGGGAGTCTGGTCATCTGAGGCGAAGTGTCAAATGTCAACTCAGATGACATGTTTTTATTTTGCTAAACCAGTCCATGCGCACAGGGGTCAGCCTTAATGCATTTCCCTGTGCACATGTGTTTGTTCAGTTCCCTTGTTTAGCGCTGACTTTTTGCGCACAACTGATTTGCATGTTGTTTGCTTACAGCATGGCCACACAAGACGTCATTGTTAAACTTGCGTTAGGAAAACCTGTGCTAGAGCCTTTGTGCTGGGCTGTGGCACAGGGTTTCTGCATCGGTCCCTAAGGGGCATGTTTACTAAACCACAGTATGCTTCTGCAGCTGTAGTTGCATATCAGGATGCTAGGGGGCAGCACTGCATGATTGCTACCATTTTGAAGAGTGGTGAAGCTGGGGGCAGGAGTAGAGAGGAGCACACAGCTCCTGGTGGCCACTAGACTACTAGTGGTTTAATGATAATGGCATGGGGATTGGGAGGGTGAGGGGGCTAGGAGGCTTCCTTATACTGATTGGCTAGCTGGGCTTTTGAGTTTTCAAGGGGGAGGGATGAGAGGTCCGAGGCCCAACTGGCTAGCTGGAATAATTTTTTGGATCATGAGGTGGGCTAGGGGGCCTGACTGACTAGCTGGGAGTTCTTCTTTCGGGATGCCCCATCCCCCCTGGATAGTTCCCTAAGGGGATCAGGAACTGTCTGGGGGAGTTCGGTGCTGAAGCAGGAGAGGCCACTTGTTTTGCCTTATTGGTGCCACGGAGCTGTGCCGACAATGTTCACAAGTTAAGGGGGCCCAATAGGGACCTAGGGGACGTTCGGAATTATCTGCAGCCATCATGCGTAAAAGTTTCACACAGTGGCTGCTAAACATCGGCACCCCTACCCCGCCCTCATCCTGCCCCCGACTAAAGTGCACCAAATGCATATATTGTAGAAAGGTTCCTGTGATATCTGCATTTCAGCCACATTAGCTGCTACACCGGGCAATCTTTTCACATTAGACCCAAGACAGCAGCTAGCACAGTTTAGTAAACATGCCCCTGACAGCGCAGTGCGCTTACCACATAGCAAACCTTGCGCTAACAGCGTATGTTAGTAAATATGCCCCATGTGTGTTATTTCCTGTAAATTTAGTGTATTCTGTTTTGCTGTACGGTGCACGGAACACAGTTCTGGATGTGCGGTTAAGAAATGCAAAAAATAAATAAAAGGTAGCTTGATCCATGGGTAAATAATCTTTTATGGGCAGAGTGATGGAAATTATCTCTGCTGGCTCTTCCTTTTGTATATCTCAGAATGTTTTTGAACACCCAAATTACTCATATTTACCTTCAAAAGCCCTAACTCTGCAGCTGAATAGATCCAATCATGAATAATCACAGTCATAGATAAAATAACTGAAAAAAGAAAAAATATTTCCAAATTATGAATTCAATAAACTTGCAGAATTCATCTTCTAAGAATTATTGTGAACCGTGTAGGGCCTCCACTTCTGAAAAGGATTTAAATAAGTCTTTGGAGTTGACCTATTCAATGATAAGTAATTTTAAAAGCAATGACTCTTCCTTTATACTATACCGTATATCTTGAGATTTCTAGCACAAAGTTGGCATTTCACAAAGATCTTTAAAAAAAAGAAGTGTGAAGGAGGTAGAGCTTTCATTAAAGAATCTTTTGGTTGCCTGTATGATTTAGATAAGGTAAATGAAATATATCGATACTATTTTCTTTGATTTTTGAAGACTCAGATGGTAGCCAGCACGTTATTTAATGAAAAGAATCATTCAGTTGAAATGTACAGAGTTGTAAAAAAAAAATAGTGAGACCGTACCAGCAGAGCAATAGAAACATTCTTAGTCTGTAAACTTTATTGTACTAGTTCAAGGAAAATATCAGAATCTGAAAAATGACCTTTAATGTGACTAGTTGAGTTGATTAACATATCTCAAACCATGGGAAACCAGATACAGATATAAAATCATTTGCTAGGCAACTTAAATTCACATTGATTTTAACACTTCAACCAGTAAGGGGGCAAGTATATAAAGCTATTTTAGTGCATATGTGGCAATATACATGCACAACATGTGATCAAACTGTGGAATTCATCACTGGAGGATGTAGTCAAAGCTGTTAGTGTAGCAAGGTTTATAAGAGGTTTAGACAAGTTTCTCAAGGAAAAGTCCGTTACCCGTTATTAAAGTGGATTGGGGAAATCCACTGCTTACCCATGGGATAAGCAGCATGGAAGCTGTCTACCTTTTGGGAACCTGACAGGTACCTGCAACCTGGATTGGCCACTGTTGGAAACAGGATACTGGGCTTGATGGGCCTTTTATCTGACCCAGTATGGCAGATTATGTTCTCTCATAAAATTTCCAAAAGCGTAAAAGTACACTCGTGGCATGAAGGCATGTGCTCTCATGGTAGTTGTTGCCAGGAGCACAATTTGGATGGAGCATGGGTGGATTTGTGAAGTATGCGGGTTCATTATAAAAAAAAATGTTAATTTATGTGCATACTTACGTACTTTATGAATTTATACCTGCTCCGAGCAGGTGCCTATGTGTCTTCATAAAACTGGGCCAAAATAGTTGTCTTATTTCCCTCCAAACCTAGGGGCCTTATTATAAAATTACCCTCCAAGAATAATGTTGATATCTGTATTGACGTTCACAATAAAGCATGGTGAAGTAGCCGAGTGGTTAGAGAAGTGTCCTGATGAATCGAGAGACCGGGGTTCAACTCTCACTGGCATTCCTTGTGACACTTAACTCTCCACTGTCTCAGCTACAAGTTTAAATTGTAAGCCCTCTACTGTACCTGATTGTGATTTGTCTTGAACAACTACTACTAGAATGATGGAGCTCAATTTAAAAATAAATAAATTGAGAGTGTTCAAAGAAACATAATGGCAAAAAAGTCCATATGGCCTATCTAGTCTGCCCTTCCACACCACTACTATAGTCCCTTTCTCCTTTAGAGTTCTGTGTCCCATGCTTTCTGGAATTCAGACACTGTCCTCGTCTCTACTACCTCCACTGGGAGACTATTCCATGCATCTGCCGCTCTTTCCGTAAAGAAATGTTTCCGCATATTATGCCTGAGTCTATCACCTTTCACCTTCATTCTATGTCCCCTCATTGCAGAGACTAAAATATACCTGTTGCCTTGGGTGGTTCGCTCTAGACAGATCCAGATCCATGGCCACTCTTTCGAATGGGGGTGTCAATAATGGGCATAGGCACTAAAGGGGCAGGTCTAACTCTGGCAGAGTTGTGAAATTAGCAGGTGGGACATGATTGGCAATACAACTGCACCTGTTTATGGACCCCGGGCCAGGAAAATCAGGCTAAAATACGCTCCAGTGTTTTCTCCACTGCCAGGTATCCCCCTAATAAATGGCTATGGGCCAATGAAAACGTCTGCTGATGACAGGGTCAGGGAACTTCTACCTCTTCCCCCTCTAGGGCCCCCTCGACCACTTTGTATAACAAATCTCCCTTTAGAACAAAATAGGGAAAAGTTCTCATAGGGGAGTCTCCGCTACCTCCTGGAACCCCATCAACTTCCAGAACCTGATCTTGGGCATGCTTAAGGGGCTTATCCTCTTGCTGAGCCCTCTTGAAGCTCCCAGAGTTTCCTCCCAGCCTCTACTCTGGGAAGAGGATGAGAATGATTGGGTCACTACCGCTGGGACCTGAGCTATCCCTAGGGCAGTTGTGTGGGGTAGTTTTTGGGGTTGATTCAATTTGTGGGATGGTAGGGTAGTTGCAGGGTGCATAGTATTTGGAGGTGGGGCAGTTTGTTAAGTGGTGAGGCTTTTGTGGTGGCTTAGTTTTGGGGATTGGGATCAGTTTGTGAGATAGTGGGGCAGTTTTAGGAGGGTTGTTTTTGGAGGTCAGACAGCTTGTAGGGTTAGGGGATTTTTTTTTGGAGTGGAGCAGTTTGAGAGAGTTTTTGAGAGTGGGGCAGTTTATGGAATGGTGGGCAGTGGCAAAAGGTAGTTTTTGTGGATGGGGCATATTCTGGGGTGGGTGGGTAAATTGTGGGACAGTGCAAGCTATGGGAGGTTGTTTTTGGAGGTGGGGCTTTGTGTGATGGGGCAGATGCAGGATGGTAGTCTTTGGAAACAGGCATTTTGTGGAAGAGAGGACTGTTGAAGGGGTAATTTTAGGGTCAGGCATTTTGTGGGTTGGTAAGGCAGTTGCAGGGATTAGATTTTTGGGAGGTAGGATAGTTTGTGTGCTGGTGAGACAGTTATGGGAGTAGTTTTTGGGGGCAAGGCATTTTGAAGGCTTATGGGGCAGTTTGCAGGCGGTAGATTTTTGAGGGGTAGTTTTCAGGTGGTAGTTTGTTGAAGGTAGGGCAGTTTGAGGGATTACGGGAGAGTTGCAGCAGGTATTTTCTGGTAATGGAGCATTTTGGTTGGTGACAGGACATTTAAGAGGCAGTAGATTGCGAGATGGGGCAGTTTGCATGGTGGTGGGGCAGTTATTGGGAAGGTTAGTTTTTGGGGGTGGAGCAATTGTGGTGCAGTGGGGTTAGGTGAGTAGAGACTTAAGAGAGGTAGTTTGAAAGGATAAATTCATTTTCAAACTCCTTTTTATGCCGGTTTTTCCCACATGCCGCTTCATTCCATTCCATTAAATTTTCAGATAGACAAACGGACAGGCAGACATCCTGAACCCTTTTGTATAGGTCTTACCAACTTCCATTGGGTTGAAAAGAGTAAAAACTAATGATGTAAAAGCTTGCCCTGATTGCCTCACAAAAGTGTATCAGTGAAAATCAAAGCGAGATCATTACGATTTTCATAATCACCATCCATTAGCCACATGAGAACCAACTGGTTTAGAATGTCAGATCACTTTAAAAAATAAGATGGTTCATTTTCCTTTAGTCTCATACACACTGCAAGATCACTCTAGTGTATGAAATTACCTCTTCACATTGCAGCACATGTATTTGATGCCTGAGTGCTTAAAATGCATATTGTAACAATGCACAAATAAGATTCAAGCTTCTACCTGAAAATGAGAAACCACTTTTGTTGGAAAGTTCAAGTTTACAATTAAGTATGTGTGCACATCTAGGTGTAAAATGGAAGTGGCTTAACTCTTCTAAACTTATCAAAATTACAGAATACCACTTGAAGACAACTATAAGCAGCTCATCTTTTATTTGATCTTTTTTGGGGTTTCCCTTGACTTGAGTGTTCCATTTTTCTGTCATTTTGAGTTTTTTTGAGAATGAGTAATATTGTCACCTAAATATGTTGTACCAAGTTTTTTGAAAAGTAAGCATTGCACTTACAGAAACCACAATCTGAATGAAGATGCACACTTTAGGATTGGGCGCACAATTTTCAAAATATTAATTTTTATCTTTATATGGAGGTTCTTGATTGACCGCACCTTCAAACCATCAGAGCAATTTACAGCATGGCAAAATGTCTAGTGGCCATAGCCAGAAACAGAAAGGAACTACATTTTATTGACAGGAAAGCGTAAACTCACACCAGGAGAGAGAAGGAGAAAGGCAAGGGGAAGACCAAAGGGGAGGGGACAGAAGAAAGTATTCTCAGAAATCAGGACTCAGGGGAGGGAAGGTCATAAGCTGAACAGAAGAGAGGTGTCTTGAGGAGAGCCTTGAATTTAGGAAATGACTATTCTTGACGGAGGGTAGAGGGGAGAGAATTACACAGGGAAGGTCCTAGAAAGAAGAAAGCTGAGTGGCGGGTCTGTTCCAGGTGCGCACGTGCTGGGGAGAGACGGTGTAAGCAGTTTTCATGTACAGAATGGAGACTGTGGGGCACTGAGAGGAACTGCAAGGCATCGGCTAGATAGTGTGGAGTGTGTGTGTGAAGTGCCTTATGGGTCAGGATCAGAAGTATATAGGTAATCTGGTGGGAGATAGCCAGTATAGATTTATGAGATGAAGTTTGATGTAGCTATAGCGAGTGGTGTGGGAGAGGATTCTTGCGGCGGTGTTTTGGATCAACTGAAGACGGTGAACCTGATATTGAGGGAGGCCTGCAAAGACAATATTATAGTAATTTACCCGAAAGATCACCAGGGAGAGTAGGAGAGTAGAGAGGGAGGACAAGGATAGAACAGTACGAATGGTGCAAATTTGCCAAAGGTAGAAATAGGAGCGACGGGTAAGAGTAAAGATGCGATCATTGAAGAATAAGTCTGAATCCAGTGTTACCCCAAGATAGCGGAAAGATGAAACAAGTGGAATTGAAGCATCCAGAAGAGTGGGGAAAAGTGTAGGGGGAGAATTGCCAAGGGTAAACCACATTGCCGAGGTCTTAGAGGGGTTGAGATGGAGAAGGTTCAGGGATAACCAGTTAGCCAAATGGGACAGACAGGTGTAGAGAGGTGAGAGGTCTGGGCTGACAGGAGAGGTAAACAATATTGTTGACATAGTAGTAGGTCAAGATGCCTGACTGCTGTACTAGGAGAGTGAGGGGAGCCATAGAAATGTTGACGAGAAGGGGTACAAGAATGGAGCCCTGAGGGACCCCCCATAGTGCAGGGTCAGAAGTACAAGAATCTGAGACAACAGAGAAACAATGAGAATAGAGGAAAGAGTGAAACCAGCAAAGTACAGTACCCTGGAGACCCGCATCCCTAAGATTATAAAGAAGGATAGTGTGGTCAATGAGGTCGAAGGCAGTGGAGAGGTCCAAAGAAATGACTAAAGAGATATCACCTCGATGGTGAACAATATGAAGTTTGTTGCAGAAAGACAGAAGGATATTATCAGTGCTGTGACCTGAGTGGAAACCAGATTGTTGAGGGTGTAGAAAATTAGTGTAGTCCAAGTGGGATGAGAGCTGGGAGAAAACAGCCTTTTCAAGGATCTTGGAGATGAAGGGGAGGTTGGAAACTGGATGATAATTGGCTGGCATACTAGGGTCGAGGGAGGACTGTTTGAGGAGAGGATAGACCAATGCATGTTTCCAGGGTACTGGGAAAGTACCGGAAGAAAGACAAGAATTAAGCATGGAAAGCAGGAAAGGAATGAGGGCAAGGGATAGTTCCAGAATCCAATAGAAGGGAATAGGATCCAGGGAGCAGGTTGTTCTTCACGTGGTGGAAACAGACCTAAGGAGTTTGGTGGAAATAATGGACTGAAAAGAGGACCAGGTATGGGACATAGAACATAGATAGGGAAGGAGGGGGTGATAAAGGAAGAGGGGACATGAAGCAGGGTTAGTGTATCCGAAAGAGGCACAAAGCTGCTGAACCTTAGCAGCGAAGTGAGTGGCCAGCTGTGAGTAACTAAGGGATAAGACTGGAGTGCTGCATGTTGGGGAAGGATGTAGGGAGGGTAGGGATTTGAGGGTTGAATAAAGTTGACGAGTGGAGTTAGAGGCAGAGGAAATGAGGTCAGAATAGTAAGAGTGTTTGGATTCTAGGATGACTTGAATTGAAATGTTGGAGGGATTCAGGGGTTGGAGCCTTCCTCCAAAGGCATTCTGCGTGACAGAGCTGTGAATGCTGCAGGCAGAGGCCAAAGTGGAACCAATGGTGATGGCGGGAAGGCCGAGATGTGCAAGGGCACAGGGGAGCAAGATGATCAAGGGAAGAGGAGAGGCAAGAATTCCAGAGGGAGGCTTGTGTGTCAGCGGGGAATGAGGGAAATTCTGGGGGAGAGTTGATCAGCTGAGGGGAATTGTTGAAGGGTGGAGGGTGTGAGCGGTAACGTTGACGAGATGGACTAGCAAGGGGTGGGACAGGACATCCAGAGGCTTGGGTCCTGCGGAAGGAGGGAAGCTGGGCTTGAAAGTTAATACAGAAATGGTCTGTCCAAGGGAAGGGGTGCACACAGGGAATCAGAAGAGTAATAAAGAGGTCATGAGTGTGTTGGGCAATGTGAGTGGGTGAGGTGACGTGTTGATGAAGGCTGAGATTCCGAAGAAGAGTAAGAAAAGAGCGGTCCTGAGCAGAAGTGGGAGAACAGTAGTGAATATTGAAGTCCCCGAGAAGAAGCAGGCGTGGGACCTGCAAAGAGGCCTCAGAAATAGTGAGAAGAAGGGCCTCCCATGAATGAGGGCACAAGGAGGGTGGCACATAGAGGAGGAGAAAGTAAATGGGGAGATGTATGCAGACATAGAAGGAGGGATTCCGGGTAGTAAAGGACGGATGATGATAGCCAGGTGAAAGGTAAGGCTGAACAGAATAGAGCAGCCACAGAAACATGACGGCAGATAAAGACCATATGGCCTATCTAGTATGAACAGTGAGAACACAGATTTTACACACTTACACATTCTAAAAAATAGTGTGAAATCACTGGTACTTTGCAGTTATAAGCGCTGGAAGCTACATGCGTTAAGTGCTTCTCTTGTACCAGTCACATGTATTTGCAGCCACTTACTACACGTGTAAGTCCCAGATTTCACAAAACTACACATACACGAGGAGCCACTTAAGGAACCAACAGAAATCATTCTTTTAATTTTTCAACTGGTATTAAGATACTACAGAGGTAAGCACAGTTCTCCCCTTAACATAAGAACTGCCATACTGGGTCAGAACAAAGCACCATCAAGGCCAGTGTACTCTTTCCAACAGAGGCCATAAGTACCTACAGTGGAAGAGCAGCCTAGTGGTTAGGGCAGGCAGCAGTCTGGGAGCCAAAAAGACCAGTACTCAAATCCCACAGACACTCTTTGTGATCTTGGGCAAGTCGCTTAACCCTCCATTGCCTCAGGGCACAAGGAAATATCTACTGTATTTGAATGTAACGTGCCTTGAATATTACTGGAAAGGTGTGAGCTAAATACTGATAAATAAATAAATGCCTGGCATATCCCAAAAGTAGTCAGTTCTATGCTTGCTACGTATCCCCAGCGATAAGCAGCAATTTACCTTTATAACAGTTTGACGTTTTTTTTCAGGAATTTGTCCAAACCTATTTTAAACCCAACTACACAACCTGCTTTTACCACATCTGTCAGCAATGAGTTCCAAAACTTAATTATACACTGAGAGAAAAAATGTTTGTTCATATTTATATTATTTGTACTATTTGGGAGCTTCATGGCGTGTCCACCTAGTTCTTGTATTTTTTGAAAGAATAAATGATTTGTACGAGGGTCGTCCAGAAAGTAAAGAATGATTGCACATCGCGCACGGCACTGACCCCCCACCACTTGCAATTGCGTGCACCGCAGTTAGCTCCCTCCTTCCCTTCAGTGTGAGACGAGTCTCGTTGCTGTGCGGTCACGCTACTTGTTTTTGCAGTGATTCATAATGGCGGCACCAATGGAAAATCCCGCCAAATGTGAAGTGCGGAGTGTCATTCGTTTCCTGAACACTCAGAAAGTTAAGCCTATTGAAATTTATAGGAAAATCAAGAATGTTTATGGTGATAATGTGATGAACGAGTCATCAGTGAGGAAATGGTGCATTATGTTTAATCAAGGAAGGACCAGCGTACATGATGAAGATCGGAGTGGGAGGCCATCACTTCTTACGGATGAATTGAAGGGAAAAGTCGAAGAAAAGATTCAGGAAAACCGACGTTTCACTTTGAGCATGTTACACGAATCTTTTCCACAAATTTCACGATCGCTCTTACATGAAGTAGTGACAGATCACCTTGGCTACAAGAAAATGTGTGCTCGGTGGGTGCCCAAGACTTTGACAGATGCCCATAAGGCGAATCGCATGGGAGCAGCTCTTGAATTTGTGACTGCATATGACAAAGATGGTGACAAATTTCTTGACTGCATTGTTACCGGAGATGAAACTTGGGTTTCATACAAGACTCCAGAAAACAAGCGTCAATCAATGGAGTGGCATCACACAAATTCGCCCTCAAAACCCAAGAAGGAAAAACCAAATTTGAATACCCGGAAAGTCATGGCAACGGTTTTTTTGGGACCGAAAGGGCTTAATCCACGTCGAGTACATGCCAAGAGGAGCAACAATAAATTCAGAAGCCTACTGTGAAACTCTCCAACGACTTCGACGCGCCATCCAAAACAAGAGACGTGGAATGCTGTCAGCAAAGGTGGTGTTGATCCATGACAATGCCTGGCCTCATGCATCAGCACGAACACAGCAGGAACTTCAACGTCTAAGGTGGGAAATGTTTGGTCATCCTGCTTACAGCCCTGACTTGGCACCAAGTGATTATCACGTATTCCCTAAACTTAATGAGTTTTTGGGTGGGAAACAGTTCACAAACGATTAGGAACTCCAGCAGGCAGTGTCAGCCTGGCTCAAAAATTTGGCGGCAGATGAGTATAACATCGGCATAGAAAAACTGGTCCCATGCTACAAGAAGTGTCTTGAAAACAATGGCGATTATGTAGAAAAGTAGAGAAAGGTCCTGTGGCTATGTAAATAAAGTTTTGTGCTGATATCTTTTGTTTTTATTTAACCGTGCCAAAACGTTCTTTACTTTCTGGACGACCCTCGTATTTACCTATTCCACTCCACTTAGGATTTTATAGACCTCTATTATATCTCCCCTCAGCAGTCTCTTTTTCAAGCTGAAGAACCCTAACCTCTTTATCCTTTCCTCATAGGAGAGTTGTTCCATCCCCTTAATGATTTTGGTAACTCTTCTCTATACCTTTTCTAATGTAGCTATCTTTTTGAGATGCTGAGACCTGAATTGCACACAATATTAGAGGTGTGATTGCACCATGGAGAGGTACAGAGACATTATGATATTCTTTGTTTTATTTTCTATTCCTTTTCTAGTGATTCCTTGCATTCTGTTTGCTTTTTCGGCTGCCACCACACACTGAATAGATTTCAACATATTGTCCATGATGATGCCTAGATCCTTTTCCTAGGTGGTGATTCCAAATGTGGTACTTAACATTGTGTTTCTGTAGTTGGGGTTATTCTTACCTCCATGCAGCCTTTCAAGGTCCTCCTGGAATTTCTCACAATCTGCTTGTGATTTAATAACTTTGAATAATTTGGTGTCATGCACAAATGAAATCACCTCACTTGTGGGGCATGTTTACTAATGTACATTAGGCTTTTACAGCTAGTGTGGGGCATTAGTGCAGAAAGCGCTGCATTAACTGGAAAAGCCACGTGTTATCTGTTGGGGGCGTGCACAGCATTTCCCCGACAGATAATCCACTGTTCTTCATAATGGTTTCCACCATTTTGACCAACACTAATATTAGGCTTGGTGGTCTGTAGTTTTCTGGATCACTCCTGGAGCCCTTTTTAAAAAATTGCCATTACGTTGGCCACCCTCCAATCTTCAGGTACCATAGATGATTTTAATGATAGGTTAAAATTTTTAAATCGTAACTCTGCAGTTTCATCTTTGAGTTCTTTCAGCACTCTTAGACATACACTATCCAATCCAGGTGGACTTCTCTTAAGTTTGTCAGTTTGTCCTACTACATCTTCCAGGTTCACCGAGATTTGATTCAGCTCTTCTGACTCATCACGATTAAATACCTTTTTTGGCACAGGCTGCTTCATTACTTCTTCCTCAGTAAAGACTGAAGTAAATAATTCATTTAGGCTCTCAGCTATGGCCTTGTCCCTTTGACCCCATTGAGTTCTTGCTTTGAATGTACTTGAAAAAGCTTGTTTCTATGAAAAACATCTTTTCAAATTCTCTATTTGCTTTCCTTATCAGTGTTCTGCATTTAATTGGCCAGTGGTTATGCTGTTTTGGAGTGGAAGAGTAGCCTAGTGGTTAGAACACTGGCTTGGTAACCAAGCAACAAGGGTTCGATTCCCACTAGCACTCCTTGTGGCCTTGGGCAAGTCACTTAACCCTCCATTGCCTTGGAAGAAAGGCCTGGCAATCTACTTCCAGTGACACTGCCAAGAAAACCCAGGAGCTGCTGGGTCGCCAGGAGTCAGGACTGACTCGAAGGCACACATTGCTTTTGCTATGCTGTTTATCATTTTCTTCATTTGATTCCTTTTTCCATTTTTTTTTAAAGATGCTGTTTTGGGCTCTAACAGCCTCTTTCACCTCATCTTTTAACCATGCTGGCTGCCATTTAACTGTCATTTTCAGTCGCTGGTAGAGACCCAGGTCCAAATGGGCAGATATTGGACACTGACATTTTAAATATATACCTAAAACATGCCCTTTTTAAATCTGTGTGTTGCATGGCAATTCTGCACATTCCAAAACTGGCATTTACATGTATGTTAAATGCTGTCGAGTCTGTCTCGACTCATAGCAATCCTCTGGATAGTTGTCCTAAATTGTGTTCTATATTCAGTCAGGTGGCTCATTGTTGACAAACTGGCACCCGTAGCTGCTGCTGTTATATCGATCCATCTCAATTCTGGTCTTCCTTGTTTGCATTGACCTTCTACCTTGTCAAGTATGATGTCTTTCTCTAATGATCTCTCTCTTCGCATGATGTGTCCAAAGTATGAAAGCTGAAGTCTTGTTATCTGAGCTTCTAAAGAAAGCTTAGGTTTAATCTCCTCTTGTACTGACTGGTTTTGTTTTTCGGGCAGTCCATGCTAAACACAGTATTCGCTGCCAACACAATAATTCAAAGACATCAATTTTCTTTCTCTCTATCTTTTTCACTATCCAACTTTCACATCCATATGATGTTATTGAAAATACCATGGCTTGAACGAGTTGAATCTTTGTATGGAGAGAGACATCTCTGCTCTTGAGAATCTTGTTTAGGTCCTTCATAGCCATTCTGCCAAGAGCAAATGCATCATTGGATTTCTTGAGTGCTTGTTGCTTCTTTATCGATAGTCGATCCAAGTAGGTTAAAGTTGTCGACGATTTTAATTTCTTCTCCATCAACGATGAACTTATTGATTTTGCCAATTGTCATGATCTTTGTCTTCTTTACATTAAGGTGCAGGCCCATCTTAAGACTATTCCTTGATCTTGAGAAGCAAATATTTCAGATCGTTTTCACTTTCAGCCAGTAATGTGGTATCATCAGCATAGCGAAGGTTGTTGATGAGTCTTCCACCGATCTTCACACCTCTGTTGTCTACATACAATCCTGCTTCTCTGATGATTTGTTCTGCATATAAATTAAACAGGTAGGGGGAAACTATGCAGCCTTGTCATACACCTTTGCTGATTTTAAACCATTCTGTTTCTCCTTGTTCCATTCAAACTGTTGCTTCTCGATCAATGTACAGATTGTGCAAGAGAACGATCAGGTGTTCTGGTATACCCATGCTTCTTAATGTGATCCAGTGTTTCTCATGGTTTACACAGTCAAAAGCCTTGCTGTAGTCAGTAAAGCACAAATAAATATCCTTTTGGTATTCTTTAGTCTTTTCAAGGATCCATCTCACATCTATGATGATGTCTCTCATTCCTTGCCCTTTCCTGAACCCTGCTTCAGATAGTTCTTGTTCCAGGTATGGTTGTAGTCTCTGTTGAATAATCTTCAGTAGAATCTTGCTAGCATGTGGAATCAGCAATTGTGCAATAATTTCCAGAGTCAGTATTGATCTAAACAGAGATCTTTTCTAGTCAGCCATGATGTTGTCTTCCAAATTTCCTGGCAGAACCTTGTAAGTATTGTAACAGCTGCATCAGATTGCTGTAATACTTCTATGGGAATACCATCAATTCCTGGTGCTTTGTTCTTTGATAACCCAAAAAAAGAGAGGGTAACTGAAATATTAATTTTTGTTGGAACTCTCGTCTGGAAGAAGAGAAAGTAACCTCACCTTCATTATACGTATAGTTCCGTTTTTCTTTTTTATTTTAAAATAGGGGCTTACCCCTCAACAAGGATCAAGGGACTACAATCCCAATACCAACTTGTCCAAGTATGAAATAAACGATACTTAGCTTGAGTTTTGGCAATCCATAAAGTATCTTTCCACCTCAGCGGAGGTGATTGCCGGCATTTTTAAGTCCAGAATGTAGAATCTGTCCATAAGGAATTATCCTTAGATAGTTCTGGACATGCCTCCCAAGTCCATATCTGTCAACTATCCAAAAGCGTGAACAATTATGTGACGCAACGTTGTGGGTTTCGAGCCTCCGTCATTCCCGGCTCTTTTTCAAACAAAAACGCTTTGATAAGGCTTTCAATGCTGCTTCGACTTCTTCTTTCATCACCAATGTTTCCGGATCATAAGGTGCAGGTTAAAATGGCTGTTGGTCCACTTGATCTTTATCATAAAAAACTCTATATATTCTTTCCACCTTTTCTTGATCTTCTCAGCATCATTCAATACAAGAGGAACTATATAACGTACTCCTATATAATATGTTGCCAAGAAAACCCAGAGGCAGCTGGGTCACCAGGAATCAGCACTGACTTGATGGCTCTAAAAAAAAAAAAATAAAAAAAAAAATATATATATATATATAATACAAAGGGGCATGTTTACTGAAACTCAATGCACGTTAAATCCTGCAATGGCTCATAGAAATGAATTGATAGTGGCAGCATATAAAAGGGGCGAGATGGTGGATGGTAACGGCTGTTTGTGGTGAGCTCCACATGTCTGAGAGCTGACTCTGATGCCGTGGCAGAAGGGCAAGAATCCAGCCTACCCACTGGGGTTGGGATTGGGAGAGAAAAGGACAGCTTACCCTGGACCAGCTTGGAGTTTGCCCAGTTTTGGAGTCTGCAGACATCTTGAGAGCACAGAAGGGAGGCACCTCCTGCAGGCACAAGGAAGCACAAAGGAGCAGGGGAGCCACGCCACTGGAGGAAAGAGCTTAATTAATAACAGGATCTGCCCGACACATGTTTCGGCCAAAGCCACCTTCAGGGAACTAAGACCACCAGTAGGACACTGGCAAAGCATAACCTACTAATATACCTAAGGAATCATCCAAGTGGAGTACTTTCATAACACTGCAATTCTGTCAAAGGGCCGGGGATGCTTATTTGCCGAAAATGTATACGGACGTATTCCGGTACATAACACTCATGGATGTTTATCTTGCTAACACGGGGTTCTTAGAACTTGTCCGTGAGGGGTGGAATGGGGCGTGGTTTGCCATGGAGAAATACAAAGTGTATTCAGGAAAGGCCCATGTACATTTTGGGAGTTTCCCACAGATGTGCCCGTTATACCTGTAAGAGACATGGAATAAAGTCAGTACTTAGAAAATATTTTGCAGTGCTTGTATAAAGGTGGTGACTAGTCTGTTCTAAAACGGTGGACTGCAGTATGGAAAAACAGCTCAAGATGCATTTATAAAGAACAGAAATCAGAGGTGAAGGAATTTTGTAAGCTAAAGGGGCATTAATAATTACCCTGAAAGAAGAGGAGCAATAGTGATTATTCTGGTCATGCTGACATTTACTGTTTGTGCTAATGGAGTTAATCTAGGGGACCCTAACAATTCCTTGGTCCTGAAAAATGGGACTGTTAATGTAGGAATAGTATGTGAGTAAGTATGGAAAGGATTCTTGTTTGGTTGAGAAACAGAGATCATATTTTTAGTCCTGGGGCTCCATGCTATTATTTTGTACTAACTGTTATTTATAGGTCCAGATCATCTTTTAGGAAGAATGATTTTTTTGTGATTGCAAGTGAGAAGAGAGTGTGAGAGGATCTGGTGTGCTCATCTGCAATTCAGGGGGGACATGAATGCCTGGCCATTACTTGGACCATATGGATGACCGCAGTGTGATAGGGCACAAAAAAATCACAAAAGGTTCACCATAGCTAAATGTCAAAACACAGCCCTTTCAATGATAAGAGACCCTCAGAATAAGAGCATTCAACAGTGCAAACAGCACTAAAACATGCCCAAAAGCACCATTTATTGTGAGATTAGTAGGGATCCATACTTAGGGGCTTGTTTACAAAGCCGCGGTAGTGATTCGCGATCGTTATCGGAACCGCGGCCCCATTTAAATCAATGGGGCCGCGGCTCCGATAACGATCGCGAATCACTACCGCGGCTTTGTAAACAAGCCCCTTAGTATTGTAAAGACTGTTTTTAGAGATGACTAATGAAAGAATAGCTAAGGATTTCTTCTACTGCCATGTATGTTTTGATGCAAGGTATGCCACTTTCTACTTGCTGTTATAATATCTTTGAGTGCACTGAGATTATCCTGCACTGTTCTGAGCATGTAACGGACTAGTATATCTAGTCTAGTTTGCATCAACAGTTACGTATCATCAGTATTTATGTGCATTTTGCATCAGCACAACACTGTCAGTGAGAGGAGCAGCTTAGGAGATGCACGTTTTAACTAAGGAGGCGCTCAGAATACGGTGAGCGCAGTGACATACAAACCATTTGCTGCATATACCTGTGTGTCGTCATAATAGCGGGGCCCATGTTTCTCCATAGTAGTTTTCTTATGCCATGCCGGAAACGCCTATATCACCGATTCTGAATCCATGGATACATCCATACCCATAGCTGCGGAATTAGGATTACATCAACCCTGTTTTCGATTTGAATGTGTCCACGGCCCAGACGTGCATGTTATGGAATTGGCCTCCACATAAACAAATTGTTATCTACACATCTCTAGGTATATCCAGTTTACCTGTGATCAATCTGACCAATGAGACTCAGAGAGGAATGTTGTGTAGCAGTTATACAGCTCTTTATTCGTTTGTGCAGAAACGGGTGACCAGCACAACGAGGTGTAGGCACACACCCTTCTAGATTCACCTTGCTTTTATCCCTTTCCCCTTGACCTACCCCCTTCCTTCCCTTCGTCTTATGCCATATTTGGTTTGTTTTTCTCTTTCTTGGTCCTATGAGTCAGGCCCCCTTCAGCCAAGTGTCTGAAAAGGGGAAGTAGGTGAAGCTGGTTCTTAATATTTTCCTTTAAACAATCTTTCATTATAGATGAAGCTGTTTTTTAATAATTTTCTTTAAACAATCTTTCACTATGGTTAACAAGATTCGTGTTATAAGTTTATCTGGACATATATACACATATATCTATACTTAGTTTCTAATTTGGTACTTTACTGTATGCTTTCATCATGTATAGTTAGCTCTGCAGAAACGGGGAAGGAGGGGAAAAAGGATGTGTGGGGAACGTTTCTTTAGAAATCGGGTGGGGATGATTAGCTTTGCACAGCCCGTGGTTCATATAGCCTGTGTGTTTGCCTTCAAGCTTGCATATTTAGGTCTATTTATCTTAAGTTGTTACTCCTTATTGTTGCCTGTGTTATAGCAGCAAGGGATGAGGGATTGGGAATATGTAGCTGTCAGTATAGAAAGAAGGTTGGGGATCTTTCTGAAGAGAATAAATTCAGCATGCTATTACTGAATGAAAAATAGGGAAGTGATCAGAAGACCTGGTTTGCGCAGCCTTGCATTACTTTTGATATTCTAGGGGCTTTTTGCTTGTAATATTACACTGAATATTCTTGGTACTTAACATTCTTGTAAAACTAACGATTTCCATATCTTTATCAATTATGAAACAAAAAATTACCAACCCATTGAATATCAGTATTTCTGAAATAAGTTTTCAGTGCTCACCAACATGTCTTAAATTAGGCCATGATTTAATATCTTGAGGTAAATGATTCCATTCATGACCAGCACTATAAGGAAATGATTTAGCAAAAGATTATTTAGAATGACAATCTTTAACAGAAGGATAACACAAAGACAAATTGTTGACAGACCGCAGGGTTCTCTTGAATTTTAAAACACAACATAATAATTTAAAAATAATTCTTGCTTGAACTGGGAACCAATGAAAATTTATCAACCATGGGGTAACACTATCTGTTATCGGAACACATGAAATCAATCGCGCTGTGGTATTTTGCAATCTCCTTTGCTTAATAGGAAAGCTCAAATAATATTTCAGTAATCTAATTGCAGTAGTATAAAGCTTTGCACTAAAATCCAAAAATGTTCATGTAGTTGAAAACAAATTTGCAGTAAGTCGTCTTTATATGATAAATGGATCTTTGCTTCCATTTGGAAATCTTGAAGGTGTGGATCCTCACAGGGAATTCCAGAGCCCAGGAGCATAGAGTGAAGGCCTCTACGCATGTAGTTGGACTACTCCTCGCCTTCAAATTCAGAATATTGGAAGTATTTTGGGAGCATGTCCTCCTGAAACAATTGGATGAAAAGTCTTATAATATCAATAAGAGACAATCTACAGACAATTTGTGAGAAATTTTGAACATGGTCAGTAATACCTTATATTTTACTCTACTGACAAGAGGGAGCCAATGCAGTTATTTCAGCAGGATGGTAATATGACTCAGTCGATATTGATTTAAAAGGCTTCTGGTAGATGTGTTTTCTGGTAGTGCAAAACTCTGTTTGCATATGCTGGCAACCCTTGATAATCAACATTATGATAATCAAAATTGGGTAACAATTAGGGTTGCCAACTTTTTGAAAGAGAAAAAACCCACCAACTGTGGCTAGTCATGCTCTGCCCATGCCCACCCCTACTCTGCCCTTTCCCTGCCCCCACCCCGCCCCTACT
Organism: Ichthyophis bannanicus; assembly: GCA_033557465.1. Classification (NCBI taxonomy): domain Eukaryota; kingdom Metazoa; phylum Chordata; class Amphibia; order Gymnophiona; family Ichthyophiidae; genus Ichthyophis; species Ichthyophis bannanicus. The sequence continues at coordinate 861,382,909 of CM066034.1, forward strand.
CCACCTCCTGTCCCCCAAAAAATTGCAGAGAGGGCAATGTGCAAACTGAACAAGCAAGACTTGATGAAGACCTTCTGTATTGTGTGTGTGTGTGTACAACCAATGCTGCGTTTTCTGTCAGTATAGAATTTCTGCTTAAGAATTTGTAGAAGGTCTTCATCAATAAATGAGCACAAAACAAAAAGAGAAATATATAGACAATAATTAAACTGAAACCCCAAGAAGACAGACTGCATGCAGTGTAATATCAGATAAATAAGAGATGCAGTTCCCCATATTGTGTAAAATATAAAGGTAGTACAAAGTCCAATCATTAAATTGAAAATACAATTATTCTTTCTACCTTTGTTATCTGTCCATTTTATTCTCTGATCATGCTGGTTCCAATCTGAGGCTTCCGTTTTCCTATCTTCTCTTAGCTCGTTTCCTATGGTCTATAGTCCATCTGCCATTTCTTGTCTCTTCTTTTCTTTCCTTCACTTCCATCCATCAGCCTATTTCCAGTCCCAGTGCCCCCTCCCCACTACCCAGTCACTTACCAGTACCATTCCTAGGTATCGCTCCCTTTGAGCCCCCTCCTTACCTCCTCTGTCAGCTCCTTTCCAGCCACCTCTCTCCCCCTTTTAGCTCTCTTCCAGCCACCTCCTTCACCCTGTCAGTTCCTTCCTGCCACTTCCTTCCCCCCTCTTTCAGCTCTCTTCCAGCCCTCACCTTCCACCTTTCAGTTCCTTCTGCCACCTCTTTCCCCTTGCAGCTGCTGCTTCACCCTCCCCCCTTGGTGCTGCTTCACCCCCCCTTGGTGCTGCTTCACCCCCCCCCCTTGGTGCTGCTCCCCCCCCCCTCCTTAGTGATGCTTCGAAGTTCACCCCCGTGCAGCCACTGCTTCTGCTTTTTACAGAGCAGCGGCTGCAATAAACTTAATCTGAAAAGGAAAGACAACCTGTGAGGAGCCCTCCGGTAGTCCTTCTGCAGCGCAGCGCCCAAGGACGTGATGTCAGAGGGGGTGGGCTTCTCACAGGTTTATTTTTCTTTTCAAATTAACTTTATTGCAGCCGCTGCTCTGTGAAAAGCAGAAGCAGCGGCTGCATGGGGGATCGCATTCGCGCCGTGGACTGTGGGAGAAAAGCCGGTTTTTTGCTCTGGCTGCTCCTGATCTTGTGGCCAGAGCAAAAAAATGTCTTTTCAAGGGCTGGTTTTATATCTCTGCCGGCAGCTGGCCTGGCCATAGAAAAACCGAGCAAAAAAACCGGCTTTTCAAGGGCCGGTTTTATATCTCTGCCGGCAGCCGGCCTGGCCATAGAAAAACCGGCCAGGCCGGCTGAAAACTGGCCGGTTGGCAACCCTAGTAACAATAAGGCCTGAAACACTGGCCTGTGATAGGAGTTTTAGCATCCCTCGAGATAGATTTATAATACAATTTGATGTCAGAAAAATAATTTATCTATATAATAGACATTTGATGTTATTATTCTTTAAAAAATGGTTTCTGTATATATGTGATCAAGGGCTTATTTTCTTTTGAATTTATAAATTTGCCTCCATACATTTGATTAAAAAAAATTAAAACAGTTTATGTATGTAAAAAAGTGTATGTATTTCTCGTTCTATGAAATGGTTGCAATTGTAATTCTATATACCCCAAAACCACTGAATCCTAGGCCACTTTGTCATGGCCCATTCCCTTAAAAGTCCTTTAAAAAAACAAAACAAAAAGACAACTACAGAAAATTGAAACATTTACGTACACCAGTCATTTCAAGTTTGAATATCTAGCCTTAGAGTGGCCCAGGGCTATATATTTTTTTTAAGTGTTTCGTACATTGTCTGTAGCAGGGCTCGATAAATCCCAGGCGCCAGGTCACCGTGGTGACAAGGAATTTGCATCTGGCACCTAGGATTCTCTCTCCCCCCTCCCCTTTTTTTTTTTTATATGATCTCAGTTAGAAGTCCCTACTGTCTACCTATGGGAGATTGGATCCAAAACAGTAGGGGCAGGCTGCACTCGTGGCTTGCAAGGCAGCAGGCTGCCTACAGGGATCTGACCTCCTATGGGCAGAAGAGGACAGTCTATCGATCGGCCCTGCAAAAACAAAAACGAGAAAGAATAGACAGGCACCTCATCTCTGCACCACATACACATAGACTCCCCAGCTCTGCATTGCACAGACACACAAATTCACCGCAGCCCTGCATCCCACCCACACAAAGGCACCCACCACCACAGACAGGCAAACCACCATTGCATCGCGCGCACACACACACACACACACAGATATATTTCTGTCTAAAGATGCCTCATATGTTCCCTGCTACCATAACAAGACATATTTTATCAACTCTCTTTAAACTCTTCTCTCCTCCCCAGATATATATGAGTTTGCAAATGGAGAATGGAGTCAGTGAGGATGAGGGGAGGAGGACGCAAAGGGGTCACAGCCACTGGCTCCTAAGATTTTGACCTGGCCCCTAAAAACAAATGAAATTTGTCAAGGCGTGCTCTATATTAAAATTATTTTAAAATCTGAAATCAGATGAGTTTATGAAAAAGAAAAGAAATGGAGACATATTGATAAATACTAACACCTATGCTAGAAGTCATTGTCCAGTGCCAGACACATTTTCTACTACATTTTTATGAATATGGAGAATTCTGCCACTCTATTATTGAGTCCCCCAAACCTTAATATTACTGTTTCCAAGATACTGTGGTTGGTAAACTATATGCTGATTTGCATGATTGGATATTTTAAATTTCACTGAATACTATAATGTATTATGGAATTGAAAGATGCATATCCTGTGAATTTCGTCTGTCTCGTCTCATTTTAGCTACTGTGGACAATGTGCTTCTTAGATTCAAGGCCTCGCATTCTTTTTCAAAAAAAAATTCCTAGAAGTCTGGGGAATTCATTTTGTAATCCAAGGGTGGTTTCTTGTGGTTTAGTTTTCTGTTTCTGTGATAATCATTGTATATGCAAGAACTAAGGGAAACTTTGGATGGTCCCTTAGTAATTAATATTTGAAAATTATGGCATCAGGTTTGCTATAATTCCCATAAATTTCTATGGTATTAAGTGGCATTATTTGGCAAATTGTTCATAACTGTAGCCTAGTGGTTAGGACATGATACCTCAGACTGGAGGGCTTGGGGTTCAAGTCCCACCTGGGAACAGCAATCTCAGGCTGGAGGGACTGGGGTTTCTAGTCCTATAGGCACTCCTTGTGGCCTTGGGCAAGCCACTTATCCGTCCATTGCCTCAGGTACACATAGATTGTGAGCCCTTTGGAGACAAGGGAATACATCCAGTACCTGCTTGTAGTAATTACATAATGTAAACTGCTTTGATTGAAGGATAAAGCGGTATAGAAAGCTGGTTAAATTAATAAATGAGCTTGTTTTTCTATGAATTTACATTAAGGCACTGTTCATCCAGAATGGCTGAGGCCAAGGTAATTTGGGATATGTTTTTTAGTAATAAGTGAATGCAAAAACTGAAGATGCTTAACAATAGTGGGAAGCTGCACATGTGGGATGGCTAAGAATCATATTTATTTGAAACTAAAGACTGGTGCATTTCTGTGGACATTAAGACACCTGGCATTCTGTTAGGGCAGTTAGATGTTGTGACCTCAAACGTGGTAAGCCTTCAGGACTGATGGTGCCTCAGAAACAGACGAGAACAGTGCGTTTTCCAGAGAATCTTGTGGGATCTCAATCTCCAAACCATAGCAACTATGCCATGGCATACAAATATAGCCAGTCGATCGGAGGGCATAGCAGAAAGCATTCATGTGTGATGTGCAAATTCTAATCCACAACTTTCCAGATAATTAACCATGGACCATGATTTTTTTTTTCTGGCTAATAAGAGCTTCTGTGTAATACATCTTCAGATAAATGGTGCTTTTCCATTCTACATGACATGAAGCTCCATTTTACAAAGGGCGCCTAAGTCAGAAATGCAATACCCAAATTGAGCCATTCACAGTTTCCAGCTGATTTTACAAATGGCCCACTGAATACAGAACCTATTGTAAAATGTGTAAAGTGCTCTGGGAAATTCACAAGTATTTCCCTAAACATGTGGCAGGAGGAAACATTTCTTTTAAATTACATGTTTAGAAAAATAGTGATATCACTCTAGCATCTTACCCTCCATGAGGGCAATTTTATAAACCTTTTTTTGCATCTAAAATGCTTCAGTCCTGAGCTTTTCTTACATGTACTGACTTGCATGCCTTATATAAAATATCAGTGTGAGATATGTTCCCCTGCACGCACTGCAGTATGTTTGTAATTCCCTAACCTCACCTCTACCATACCCATCTCTCATCCCAACTCGCGATTTGTAATTAGTGTGAAAATTAGCATGCTTACCTATCATGCCCATGCTTAACAGTTATTGTACATGAAAATGCAAGTTAACTGCTTAGTGCACTTTAGTAAAAGCATCCCATCGATCATAACACCCCCCCCCCCCCCGGGAGAGGAATATGCTTACTGTATCTGAATATTACTTGCCTTAAATTCTGAGCTTGTACTGTCCATAGATTTTCAGCAGTGCTGTATGGATCACGCTCAGCATTATCTTGATATAGGGTCATTCCAGAAGCCAAATAAGCATTTGGGCGTGCTCTGGGGAAGTTTATGTGCTGAAAACGTCTATGAACATATTACGGTACACAGGACATGCACATGTTTTATCGCACTTGAACGAGGATGTCCGCACGCTTCCCTGAGGGGGCAGAATGGGGGCATTTCCAGCCTTGGAGATGTGTATACCATATTCTCGAAAGCTCTGTGTACGTTTATAGCCTTTCCTGGAGACATGCCTGTTATTTCTGACAGAGATGTGGAATAAGGCAAGAAATTAGAAACGTTTCTGCTGTGTTCTACAATTCGTCACTGCAAGTGAGAGTGTGTGTGTGTGTGTGGTTTGAGGGTTGCATAGGTGGATCTGGTGTGCTAATCTGGAGTTCAGGGAAGACATGACTTCCTGGCCAGTACCTAGACCTTACAGATGACCACAATGTCACCAGGTTCCACTGTGATATGGCAGCCATACATCAGTTGTGCCAGGCATTGGGAGATATGACTGATGTTGTGCCATCATTCCCCAGATTGTGCCATGAGGGCTACATCCTTACCCAGTTCAGGATCTATGCAAGCTGCAAGAGTGTTGATATATATGGAGGCTGGCTGCCTGTTATGATGGCACAGGGATCCCCTCCCATGACCACACAGTCCTGACCAGGGGAGCATTGCCACCATGCAGACTGTGGGAAGACAGGCAGGGTTGCCCCACAGATTGAAGATGTTATAGACCGAAATAAGCCAATACAGAGAGTGGACATTGTATGGGACAGGTGTAGTCACATATAGGGAGCTGCTGTGAGACATGCCAGTACCCAGATATGTGGGAAACAGACGACATAGCCAGATAGCCATAGTCATTGAAAGAATATGCTTTTGTAGCTCAGCAATATTATGCATCCTGAAAAGTTAGTTTAGGTTGTTGTGACCTAGTAAAGGTCCACACTTAGCATTTTAAAAAGTGTTATTAGAGGTGACCAATGCAAGAATAACTGAAGCATTTTTATACTGTCAAGTAATTTTTGATGCAAGATATGTCATGACAAACACGTTAATATTTACTTTATATTCTAATATATTAGAGTGCACTGAGATTACTTAGCACTTTTCTAGGCATGAAAAAAGACTAATATATATAGTCTAGTTTGCATCAGCATTTATTTGTTATCCGTATTTATATCTAGTTTACTTCAGCAAAATTCTGTCAGCGAGAACAACAGCTTAGGAGATGCATGTTTTAACCGAGGAGGTGTGGCCATCAGAGCCATCCAGGGGTATATCATGGAGACGGGTACAATCAGAAACGGACAAGTCCAGAATACGGGACTATGACTTTCTGGCTATGTCCGTTTTGGCATTTACTCATGTCCCATAATATTAGTGGGGAACGCGCTTCCCCGCTTCACTGCATGGCTCATGCCTGCACCTTTGCGTGGTTCTCACTGTAACTATGTGCACGGGCCAGCTGAACAACAACATGATTGACGTGCCGCACCAGACACATCTATGAGCCGATCCCAGAAACGTGGACACGTCTATACTTGCAGATGCGGAATTAGAATGGAATTGCACCTGTGCCCAATTTAAACATGTCTTCCAGAGATAACCAGTCTATATAGAATCTACCTCATAGTGCCAGGGCAGTGTCTGATCAGAGCACCAAGTTATATAGAGAGCAGCAATATTCAGTTCACTCTCAATGTAACTATCTAGATCAATTTAGAACTGCACAAAACAACTGAAATAAATTTATGCAGATAAAGGACTGAATATTGCTGCAGTCTGTAGAGTTACAGTTACACATAAATTCAGTACCTCTCACTGTCTGGAGAGTGGGCCTGAATATACATGTTTTATCAAGCTACCATGGCCCGTGTTTTAAAAAACGCTGACTATGGCAGCTAAATATTGAGCCACAAGTCTTTAGCAATCTCCAGAAGTGTGTGTAATCTTAAATGCCTTTCAGTTCAACTGGCAACATATTCCAGATTCCCAGAATTGCTCCAGAAAAACATGTTTTATTTCTAACTCAAAGAAAATCTCATGGAGAAAGTAAAGGGAAATTATACATTCTCTCTGACTTCTGGCTGGAACATATCAACTCACTTTGTCATTCTAGTATTTTGGCCCAATAGTGTCAGAGGCTTTGGAGGGTAAACAAATTATCTTACATTTAATTCTAAGTTTGAATATGAACCAGTGTTAAGACTATAGTAATGGGGTCATTTTATTCCCTGTTATTGTATGTGTCATTACCTTAGCTGCAAACCTTTGGACCTGTTGCAATTTTACTTAACGCTCACATGGGCAGCACTAAATACACCATATTACAGTAGTCCAGCTAACTTAAAACTGTCATTGAAACTATTATCCAAAAATTATAGAGCTCTTAAATACAATCTCATCTGCCAAACCAAGTTGTTATCCCCTCTGCCTTAACTTGAGTTTCCATAGTGAGGTGCGTATTAAAAGTTAAAAAAAAAAAAAAACCCAAAGTTTTTACTTCAGGAGTTGCCCTAGTACCTCTACACAAATCAGTTGTGGGTAAGACTGAGGTACCAACCCATAACATTTCTGTTTTTTCACTATCCAGCTTTGATATATTGAGTTTAGCCTGACATTTAATTCCAGTAAATGCTTCTGCAATTCACTTTTCAGCTCCACTTCAGATCCCTTCATAGGAGTGAAAAACTATTCATAAGAACATGAGAGATGACATACTGGGTCAGACCAAGAGCCCATCAAGCCCAGTACCCTGTTTCCAACAGAGGCCAATCCAGGTCACAAGTACCTGTCAGGTTCTCCAAAAGGTACACAGGTTCCATGCTGCTTATCCCAGGGTTAAGCAGTGGTCCTCTATAATAATGGTTTATGGACATTTTCTCTAGGAACTTCTCCAAACCTTTTTTTTAAACTCAGCTACACTAACAGCTTTTAACTCATCCTCTGGTAAAAAAAATCCAGAATTTGATTACACGTTGAGTGAAAAAATATTTTCTCCTATTAGTCTTAAATAACCTACAGTATATTGTAGCTACATTTCATGTCAGAGTGGGGGAGTAGCCTAATGATAGAGCATTGGCTTGTGAACCAAGAGACCAGGGTTTGATTTCCACTAGCACTCTTTATGGCCCTGGGCAAGTCACTTAACCTTCCAATGCCTCAGAAAAAGCTAAGTTATCAATGTCCCTGTTTAATGTACATTAGCAAGTTTAAGTTACAGTGTATAAAGCAGTATAAACAACCTGTTAAGTAAATGTCTCCTAGTCTTTCTACTTTTTTGAAGCAGCAAACAACCAATCTACATTTACCCGTTCCACTCTATTCATTATTTTATAAACCTCTATCATGTCTCCCCTCAACAGTCTTTTTGCCAAGTTGAAGAGCCCTATCTCTTTAAGCCTTTTCTCCATCCACTTTACCATTTTGGTGACTCTTCTCTGTACCTTTTCTAATTCTGCTATATCCTTTTTAAGATATGGTGACCAGAATTGCACACAGTATTCAAGGTGAGATCGCACCATGGAACGATGCAGAGGCATTATAATATCCTTTGTTTTATTCTCATTCCTTTCCTAATGATTCCTAGCATTCTATTTGCTTTCTTGACTGCCGCTGCACACTGGGCAGAGGATTTCAATTTATTATCCACAATAACGCCTGAATCCTTTTCCTGAGTGGTGGTTCCGAATGTGGAACCTTGCATCATGTAATCGTAGTTTGGGTTGTTCTTCCCTAAGTGCATAACTTTGTACTATTTCACATTAAATTCCATCTGCCATTTGGATGCCCTATGTTCCAATTTACCAAGGTCCTCTTGCAATTTTTTACAATCCCCTTGTGTTTTATCAACCTTGAATAATTTTGTGTCATCTGCAATTTTGATCATCTCACTCGTTCCCATTTCCAGGTCATTTATGAATATGTTGAAAAGTAGCGGGCTCAGCACAGACCCTTAGGGTACTCCACTATTTATCGTTCTCCGTTGAAAAAATTTGCCATTTAGCTCTTCTCTCTGTTTTCTATCTTTTAACTATTTCCTAATCCACAGTAGTACACTGCCTCCTATCCGATGACTTTTTCATTTTGCCAGGAATCTCTCATGAGGGACCTTGTCAAAGGCTTTCTGAAAATCAAGATACGCTATGGCCCCAATTCTATAAAGCGGATAGCACTTGGAAAAGGTTTCATTATGTGCTTTTGCTTGCATGGTAAGCTTCTTTTCAAATTCTCTTTGCATTTAACTTGCCAATATTTATGTTGTTTTATTTATTTATTTATTTAACTTCTCTTATATACCGCGCTATTCATATCAGTGCGGTGTACGTTAAACAAATGATATACCGTGCAGTAGGGCCGCAAGGTATTTACAGTGAACCGGAATTAAAACTTGGATTTAACTGGGGTAACTTTTCTAAATTTTATTTACAATGATGTCTATGTTTCAGGCTAAAATCTATTCAGGACTGGTCTGATTGTGCTGGCTGTCTCTTATCTTGTAGGATATACTATTGGGGGGATTTAGGTGTTTGATGTGAGTGCTCTGTTTTCTGTTTTTGTCATTTGGCTCTTTTTTCCATTTTCTGAAGGATTTTCTCTTAGCCATAACACCCTCTCTGACTTCATCTTTAAGCCATATTGGCTGTCATTTCATCTTCCTTCCATCTTTCTTAAAGCATGGAATACATCTGGTCTGGGCTTCCAAGATAGTATTTCTAAATAACACCCAGGCCTAATGTAAACTTTTAACCTTTTCAGTTGTTCCTTTTAGTTTTTTCTTAACCATCTTCCTCTTTTTATTATAGTCTCCATTTTGAAAGAGAAATTTTAGCGCATTGTATATCCTTGTTATCCTCCCTCTATTTATGAAATCAGAGGTGATCATGTTGTGATCGCTGTTGCCAAGTGGCCTGAAAACCATTACCTTTCACACTAGATCCTGTGTTCCACTAAGGACTAGGTCTAAAATAGCTACCCCACTTGTTGATTCCTGAACCAGCTGTTCAATGAAGCAGTTATTTATTTCATCTAGAAACTTTACCTCCCTAGCATGGCCTGATGTAACAGTGAGCCAGTCAATACAGGGTTAATTGATATCCCTCATAATTACTATGTTGTAAACTTTGCTAGCTTCCCTAATTTCTGTCTGATCATTCTGGCCAGGCAGATGGCAGTATACCACCAGTGCCATTCCCTTTCCCTTTTTACATGGAATTTTTATTCATAGAGATACTACGGTGTATTTTGTTCCCTGCAAAACCTTTATTCTGTTGGACTCAATGCCCTCTTTAACATGCAGCGCCACCCCACCATCTATGTGATTCACCCTATCATTGCAATATAATTTGTAGCTTGGTATCACAGTGTCCCATTGGTTATCCTCTTTCCAACCAGGTCTCTGAGATGCCAATTATTTTTAACCTTTTAGTCTAACTTTCCCATCTTATTTTTTAGACTTCTAGAATTTGCATATAGGCATTTCAAAGTTTGTTTTTTGTTCATATTAATAGCCTAGCCTATCAGATGACAAGGGCAAATCAGAATCTTTCAACTCTGTTTTTTATTAAAGGAATCTGGGTTACTTTTCCCTTTTTTGGAACCTCTCTGAAGGATACTAGCAAAACAGGAAAGTTAAGGCATCCCGACAAAGATACATCATTCTAAACCATGTGCTCTTGGGCAACTGTCTGCTTTCCCCCATTATCTAGTTTAAAAGCTACTCTATCTTCTTTTTAAATGTTAATACAAGCAGCCTGGTTCCATCCCAATTAAGGTGGAACCCATCCCTTCAGAAAAGCCTCTCCTTTCCCCAGAATGTTGCCCAGTTCCTAATAAATCCAAAACCCTCTTCCTTGCACCATGATCTCATCCATGCATTGAGACCAGAACTCTGTCTGCCTTTTGGGTCCTTCATGTGGTACAGAAAGTATCTCTGAGAATGCTCCCCTGGAAGTTCTGGATTTCAACTTTCTACCTAAAAGCCTAAATTTATCTTCTAGAGCCTCCCTCCCAAACTTTCCTGTATCATTGGTACCAACATGTACTAAGACTGCAGGCTCCTCCCTAGCACTATCTAAAATCTTATCGGTAGCGTATAAGGTCTGCTACTTTTACAACAGGCAGGTAAGTAACCAGACGATCCTCTCGACCACCAGCCATCCAGCTATCTACATGCCTAATGATCAAAGCACCCAGTATAATAGCCATCCTAACCCTTCCCTCATGGGCATATGGTCTTGGAGACACTTCCTCAGTGCTACAGGGTATTATATCACTTGGGGGACAGGTCCTCACTTCAGGATCACTTCCTGCCATACCAAGGTGATGTTCTCCTTTCACTTCTCTACTATCTTTATCTTTATCTTTATTTATCGCTTGATATACCGCCCAAGCATATGCGTCAGGGCGGTGTACAATATGAACAATATAAGTAGGTCTTGTCTATTTACCTCACTATCTACCTCAGTTGAGGACTCTCACCAACTGGGAGAAAATCATACATATTACACTGTGCAAGAGGAGAGAGGAGTGGTCTAGTGGTTAGGACAAGGTACTTCAGGCCGGAGGGCTGGGAGTTCAAGTCCCACCTGGGGACAGCAATCTCAGGCCAGAGGGACTGGGAATTCTAGTCCTATAGGCACCCCTTGTGGTCTTGGGCAAGCCACTTAACCCTCCATTGCCCATGTTCCCTGTAAGTATTAGTGTATGTGTCTCATATCCCCACGTGTTAAATGTATCCCCCAATTGACCGCTTTGACCCAGTGAAAAGCGGGATATAAATACAGCTAAATAAATAAATAAGAGACTGGATAGCCCCCATCTTGCTGCTGGACTGCTGTCTGCATCTTAGAATTAAAGATTTTATTTTAGCTATTTAGAGTTGTTCAGTTGTTTAAAGTTGCTAGGTTAATAGGGATACCTGAACCAATACAATTATAGCTAATAAGTATAAGGGACTCTTAGTTTTCACTTCAATGTGAACTGCAAGGACTTAATTAATCTACTCCTAAGGCCTAATAACCTGCTGATTTAGATAATCAGTTAAACCTGAAAGTGTTCCCCTTAACTGGAGGCCATAATGCTAGGATTATGCCTGGGGTGGGTGGGAGGGAAAGAAACACTACCATAACGCTAGGATTATGCCTGGGGTGGGTGGGAGGGAAAGAAACACTAACTGAAAAGCTGTCTTGAGGTACTAAGCCCTGATTGACCTAACAGAAATGCTGAATTTTAAAATACACAGATTTTATCAGCTTTAACCCAAAGAATTCCCTTTTTCCCAAGATTTAGAGAATTTCCCATCAGGTAAATTCAAGTGCAGATTTCTTCCCAGCAGTAGTAGTCCGTCTTGGTAGTCCATGAACAACATATAAATAGGGTTTGTACCCAAAAGAATAAATTCTTTCAGCAAATGGGTTAAAATACTGCTGAGTACTTGAGAGCCATTGCATACAGTAAACATGCAGAAAACCTGGAAGACCCATGTCCTTTTGTTATCTTGTAGTTGGGGACTGGTTTTAATTACTTTAATTAAAACGGGGTTCTTGTTCTTGCTTACATTCTTTTATCCCACAGTTTCACACATTAACAGCTTCTGCTATCAGCTAGCTGGTTCTGCTAAATATGTCTTGTTCATTTGGTGGAGAGAGATTAAACTGTCTGTTTCCGAGTGCCCGAGATCCTAACTGGGAAGTTCCTTCAGCCAATTTTATGTTTCAAAGCCTGGAATATTCCTACATCTAATGTAATGAATAATTCAGTATAAAAACATACTCTAGACTAGACTGTGTGTCTCAGAGGAAATGCAAAAGCTGACAATGTGTGCATTCCCATGTAAACCATGTCTAATACCCCCCCTCCCCCCCCGTTTTAAATCTGTGCACCCCGGGACAATTACATATGTATAAAGCAGCAATTAATATTGGTGAGTCCAGTATTCCAAAGCAGTTACATGGTTTGCAGACCCGCAAACCATGTAGCTGCCTCTAAGCGGGATATTCAGGAGCACTAACATGGTTAATGCTGCTGAATATTCCTGGATACCACCGCTATATGCCTTGATGGTACATGGCTAGTATTGGAGTATTCCAAGGACGATACGGGGAGTACCCGGTGAAACCAGTCATTGGTGAAATTCAGCCGCTGCCCGGTTATCCTTTAGTGGTGAAAGTTAGGCGCAGCAAAACCTGTCTTAACGTTTGCCGTCGAAGCTAACTGGGCAGTGGCCAAATATTGCCGTTGCCTGGTTAGCTTCAGCGCTGTGTGGCAGACCCGGATATTCAGTGCCGGCGGCCAGATATGGTCCTGGCATTGAATATTCCGGTTAACTCTTCAGCAGCGATGGCTAGGCACTGTACTCATGCTAACCACTGCCGTTGAATACCCGTATTTATATGTGTATGCCATCTACATGTGTAAGCATTGCTATTTACACATGTGATTTGAGCAGAAAACTTCTAAAATGTTTTCCTTAGTGCGTCTTGTAAAGAAACATAGTCGTGTCCCGTTTAGACATATTTCAATCAAATTATGGACATGGAAGCTGAATGTAACCTTATAGCAGTTAATATATGACAATATCTGATTCCAGTTTACAGTAACTCATACTATATTGTACTGCAGCTATTTTTCCTGTACTTGGAAAGCAATGTCTTTCCATATTTACTGCCACAGTTTTCCTCTGCTAAAGGATTTCCAGCACGCCGTCACTCACAGGAGAACATTCTAATTGCATTACACTCTGAGTAAATCAGTTCTTAAGAAAAACAAATCAAGCAAATCGCCATAGAAATCAACTCCTAAGGGAAAGCAGGCCAGCAAAAATATTCAAATTAAAAACATACAGGTCAACATGCAAGCACAACTTTGCGGTCAACATTGATGCTATCGGCATAAGCGCTACAGTATCTTTTTGAATTTGGTGCTGGTAGTGGAGGCTCTGAATATTGTCCCCTCGAGATACTCCGAGTAACATTCTTTGCATTAATATCAACAAGTAGGAATGCATGTATTTTACTAATGCCTTTTTAGAAAAAAAGAGATGCAAGGCTTTTAATGCCTGGAATTTAACTGCACGTTGTGAATGACACTTGGCAATTAGTAAACCTCCTTTGTGTAGGTGTTCACTTAATGGAAAGTATGGTAATATACAGTAATTAGTATGCAACAATATGTTTTATGCTTGAATATTTTTTTTTATTTCCTTAATGTGTGCTTCAATCTGGGAATAGGTCTTTCTGTCTCAGAGAAGATCTGAAGCACAGATCATAAGTTGGTAATAAAATTATAACGTGTCTGATTTTCAGTTAAATCATCTGTAAACCTGATCACTCAGTAACGAGCATGTCACTGTTTAAAGAATGTCCTTGATAAATGAGAGCTAATTGTCCATAATAGTATCTTAAGATACTGATACTCTTAAATAAAATGTCAAATGAGGAGGCATTTAAGGAATGCTTTAAATGCAAGCGAGTTATCAGCACCTCTGTGTTTATACAGGGTCATTTCTTCTAAGGACATCAGTATATTGCACCTGTAAATAGACTCTCAAAAAGCGAAAAACAACAACTTATAGATCTTGCACCAAAATGTGGTATTTTTTTTGCTGTTTTATTTTAAGACATTGTATTTGTTAGTTATCTTTGTTTAGCAAGTTAATGCACTTATTTTTCTGATTCTCAAGCTAAAATGATGACATGATTAGATGTATACTCATTGGGTTAGATGCACTCGGGGGCATATATTGCCTTGTGAAAGTATTTATCCCCTTGGTTTTTGTCCTGTTTTGTTGCATTACATGCAACCTGGAATAAAAATGGAGGTTCATTTAGATGTTAGGTAATGGATCTAACAATATAGTCCAAATTGGTGAAGTGAAATGACAATAAAATACCTTGTATATATAAAAAAAAAGTAAAAACTGAAAAGTTGTGAGTGCATATGTATTCATCCCTTTTGCTATGAAACCCTTAAATAAGATCTGGTCAAACCAATTAACCTCAGAAGTCACATAATTAGTTGATTAGGGTCCACCTGTGTGCAATCAGTGTCACATGATCTGTCACACAATGCCTGTATAAACATACCTGTTCTGAAAGGCCCCTGACTCTGCAACACCACTAAGCAAGCAACATGAAGACCAAGGAATGCTCCAAACAGGTCAGAGACAAAGTTGTGGAGAAGTATAGATCAGGGTTGGGTTATAAAAACATATCTCAAATTCTGAATATCCCACAGAGTACCAATAAATCCATTATAACAAAATAGAATATGACACCACTACAAACCTGACAATAGAAGGCCGTCCACCAAAACTCACAGACTGGGCAAGGAGGGCATTAATCAGAGATTCTACAAAGAAACCAAGGATAATACTGAAGGAACTGCAAAGATCCACAGCGGAGATGGGAGTATCTGTCTATAGGACTACTTTAAGCCATACATTTCATAGAGTGGGGCTTTATGGAAGAATGGCCAGAAAAAAGCAATTGCTTAAAGAAAAAAATAAGAAAACATGTTTGGAGTTTGCACAACAGCATGTGGCGGACCTCCCAAATACATGGAAGAAGGTTCTCTGGTCAGATGAGACGAAAATTGAATTTTTTGGCCATCATGGGAAACAACAGGCGTAGCACAAACCCAACATTTCCCATCACCCCGAGAGCACCATTCCCACAGTGAAACATGGTGGTGGCAGCATCATGTCGTGGGGATGTTTTTCATTAGCAGGGACAGGAAAAATGGTCAGGATTGAAGGAATGATGGATGGAACTAAATACAGGAGGAGTGGCACTATATGTAAAAACTACTATTAAAGCTTTGGAATTACAGAGCTTAAAAGGGAGAGAGGAGGCATTGTGGGTTAAACTAGAAAGAGGGAATGAGAAATCTATTTGCATTGGTGTGATATACAGACCTCCCTCACAAGAGGAAGAGGTGGACAGAGAGTTAATTGAAGACATACGCAGCATTGCTAGGAAAGGGAAAGTGCTACTGATAGGAGTTTTCAATATGCCAGATGTTGATTGGCACATTCCTGCTGCAGTATCATCTAGAAGTAAGGAGATCATGGATTCTCTACAGGGAGAACTATTCAGGCAATTGGTAACAGACCCCACACGTGAAGGGGCCATACTGGACTTGGTGCTTACCAATGGTGAAAGTGTTTCTGATGTTGTAGTGGGAGATCATTTTGCATCCAGTGATCACCAGATGGTGTGGTTCAGTATTAGGACTAGGGCTGTTAGAATTCATTCAAAGGTGAGGATCTTAGACTTTAGGAAGACTAACTTTGCGAAGATGGGCCAATACCTCAGGGAGTCGTTAGTGGGATGGGAACAGCTGGGGGATGTAGAAAAACAGTGGGCAAAACTGAAAGGGGATATTTTAAGGGCAACCAACCTTTTTGTTAAAATGGTAAATAAAGGCAAAAGGAAAAGGAGACCGCTATGGTTTTCGAAGGAAGTAGCTGAAAAAGTGAAGAAAAAGATGGAGGCCTTCATGAAATACAAGAGATCACAGAGAGAGGAAGACAGGCATCTGTATTTGGAAAAACTTAGAGAAGCTAGCAAAGTAGTCAAGAAGGCAAAGATTCAAAAGGAGGAGGAAATAGCCAATGCAATAAAATGGGGGGATAAGACATTTTTCAGATATATTAGTGAGAAGAGGAAGGGCAAAAGTGGTATTGTCAGACTCAAGGGTGCAGGGGAGGAATATGTAGAAGCTGATAAGGATAAAGCGGAATTGCTTAACAAATATTTTTATTCTGTGTTCACAGATGAAGAACCAGGAGCAGGACCTCAGAAAACACCCACAAATAGGAACAGAAACGAGGGACATCTTGAACAATTTTCAGAAGACTGTGTTCGTGAGAAACTAGCTCAACTTAAAAGTAGACAAAGTGATGGGACCGGATGGGATACACCCTAGAATACTGAGGGAACTTGGGGACGTTCTAGCAACTCCACTGACTGACCTTTTCAATGCCTCGTTTGAGTCGGGAGTGGTGCCAAAGGACTGGAGAGAGGCTCATGTGGTGCCTTTACACAAAAGCGGAAGTAAGGATGTGGTTGAAAACTACAGGCTGGTTAGTTTAACTTCGGTGGTGAGTAAATTATTGGAAACGCTGCTGAAAGAGAAAATAGTGAGGTTTCTGGAGTCCAGCGGATTACAGGATCCGAGGCAGCATGGATTCACCAGAGGCAGGTCTTGTCAGACAAATCTGATTGATTTCTTTGACTGGGTGACCAGGGAGTTGGACCGAGGGAGAGCTCTAGATGTGGTGTATTTAGATTTCAGTAAAGCCTTTGACACTGTTCCTCACAGGCGACTTATAAACAAACTGAGCACCCTAGAGATGGACCCTAAAGTTACTGCTTGGGTTAGAAATTGCTTGGGTGGGAGGCGACAAAGAGTACAAGTAAATAGAGCTCACTCTGAGGAGAAGGATGTTACCAGTGGTGTGCCACAGGGATCTGTCCTTGGTCCGATTCTTTTTAACATCTTTGTTAGTGATATAGCGGAAGGGCTGTCAGGTAAGGTTTGCCTCTTTGCAGATGATACCAAAATCTGCAATAGAGTAGACACCCAGGAAGGTGTAGATAACATGAGGAGGGATCTAGCTAAGCTTGAAGAATGGTCTAGAATTTGGCAGCTGGGATTTAATGTTAAAAAATGTAAGGTCATGCATTTGGGCTGCAGCAATCCAAGGGAGCAATACAGTATAGGAGGTGAAGTACTTTTGTCCACTAAAGAAGAGCGGGACCTAGGCGTGGTTGTGTCTGATGATCTTAAAGTAGCTAAACAGGTAGAAAAGGCAACGACAAAAGCTAGAAGGATGCTTGGGTGCATACGGAGAGGAATGGCTAGCAGAAAAAAGGAGGTGATAATGCCTCTCTATAAGTCTTTGGTGCGACCTCATTTGGAGTATAGTGTGCAATTCTGGAGACCGCACCTTCAAAAGGATGTGAACAGGATGTAGTCGGTGCAGAGGGTGGCTACTAAAATGATTAGTGGGCTTCATCATAAAGCATATGAGGATACACTTAAGGATCTTAATATGTACACCTTAGAGGAAAGGCGGGATAGAGGTGATATGATTGAGATGTTTAAATACCTCCGTGGCATAAATGTTCAGGGAGAGAGCCTCTTTCAATTGAAAGCAAGTTCTGCTACGAGGGGACATGGGATGAGGGTGAAGGGAGATAGATTCAGGAGTAATATGTGGAAATATTTCTTTACGGAATGAGTAGTGGATCCATGGAATAGTCTCCCATTGGAGGTGGTGGAGATGAGGACAGTAACTGAATTCAAAAAAGCATGGAACAAACACAGAGTATCTCTAAAGGAAAAAGGGGACTGTTGTAGTTGTTATGGAAGGACAGACTAGATAGACCATGTGGTCTTTTTCTGTCATCATGTTTCTATGTTTCCATGTTTGTTTCTATGTTTAATTCTTGAGGAAAACTTGTTTCAGTCTGCCAGAGATTTGAGACTGTGATGAATGTTCACCTTCCAGGAGGACATTGACCCTAAACATACTGCTAAAGCTGGTTTAAAGGGAAACATTTGAATGTCTTGGAATGGCCTAGTCCAGTGATGGCTAACCTTTTTGAGCCCGAGTGCCCAAACTGCCGCACAAAACCAAAGAATTTCCTCAAAGTGCCAGCACGTCAATTAAAGCTCCATTTGCATAAGGTGCTTCATTTGCATAAATATTTGCATAATGTTACCATACACTAACTTTTAGTAAACATGCCTCTTAATGAGTATATGGATAAAGAAAGACTAAAAGGTTTCTACATTACTATAATCCAGTACCAACCGCCAGGCACATTAGGAACTACTACAAACGCTGCCCATTTAGAACCCATAGCAAACCCGCCGTATCCTAACAGCACTACCAGGACTCACAAAGCACCATACTCTACCTATCAAAAGGCAACACTGCAAATATTAAACCAATACATCTCAGAGAACAACAATACATGACCTACTGGGGAAAGAACAAGTGGCAATGTCAAATAGGAATTATATAAACAGAATACCTCAGCTCAGTTACACATGCAGAACAGACCATTACCAAACAAGGAATCACAATTTAGAAACAGGAAGACAATAATTAAACTGGGAACCCCAAAAGCCAAACTTGGAATATACAACAACACTGTAGAAATAAAACTATATATTAATTTCCTCTTGTACTAAACAAAGCGCAAAAATTAATGATGCACATTTCCCAGAGCTGACATATTCCAATTAATAAATTCAAAATAAAGAGATATTTTTCTACCTTTTGTGCATTTTTTTTCAGTTGCAATTGTTCCAGCCACTTTCTTCTGGTTTCTTCGTGTCTTCTGCTAACTCTCCATCTGCTGTCCATTTGTCCTTTCTTCTGTCTTCTTGGTTTTTTTTTTTCCATTCTCTCTCTACATCTGCTTTAACATACTAATCTTTCTCCTTTTGCTCTTTCCTCATTCCTATTTCATCTACTCAAAATTTACCCCTCCATCCTCAATCCCCACTTACTCTCCCAATACCCGGCCAATTGTAGATTTTTTATCCCTCCCACACAAAATATTTTTCCGCTCTCCATTTTACTCTCCCAGCCCCATCCCATTCTAATCCTCCCCCAACACCAGCTCCCTTCTAGTTCCAGCCTCACCCAGCATCCATTCCCTTCTAGTCCCTGCATCAGCCCATTTCCAGTCCTAGCAGCCCCCCAACCCATTTCCAGTCCTAGCAACCCCCCAACCCAATACCAGTCCTATCCCCCCCTCATCAACCCACTTCCAGTCCTAACCCCCCATCACCCCATTTTCAGTTTAAGCCCCCCCCTATAACCCATTACCAGTCCTAACCCCCCATCAGCCCACTTCCAGTCCTAACCCCCCATCAGCCCACTTCCAGTCAGCCCCCCATAGCCCATTGCCAGTCCTAACCCCCCCCATCAGCCCACAGTCCATTACCAGTCCTAACCCCATCAGCCCACCTCAAGTCCTAACCCCTCCCCATCAGCCCATTTCTTGTCCCAGCCCCCCATAGCCCATTATCAGTCCTAAACCCCCCCATAGCCCATTACCAGTCCTAACCCCATCAGACCACCTCCAGTGTTAACCCCCCATCAGCCTATTTGCAGTCCTAACCCCGCCCAACATCACAAGTCTTTTCCTAACCCTTCCCCATCAGCAGTCCTAACCCCCCCCCTAGCCCATTAGCAGTCCTAACCCCCCCCCTCTCTAGCCCATTAGCAGTCCTAACCCCCCATCACCCCATTTCCAGACAGCCCCCATCAGCCCACAGCCCATTAGCAGTCCTACCCCCCCAGCCCATTAGCAGTCCTAACCCCCCCTAGCCCATTAGCAGTCCTAACCACCCCAGCCCATTAGCAGTCCTAACCCCCCCCTAGCCCATTAGCAGTCCTAACCCACCCCCCATGGCAAATTAAAAAAAAAAAAAAAAGCAGCTGGCTCTGGCTTCTGCCGCGGCAGCGGCAGCATGCAGTGTCCCGCGGGGCCCCCACCGCCCGCTAAGCCCCGCGGCAAGGGCTTTCAGATTCGCGTGGGAGAGCGTCTCCCTCGCGTCTCTGTTAAGCCCGCAGGGGCTAATGGGAAATTTCCCATCAGTCCCTCTAAAGGGGCTGATGGGAAATTTCCCATTAGCCCCTGCGGGCTTAACAGAGACGCGAGGGAGACGCTGTCTCCCTCGCGAATCTGAAAGCCCTTGCAGAGGGGCTTAGCGGGCGGAGGGGGCCCCGCGGGACACTGCATGCTGCCGCGTCCGCGGCAGCAGCCAGAGCCCGCTTTTTCTTTTTCTGCGGACCTTCACGCGTGCCAGCTGCAAGGCCTTCGCGTGCCACAGCTGGCACGCGTGCCATAGGTTCGCCATCGCTGGCCTAGTCAAAGCCCAGACCTCAATCCAATTGAGAATCTGTGGCATTACTTGAAGATTACTGTACAGCAACACAACCCATCTAACTTGAAGGAGCTGGAGCAGTTTTGCCTTCAGGAATGGGTGAAAATCCCAGTGGCTAGATGTGCTAAGTTAATAGAGACATAGCAGAAGAGACTTGCAGCTGTAATTGCAGCAAAAGGTGACTCTACAACGTATTGACTTTGGGGGGTGAATACATATGCACATTCCTGCTTTCAGTTTCTTTTATGTCTTAATTACTGTTTGTATCACAATAAAGGATATTTTGCACCTTCAAAGTTACTGGCTTGTTGTATATATCACATGGTGCTAACCCCCCAAACTTCATTTTAATTCCAGGTTGTAATGTGACAAAACAGGACAAACACAGAGAAGATGAATACTGCCCCACCCCCGCCCCCCCCCCCCAAATCTTTGGCAATCATGTTGGTCTAGTGGGAAGATGGGGCAACAGCAGTCCTCTTTGCTCCAGCCCCTTTCATCGGGCCATATCCAATTGGCTGCAATCACAGGTGCTGCCCTCTAGCCTCATGCTAGGGAGGAGTCCATCTTTGTGAGGACCACTGATGAGGGCAGGACTCTGGGGATTAGTTCAGTTCCTCTATTTTATTCTTTAAATAAGAATTGATTAGTTTTATATTATTTGTTTTATTGTCAAGTGCTTTGAATGATGTCTCATAATTAGCATGTGCTAATTGTTGATGTTGCAGTTAGCACAGATGCATTTACTGCAACCTCAACAGGTGACAGTAAGTGCAACCTCATTAATTGCAGTTGCAGGTTTAGCACAGTTAGGTGCTTCCCAGCCTGCTAAATGCTCTACAATCCCTTCGTTTCCCTTAGAGGTCCTCTGTGTTTATCCCACTGGGAGGTTATTCCACACATCCACCACTCTTTCCATGAAGAAATATTTCTTCAGATTACTCCTAAGTCCATCCCCTTTCACGATCATATTATGCCTCCTCATTCAACTGAAAGAGGCTCTCCTCCTGTGCATCTATGTGTCAGAGATGTTTAAATGCTTCTATCATATTTCCCCTCTCCTATCTTTCTTCTGCAATATACATATTGAGATCTTTTCCCATATGCTTTTTGATGAAGACCACTGACCGTCTTAGAAGCTGCTCTCTGCACCAACTCCATCCTGTTTATATTCATTTGAAGGTGCAGTCTCCAGAACTTCATACAGTTTTTCAAATGAGGCCACCCATCTGGGCAGCAGCAGAATGGGATAGTGTTGACGGCGGAGGATCACATTTTTGTGACAACGGCATCAACACCAAACTTAAACTGCACGGAAGAAAGGCCCGGCAATCTGCTTCTGTATCTTGCCATGAAAACCCGATGGATAGTTACAACAAAACAAATTGTGCTATGGTGCTGGAAGATGAGACCCCCAGGTTGGAAGGCACTCAACTAGCTACTTTTCAGAGTAAAGCCAGCATTTATGATGTGGTTGGATCAAAGCCCTCGGGAAGTCTGACTGCTGATGTAGCTGCACATGAAATGAGAGTCTCAGAAGTTGTAAAGATGTCTTACACATTGGAACATGGAACGTACAAAGCATTAACCAAGGGAAGTTGGAGGTGGTCAAGAATGAAATGGAACGTGTACAACTTGATCTGTAGGGTGTCAGCGAACTGAAATGGACTGGCATCGGGCACTTTGCATCAGATGATCACATGGTCTACTATGCCGGAAATGAAAGACAAAGAAGAAATGGTGTTGCATTTATAATAAAGAAGAAACTTGCAAGAACTGTAATGAAATACAATGCAGTCAGCGAACGCCTAAGCTCTATTCGTCTATGAGGATTGCCTATCAACACAACTATAACAACAGCTGCAGAAGAGAATGAAATTGAAGAGTTCTATGAACAAGTACAAGCTGAAATTGACAGACCATGCAAACAGGATATCCTCATAGTCATGGGTGACTGGAATGCAAATGTTGGCAACAAAGAAGAAGGCAAAGTAGTTGGAAAATATGTACTTGGCAACAGAAATGAAGCTGGAGAAAGACTGATAGAATTCTGCAAGACCAGTGATCTATTCATCTCAAACACCTTCTTTCAGCAACACAAGCGGCGACTGTACACATTTATAATAAAGAAGAAACTTGCAAGAACTGTAATGAAATACAATGCAGTCAGCGAACGCCTAATCTCTATTCGTCTATGAGGATTGCCTATCAACACAAAATGGATGACGGAAGAAACTCTGAAAATTGCCCAGAAACGCAGAGAAGCTAAAGCCAGAGGAGAAAGAAAGACAATCGCAGAACTCAACAGAGATTTCCAACGTGCAGCAAGACAGGACAAGGAAAAGTACTACAATGACACTTGCAAGGAAATAGAAGCAGAAACTATTAGAGGAAGAACAAGATCGGCTTTCCTGAAGCTACGAGAGTTAAAGAA
The DNA here is from genome assembly GCA_033557465.1 of Ichthyophis bannanicus. NCBI lineage: Eukaryota > Metazoa > Chordata > Amphibia > Gymnophiona > Ichthyophiidae > Ichthyophis > Ichthyophis bannanicus. Next base: position 861,405,849 of record CM066034.1, read on the forward strand.
AAAGTTCCAGCCTCGAATTGGAATGTTACAAGATGCTCAAGGTTCTATGTTGAATGATGCTGAGAAGATCAAGAAAAGGTGGAAGGAATATACAGAGTTTTTATATGATAAAGATCAAGTGGACCAACAGCCATTTCAACATGTACCTTATGATCGGGAACCATTGGTGATGAAAGAAGAAGTTGAAGCAGCATTGAAAGCCTTATCAAAGAACAAAGCATCAGGCATTGATAGCATTCCTATAGAAGTATTGCAGCAATCTGATGCAGCTGTTACCATACTTACAAGGCTCTGCCAAGAAATATGGAAGACAACATCATGGCCAACTGACTGGAAAAGATCTGTGTTTATACCAATACTAAAGAAAGGTGATCCAACTGACTGTGGAAATTATCGAACAATCGCTCTGATCCCACATGCCAGCAAGATTCTACTGAAGATTATTCAAAAGAGACTACAACCATACCTGGAACAAGAACTACCTGAAGTGCAAGCAGGGTTCAGGAAAGGGCGAGGAACGAGAGACATCATTGCGGATGTGAGATGGATCCTTGAAAAGACTAAAGAATACCAAACGGATATCTATTTGTGCTTTATCGACTATAGCAAGGCTTTTGACTGTGTAAACCATGAGAAACTCTGGGCCACATTAAGAAGCATGGGTATACCAGAACACCGGATCGTTCTCTTGCACAATCTGTACATTGATCAAGAAGCAACAGTTCGAACGAAACAAGGAGAAACAGAATGGTTTAAAATAAGCAAAGGTGTAAGACAAGGCTGCATACTTTCCCCCTACCTGTTTAATTTATATGCAGAACAAATCATCATAGAAGCAGGATTGTATGAAGACAACAGAGGTGTGAAGATTGGTGGAAGACTCATCAACAACCTTCGCTATGCTGATGATACTACATTACTGGCTGAAAGTGAAGATGATCTGAAACATTAGCTTCTCACAATCAAAGAATATAGTCTCAAAATGGGCCTGCACCTTAATGTAAAGAAGACAAAGATCATGACAACTGGCATAATCAACAGGTTCATCGTTGAAGGAGAAGAAATTGAAATTGTGAACAACTTTAACCTACTTGGATCAACTATCAATAAAGAAGCAACAAGCAGTCAAGAAATCAAACGACGCATTGCTCTTGGCAGAATGACTATGAAAGACCTAGATAAGATTCTCAAGAGCAGAGATGTCTCTCTCCATACAAAGATTCGACTTGTTCAAGCCATGGTATTTTCAAGCCATGGTATTTTCAATAACATCATATGGATGTGAAAGCTGGACAGTGAAAAAGACAGACAGGAAGAAAATTGATGCCTTTGAATTATGGTGCTGGCGGCGAATACTGTGTATACCATGGACTGCCCGAAGAACAAACCAGTCGGTACTAGAGGAGATCAAACCTAAGCTTTCTTTAGAAGCTCAGATGATAAGACTTCGACTTTCATACTTTGGACACATCATGCGAAGAGAGAGATCATTAGAGAAAGACACCATGCTTGGCAAGATAGAAGGTCAACGCAAAAGAGGAAGGCCAGTAATGAGATGGATGGATACAATAACAGCAGCAACGGATACCAGTCTGTCAACAATGAGCCGCCTGACTGAAGACCAAGCACAATTTAGGATAGCTATCCAGAGGGTCGCCATGAGTCGACTCCGACTCGACGGCACTTAACAACAACATTATCACTTCCTTCTTTCTGCTAGCCATTCCTCTCCTTATACACCCATGCATCCTTCTGACTTTAGCCATTATCTTTTCTACCTGTTTGGCAAACTTAAGGTCATCAGAAACAGTCACCCCCATGTCCCTCTCTTGTGGTCAGAACAAAACCCCCTATACTGTACCACTCCTTGGATTTTTGCAGCCCAGACGCATAGCCCTGCATTTTTTAGCATTAAATCTCAGCTGCCAAATTCTTGACCATAATTCAAGCTTTGCTGGATCCTTCCTCATGTTATCTGCACCTTCCTGGGTGCCTGCGTTATTGTAAAATTTGGTATCATCCACAAAGATGCAAATTATACCCAACAGTCCTCCTACAATATCACTTACAAAAATGTTAAAAAGAATCAGACCAAAGACTGATCTCTGCAGCACATCACTGATAACATCCTTATCCTCCGTGAACTCTATTTACAAGTACCCTCTGTCTCCTCCCACTCAACCAGTTTCTAACCCAGCCAGTCACTTTAGGGCCCATCCCTACGGTGCTCAATTTATGTATAAATCACCTCTGTAGAACCTTGTTAAATGAGTTGAAATCTATGTACATCACATCTAGGGCTCCCCTTCCGGCCAACTGTCTGGTCAGCCAGTGTAAGAAATAAATCAAATTCATCTGACAAGACCTGCCTCTAGTAAAGCCATGCTGACTGATCCTGCAATACATTGGATTCTAAAAACCTTATTATCCTCTGTTTTAGCAGTGCTTCCATTAATGTACTCACCACAGAGGTTAAGCTAAGCAGTCTGTAGTTCCCAACCTCCTCCTTTCTTCCTCTGTTATGTACAGGGACCACATGCGGCCTTCTCCATTCCTTTGGGGACCACTCCTGACTCTAAAGAAACATTGAAAAGATCAGAGAGCAGAGCTGTCAGAACAGCCCTAAGTTCCTTCAGTTCTCTCAGATATATCTGAAAGGTTGAAGGAATAGATGATGATTGACCTTGTAAAACCATATTGAAATTTGTATGTCCTGCTGTGTGTTGAAAAATAGGCCGTTATGAAATAGGCATAAAGGAGATAATTTTATAAAGTAATTTTTGTTTATCAGTGGCCAGCTATATAATTCCTGCTAGTGGAAGAATATGCCCATTGACATGATGATTCATACTTTGCCGAAAGATGTAACTAGGGGTGCGGTCCGGGCAGAGCATGAGCAGAGTTCACAAGTATGCACATTGATTATAAAATATTTTAGTTAATGCATGTACTTGTGAACTTTTACGTATGTAGAGCAGGGATAAATGTCTGTGCCGGCATTAAAGGCACAATTTCTGACACTTTTAATAGTATTTTATAAAGACACATGGGGCGTGTTTTGTAAACTACGCTATCAGGTAATTCAGGGTTCAGCTCACACCAAGTGCGCTATGGTAAACTTTGCCATGCACCAGAAATGCGTCCATACTAAAAATCCTATGCCACCTGAATAGCACAGGTTGGGGTGGAGACTGGGCAGTTCAGGGGCAGAGCACACACATTGTGGTTAGCACATGTTTATTTTGTACATCCGCATTAATGTCACACTTAGTGCGAGTGCACGTACCACCACCTCAGTAGGAGGCATTAAGTGGACCAGTGTTGATCGTGTCAAACAGAATGAATACGGCGTTGGCATGAAATCCATGCTAGCTACATGGGGGTATGTTTTTTAGAGGTTTTATAGATTTTATACACTAATTGGTTATGAAAAATATAGCCATCATTTGGTAGATCTGCATTTACCATGTCTCTTAAAAAATATTGAGCTATCAGTTTTGATAGATTTCATTTTTCAGGCATTTTAGGTTCTACTCCATCATTTTAAGATTTACGCTAACACAGGCTGAAGTCTGCTTGAGGACTTTTGGATAGTAAAATATGAGTTTAATCTCTCTCCTGGGGAAACTGAATGACCAATAGTGTTTAGCACTTCTGGGATGACAGTATTTTATATCTCCATTCGATGCCTCAGTACTGCATTTTTTTCACTCACGACTCTCAAGGTCTAATATCTCCCAAATGAATATGAAGAAAATAACATCTCTCCTTTGAAATTAGTATAATGGAGGATGACATCACAGTATTGTGCATAGATGCATAGGAAATATCTCATCTAAAATTATCTCAAAAATCCATTACCTGATTTCAAATAAATAATCTCAGAACACCGTAAAAGACAGAGAAGGTGTGGCAATTAAAATGGAACTGAGTACTATGACTCATATTATCTTATGGTACCAGTTAATGTGTGGTAAGTTACCACGCATTAACTGCAAGGCGCAGTCCAAACCCATTCCCTGCTCCTGTTCTTGCTATGCAGCTAATGCATGAATTATCGTGGTATTAAGTATCAGATCATTCATTTATGTTATCATGGCTGTGCTCTAACAGTGCATGCACTTTAATGCACTTTAGTTAAAGGGCCCCTGTGCATCAAATACTTAAGACTGAGTTGATTTTAGAATTGTATTACAGTATTGGACATAAGAACATAAGAAATGTCATACTGGGTCAGACCAAGGCCCATCAAGCCTAGTATCCTGTTTCCACCAGTGGCCAATCCTGGTCACAAGTATCTGGCAAGTTCCCAAAAAGATACATAGGTTCCATAATGCTTGTCCCGGGGTCAGAAGTGGATTTATCTGGTCCTATTTAATAATGATTTATGGACCTTTCCTCCAGGAACTTGTCCAAACCTTTTTTAAACCCAGCTACACTAACAGCTTTTACTACATCCTCCCATAACAAATTCCAGAGTTTGATTACACGTAAAGTGAAAAAACTATTTTCTCTGATTAGTCTTAAATGTGCTACATTGTAGCTTCATTGCATGTCCCTACTCTTTCTACTTTTTGATAAACAACCAATCTACGTTTCCCCTCTCCACTCCATTCATTCTGTCATATCTCCCCTCAACCATCTCTTTTCCAAGTTGAAGAACCCTAAACCTTTAAGCCTTTCCTCATAGGGGTATTCTTCTATACCCTTTACCGTTTTGGTAGCTCTTCTCTGTACCTTTTCTAATTCTGCTATATCCTTTTTAAGATATAGTGACCAGAATTGCACACAATATTCAAGGTGCAGTCGTGTCATGGAAGGATACAGAGACGTTGTAGTAATCTTGGTTTTATTCTCCATTCCTTTCCTTATTATTCCTAGCATTCTATTTGATTCCTTGGCCGCCACTGCACACTGGGCAGAGGATTTCAACATATTATACACGATGACACCTAAATCCTTTTCCTGTGTGGTGGTTCCTAATGTGGAACCTTGCATTTTGTAACCATAGTTTGGGTTGTTCTTTCCTAGGTGCATAACTTTGCACTTGTCCACATTAAATTTTATCTGCCATTTGGACATCCAGTCTTGCAATTTTTCGCAATCCTCTTGTGTTTTAACAACTTAGAATAATTTTGTCATCTGAAATTTGGTCACCTCCCTCGTTCCTATTTCCAGGTCATTTATGAATATGTTAAAAAGCAGCAGACCCAGCACAGATCTCTGAGGTACTCCACTATTCACCTTTCTCCATTGAGAAAATTAGCCATTTAGCCTTACTCTCTGCTTTCTATCTCTAACCAGTTCCTGATTGACAAAAGTACACTGCCTCATATCCCATGACTCTCTAATTTTACCAATAGTCTTGGGATCTTCTCAAAGGCTTCCTGAAAATCCAGATACACTATGGGGGTCATAGTGTGGCATGAATAATGGGGATGTACGTCCTGCCTGGACGTACATCCCCGCTATTCGTGCAAATGCGGCTGCCGACAAAAGGCTCCCTGTAAGTACAGCCAAGTCATAGGGGGAGGCTTGTTTGGGGCGGGGGCAGGGCGGAGCGAGGACAGGACATCTTCCCAGATGTACAGGACCTATTCTGAGGTCGATTGGGAAGACAGGGAACTTGGAGGTGGAATAAGTCCCCCTAGATGCGGGGCTTTGGCGGCGGATGGAATGGACAAGGTAAGTATGCAGGAGGTTCTCCGCA